>JARFIW010001281.1:4162500-5362500 GCA_036346225.1 Platerodrilus igneus
TCTAACCAATGCATCTATCGAGATAAACCTATCTTGTTTGGTATCAATTAATATTGGAATTTTCTCAGCTACCCGAATCTTTAAGAATTTTTTAGATAGCGCCATCCCCAAGTGAGCTGCCCTGATTTTAAGATTTTTTACCGGCAGCGATTTTTGACCGTCCTTAAACATTTTTTTAGTCATGCAATACATCAACTTAGTCTAGAATTTTATGTAGAATCTGAATCTGTAAACAGATTTAAAATAGGACCACCCCTTACCATTTTACACACACCCGCTGAATTATAAATTTCCTGCGGCTCATACCTAAAAGAAAATCTAAAAACCATTCTTAAAACTTTTTATTAAAGACAATTTTTACTAATACAGTTTAAATTTTGTAAACCACATTTCTAAATACATATTCACAATTTTTATTCTTAACCTAGAACTTCTCAAATCGGCTTATACTTATTAATATTCATTTCTAAATAGACAACTTTTTCCAAAGACCAACCGGACCCACATGTTTCAAATTCGTCTGATTTTGTTCGCATGGTTTCGCTTAAGACCTCGTACATATTTTCCAGATTACTAGAAGACGTTATAACCATATTTTTTGTGTTAAAGGATTTCACATCGGTAGTCTCTTCCTCCATTTTGGTGTAAACGCCGTAGAGTTTGCAATAGACTTTTATTGCTGTATGTTGTATTCTTTTTTCATTAATTAATCGAATAAATCGCTCTTTCTGCTTCCAAAGAAACTCGGACACTCCATCGTCGACACTGGCGTTCTTTATGCGATAGCTATCCATACGGTTGTTAAACGCTGTGCTAACCATTTCTACACCATCGTCGCTAGTTTTAAACATCTAATACAATCGATTAATCACTTTCAATTATTCTAACGGGACCCGCCATACATTTCGCCGCACCGTTCTTTTTGGATCTGACGATCCTATGGGCTTCCACACACTAACACCTAACGTATCTTTCCTACTAGTTGTTAAACAAAAACTACCGGCATCGCCATGTTCGTATACGGACGTAAGCAGATGTTTGTGGATATGTACGAGAATATGTAGCCATATACATTAATCACTTTAAGCTATTTTATTTAGTCCAAGAAAACTATTATTTTCCTAAACCACAATTAATAATCGACGTTATAGGTTTAACATTTCTGCCATTTCCCAATGACTGGTGCTACGTACATGGAAACTTTAATTTCTTATTGGAGGAAATCCTTATTCTCCCACGCACTGTTGCATTGTTGCATGCCCACCCCTATTGGGAATATATGCTCGTTATAGGTTGTAGCAGCCGCAGTTTTACATAACTACACTTCGTGAGATCCCTTTGAAACGTTTTTTTTTATATGGCTGGCCCCACGTTGTGAGCCAGTGAAACTTATTTTTGTTTGCGTAGGTTGCGGCGCAATTAATACTTATTGTTCCAAAGATCTTCCGACACAATTAGGGGTCTATTCCTAGGTAGAGCAATGAGAAGGGGGGGTTTAAGTCGAATTCTGTTTGCAGATCCAACTTAAGCTAAATCAAATAGGCGCCACCAAGTCCTGATGTAATCACGATAATTGCATAGCATAGTTCTAAGGGCGGACGTGGAGACCCAAAGAAAAAAAGATCGCATTCGCGGACAAAAACCTGTCTTAATAAAATAAGACGCAGCTCCTGTAAGAAATTGTGATAGTTAAATAAATAAAAAAGCGGAACACCATTTGTGTCCTGCAAAAATACATAAAGAAGTAATAAAAAAAGTATTTCCAATATAACATTGGCATCAATGTATTACTTAGAAGGGTTTTAGCTTTATGTAATAAGATTTGATCATACTTGATCAAAATAAAAAACCTTTAATCTAGAACCAACTGTTTACTAAAAGATCTTTTTTAAAATAATATAACTTGTAACAAAAAATTTAATCATTAACTGCATCAATCTTAAACTTTTAACTTTCGTGTTTGTCTTTATTATTTTCAATCAAACACTTTACTTTAAAACATGAACTTGTTGTACAAATAGGATTCTGACCTGGGCAGATCTTTTCAGGTAGATAACAAATTAATAGCTCCTAACAATATTAGCATTTGAGCTTTCAAAAGTATGTATACTAATTTTAATGTAGATAAAGCTGATCACAAAAATAGACATGTTTACATAAATTGTACTAAAGCTGTTCAAAGCATTTGCTTTTAAAATAACATCTGTCAGCTATACAAAGTAGAAAAATATGACGTCAGTAACACCTGTTGACATTACCGACGATTCATATGGAACAAAGCATGTTGTTTTTAGAACATTAAATCAATGAACTTTCGTCTTACTACTGGTAAATCCAGCTCAACAATTAGTTGGAACTTTTTCAGTGTAAATGTATTACGCATCAAAGCAAGTTAACGTGTTCCAAATTTTGAAACACATAAAAAGAACTTATAACTATCTACGAACCAAAACTGCAATTTGAAACCAATTCATCTAAACCAACTTCTATAATTCCTTCGTTCTACGTGTCGAATCATATCCTGTCGCCTTACATTCAGCAGCAATCGTACTCTCAAAGTTGAATTACGTCACCTTCCAAAAGTTGCATCTTACATGTGTTTTACTGTGTCCTAGTGTGTTTTTAAAGTTGCATCCTACTTGTCGCGCTAAATAAATTATCTCAAATTATACAAGTTCGCACAATATATACATTACCGACCGTTATTCGAAGAAATCCTCACTATTTGAAATGGATTCGCAGATTGCCGGCCTCTAGCCAAGGGAACATGTTGATATCTCTATCACCTGTGGCCGACTATCTTATAACTAGCTCGGGCGGTCGCGCCGTCAGGAGGAACAATCAAACAGAGATGTGCTTGTAAATAGCTGTATACGACACAGATATCTGAATATAACCAGATTATTAAGGGACGATGCAGGCTTAGCGTATTACTTTTGAAGTTGAATGCAAATTATTATTGTTATTAATAAAATTGTTACATTATTCTTGAAATTATATGCAAAGAATTATTATTATTAATAAAATTGTTACACTATTCTTGAAATTATATGCAAAGAATTATTATCGAAAATAAAATTGTTACACCTTTAATATTTTTAATCGTGTCTTTCTCGCTTACCATACAGTAGGACTTAGCCCTACTACCAACAAATTCTAATACTGGACCCCCCATTAAATTCGTCTTTAAATTTCCCTACAACTTTTTGTCGACAAGTGTTATATTGTATTTATTATCCGCGGGGTAGTCACTCTTTTAAGATAAATATATTTTGTTAGGTATCAACTAACATTAAATTTTTCTAGTAACCCCAAATCTGTAAATAGATTTTAAATAGGACCACCCCATACAAAGTTATGCCTTTTAAAGACCCAAATCACTAATTTTTGCTCATCTTTATTTAACTCCATCTTTAGAACTTTTTTTTGCTACGCAAGACATATGCCTTAGTCAACCATCTTCTGAGAAATCTAAAACCGCTGTGTTCCGCGAACACCACGTGGACATAACACGTATACTCTGTCAACCAGGATAGAAGCAGGAAGGATTTGGAAGGTGGGAGAAGAACTTAAAAATTATGGAATCTTAAAACTAATATACACAATAGATTTACAAAATCTATACAAATATAAACAACTACCTTAAATCTTTATACCTCCATGCGTAGATTGTTGTACTATTAGGAATGATGTACCTTTTGTCATCTTCCCTCGATAAACTAATTTTATTAATAAGCTGCGTATACAAATCGTATTTTTTACTCCGGATACATACGCAGGCAAGTACTCGATACCATCCAAATAAAGAATTGGATGCTTGGTGACTGTTAACATCCGCTTCCCTCGTGTACGCCCAGACACATCCCAGCCCATGAGCACCCCTGCGCATGCACACCTTTGCCCATGCGCACCCCTGCGCGTGCGCTCCCCTGCCCATGCGCACCCCTCTCTGTGCGACTGCTATTTCGGGGTAACGTCACAGCCTTTTATAAATAAAGAACAATGTTATATACTATTATAAAATGTTTATTCTGACATTATACATAACAAATTTAAAAATATTTAAAACCAAGCATGGAGTCATTTAAACTTAATTTTAATACAAAGTTATACACAGAAGACAGTCCTTTCTTTATGTTTGTATGGAGTGGTTTTAATTTTATCTAATTTTATTCGCAGCTTAAAATTTAAATCGACACCCAAGTCTTCTATCTCCTTTTCTAGCCAATATTTTGATACATAGAGACCGTCTAGGTTTTCGAATTGTAAAATGTACCAAAGTTTGCCTCTATATTTAAAGTCTTTGACTCCACCGACAACCAGATCCATTCCTTCGTGTAATTCTTGCAGCTTGTGACAATCTTTTAATCGCAGCTTCCCACTATATCCTGCATACGTATCTTGTTAGCTTGATCGACTTCTTCTTGTCGGTATTGAAGGAAATCCTTATTCTCCCACAGACTGTTGCGTAGTTGCATGTCCACCATTTTTGGGAATATATGGTTGTTATAGGTTGTAAGACCCTCGGTTTTAAATGATCCAAAAGGTTCTTTACTAGGCAAATATACAATGTTTAGCGCAACCTCTTTGCGTGTCGTGTACGCAAAGATTACGAAACCCGCATTCCTTAGTTCGTCTTTGTTATCTGCCATTTCGATAAATACGTTTTTAGAATAACCTTTTAAAAAGTATACGGATTTAGTACCATCCTTTTCCGCAAGGACGCCTACATAACTAAAAGAGTCTTTTTTACTAACCACAAATGCATACAACTTGTAGAAACCAGATGTATTTAAATCAGTCCATTGGCACATAAAATAATCTTTTAATTCTTCCTCGTTTTCTCTAATAAGATGTTCTTTGTCTAACACATCTTTGTATTGTTCGCGTATTGTCGCAGTGTTTTCCATGTAGTCCAACTTTCGCTTTTTAGCATCCATTTCCTTTAATTCCAGTTGTCTTTTTCTTCCACTTACAGCGTATGGTATGCATAATGGATCAATTTCCTTTAGCGTAAACGGATAGAGTTTACTGCCAATATTTACTCGTTGTCGTACAACCTCTGGGCGAATGTTAGGCGTATTTATCAATCCCAATTTCGAAATGACTATTTCTTTTGGAATTGTAGAATATGGTGTTGCAGATTGTGTAAAATATGTACTACCTGCTTTAATGTAGCACTTGTGTAAGATTTTTATTTTATCTTGGCTGTCTTCTTCCTCTACTATCTCCAAATAATTTACAGGTAAATAGTTAAAACTAAAAGCCGAAAGCACATACTTTATCAATTTTTCCCATCTTGACTTTACTACGCCGCCTAACGCAGCTTGTCTCTTCAAACGTTGATAGCAAAGTGATCGAATTGATAACTCGACGAAGCTTAATAACGAATCTTAGACCTCAAAGGTAAAGGAGTCTATATGCTATTATAAATTTTATGTATTATTTTTATTGTACGGAATTTTACAAAATATATTTTTATATTATTGCTGTTTTATTTTATATTAATGGACAAAGTGTAACTACGAAAAAAATACGTTACAGATTTAAGAGTAGGTAAGACAGGCAGGGCTTACAGGGCAATTAAAAAGTTTTTCGGGGAAGATAGGAAAAAATATAATGGTATTAAAGATGAAAATAATGAGCTTCTAACAAATAAAGTTGAAGTAACAGATATATGGAAAAGATATTTATAGATTTATATAAGGGAGACGATATGGGTGAGTTAGAGGACCCCAAGAAGAGGATGTAGAAATAGGGTTCTCAATATTAAGAGGGGTATTTGATAGAGCTATTAGGGATCTTAAACTAAATAAAGTGTCGGTGATAGACGATATACCCGCAGAACTAATAAAATATGCAAGTCAGAAAACTTTAGACAGATTATATGAACTAGTAAAAGTAACATATGACACAGGTGAGGTCCCAATAGATTTCGAAAAAAATATTATTATCACATTCCCAAAAAAGTCAGGAACAGATAGGTGTGAGAATTTTAGAACGGTTAGTTTAACTTCCCACGTTTCCAAAATACTAACAATAATAATTAAAAATAGAGTAGAAGCTTTGACTCAGAATTATTTAAGCTAAGACCAATATGGTTTTCGTATGGACAAAGGGACTAGAGAACCGATACTAATGATTGAGGTAATTAACGAAAAAAGGTTACAAAAGAATAAAAAGACTCATTTCGCGTTTATAGATTTAGAAAAAGCATTTGATAGGGTTAACTGGATTGTTATGTTCAGGGTTTTGCGAAAAATGGGAATCTTTCATAGGGATAGAAAAATTATTTACAGTCAATATAAAAACCAAAGCGTAGTAATTAGATTTGATGAAATAAAAAAGGAAGCTAAGATTTAAAACGGTGTAAAACAGGGTTGAGTACTATCTACCTTAATTTTTAATGTTTATATTGAGGAAGCTTTAAACTTAGCTAGAAAGAGAAAAGCGATAGGTATTAGTGTACAGAGACAGAAAATAGACATGTTACATTTTGCAGATGATATAGCCAATATAGCAGAGTCTAGAAAAGAGTTAGGAGAGTTTTTAAATATTTTAGATGAGATACTACATAGTAACTATGGTATGAGAATTAACTTAGGATAGACCAAGATAATGACAAGTGAGCTACAGCCTAGTTCTAAACCACAATTAAAAATAGGTAATACCGAGTTAGAGGAAGTAGATGAAATTTGTTATTTAGGTAGTATAATTACAAAGGACGGACGTATCAAAAGGGATATAGTAGCTAGAATAGCTCAAGCTAGAAAAATGTTCTTAAAAAAAGAAAGACTTACCAATAGCTAATAGTATTACTTTAGATAATAGAAAAAGTTTCTTAAAGTCGTACGCATGGAGCGTTCTATTATACGGTAGTGAGACTTGGACAATTAAAGAGGTAGATAAGAGACTTGGTGTTACAGGAGAATGCTAAAGATTAGTTGGACGGATAGAGTAACAAATGAAGAAGTTTATAGAAGGATAGGTGGCAAATCCTGTATGTGGAAACAATTAAAGGTCAGGAGAGATAGAATGATAGGGCACCAGTTAAGACATGAGGGACTATTTAGTAAAGTCTTAGATTATACACTACGAAATAAAAATAGAATAGGAAGACCTAGACAAAGCTATATTAGTCAAATTATTGTAACGTATTTTTTTTCTAGTTACATCTAGTACAATAAAATAAAAATAAAACAGCTATAATTTAAAATATTTAGTTTGTGAATTATCATCCAATAAAAATTAATATATAATATTCATAATAACGCATAGATTCTTATACGTTTATACTCTAAAGTTCGTTACCAAGCTCTGTCAAGTTGTCAGTCGGTACTTCATTATCAGCGTTCGAAAGGGCAAGTTGCTTTGCAGAGCAAGTGAAGTCGAGATGGCCGTGTGTAAACACGTGGCTTCTAACAAAGTTAGAAAAAAGTAGAGAATTGGTAAATTCTTGGTGTCTGGAGGTCGAGCCTAACAGCGGTTGCGTGAGCATGATTTTCGATAAGCCTCGCTCCGAACAGTTTAGTTGATCCCGACAGGCCTAAGAAGATGGAACCCCCTTTGGACATCATTTAGACATGCAATATCTTAAGGACATATTTTAAATACTATCTCCGATAATAAATTAAAATAATTTCTGAAGGCATTATTTTAAAACAAGAATTTATGGTTTCGTTCTATTTAATATAACATGCAGTAACGTGGAAGCCGATTTCACATGTGTTCCTTATATTTCAACCTTATCGATGAACAATATTAAACAAGGAGATTATGATGGAAATTTCCGACAGCTGAGGTCAAAGTCCAGCACTTTTAGTTCATTTTCGATGCACGTGAGTGTTCTTTAGCATTTAATAACTTTGAAAATATAGTAAATTATTATGAATTATCTCACATTAAATATTTAAGTAACGTAAAGAGAAAATAGTTTTTGAGAAATCAGTAAATTAAAGAATATGTTGCTTGCTAGTCAGAATGTTTGCACATGTACGCAAATAGTGTATTTTATAAAGTTCTGAATGACAACCTACGTCAGATAAAAAATATATAGATTCAGTTTTCCTATCTAGACGCCATATGCTGTCTTGATTTAATTTGCAATATGTTTAAAAATTTTGAGGTCATGTACAGGCACTTTCATCGACATATGAAATTCGCGTATTTATTATAGAATATAAATAAATTAGAATAATTACATTTTACAAAGTCTGCACTTTGATAATTAATTTCTGTTGTAATGATCAAGGAAGTACTTCGCTGATTAAAAAAAAAGGTTTTTATGTATTATGAATAACTTATAAATTATACGTCTATCTAATTAAATTTCATAGAAAAGATCTATTCAGAGATCTTCTTACTTTTGAATGCAAAACTTCATTAGAATTATTATGAGAAAATTTTATAAAGATACAAACTTAAACATTGCAGTTGTACATATATAATCAGAAATTTATACAAATAGAATCCTTTTTGTTTTTGAAAGACGTTTTATTATTTAACATTCAAAAATTGCAAGTCCTCCCAGAATAGAAAGAGTGTGAAATGAAAACAAATTCCCTCAGTATATTTTAGATGCCTAAATTCTATAATTTTATTTTTGGCAAATGTTTTTGAGGACGCAAATGGTGTCTATGTTGTGCTTTTGTTTGTTCACAGGTAAAGCTGAGACATCTGTATGACATCTGGTGGTTGAGGTCTTGGTAAGTGTGTCCTAAAGAGTAAAATTCAGGTTTTATGGCTATGTTAGTGGTGTTAAGATAAGGTTTCCGCATTCCCCTTATACAAGCACAGTTAAATTTTGTTGGTTATTGTATTGAAAAATACGGTGGCGCTCATTAAAAATATTTTTGGTTTTTTATTCACCCATGACCCAAGCTCATGATCTACCCAGAGCTAACACTCGACTAGCCGTTTATATCTTAAGAGTTTTTCTTTGTCTCAAGCCATTCTCCATCCAACAGTACCTTGGGCTTACAAGAAAAAGAAGGAATTCTCGACCTTGTGATATCAGATTAAGGGTTAGAAAATTGGAAGGTTTAATTTATAGCTGATAGTCACGAGGGTAAAGCTTATAATGAATAATACAGACAGTATCTCATTATAAGAAAATATTTTTATATTACATTATTAGAGATTTAGGTTGTGAAGGGTATGTAGACCTTTTTAGACTAATTCAGAATGGAAAAGAATTTAGAGCTGCGGCAAACGAACCTTAAGTAAGTTCGAAAACAAAACAAAAGAAATAAAAATAAAAATCAGTTAACTAAATGTCGCCATGACATAACTCACAATTAGTTAGCGGTCTGGCATGTTGGCAGCGATTCGTTGCTTAAGCCTTACCAGAACATATAGTTTAACACTTTTCCTTTTTTGGAGGGGATAACCAGGGAATATTTCATTTCTTTATAAATGGGAATCATATAAACATGTTGGAGTTCTTTAACAACCATCAGGTTGCTAATACCTATGTAGAGCCAGGTAGATAAGATAAAGATAGAAGAGTATAGGAAGACCAAGACCAAGTTATATTAGTCAAATTATTAGAAATTTATGTTGTGACGGGTATGTAGAACTTTTTAGATTATCACAGAATAGAAAAGAAGTTAGAGCTGCGTCAAACCGATTTTAAGTAAGGTCGAAAACAAAATGATGATAAGAGATTTTTCCGTAATTCAAACTCAAGCTGTTAGAAATAATACCAAAAATATTCGAGTGTTTTTAGTAATTTTTCCCGTTAACTAAGTGTTGCGTTTATAGTAAATATTCCAATTTTTCTACTCGCTCTGTTCTATTCGATCTATTTTAATTATATGAATTGATAACAAAAAATCTTGTCTTAAAAGCAAAAAAATGTTCTAATCTCGTTTAATTAATACATAAACGAAACTTACTTTCTTTATAAAATGCAATACCTATTTTTAACTAATTTCTTTTCTCATTTATAATACCAATTTGAATCATGTACATGTAAATTTAGATAAAATTACCTTTTCTATTCTAAAATTGAAAATACAGTCAAATCACTTTTTTTCGCATAGAATTAATAGTTTTCCTCAAAAACTAACTTCTAATTATAGCTCATGTAAATTATATAACATAGTACCCAACTTATAAATTACTCAATTTTAATAAACTTTATGTATCTACGCTTGCGTTCCTTAATACATTTTGCTGACATTCATGACCATTAAAAGACACAACATTTTTTAGATAAACTTTATTAGGATTAACTCTACTTCCAAGCAAAGACAATATATCATGCGTTACATATATAAATCATTAAACGAACATGGTTGGTTTCATTGCATCAAATAGAAGAACTTCGAGTATTTTCTCAATGGTTTAATATAGCTGGATTATCTACTATGTAACATGACCTACTTATTGATTTTCAGTAAATAGAATATTTTCTACTTTTAATATTAGGAAGATAATTGTTGACTATTCCAATTTGTTAATCCCTATCAAAGAGCTTCACAGCTAGCGCTCAGTAGCGTTCGTACTTCCTGTGCAATACAAAACAAATTACTACTTTGATCGATGTTAAGTTTTGCAGGGAATATTTAGGTCCTCCAATAACGTTAGAAAACTCACAAGTTTGCTAAAGTTTTATGGTAGTTTTCAAACGCCGCTGAAAGGATGTGTATATAGTTTATTGCTTCTGCCGTTCTGGTATGATATAAAAAGTGTTGGCTGCAGAATTAGACCATTCAACTCATTCCATAACCATGTACTGTTATTTTGTTGAACTCGTGGTGCAAAATTTAAAGTTACTTGATTTAAACTGTTGCTGTAAAAAACAAATCCACTTTATCAGTTTCAAGCATAAACTATTATTGAGCGAATTGATTTTCCCATTAAAAGGCAAAAAATTGATGCTATAATTTTTTCAATAGTAGATAAAGTTATGTACGTATGGATCGTCTATTTGTACATGTATTTTTCCATAGGAAAAGTTATTGTTCATTCTGGTCATTTTTCTACCACTTATAGGAATCTACATAACCAGGACAAGTCCAATCTCGTCATATCTTGTATCCGTGGAAAATTTTGTTTCTGTTTTCCAATACCAATGATTAAGCATACCAGTAGATCAAAATAAAGTAATAAATAAACAAAAATTAAACTTTATTAGATAATTTATACATACATTTACAATAATAGTACATTCTTTTATATATATATATATATATATATATATATATATATATATATATAAAAGACAAGTTATTTGCAGTCCGCAATAAGAAATTGTATAGAACAATATATAAAATAAGATTTACTATGTAGTTTCGGTTCAATTCTGTACTACCACACTTTAGTAGTGTTGGTGTTTTATCACCTGATGGCGGTTTTATTTACTTTTGCCATAGTACAGATATTGTTACGAAATTATACCAGTATAATAGCTTCGATTACTTCATAGGGTTCTTGGAGACTATTTCACTCTGAGGAGGCTTAATAAAGCCGAAACCGTCGGTCAGTGGATGTTTCCTCCCCTATGAAGTAATAAGCTAATGTTTTCTTAATGGCTATATAACTACCAGCCCGATTTATATTCGTCAATAGACTCTATTATTTTCATAGAGTTTGTTTACAGATACATCTTATTTTATATATATATATATATATATATATATATATATATATGTATATTGCTATGAAATTCCTTATTATGTCCCACGTTTGTCCGCGATTTTTATTGCTATGATTTGCTCCACGATTGGGCGTACCATTTTTATTGCTGTGATATTTCTATTTGATATGATATTTACTTTATTTCCTTTAAGCCCCAATGTTGTGCGTTATATTTTATTTGTTTGTTCACAACAACTAGCTCACTGAATAAATCTTCTTTTACTCTTTAAATGGATTCAAATAAAGCAGTTCAAAATCACACAATATAATATTTGATAATATGTACAATGTTGTGAAACCTCAAAATTTTCCCTTGTATAGAATATTTACATTTACCAAATTTATGCTTTCCTGAAAGCCAGCAAAAATATCTTTTAATTACTCTCAAGTATCTTCGAACGTTCTAAGATGCTTTTCCCTGTTTTCATATTTTTCAAGTGACCTTTTTGATGACTCTTCAAATACATAATGTATAGCGAATATTAACTTTGAAACAGTCTTTAAAAAATTTAAATGTTTAAAAATCTTTAACCTGGAATGGTCACTGGAGTTCCCTTACAGTGTCTGTGGTTTGCATCTCTTGTTGTGTCCGCTTTACTTATTAGCCAGAATTATCCACTTTTAATTTCTGGTATTTTTCTTAAATTATCTTTGAGTACTCTTTTGATCGCACTTTCAGACGTATTTTTAGATTTGCGTTAAGGCTTAGATCTCGACATGAACATTGACTCAACAAAAGCCGTCTCAACAAAATGGCATCAACAAAATGCCGACTCAATAGGATGGCATCAGCAAAACCGTCTCAATAAAAGTCGCTTTAACAAAAGCCGTCCCAATAAAAGAAGCCGTCTATTTGTAGATTGGCTTATTTTCGTTGCACAATTTCTCACTTTCAAATTTTACTTATTCTGAATTTTATTTGGTCGAATATGAACTGAATGTTTATTAATTTCCTATTGTATTCATAAGCCCTTTACACCAATCGTTTCCATTGGCGTGTTTATCGATTAAGGCTTGTACTTTGCCTTATCTCTGGCAGAATTCGGTATTTTCTCAAATTCCCTGGTTTAATTCTTCGACCAAATGCTCAATCAATCACTTAAGCGTGTTGTATATTACAGAATTTTATTAGGATTTCTGATTATTGCTTTTATTCAGTCACGTATTTAATGCTTAAAAGTCCAAGACTTATCATATAATTGACCCGCCTGGAGTTTATTTGTTTGTTACAGAATGTTGGTTTTCTGAACAAATGTATTCTATCTATTCACGTATTTAGTGACGTATTAAGATGCGTTTTCATATAGATGCGTTGATATTTTTGACGTAATTATTAAATATTTGGAATGCAAATTTGTCTATGTTGCCCGATAATTTTATTTGATGCAATTAGTTGCTTCTAAAATTTTATTTTTACTCGTAAATTACACTTAAACATATTATACGACGCACACATAACTATCCTAATTAAATGGTATCGGATTACTACTAAATGAGCTTCTTTCTCATGCATTTAATCAAATATTCTTTATATACAGTGTCCTCGTAATTGACTTTTTGTAGAATAGTCGATTTACTCCTATAATTGATGGAATTATTTGATTTACTTAAAGTTAAAGTTATTTATATCTATCTTACAACTCCTATGACTTAATGTACCCTTAAACTACCCTCTTATCATAGCAATATATATATATATTATATATATATTATATATATATATATATTGCTGTGAAACCTCCAAAATTCGGGAACTAAGGTTTTCAAATCGAGCCCTCGCGTTGGGCCGTCATAAAGATGCTGTGAAACCTACAAAAAGCCTCACCAGAGTAAAAAAAATTATTCGAGCCTCTCGAATTGGGCGTCAAGATTTGCTGTGATTCTCGTTACTACGGTGAAATCGCCTCTGATATTCTTCAGCCTCGGCTGCTCACCTAGATAAAACTTTCATCCTCATTTATAAAAAAAAACAAACACATTCCTACCACAAACATCAACGTTAACTCTATTTACATCAATATTCATAATACATTAAAATTTCAAAATTAAATTGTAGCATAAATTTCAGCATCATAACATTTCAAGTTAAAATTTGTTATCATTTTAATTTGCATCCAGAATTAGAGTCCTTGTAGGATGCATACTAATTAAATAAACAATATTTGCAGACCTGAGTCTGAATAAAAGGGAGCATCTCCCCCCCTTTACGTTAATTAAATAGGTTAGTCTAATTGAGCTCAAATACAGACCCAAATTTTCATCATAATCAAAAACATAAACCTGATAAATACTCCTTTCTACTTATACAAGAAAATTTTACCTTAAAACTAAAAATTTGTTGTTTATACAAATTTACTACTGTCCATTTTTATCAAACAAATTATAAAGATATCCAACACACACCAAAACATCAAAGATCGAACAAAATTGTATAATTTACCTAAAGGTTACTGCACTCGTGGCTTCAATCTACATTGTCCTTCCTAATTCCACCATTCCAGCTGGTTTATGTTTACGGCTTCAGATTCTAAACGCTTTTAAAATTTTTGTACATCACCATTCGTCTAAATTGTTTCAGGGCTTCTCAGGAACGCATCTATGTATATCTAAATCTTGTTTTGTAGATCCAATCACGTTTACGAATAACACTTGATTACTCACTTCCGAACAAAATAGCAAAGAAATTCATAATTCGTTCACGCTGTACTAAAAACTGCATACTTCAATGTATTTATTTATTGCTACTAATTTGGGATAATTGGTACAGTAATACTCGCAAATATAACTAGACTTTATTACCTTGTATCTTCTCTAAGTGCACTAATAACTTTTATTGTAGCACGTAATCATCACGTATTCTAATTAAATATTGAATAATCAAAAAATAAAGAGCAAAACTGTTTAAAGTATCGAATCAAATCAAAAATCTAAGAGAGCGAAACACCTATAGGTCCGGGTTTATATAATAGCCCGCTTGCAAGTCGAATTTGTCCCGCAACGGACAATTTTTAGAATTTCGCATTCTATGTTCCCTTTTCGACAGTCCGGCGCAGCGATTCCACTAAACAGTTGAAAATCTAAGAATTTTTCACACGGCTCGCAACAAGTTCGAGAATAACTAATTAATTTTACACACCAACTGATATGCTTTCCCCTCTCATGTTTGCATCTTATTTCAACCAATCGTAGCCCTAGTGAAGCTTCACAAATCACGCCTTTTATTACCCGTGTCTCTGCTTTACGCTTTTATCCATCCCTTTCTACCTTGGTCTGAGTGGTACAAATCGATATTCTTTACTATCTGCTATTTAAATCCACGTGGATTCCTACCTAAGTAAAATAACCCCTCGTCTAGCATTTCCTGCTAAAACATCCGACCGTTTCCAATATACATAGAATCTGCATGTTTATCAGTTCAAATTTATTAGAACTTTGACATTTAAAAGTTTGCAGGTGTGTGCTACTAATCAACGTTTTAATATAATTCTCCGAGCTTTGTTTTCATGGTATTTTAACCAAACTTGGACCTTCACAGGCTTTGTGCTTATTATATATTACTAATGGTTCAATTAATTCCAATTAAAATAATAATGAATGGCATTGACTTCTACCCTTTAATTTTTAGCGAATACTAATTAACTATTAATTATTATTTGTACACTTTGTTTAATACCCGTTACTTAAAAATTGAATTAATTAATATAAATTTCGCAAGTAATTTCTATTTGTTTCTTTATACAGGATGATTAAAATTATTTGATGTCGTTAATTAATTTTCTACCCTGGTCTAAATTTGAGTATTTTATATACATATATATATATATATATATAAAGTAAAAATGAATTATTGGCAAGTGGCTCAAATTCAGCCACGAGGTCATCCTGTCGACGTGTAACGCCCTAATTGGGGCTCATCAGGACAGGAGTAGCAAAATTGTAATATTTAATACAGACACATTATGGGAAGTACAACATCACCTAGATAAGAGTTTGGGTCTTCGTGTCGTTTTATCTGGTGAAAAATGTGGTTTTACACAGACGAATGATGGAGATATCATGGACAGACGAAGTTAAGAACAAAGAAGTTCTAAAAATGGTAAGGGGAGAAAGAAGTATGTGGAAAGCAGTAAAAAATATGAGAGATAGGATGATGGGTCGCATACTGAGGCATGAGTGCATATTGCAGAATATATTAGAATCAGAGATAGGAATAAAGAGTGGTATAGGTAGATCAGACCTAGGTTAGACTATTGCACACAGATAATCAAAGATGTAAGCTGTGAAAATTTTAAGAAAATGTGTAGAATACAAATCAATGGAGGTACGCATTCAACCAGTTCCGAGACGGAAAACCTAATGACAAAAAAAAAATAATTGTACTTAAACCTGATGATTGTTATAAGCAACTACAGCTGTTGGTTCTACAGTATTTTCAACTAATGTTAAATGTGCGAAAGGATTTACTGAAACACTATTGATGCGGCAAATGTCTAACTATTAAGGGATCTTGGTAGCCAGAGGTTGTTTAACTCCATTCACATACCGCTGAATATTGATGAAGTAGGGTATGCATTTATAAAACAATAGAAAGAGAATCGAACTGCATTAGGGATGGACTCGGGCTCGGGCTTTCGGGCCGGCTCGGCCCGGGGCCGGCCCGAATTCGGGCTCGAATCCCGGCCGGGACGGGCCAAATGATTCGGGCCAGCCCGAGTTTTTTGGGCCGAAAAACGCATGAGTATATACTCCACCGTTCTTTCACTTCTATCTTACATTGAGTAAGTAAACGTTCTTAATTATATTTTCACGTAGTGTCTTCATGAACCCATTAATAATCAGTTTTTCGTTTTGTTTAGTGTAAAGGAGATGTGATATTATAACTCACTTCTTATCCTGAATATTTTTTCTAGTCGTATTTAATGTCCCTTGTGTTGTACTTTAGGCAAGTTAAAAATGTCCAGGAACATCGAACTAGGTGATTTATTTATAATTCAAAAATTTGCAGAATTTATATTATGGATATGTATATACTTCAAATTTTACTCATACATCGTACGTCGATATTATCAATTGCGTGTATAGTTTATGTCTACCTCCTAAAACGCTAGACCGTTATTGCAACGTTCATTTTACCAATTTTTTAATAAAGCTTTCCCTTATTTGACATTTATACATGCGTAATTAACACACCTTTAATGTTTGTACTTTATTAAAATACAGGACATCTTTATTTAATTTAAATACAAGCAAGGAATGCTTTTATTTAAGGCGTCTTAAGTTTGACATATACCAAATGCCTAACGTACAAACTTGCATTTAATTGTCTGCTTTCTGTATAAATATTGTGAAATTAAATGGTTTTTTGTAGTGTTCTTTCCGTAATTAAATTTAGAGATATAATGTCCACACAAAAAAGATATAAAACGTCAACGCTCTAAATACGAGAATGCTGTTTTGAAATGCTTTTCCTAGAAGTAAACTGTAAAAATCCTTTTGAAGACAGATATGCTATATGCTTGGGAAGAAGTAAAAACAGTGTCCTGAAGTAAACTCGAAGAGTATTCCTTGAAAACACTTTGACAACACATACAAATGTTACCGAATCAGTCGGAAATGAAAAACTCAAACAATAAAACAGGTTCATCTTTGTTGAATAGAATTTTTTTAATCTTTTTCAATGTAGTTAAACATTTATTATAGGTCACCTTATCATAAAAAAGATTAATTCTTTATTCATTTTTAAAACATAACCTATAGATATAGAATACTAAACATATATATCAAAAAAAAGAGTAAAAAAAGACACTTGCTCTGACATAGTGTAGGATATTGAACTATGTAGTACTAGCGCAGCCTGGCATTTTTTAGAAATTTTTAAGAATACTGTCGATGTTTTAAATATATCATTTCCATAGCAACGTGTGATGTAAAGCCACTATATAAACATATAAATTCTAGCTATAGCTTAATCAGTTAAGTGAAAAAATTTTGTAATAAAATCATGCAAACAGTTGCACCTAGATCACGAAATTATTTTAGCGACCTCGAGATTATATTGCTTCCGTCGCAAGTGAACTATACGATAAACTTTCTCTCGGTACGCTAAAAAACAATTTCGCGGACTTGATATACAAATAACTATTTAAACGCTACCATGTAGTAAATATTAATTATCGTTAGATTCTTTACTGCATGTATTTTAAAATAACGATTTCAATAAAACTTTCGAAAACAATACGTTAATCGTCTATTCGTAGACTATAGTTATAGCAGATACTTCTAGAGTACTTGAAATTTTGAATTTCATACTTTGTATACTTTGATATTATCACCAGTAACGAAACCTTTTGTTTGGGGGAAGGGAGGGGGCGGATTAAATAGCCATTAATCATTTTCTAAATTCAACTTTATTTTTAGTCTTTTCTGAATACCCTTCTTGGGTTGGGCTAGAATATTTGCGGGGGGGGGGAGCCTTCTAAGTTCCCTACTCCCTAGCTACCTGCATGATTATCACTTAATTTATTGTTGAATAGTAGAATTTGGCTGCAGATATAAAAAAGGATAAAGTAAATAAAGTTTTATTGGTATATAAAAGGAACTATGTACTGATTTATGCCTTTCGGAAATAATTTTTTAAAAAACTTTTCAACCTAAAACAATTACTTCATTTTACTTCTATTCCATCAGACAATATGTATTTCTAAAGAATAAAGTATCCTCTACATACCACAATTTGAAAATCCAACTTTTTTATGGAAACATTCGGTATATTATTTGACTTTCAGGTTTCTTAAGTTCTAATAAGTTTAGGTACCAATTTTCAATTGCTTGGGATATTAACCGATGAAGTTTATACTATGAGCTATAAACAATTTATTTAATTTTTAGCATTCAGTAATTCACCTAAAGTGTTAAATCTTGAATTTTGGCACGATTTGTCAGTCGGTCAAATAAAAATTTAAAAGAACTAGAACAAAGACAATATAATTATAGATCAAAGTTCAATTCATAAAGCTTCAGTTTCTCAAAGTAAAAAAAGGCTATAAAAATTCGTCTGTAACATTTTCAAAAACATCGAAAATTGCTAAACATTTTGCAGTTTTGTTACATATTTCTAGGATTTTTTAAAGAATCAAAAATCAAATGATATACTACGGTATGTTCCACAAGTATCTTGATTGTAACTCAAAATCATTATACTCTTAAATCAAACAAAAGAGTGATAGTTATTTGTTGAAAACAACTGAAAAAAATATTTACCCATTCACTTAATGAAAGTCGGGCCGGCCCGAAATTTCGAGCCGGGCCGTCAATTTTCATTTCGAGTCAGGCTTTGGGCCGGGCCGGTCACTCTTCAGCGTCGGGCCCGAGTCCATCCTTAAGCTGTATCTAGGCTTTGGGAATTTCAGGGGAATGTGTAGGCTAGCTCAGAATAGAAATCAGTGGAGGTACGCGTCCAACCAGTTCTAAGACCGAAAACTTATTGACGAAAAAAATAACTACGCTTAAAGTGAAAGATATAGGTTGTAGGAATTTCAAGAAAATGCGTAGGTTAGCTCAGAATAGAAATCAGTGAAGTTACGCGTCCAAGTAGTTCCAGAACGGACAACCTAATAATGAAAAGTCTAATTTAAACCTGGGGATTATCGTAAACTACCATAGGTGTTGGTCTTGCAATATTTTCAACTAAGGTTAATTGTGCAAAAGGATTTATTGGAAAATTATTAATTCGGCAAATGTTCAAGTGTTGGGGGATCTTGGTAGGCGCAGGTTGCTTAAACCCCTTCACATACCATTAAATATTGGTGAAATAGGTTATATATTTAGAAAACAAAAGAAGGGCAACAGAACTGTATCTAACAAGAAATAGCAACGGCTATGTTCGAAGACAGCAAATATAGAAGCAAGGAGAAAATTTTTGGAAGCATATGTGTGGAGCACTGCAGTGTACCACTATGAAATAAGGACAATAAAAGAAGCAGACAGGAAAAGGTAGAAAACTTTTGGAATATTGTACTTCAGATGTATACTAATGATAGCATGGACAAACAAAGCTAATAACTAAGAAGTTCTACAAATAGTAGGGGAGGAAAGATATCTGTGGAATACAAAAAAAAATAGTAGGAGAAATAGGAAGGGCAGGACACGTTCTAAGTAAATAGTGGTGATCTATTACAAGGGAGGTAGAGATAGTGAAAGTGTTAGTTGTGGGAATTTCAGGGAAATGTGTAAGGTACGTCAGAATAGGAAACAATGGAGTTACGCGTCTAACCAGTTCCAGGACTGAAGACCTACTAATGATGATGATATCATTTAAATTCATAAAAGTTATTTATTAGAGTTATATTTTGTGTGTGCTTTGTATTTAATTATCATTTCAGGTACAGGTGTTCTTACAAAAAGACAAATTGGCTCGTATGTATTATCGTTTGGTTTTTTAGATCCATCCTCCCTTCCAATTAACAACTGTGTTTAGCGGGGCATTCGTATTTGATCTTTTTCTTTCCCATCTTTTGTACGCGTAATTTGGACAATTATTCCGTTACTGATCTCGTTCTTTTCTTACTGACTCGCTCGTATTACCGGTAACACATTATATTCACAGTTTAATTCAATTCTTCAAAACTGGCAGATTATTCAAAATCCTCCAATGTTCTTCATGTAACCAAGTCTCAGATTATCCAAAACATAAAATAACCTTGTCCTAACACAGCATAAAATTTTAATTTAATGGAGGCGTAAACTATGCTAGCACCAACCACAAAACGATTATCATGACATTACGTCCACCCCTTGCGCGTTTGTGAAACTACTCTGCATCTACCAGCGTATTTCACTTTTACATGTAGATCACCGCCTATTTCCTTGCGGCAATGCAATTAAATCTTTCGTGAAGCTCTGTACTTTTAATTTAATTTTTATTTGAACAATATATTACCCACCAACTTTGCGCGGTACCGTCCGTTTTAGTACGTTTTTGTATAACTACATCTTGATGTTGGCTTATTACCGGTTCCCAAACAATTTATTTCACTTCTTTCCAATCAGCTTCTTCCCACTGTAAATCATACTAATTTCGTGGCCTGGTTTATACAATGTATCTAGTTTAATCTATATTTAATACACAAGTTGTCGTAACGTAACAATATATTACAATCTATTTATCCATGGGAACTGTATACGCAGTGTTTTGTCATATTGAGGTGTTTTCATTTGCGATTTTATAATGGCATCGTCCTAAATTCTTACGATACAATGTACTTAAAAGGATAATGTTGTATTTTATTATTTAAATTTTTTTAAAAGATACAAACTGAAAAATTATGTTTATTTAGGAATAAATATTTATGAAATATATTATGCCAAGCAAGTCTATTATTTTAGTTTGCCCATTCACACTTTAGGAATTCTCTTTCCCTTGTAATTTATTTCTAGCGTAACGTAACACGTTACACCTTTCTTATAAACGACATTTTTCCAAAAATATATTATCCTAACATCTGTCAAATCAGTTTCAGATCAAGTGCTACGTCAAAACCTTTTGCTAATACATCAAGTTAAAAAAAAATAGAACAATAAACGTAAAAGTCAAAGTCAAAAATAAAACCTTCTTAAACCTTGAATTACATAACACTGTGAGTGCCGCTGAAGGCGAAAAGTCGTGAAGAACACCCACGAGATCAAACTCTTTACTAGTGGTGTTAAAGTGCTATAATAACACTACCTGAGAAATGAAGCAAGCTTTATCCCTCAATCAAGTATTACCCTAACTCACTGGACATAATAGTCTACTGGACTATTTGGCTAGAAAATCAATTCGAAATTCGAGCCCAGCAACCGCTCTCTCAATCCCTCTATATTATCTCACCCGAATTTTAAAAAAATCCCTCTGGTGAATCTATCATTATGACCCCCAGTACCTCTAACACGAGGAACTGTTGCAATGGCGATAAGTCTAGCTACTACCGTGACCATCGGTAAAATCCTGAACCCAGAGTCCAAAACTGACTGGGGAAAGACCCAGTGAAGTTGAAAAGCGATATTAATGTAAATAGAGAACAAAATTGTTTTGGAATCGGAAGATGGGGCACAGAGACCAGTGTTGCCAAAAATAAAGAAAAAGGTCTGTCTAGTCACGCAAATAAAACTAGCAGACGTCGGTTGAAAGCCCTCCTTTTCAGGAGAGACCGCGTGTAACAACCAAGAAAGGGTAGGTTACTGTTGTCGGGAGATTATTCAAAAAAAGGAGGCTATGTGGTTTCTTAAGGAGGGATTGATAGCGTGAAAGAAATAAAGTACCTTTAAGACTAGATGCCAAGAAAGTAAATTTAAAAAGAATGCGGTGTCAAACTAATTGTCTGTACGTATGTCCAAATCAAAATCTGAATTCCTATTTTACAAATAACAAAATTAGTTATAGTTGTCAAACTACAGTCATTAAAGAAATGTTCCCAAAAATAAAAAAATTAAATTAAGTACACCATTGTGCTAACCTATGTTTAGACTTAAAATGTTTTCGAGTTTTTGTTCCGTTCGTAAATAAATCTAAAAATTTAAATATTCATCCGTCCCTAAAGAGGTCCGTCGCGTCTGAAGCAAATTGTTTTCCCCAACTTTATTTCCGATTCAATAACTAACTTCATGCAGTCGTACATTATAATTGTGTTTTTCCGAAATTCATCTTGTGTTTTTCATGCAGATTCAAAAACAGAAAATTCCCTTGGTCTAATATAGCACACAATTCTAATCGAATAGATTGGTAAGCTATGGCGGAACCAACCCCTTTTTCTAAACAATCATTACCACATTATATCCGCTACTTGCAAGTTTGTGAATTTCACCTTTATTTCACTTTTACTAGTCTACCACCGTTTATTTCCCTGCAGGAATGCAAACAAATTTTTCTTGCAGCTTTGTACTTTCAACTCGATTTTTATTTTAACAATTTGTCACACTCCAACCCCGCGCTCTTAATCTCCATAGTACGTTGTCGTATAACTACAGCTTGATGTTGACTTATTACCGGTTTGCAAACAACCTATTTATTTGTTTGCCGTCGAGTACAACAAATCTAATTTCAGCCAAAACAAATCGTATTAATTACTATCAGCATCTGATTTATACACTGTATCAAGCTTAATCCATGTTTAATACACAGGTTATCGTCACGCAATAGCATATCACAATGTATTTATTTATGGGAACTGTATACGCAGTGTCTTGTCATATAGAGATCTGTTTTTATTTGCGATTTTATAATGCCATCGTCCTAAATCGCTACGATAAAATTTATTTAAAAGAATAATGTTCAACTTTATTATCTGAAGTGTTTGTATAGAAACAAAATTTGATTTAATTTAATTAAGAATAAATATTTATGAAATCTATTATACTGATCACGTTCATTATTTTAGTCTGTCCATTCCCTCTTTCCCTTTTGATTTATTTCTAGCATAACGCAATGCGATACAATTTGTATTAGAACATGTAGAATGATAACTGCTTCTAGGGGCGTTTACTCAAATTTTTCTAGTATAGTTTTATTTCATATTTTCAGTGCGATTAGGAAATTTCTATTTTGAATTAATTGTGACATTAATTAGAGACTTTTGAAATAGGCTCTTCTAGTTATGGTATTCTAAGGTAAAAAGCTTCTTGACGAATATATACTGTGGGATATTGGCTGTATTACATGTTCATTTCGAAACCGTAATGGAACGAGACAATACCATAGCTTCTCTGATTGGTTTAGAAATGAAGGCTGATTAAAGCAAAAATTTAATATTGCCACGAGTGTGGTATCCTTGGCGCTATTAGTGTATAATGAAAAATTCCTTAGTGAACTAATAAACTTCACACTGGCTGTTGTTCAAATTAATTTTGGGCAGAATTTCAACCTTATTTAATACCGAATTAATAAATAGTAATTGAGGTCCTAAAACATCAAAGATAAGAGGTTAATTTAGAGTAAAGATAATGAGAAGATCGTAAACATTTCAAAGTGATAAACAGCGGAGCAATGATAAAATCATTACACAGCTGAGAGCTCTCGTAACTACTACGAACGAGATTATTCTAATTTTATTTCGAATCAGCATAAGGAAAGGAGCCATTAATGTAGTAATTACGATGTTTAGGAAGTTGAGCATTAATATATGCCAACGTTTATGTGCTTATACGCATTTCAATTCCTATGGGTTAAATATGTTACAGGGAAGATATGTTAATGTATTTTACTTCATCAAAATCTCATCTACCTATAGCTGAAATCGCGAAAAAAGGACAAGAGGTAATTAGCAATAAAAAGGGTGCTGATATATTCTTAGTCTACTATTGAAACGATTAAAAGTTGAAACAGGATATTTCATTATCTGACAGTCTTCTGTTCAATTAATACACTCGATACACCGATACTGCAATGCTTCTAACCCTTTCAATAAATGATTATCCCTAATCTACAATCCAACCCTCCCTCTTTGTTACACAAAAAGTGACGCCCTTTTAAACATTTTTTCAATCAAGAGAACAGGCAGTCCGAGAGGGCTAAGTCCAGAGAATAGGATGGGTACTCCAGTAATACGAATCATTGTCCCGAATCGAATTCCTGGCAATGCGCAATTTATGTGTAGGTGTATTGTCTTGTAAAAACAACGCACCTTTCGCTAACATGCCACGTCCTTCAGATTAGGTAGTGATTTAGAATAATTATTAATAATCTCCCGTGATGGTCTGACCCTTTTTTAGGTAATCGATTATAATTATTCTACGCATTTCTTAAAAACTGAAGCGAGCACTTTCCCCACAGATTTTTGAACTCGAAAATTCTTAGACCTTGGAGAATCATGATGCCTCCACTCCATAGATGTTTTGTTTTTGGATCACAAAAATTAGCCCATGTTTTATCTATAATCACGGAATGATTCAAAAAATTTTGATCTCCTTCAAAATGGGCACAGATTGACCGTAATGCTTCCACTTTTGCTCGTTTGTGTTCAGCGTTCACGCATTTTTGATCCATTTTACAGAATTCTTTTCATATGCGAATCGACGTGAACTATATAAAGAATACCTTCATGTGAAATCGTTAGTACCTCAACTACATGTTTCAGGCCAATTCGATAGTCGGATGCTAACTTGTCATGAATTGGGTCAATGTTCTTAGGGTTGAATACCGAAATCGGTCTTTCTGGTCGCTTCTCATCCTCAACGGATAATTTTCTTCCTTAGAATGGTGCAATCCAATATTTCCTGTCGCATGTGGTGGGTATCGATTGTCAAATGGATTAAGCATATCTTTGCAGGTGTCTTTACCACTTAACACCAACTGAGCCTGTAGCAATGCGTGCCACGCAGTAGGCGGCACGCATGCATTGTTGCTACCGCTCCCTAGTTGGAATAAAGGAATAGAGTCTTTTTCAAGTTCCACTTTACTTCCTTGGTACTCCCTTGCATTAATCTATGGGCGAAACCCCCTATTTAATCTATCCTATCAGATGTCAACCGTCTACACTTTACTATCGACACCGACTCTATTTCTTCAGGCCCCGATTGGTTATTATAGTAACCTAGAGCCTCTTTCCTATTCTTCTATAAAAAAAAAGGTGCGTATGTTTGACACGTCACAACGCCTCTGACACTGTATTATCGTCATGCTGTATATTTTGTCACACATTTCTTCTGAGGATGAAAATGGAGAATAACGTACTAAAACAGATAATAAACAAAATAGTATCAGAAACGGCGACACCACAGAAATTAATCACCAAAATCTCTAGCACAAAAATCAAATTATAATGACTATAAGCAAAGCTCATGCGTATGCTAACAGGTTGCAAGATGCAACTGGATTTATTGCAGCAACATGGAAGGGGAAAATAACCTAAGCATACGATAAAGACAGATGGGGGAATGCAAACAGTCAACAAGCAGCTAGAAAAAAAGAAAACACAAGCTGACAGAATCAAAAGCAACTCGAGTACGAACCCAAGGGGGGAAGAAATGCAAGAGTCGCTACAAGTAAAACACACAAAAACACAGGTGCGGAAACGCAAACGGCAAGTAAGCAGCAAGAGGACATGGAAGCAGAAAACGCCAAAATAGTAAATACCCTGGGTACAGATTTAAGTGGGAAAGAACTGCAAGAGTTGATAGAACATAAATGGACAGAGGATGTATACAAAACATGTAAAATGAAAACAGTGGAAGAAATTGCGAAGGGAGGTAAAAACCTGACCATAATAGTGAAAGCAGAGAAAGGGTATTATGAAGCGACCCTAAGGAAAGCACTAAAAATCAATGTACAGCTAGCTGAAACTATTGAAGATGGTAAAATAAAATCGGGCAAAATAAGCACCATAATACTAAACGAAATCATGGATGAGGAAGATAAAATGAAAAGTTCAATTGAAATCCACGTTCACCAATTGCGACAGGAGGACAAACAATAGAAGACACGGTTAAGTTAAAAGAAAACTTGGCAAAAGCTGCGCAAACAACCAAAATAAAACGGGAACAACACTAGCGTATCTGGTTTCTAATAAAATAAAGGTAACACTCATACAAATAAAATTCTAGAGCATGTGAGCAGGCAGGCACACATATGGGCAACAATATATACAAACCAGATAAAAAAAACCCTAGAACAAAAGACGGAGTGGCAACGAACCAGTGCAAAAAAGATTAGAAACGACAACAAACCATACTAAAACCGATGGTAGACGTATCGGTGCCGACGTTATCCAAAACATGAAAAGAGAAGTGAAAACGGAAGGGATAACGGTATATAGAAAACAAATAAAAGAAACGTATAAGTAAATAAAAATTAAAGGAAGAAACGAAAGAAATAGAATTACATTTAAAAAAGCACTATCCGTAAAAATGGTGGAAATGGAAGAAGTTAACGGAGAAGAAAAAAACAAAATCATCATTATCATGAACATAGATGAGACGATAAAGAAAGCAGAAGTGGAGTAAACACTGCGGAAAGAGCTGGACGTAGAACATCTACCAGAAAAGACTTTCGTAAACTTAGCAAATAAAACAAACACGAACGAACTTAAACAGGCCATCACTATACCTTCAGAGGAAGCCAAGAAACTACTGTCAAAAAGAAAGTAGGCTCCGGCTGAAATAGATGAAGGACAAAAGAAATAACGCACATAGGACGATGCTTTAGATGCTATAGGGCTGTGTATATCGCAAGTAAGTCTGAAAACAAGGAGGCTAGCAGCATGCGGGGAAAAGGGGCACAGAAGGCAAAAATACCTATATCAAGCATGCCAACTATGCAATTCAAACTGACATAATGCCAAGTCCCTAAGATTACGGAAATACCCAAAGTACAGAAAGCTTGTACAAGAAGAAAAAAGAGTAATAGGGGAAGGGAAGATTCTAGTCCATAACCCTAAAAATTTTACAAGAAAACATAGACAGGGAAAAAGAGGCAATGGACCTAATATACAAACCGAAGAAAACAAGCCCGTTATAATAATAATAGCTGAATCTAACAGGAAAAAGTGAAAAACCACAAATGGGTAGTAAAAAAATATGGATGTTGCAATCTTGGCCAGACACGGAATCATAGTAATAAATAAAAGAGAAGGCACGGGCTGGATATTTTCAGATCTGCAACGGATTGATATGAAAGATATAACAAAAAAGTCATAGTTGGTGAAGACTAATGCAATGTTATATCTATGAAGCTCAAAATTTAAAGATAAAAGAGAACAAATGGTGTTGGAACAGCTATGGAAGAAAAACCAGGTAGACTAAGCCAAGGCAGCTCTCTAGTGTTTACACGAAAAACTACCAATCATACATAGACGTGATATTTAGCACAGAAAGAATAGCCTAGAAAATCAGAAACTGCAAGGTGCTAGAAAGGGAAAGCAAAAGCTACTACCAAAATATTATGTTCGAAATAAAAAAAACGACAGATATAAACTACAGACATGTAAGCAAATGCTAGAAGGTGATAAAAGAAAATGTCTGTAAAACAGCACAAGATATGGGTAAGCCACTAGAAGCAAAAAAGATAAAATGATCGATGTGGAAAAAGTAACAAAATAATAACGGTCGCCTGCAACAGAGTCTTTACGATGAAAAAGGAAACAGCAACGAACAACATCATGAAGAGTATAAGCACCGGACAGCTATGTTATAGAATGCAAAACGGGAAGCATGGAAGAAACTCTAAAAGGAGGAGGATCCCGACATCGGATGTAAAGTTTACCAGATTAGTAGCAGAGAGTCAAGGTCTGCATTACAAATGAACATATCCTATGAACAACAATTGTAAATAGCCAAAACCCTTTTCGCAGATTATTCAATTACCAAATGGAAAAGCCTACCGGTAGACATATAGACATACCACCCTTCTCCAAAGTAGAGCAGCTAGTAGCAGGTACAAAAATAAAAGAACAGAACGCCCCCGGATCGCATGGTATACCTCCAAAAATACTAAAAGCCGTTGTCAAAGCACACACCGAGACATGCTTAGGAGAGTTAAATAAAATGTCGATGGACGGCTATTTCCCAGTAGAGTGGAGAAAAACAAAATTAATAAGTAATAAATTATAAGGATACACAGCAATATATATATCTATATATATATATATATATATATATATATATATATATATATTACTGTGATTCCACCAAAATCCGGGAACTCCGGATTTCGAATCGTGGCCCACGGATTGTGCGTCAAAGAATGATGTGAAACCTACAAAAAGCTATTAACTTAACTGGTCCGTTGACTTTCTTCTGTTCATCGCCTCGGCTGCTCCCCTAGATAAACCTTCATCCTATTCATAAAAAAAAACAAACACATTCCTACCACAAACATCAACGTTAACTCTATTTACATCAATATTCACAATACATTAAAATTTCAAAATTAAAAATTCAGCATAAATTTCAGTATCAGAAAATTTCAAGATTTAAGTTTGTTATCATTTTAATGTGCATCCAAAATTAAAGTCCTTGTAGGATGCCTACTAATTAATATAACAATATATGCAGACCTGAGTCTGAGTACAAAGGGAGCATCTACCACCCCTTTACGTTAATTAACCAGGTTCGTCTAATTGAGCTCAAAGACATACCCAAATTTTCATCATAATCCAGAACATAAATACTAAATACCCCTTTCTACTTAAACAAGCAAATTTCACCTTAAAATTAAAATTCTGTTGTTAGTACAATTTCACTACTGTTCATTTTAAGTAAATCAATTATAAAGTTATTCAACATACACCAAAAATTTACACCACCATTTACACCACCATTCATCTAAAGTTGTTTCAGTGCTTTTCCGGAACTCATCTGTGTATATCAGAAGCTTGTTTTGTGGATCCAGACACGTTTACGAATCATTTAATTATTAACACCCCCGAAAAATAGCAAAGAAATTCATACTTCTTTCACAAATATACGCCAAAACTGCCTACTTTTGTGTATTCATTTGTCGTTGCAAATTTTACTAATTGGTACAGTGATACTAAACTTTATTACCTTGTATCTTCTTTTCTAAGTGCACTAAATTACATTCATTGTAGCACGTAAAGAACAAACTGTTTTAAATCACCAAAATATACGAGCAAACTGTTTAAATTATTCTATCAAACTCGGAAAACTAAAAAGCACTGTTTAATGCATTGAATCAATTCGAAAATCTAAAAAGAGCTTGTTCATATTAACCTGGGTATATATAGCGGTTAGCCTGTCTGTCGGTCTTGTCCCCAAAACGGACAATTCTTCAGAATTTCGCATGCTAGGTTCCCATTCCGCAGCCCGGCATGCGATTTTTACAAAATTTGCACTCGAACCAGTTAAATCTCAGAAATTTCGACACGGCTTGCAACGTCTGGAAATAACTAATTAAATTTTATACAGAAATGTTATTTTTACTTCTCAATTTTGCCTTTTATTTTCAACCAATCGCAACCCAGTGACGTTGCTCCACTCACGCCTTTTACTATATGTGTCTCTGTCTTGCGCATATTATCTGTCTCTATCTACCCTGTTCTTATTGGTGCAAATTGATATTCTTTATTATCGATTATTTCAGTCCATGTGGACTGTGAAATAACCCACCTTATTAGCATTTCCGTAACTATTAAGCTACGGTTTCTCCAGCATTCTCTGTAACCATTTGTTATCTGCCAAATTTACGCAGAATGAGCCTTTTAAAAATACGCAGGTGTTCAAACATAATACTTCTAAATAACACTTCTACGATTTGCATTTTATTGGGTTTTACAAGTTTTTATAGATATTATATGTTACTAATGGTTCAATTAACTCCAATTAAAATAATACCCTTTAATTTTAGTGACTCCTAATCAAATATTAATTATTATCTGTACATTTTGTTTAATACCGGTTACTTAAAATTGAATTAATTAATATAAATTTTGCACATAATTTCTATTTGTTTCTTTACTAGGAATATTTAAATTACACGTAGAGCTTTTAATACTGCTTCCTTTTTTTATAGCAAGCGTCTTGTACATAATTTAACTCCCTTATTTTTAATGAAACGAATGAATTTTTATGCTTCACGGTTTTTTTTTAATAACGCGTACCTTTTCCCAAAGCTTCTACACGGTGATTAAAATTATTTGATGTAATTATTTAATTTTCTACCCTGGTCTAAATATGAGTAATATATATATATATATATATATATAATCTTCTCCATAAAGATTATGGTGGTGCTCGTGCGACTGCAAGCAGTGCTTTGCTTGATGTGGTCCTGAAGGAGCATGTTATTTGTAACGACCACCTTCCATTAGTTTTCATCTAAACATTCTAAAAGATTTTATTGTGAAAACCGATAGAGTTTTGCCAGAGCTCCAATTTGCTTGAAACCGCAAGACTGTAGCACTTCGGGTTTACGAGATATTAACCGTTAAAGTTTTCGAAAATTTTGTCATGTGCAACTTTTCAACTTTTTCTTCTAAACATTCTAAAAGATTTTATTGTGAAAACCGATAGAGTTTTTCCAGAGCTCCAATTTGCTTGAAACCGCAAGATAATGGATTTAATATATTACAGTTAAAGTTTTCGAAAAATTTTATATACAACTTTTTCATCTAAACATTGAAAAGCTTTTATTGTGAAAACCGATAGAGTTTCGCATATATATATATATATATATATATATATATTTATATATATATATATATATTTATATATATATATTTATATATATATATATATAAAATATATAATACTGTACTCAGCGTTTAATGGAAGGCGGCCGTTACAAATAACATGCTCCTACAGGATCGCGTCAAGCAAGGAAGGCACTGCTAGCAGTCGCAAGAGCACCACCAGTACATCTGCTCATGCAGGAGAAGATATTAATACAACGAAAAGTTAAAAAGCGAGGCCCGTAACTGCATCCTCGCAAAATGACAAGAACAATGGAAAAAGACAAATAAACAGTGAACTGGAGAAAAAGGTTCATAAAAGATATAAAGTCATGGTCGACATAAAGTAAAGTGAGACGATCGTTTACTTAACCCAAATACTTACTGGTCGTGGCTGTTTTTAGGCTTACCTGCATCGGTTTAAAATCAGTACAACCACCGAATGTATATACTGCGGTGCAGAAGACACTCCTGAGCACACATTTTTCGATTGCTGCAGATGAAATGAGGAAAGGAAGGGAACAGAGGCAGTAGTGGGCAAAATATCCCCAGATAACTTCATCCAAAAAATATTAGAAACGAAAAAAACTAGAATCGGTAAACAATCAGGACAGAGCAACCCTAACAACTAAACGATAGGACAACAATCAAGAACAACCATAGTGGGGAAACCTAGAACCCAAGATAACGAGAAGTAATTCCAGAAGACGGTTTCGGGTTATCCATAGCTAAATGGTTACTTGAGAAAAGAGGTTTAGTTGGTGCGGTTGCGTTATAGGGTGGTGATCCCGCAGTTGTAAACGACTGTGTACTTCTCCTGGAAGCGTAGACGAACTAAACACTACTCCAGTATGAACAACTAGTTGGTGTGTTTTCCCACTGCAAATGCTTACCTTCGGATTTTGGAAAGCATCTTCAGAGGGTACTCAACTAAAACATCTTATGATTCAATGCTTAAACTCAAAATTTTTTTAGGTAGTAATTAATGGAGTTTTTATAGACAAGTAATTTTATAGCAGTAAGTAATATCGACTCCAGCTAAGGGCACGAAGTAATCACCAAGGTTCACGAATATTCGCGGCATTTTTATGACGCCCAATTTGTGGGACATGATTTCAACAGCCACTTAGAGCAATATATATATATATATATATATATATATATATATATTGCTGTGATATACTCCTTTGAATGCGGGAACTGGGTCCTTTCAACAAAAAAATTCTAGTCCCACAGATTGGGCGTCATAAACGGCTGTGATCCTCTTTTCGCCTCGGCTGCTCACCTAATGTTATAAACCTCCTCATTCATAAAAAAAAACACATTCCTACCAAAACATCAACGTTAACTCTATTTACATCAATATTCAGAATACATTAAAATTTCAAAATTAAAACTCAGCATAAATTTCAGTTTTAAAAAGAATTTCAAGATTAGTTTTATTATCATTTTAATGTGCATCCAGAATTAAAGTCCTTGTTGGATGCCTACTAATTAATATAACAATATAAGCAGACCGAGTCTGAGTATAAAGGAGCATCTACCACCCCTTTACGTTAATTAACCAGGTTCGTCTAATTGAGCTCAAAGACATACCCAAATTTTCATCATATTACCGAACATCAAAACTAAATACTCCTTTCTATTTCAACAAGCAAATTTCATCTTAAAATTAAAATTTTATGGTTACTACAATTTCACTAATGTCCATTTAAAGTAAATCAATTATAAAGTTATTCAACAACACAAAATGTCAAACAAAATAGTATAATTTACCTGAAGGTTACTGTCCTCGTAGCTTCAAAGTACATCGTCCCTTTAGTTAATCACACCATTCCAACAGGATTATATTTACGGCTTCTAATTCTCAACGCTTTTAAAATTTTCTCCATCACCATTTATTTAAAGTTGTTTCTGGGCTTTTCCGGAACTCATCTATGTATATCTGACCCTTGTTTCGTGGATCCAGACACGTATTTGAACCATTTAATTATTAACACCCCGAAAAATAGCAAATAACTTCATACTTCTTTCACCAATATACGCCAAAACTGCCTACTTTTGTGTATACATTTGTCGTTGTAAATTTTGCTAATTGGTACAGTGAAACTAAATTTTATTACCTTGTATCTAAGTGCACTGAAGTACATTCATGTTAGCACGTAAATAACAAACTATTTTGAATCACTAAAATATAGAGCAAAATTTTAAATTATTTTATCAAACTAAAATGCACTGTTTAACATCTTCAATCAAGTCGCGGATGTAAGAGCTTTTAACGCATCGAATAGTCAAAAGTCTAAGAGGGCTTGTTTATATTCATCTCGGTATATATAGCAAAAAGCCGGCACGTCGCTTTTGTCCTCAAAACGGTAATTCTAAAGAATTCCTCATTTTATGTTCCCAGTCTGTCGCTCGCGCGTCGATTTTACGAATTTTCACTCGTCCCATTTAAATCTCAGAAATTTCAACACACGGCACGCAAGCATGTCCGAGAAAAACTAATTAATTTTGTACAGAAATTGTTGTTTCTACCTCTGATATTTGCATCCTATTTTCAACCAATTGTGACCCTCGTGACGTTGCTTAAATCCCGCCTTTTACTATATGTGTCTTTGCTTGACGCATTTTCTTTCCTTTTCTAACCTGTTCGTATTGGTGCAAATTGATATTCTTTATTATCGATTATATTTTAGTCCATGTGGACTGTTATCTGGGTTTAATAACCCCGTATCGCACATTCTCGTGAATATTAAGCCCCGGTTTCTCCAAGATTCTTTGAAACTATTAATTATCTACAAAATTTACGCCGTATGTGATATTTAAACTACGCAGGTGTTCAAAATAATATTAATTCTCAGAGCTTTTTAAATAAACCCTGTTTTGTATTTCGTGCTAAAGCATCTGACCGTTTCCAATATCCTTAGACTCGACATGTTTATCTACACAAATTAAACTGAAATTGCCTTTTAAAAACATCCTACTTCTAACTAACACTTCTAGGATTTGCATTATTGGGTTTTACAAGTTTCTATAGATATTATCTGTACGTTTTGTTCAATACCGGTTATTTGAAATAGAGTTAATTAAGATAAATTTTGCATGTAATTTCTCTTTGCTTCTTTATTAGGAATATATAAATTACACGCAGAGCTTTTTTTTAATACTGTTTCTTTTGATATAAAGCGTCTTATAAATAATTTAAATTTCTTATTTTTACTGAACGACCGAGTTTATTTATGCTTCAAGGTTTTAATAAAGCGTATTATTTAATGAAATTCCTTATACACTTTGATTAAAATTATTTGATGTGATTATTTAATTTTCTACCCTGGTCTAAATATGAGTAATATATATATATTCTTATGCTGCACCCCGCTCTTTTTCGCGCCTTATTTTTATTAATTTAATAATTTATATATTATGTGCAAATATTTATTTTACGTTACGTACTTTAGCAACGTTTGGTTGGTTAATAAAGCAAAAATGTTTTAAATATGCCTCGACTATATGAACTCTTTCTTCCCAGGGTATCCACCTACTTACCGTGGGTTCAGTGGTAAGTAGATGTGCAATGCCCAACCAAACTGCACTATCTTTTGTTTTAGTACCTTTTTATAATTTGCTTTTGTATATGCCAAATTTTATATGATCCACGTAGCCTTGTGCCAAATTAATTACTACCACAAAATTTCTGACTTTGACGTTATATCACACAGTACTCACCTGTTCTATACGTCGTTAACGGCCTCTATGATTGCTGGCTCAAAATCTTATTCGCCGTATACGTCCTCACAAGGTTGCACTACCACTTTGAAAACTGCCGTCTAGCCTCCAGATATATTTTCCTTAATTTTGCTGCGCCCAAATCTAAAATAAATATGACCCGAATTTTAGAATTTAGAATACCCTTTTGTATTTACTTTCCCTGCGCTAATTCTTCCGGAGTTATTTCTTCTTTGACTCGTACACTTCCACTTGATACTCTTACGCTGTCTTCTAATTTTGCTTCTCTCGTTCTAAATCAATACTTCCGCCTTTAATCCGCTCGTTCCAAATCAATCCTTGTTCCTATTTAATCCGCTCGTTCCAAATCAATCCTCGCTTCTTTTTTTTTACCACTCAATGCCCCGCTACACATAAAACCATATCCAATTCAATCCTAATATATTCTTCACTCTTATAATTCCTATTCGATGTCTTCTGCCTATATCAATCTCGTTCCAATTCAATCTTATTTTCCGCCGGTTCGCTGTCGCACTAATTCCAATCTTAACTTTTACTCGTCGCCGCTATTAATTATTTATTCACTGTTGCTTCTCTTTACTCTTCCTTTATAAATTAAACTCGTACAATTCAAACTCATTTATTTAATCTTCAAAAAATATTCAAAACAACTTAGCGCAGTTTATAAACACGTCTTATTACAAAATTATTTCGAAATCGACTTCCTTGTTTACTTATCCTAGGTGATAATTACAATATTTATCTGCCTACTCTTTATTACATTGTATATAAAAAACCATCCAATAACGTCGTATCACCAACTTCGTGTCACTAATACCTAAAACTTTGTCTTTTGCACTTTCTTATTTTATACATAATGTTCAATCATTGGTCCTAAATATCGCACAACCCTTCAATCATATTTGACACTGCTATTACTTGTAATTTTGATGTTGCATGTTTGTCCAAAGGTTGATTCTAGTAAAAATAAATGCCGAAATGTTACACATATAAACCTGGATCTGCGTGGTTAATAGTGGACATCCATAGACGCATCCGGTTTTCGGTTGGCAAATGTACGTTCAATGGCCTATTAAACTACAACTCAGTATACAACCTTGAATACTGTGTGTTTTATCACGTCATCAAGTCATTATAATTTACGTCTTGGCACTTACATTTCAACTAACATTTCAAATACTTTAACGTATGTAAAGTACGGCAAACATACATTTTTAAATTACGGGATCTGATATATGACTCACTCTATTTGGCATACACCACCCTCAACACAAAATAACCCTTAGAACCCTTGTAGCTCCTACTGACACTACATTATATATATATATATATATATATATATATATATATATATATTTTAGCAAAATCGGATAGCAGTTGACAAATTATCATTCAATATTAGGGTAGTTGTACAAAGTGGTAAAAATTTCACTGTAGAAATATTAATTATTAATTAGTTAGGAAACTTAATTTGAGGCGCATGATTGCGTAAATACAAGTAAAACGTAATTTCGTAAAGCTTAGTTAAAAGTTCTTATAACATAACGTATGAATTCTGTAAATATAAAAGCTTTCTGGTGTGTGGCATAAAAATCAATAACAGGAGAGCATTTAGTTAGTATAGCATATTTCAAGCGGCGGTTGTTATTCGATTTTATGTACGTGTTATAATATTTCTAGGAAGGTTAACTTCGTAAACAGATAACATTCTATAGAGCTTGTCAACAAGTAAAATTGCGGGAAATAGATAAAGAAGGACAAAACACAGGTGTACACTGCACGTACGAAAACAAATCAATAAGGTTAAAAAAGAAAGACTATAGTTTACATCATGTAATAAAGGAAGGAGAATAACGTATGTTTAGTGAAACGTTAACTTTGAAAACGCCTGCTAGACAAGAACGTTAGAAGCTAATGAGAGGAACAAAGACGTGTTATGTTTCCAGAATATATCAAGTACTAAGGGAATAAGACAGCTGGGGATAATTTACAAACAGAGTACAACGGTTAGAATAGGTAAACAAAAGTAGGATAGACAATGATATTGGTGGGTTAAATAGGACAGGGCTTGAGAATAGCGGGGGAACAACATCTAAAGATAACATAAGACGGGAGATTTTAAATGTAAGTGGAAATGGAACGAAAGATATGCGCGTATACAGGAGGCGTATTTAAGAGGTTAAAATAGGACGATAATTATCGAATTTTCGTAGAAGGCAGCGGCGGTTAAAAATTTTTAATGAGGGTTTCCGCGTATAGAGCTTGTTTGGAGTAAAAATTCTAGGATTTCGACAACGGGTAATAAATTGTACTGAGAATATCTCAAGGGTAATTGTGGATTCCGTAGAATTATGCGACCGTTGTGTTTGTTTGCTGTGTTATAGGGGTATGACAAATTGATGCAAAGAGGTGGCTTTTTGAGTTTGTATAAACCAGGAGGAGGTAGTGCAGCTCTCTCTCTTTTCTCTTCTAACTTTGATCCCAAACCAAGCTACTTATAAAAGTAGTTTACTGAACTTCTGAAATTATAAAAAGTTTAATTAGCACAAGCGAGTGCTTAAATAATTTGGCAATGTAGTAAATAATCGAACTTAAATATCAAGTAAGTACAATTTTAGTACTTTTTGTTGGAGGCGGTGTGTGTACTTTAAGTACCGATCGAGTGTATGGATGGACTAGTAGCAGGTGTACGGGAGCATGGTAGTACCGTACATTTGTGTGGAGGATTCTGATTAGAAACGGTGTGTTCCTGATGGTGAGAGGTCATCTGGAGATAGTATTTGAACGTGCAGTCGAGAGGGAGTATCACGTTAGAGATGGTGTCCATGTAGAGAATTAGTATTTGAACGTGCAGTCGAGAGGGTGGATCACGTTGAAGATGGTGTCCATGTAAAGAGCTGGTGACACAAAAATGCAGGTAACTCTACTTTATAAAACTGTTGTTTTGTTTTCTTTTTGTGATTTTGTTGGTGACAATTTGGTGATTTTTGTGCATTTTTATATTATAAGGACATTTTTTTAATTGATGATTTACCTAGAAAAGACTCAATAAAAAAATATTTATGTAATCTTTTGATGGCATCACATGAAGGTGAAACTTTAACTTTTTGTAAAAGGTAAAATGGTTTTTGGCAATTTCAGTGCCGTAGTCAGCACTTAGATAAAGGAAGGTTTACTATGAGCACGTATTTGACCTGTGGTGTAAAGTAAAATTTGGAAATAAGCCCCGTTACTTTTGGTTCATGATTAATGTAATAAAATTTCTAAATTATTTTCTTTAAAATGAGATTTATTTTCACAATGGATAAAATGTGTTAGAGATTGAAATACATGAGAAATATAAATTGAAATTATAAGTAACAAATTGGGTATACTAATAAATAGTGATGTACTTTTGGCAATCTACGTTATTTTTAGTAGGGTAGGATTTTCAGGGAACGAGTAAGCAGCCGTGGCGAATATCTCTGAGGAAGCTGGAGGTTTTGGCGTCTGAATGGGAAAGCATCTTCAGAGGATATTAATGTTAGATGGTATGAATTGCAAGTCTAGGTGGTAGGGCTTCAATTTCAGGTAAGTGGAAAAATTTTATAACAACATTAAAATTTTAGGAGAATTACAGCAGGTAAGATACGCAAAAATTTTTGGCACCCGAGTTGTGGGGCAAGAATAAATGAGCCGTTCTCAAGGAGAATACGCACTAATATATATATATATATATATATATATATATATATATATATATATAAGTCAGAAACTTGACAATTTCAGATATGATTGACAAAAATGCTAAACGTAATTGAAAGTTAGGTTTATATATGGTACTTGTACACGATTTAGATTTGTAAATTTTCCAATTATAGCCATCGGCCTCGGTAGCGTAATTGGATAACGCACAGTTCCGGCAAAACTGAGATGCAGGTTCAAATCCGGTCCAAGGCCTTATATTTTCCTTCTTTCAATTACTAGCTCGATTTGAAATGATCATTTGGGCTTTGCTTAAAAGTCTAAGTTATTATTTCATCTTATTCATTTCAATATATATATATATATATATATATATATATATATTAGGTAGTTTTTTTACACAACGTAAGTTGATAAACACTAACGTATTACAATTAATAAGATGAAATAATAACTTAGACTTTTATGCAAAGCCCAAATGATCATTTCAAATCGAGCTAGTAATTGAAAGATGGAAAATATTTCGTCTTGGACAGGACTTGAACCTGTATTTTGGTTTTGCCGGAACCATGCGTTTACCAATTACGCCACCGAGACCCATGACTATAATCGGAAAATTTACAAATCCAAATCGTTTACGAAACTATACATAAACCTAACTTTCAACTACTTTTAGCATTTTTATCAACCATATCTAACATTGTCAAGTTTTTGACTTATGTCAGATATAGACAGGTGGCGTAATTGATAAACGCACAAATCCAGCAAGACTGAGATGCAGGTCTAAGACCTAAAATTTTTCTTCTTTCAATTACTAGCTCGAATTAAAATAATCATTTGGGCTTTGCATAAAAGTCTAAGTTATTATTTCATCTTATTAATTGTAATACGTTAGTGTTTATCAACTTACCTTGTGTAAAAAAAACTACCTAAAATATTTTTATATTTAATACTTGGCTATAGCCGTAATTTTGAGCGTTGCTTCCGGTCTATATCTGATATAAGTCAAAAAACTTGACAATGTTAGATATGATTGACAAAAATGCTAAAAGTAATTGAAAGTTAGGTTTATGTATAGTTCTGTATACGATTTAGATTTGTAAATTTCTCGATTATAGTCATCGGTCTCGGTGGCGTAATTGGTAAACGCACAGTCCCGGCAAGACTGAGATGCAGGTTCAAATCCTGTCCAAGACCTAATATTTTCCTTCTTTCAATTACTAGCACCAATTAAAATGATCATTTGGGCTTTGCATAAAAATCTAAGTTATTATTTCATCTTACTAATTATATATATATATATATATATATATATATATATTGCTGTGATATGGGGTTGTTTAAGAGTGCATTTTATAGAAAAGGTCGTGCAGGAAACAGAAATTATAATAAGAAGCAGAAAACTGCATTTATTTAGGAAAAATTGAGTAATTGGGATAGTTTTAAATAGTAAGCAGTCGACACCCTGTATATAGAGTATAAGTAGTTTTAAGCGACGCAAATAGGACGCATAGTTAGCATAGAAATGAGTAATTCATGCATTAGGTAGACAATAAATATTTAACACCCAGTAGATAGAATTTTAGTAAATTTAGGTAATGCAAGTAACGATATTTTTCAGTAGAAGCACGCGTATTTATAAGTAAGCATAATAAATGTAATTAAACACGCGTTCAAAAGAATCCCAATCAGTTATGGTAATACGAAGATAAGAAATAAAGCTTAAAGAAGCGTAGTGTAAGTGCGTACAAACAATTAACAATTTTGATAAGTAAAGGTGATTAAAAATGCGTAAATAAATAAGCATATATGAAAATTGAAAGTCGAATTGCATCAGATAGTTGTGTACAATATGGAAAAGCAATAATATTTTTCAAAACACCGCATGGGCTGATAACGAAACAGCTGCAAGCAAACAACAATTACTTGAGAGGACGAGAATGTTACATCAGAAAACTACTTTAAGAGAGAAATGCAAAGACTTGATTGGTTAAGATTAGCGACGGGCTCGTAAGCCATGCCCACAGACGAAGTGGGATATCAATCATATATGAACAGCGACAATGATAACGAGCTCACTTTTCAACTCAACAAAGGGCAAGGTGCGTCAATTTGAACCAAAGAGTAACGCGTAAGAATAATATTTAAAAGTGAAAATTGTTTAAGTGACAGATAGTGCGACGAAGATGAAAATTACTATTGCCGATTAAACGTAAGTAGATTTTGGGGAATTTATTTAAACTAAAATATAATAATAATAGGGCTCTAAATTTGGGTGTATAATAATCTAAGTCTGAGGCGGATAATGACAGTGTTCTGAGGCCGGTGAGAATAAATTCTAAGTCTAAGTTGGAGGCGGATGAAAATGTTAATACAAGGTTCCACAGATGAGGTATATAAATTAAATTTAATCAATTCTATGTTGAAAGGAAATGCTGAAAAATGGTACAATTTAGTTGAGAGTGAAATAGAAAGATTTTAACAGTTTGAGCAGAAATTTTTACGACAATTTTGGAGTGATAATCAGTAAGATAGAGTCAGGAATAACCTGAGTATGGGAAGATACAATTTGGAGAAAGGAATAACGCGAGAATTATATGCGATTGAGAAGTTTACTGTAGCGAAACAATTGGATCCTCCTTTACAAGATAAACATATTATAAAATATTTAGCAGGTCATTTTAACGCTGAAGTAAAGAGATACATAACGACGCAGAATATAGTAGATACGGATACGTTCATTGAATATTGGGAAAGATATGATGATTTAGAATTTGATTATAAAATGGAAAATAATGTTAGGGATCGACGCACGAATTTTATAAGGAATAATGAGACTCAGAGAAATTATCAACGGAACAATTATAATTATGATCGTGGAAGAAATTTTAATAGGGGAACTATAGCAACTTTAATAATGATTTTAGGCAGAACAGGAACAGGGGTTAGATACCAAGGCGACAAATAGAGAGAACGAATCATGAGGGAAATAATAGAGGAATAAATAGGCAGGAAAATGATGATCGACGGACGCAAGCAAGCAATATTAATAGCAGGCAAATAAGGAATACTAATCGCACATACGTAGAGATAACGAGTCAGTCAGGACCTTCAACGCGAAATCAGGATTTTTGAGTACGGACGAACCAAGGAAAATTCTACGGATTAACGGATATGAACACCAGCGCGAGTTTATTAAACATGAAATGGATAATGAATTAGGAAGATCTGAAAGGAACTTATTACCAATAATTAATTTAAAGGTGGAAGATAAAATAGTCAGAGTGTTAATTGATACTGGGGCAGAAGCATCACTTGTTGCGGAAGAATTTGTTAAACGAGAAAAATTGGGGGATAAAGCGAATAATAAGAGATTTAGTGTAATAAATGAAATGGTAATTCTGAGATGTGAAATGGGAGATGAAATATGGTAAATATATTAAATGGTTTGAAGAGGGGAATATTGAAATAGAAGACGACTGCGTGAATATTAATCAGTTTAGTGATGAGATAAATAATGAGGGTAATGAAAATGAAGATATTAAGTGTCCAGATGATTTAAGAAATAGTGTGAATATATTATTGAATAAACATTCAGAATTAATAGGGTCGAAGTCGAGAATTGCCACGGGTTATGTGCACAAGTTGGAAGTAGTAAATACAGAACCGTTTAACACTAAAATATATCCTATTCCAGTAGCATATCGGGATAGAGTAAAGGAAGAAATTGAAGAAATGTTACGTGAAGGTATTATAGAAAGCTCCAGTACACATTTTGTGAATCCATTAGTCGTCGTGAAGAAAAGTGATGATAGCATTAGGTTATGTTTAGATACAAGTGAAATTAATAAGCGAACGAAACCGCAACACAATTGTCCACCAACGATAGATAGAATATTAGGGAGAATAGGTAATAGGAAGATTTATAGCAATAATTAAAATAACGCCCAAACGACGGCGATCGAATAATTGTGTAGAGAGTACATAGCATAATTAAAATGACGGCCCAACGTCGGGGCATGACAGTTCCAGGAATAATCCTGTAGGATCATAGCAATATATATATATATATATATATATATATATATATATATATATACCAACATTCATATCGGGTAATGAACCTAGTGACCTTTAAGTATTTGCCGACCTAAAGATACTGTGATATAGTTGCATTTATACATCAGCAAACATTTCTCTTTCTTAAAATCTTTCACAAAACAAATAAAAAAAAAATAGATGAATGCATAAAAAATATCTATTATTTACCTAATAGCTACTTCAGCCCGGGTTGTTCTACAGTGGAACAATCAATGCATATTCTATAATTAAAATTATCTGACACCAAATTAGACATCACCAAAAACTCCGATACTTCAAAAACAAAATTGCTAATATTAATCTGTCGTAATAATAATAATAATAATAAGGACCAAAATGCAAAACTTAACTTATTAACTTATCAATATATTTATATAAGTATATATTTATAAGTACAAAATCTCATAACAGCATCCTTACGAATATACATGCATACGCATATAGGTATACACACACCCATTCTCTCGAATCATATACTCGTATAGATTCACCCGATACTTGTTTTGGGTATGCAATTGCCACTGTTGCTTCCACGTTCACTGTACTTCCTAGGCAACTAATCATAACCAGGGTTACAAAATGGGTTCCGATATTCAACTTGTATCCTCCACAAAATAATGCTTAGCTTTCGGGTTAGCAAACTATGGGCTCGGCAACCAAGTTACACTACGATTTTTTCGTTTGTATTTGAACCCAGTTTCTGCGGATTTGGGTTTGTTCATTTAAACCAGTAGCTCCAAGTAGTAATGAAAAATGTGGGGATAAAATACCTCTTATTCGATAATTGGTACAGGGATTATTCTAGATAAACCAAGAACCGTACTGAGGTGGTAGCTCTTCTTGACCCTCAAAACAATTTACAAGATTGTCACTATCACTCAATAACGAGCTGTTTGAAGGTGGTTTTTCTTCATAAATTTTATAATTATTTTATCTATAGTCACTATCGTCAAATAACGAACTGTAGGAAGGTGGTGATTCGTCATATTCATTGCAATGAGTAAAATTTAACTTCCTACCATCAAACGACTTGTAGCTTAACCATTTATGTTTCTTATTAAAACTACCCTCATCATTATTAAATTCTATTCTCAGAGATTAAATATATTAACGATTAAGATCAAGGGGGGTTTAATTATTTATCTTAGTACCTTATTTTGTAAAATGGAGTTGATATGAATGTATCCCCGAATACTAATAATTAACAAAATGTCCACCACCAAGTCCTTGAATTCCTCTATCCTTTCGAGTACAAAATTAATCACTAGAAACCTCACTAATTAATAGTTTGAACCACCATGTGAAACTTTTCTTTGCCTTGCAAATTAAATAAACGAACATATACATTGATTTAAATTTAATTATATATGAAGGTCACACAAGCCATTAACCACTCCCACAGTACTGCTATATTAATTTTTACTTCCTTTATGTTTATACTTTCCGACACGTGACTCGTCTGGCCAATCAGAACGTCTACATATTTCATAATCTCAAATCATCCCTACATGTGCTTTCAGGTTAACAGCTAGTATCAACTTTTTTTATTATCATTTTCGATTGACGAGCATTCTATATTTAAATTTAGGTTATTCTTCAATATTCTAGATTGCTTTTTGTTCATATTTTTATAGATATCCCGAAAATTAACCATTATTGCAACACTTCCGGTTTAGAATTTTCTAGAACAAAATAGCATTTTTGGCGCCCAATTTCTAAGGGATGTTAGATATCAGTTGACATAGGTTATAATCTTTGATGCTGCAACTGTCACCAAAAACCAAACTAGGGTTCGGTAATTATATTAATTATGGAGTGTATATTGTGATATATTTTAAATAAAGTTGTCAGAGATGGGCAAAAAACTTTGTTTGTAATTTGAGTTAACCTTAAAACGTTCTTTGGCGTTACAAATGTTCCTGTTCTAATTCTATTACAGCCGGTTGTCTTTGAATAATTTATATCATAAATCATTCCAATCTTTCTAATATTTCGAACATTTTTTTCCATTTTACGTTGTCGAACGTTTTTTCCAGATCTAAAAATCTTATATACACACACTTTCTCCATTTTCTATTGTTTTCTCGATTACCACCTTTAAAGTTAAAATGGCCCCATGTTTCCCTGTTTCGCCTAAACTCAAATTGATATTCTCCTAGTATTTGTTCCCGTTTTTCCATCCATCCTTTGAACATGTACAGGTAATATTTTTGACACGTGCACCGTCACGTTTGAAATCTTTGAGTGCTTCTCTTATTGGTTGTCCAGTGGCTTTTAGAGTTTCAGCTTGTACCGTATCTATACCCGGTGCCTTATTAGTTTTCAGACTCTTTAATGCTAATTCAAACATATCTCTTAGTATAGGATATCCCAACTCATCCTTTTCAATGTCTGATTCCTGTTCTAGTGCCCTTCGTCCCTGTCCTACAGATAAATCCCGTATACATTCTTGCCCTCTAACCACTTTCTCCGCTTTAGCACATATATTGCTATAACCTTTCTTAATGCACTTGCAAAAACCAAATTTACTTGCAACGCGTATGGGTATCAAAATCGACGCGTGTATGTTTCAAAAACCATCTTTTAATGATATAAATAGGAAAAAAATCAGAAGAGGCAAAAACCATCGAGTTACATCTTCCGCTTTGGCACATATTTTGCTAAGACCTTCCTTAATGCATCTGCAAAAATCAAATTTGCTTGCGACCCATATGGGTACCAAAATCGACCCGTGTAATCTTCAAAAGCCATCTTTTAATGATATAAATTGGAAAAAGTCAGAAGTGCCAGAAGGCATCGAGTTACACCTTCCGCTTTGGCACATATATTGCTAAGACCTTACTAAATGCACCTACCAAAACCAAATTTACTTGCGACTAGTATGGGTATCAAAATCGACGTGCAGGCTTTAAAAATCATCTTTTAATAATATATATAAAAACACAATCAGAAGTGGCAGAAGATCATCGAGTTACACCTTCCGCTTTGGCACATATATTGTTAAGACCTTTCTTAATGAACCTACAGAAACCAAGTTTACTTACGACCCGTATGAGTATCAAAATCGACCGTTGTAAGCTTCAAAAGCCATCTTTTAATGATATATTTAGGGGAAAAGTCAGAAGTTACAGAAGGCCATCGAGTTACACCTTCCGCTTTGGCACATATATTGCTAAAACCTTCCTTAATGCACTTGCAAAAACCAAATTTACTTGCGTCCCGTGTGGGTATCAAAATCGACGCGTGTATGCTTCAAAAACCATCTTTTAATGATGTAAATAGGAAAAAAAATCAGAAGTGGCAAAAGGCCTTTGAGTTACATCTTCCACTTTGGCACATATATTGCTAGGACTTTCCTTAATGCACCTGCAAAAAATCAAATTTGCTTGCGACCCGTATAGGTATCAAAATCGACCCGTGTAATCTTCAAAAGCCATCTTTTAATGATATAAATAGGAAAAAAGTCGGAAGTGGCAGAAGGCATCGAGTTACACCTTCCGCTTTGGCACATATATTGTTAAGACCTTCCTAAATGCACCTACAGAAACCAAATTTACTTGCGACTAGTATGCGTATCAAAATCGACGTGCAGGCTTCAAACATCATCTCTTAGTGATATAAATAGGAAAACAATCAGAAGTGGCCGAAGGCCATCGAGTTACACCTTCCGCTTTGGCACATATATTGTTAAGATCTTCCTTGATGCACCTACAGGAATCAAATTTACTTACGACCCGTATGGGTATCAGAATCGACCCCCTGTAAGCTTCAAAAGACATCTTTTAATGATATAAATAGGAAAAAAGTCAGAAGTGGCAGAAGGCGATCGAGTTACACCTTCCGCTTTGGCACATATATTGCTAAGACCTTACTAAATGCACCTACCAAAACCAAATTTACTTGCGACTAGTGTGGGTATCAAAATCGACGTGCAGGCTTTAAAAATCATCTTTTAATAATATATATAAAAACACAATCAGAAGTGGCAGAAGATCAACGAGTTACACCTTCCGCTTTGGCACATATATTGTTAAGACCTTTCTTAATGCAACTACAGAAACCAAGTTTACTTACGACCCGTATGAGTATCAAAATCGACCCGTTGTAAGCTTCAAAAGCCATCTTTAATGATATAATTAGGAAAAGTCAGAAGTTACAGAAGGCCATCGAGTTACACCTTCCGCTTTGGCACATATATTGCTAAAACCTTCCTTAATGCACTTGCAAAAACCAAATTTACTTGCGTCCCGTGTGGGTATCAAAATCGACGCGTGTATGCTTCAAAAACCATCTTTTAAAGATGTAAATAGGAAAAAAAATCAGAAGTGGCAAAAGGTCATTGATTTACATCTTCCACTTTGGCACATATATTGCTAGGACTTTCCTTAATGCACCTGCAAAAAATCAAATTTGCTTGCGACCCGTATGGGTATCAAAATCGACCCGTGTAATCTTCAAAAGCCATCTTTTAATGATATAAATAGGAAAAAAGTCGGAAGTGGCAGAAGGCATCGAGTTACACCTTCCGCTTTGGCACATATATTGCTAAGACCTTCCTAAATGCATCTACAGAAACCAAATTTACTTGCGACTAGTATGCGTATCAAAATCGACGTGCAGGCTTCAAACATCATCTCTTAGTGATATAAATAGGAAAACAATCAGAAGTGGCCGAAGGCCTCGAGTTACACCTTCCGCTTTGGCACATATATTGTTAAGATCTTCCTTGATGCACCTACAGGAATCAAATTTACTTACGACCCGTATGGGTATCAGAATCGACCCTGTAACTTCAAAGACATCTTTTAATGATATAAATAGGAAAAAAGTCAGAAGTGGCAGAAGGCGATCGAGTTACACCTTCCGCTTTGGCAATATATTGTAAGACCTTCTAAATGCACCTCAAAATCAAATTTACTTGCGACCTGTATGGGTATCAAAATCGACGTGAGGCTTTAAAATCTCTTTTAATGATATATATAGAAACAAATAGAAGTGGCAGAAGTCAATCGAGTTACACCTTCCGCTTTGGCACATATATTGTTAAGACCTTTCTTAATGCAACCTCAAAACTCAATTTACTTCGACCCGTATGAGTATCAAAATCGACCCGTGTAGTTCTAAGTAAGCATCTTTTAATGAAGTAATTAGGAAAAGTCTAGAAGTTAGCAGAAGGCGATCGAGGTGTACACCTTCCGCTTTGGCACTTATTTTCTATTTAATCTTAAAAGATGGTTTTAATTGCACGGTGATTGTATCAAAATCGGTCGCAAGTAAATTTGGTTTTTAGTGATTAAATAGGTCAACAATATAGTGCCAAAGGAGTGATAACTCGATGCCTTCTGCCTTTGAATTTTTTCCTATTTTATCATTCAAAAGATGGTTTTGAACTTGCACGCGTTCGATTTTGGGTATCCATATCGGGTCGCAAGTAAATTTGCTTTTATGAGTATAAGAAGGTTAACAATATAGTGCCAAAGCGGAGAAGGTACTCGATTCCTCTGCCGCTTTGATTCCTATTTATATTTAAAGACTGTTCTTAATGCTACAGAATCGAAATTTTTGACCCTACGGGATCAATAAATTTGCGTTTTTGCAGTGCATTAAGAACATCTACTAATATAGTGCAAAGGAAAGAATCGAATGGCTCATGCCATTCTGATTACCTTCCGCTTTGCACTATATTTAAGATGTTCCTTGAGCACCTACGATCAAATTTACTTGACCCGTATGGGTATCAGAATCGACCCTGTAAACTTCAAAGACATCTTTTAATGATATAAATAGGAAAAAAGTCAGAAGTGGCAGAAGGCGATCGAGTTACACTTTCCGCTTTAGCATATATATTGTTAAGACCTTCCTTAATGCACCTGCAAAAATCAAATTTACTTGCGACCTGTATGGTATCAAAATCGAACGTGCAGCTTTAAAACCGTCTTTTAATGATATTATAGGAAAAAAATTAGAAGTGGTAGATAGCCATCAAGTTACACCTTCCGCTTTGGCACATATATTGTTAAGACATTCCTTAATGCACCTGCAAAAATCAAATTTACTTGCGACCCGTATAAGTATCAAAATCGACCCGTGTAAGCTTCGTAAGTAAATTTGGTTTTCATGCTCTTAATGATAAGGTCTTAGACAATAGTCAGAAGTTAAAGTGGAAGGTGACTCGAGTTACACTTCCGCTTTGGCATATATATTGTTAAGACCTTCCTTAATGCACCTGCAAAAATCAAATTTACTTGCGACCCGTATAAGTATCAAAATCGACCCGTGTACGGTTCGTAAGTAAATTTGGTTTTTGCAAGTGCCTTAAGAAAGGTCTTAACAATATATGTATTAAAGTGGAAGGTGTAACTCGATGGCATTCTGCTACTTTTAATTTTTTTCTTATTTATATCATTAAAAGATGGTTTTTGAAGATTACACGAGTTCGATTTTGATAACCAAACGGGTCGCAAGTAAATTTGGTTTTTGTAGGTGCATTGATGAATGTCTTAACAATATATGTACCAAAGTGGAAGGTGTAACTCGATGGCCTTCTGCCTCTTTTGATTTTTTTTCCTATTTGTATCATTAAAAGATGGGTTTTCAAGCTTACACGGTTCGATTTTGGTTCCCATATGGGTCGCAAGTAAATTTGGTTTTTGCAGGTGTATTAAGGAGGGTTACAACAATATATGTGCCACAGCGGAAGATATAGCTCGATTGCCTTCTGCCGCTTCTGATTTTCTTTCTCAAATTTACTATCATTCAAGAAAAGATGGATTACAATATTGCCAAAGCGAAGTTACTTTCATCTACAGATGGTTTCAGATTTTAATACCCATACGGGTCGTAAATAAATTGCGTTTTCGCAGGTGCATTAAGGAAGTTTTAGCATTATATGTACCAAAGTGAAAGGTGTACCTCGATGGCCTTCTGTCACTTCTGATTAACGCTCCGTGGCGTAGTGGTATGTGTGTGACTACTACGCCCAAGGTCCCGGTTCGTATCGACACGGTCCGCTTGAAAAATGTTAGGCGAGCATTTTCACAAAAATACACCCTCGTTCGGATGAGAGGTAAAATGGAGGTCCCGTGTGAGTGTTGTCACGCACGTTAAAGATCCCTACCTTGCTTGGAACAGCAAGGGTTCGGCAAAATTCAAATTTTCCAGGTAAAAAACTCGCTTCCTGGCCAATGTAGTACCTTCGGGTGGAGCATTGGAAAATCAAATGTCACTTCTGATTTTTCCACCTATTTAAATCATTCAAAGATGGTTGTTAAAGCTTACACGGGTTGATTTTGTTACCCTTACGGATCACAAGTAAATTTGGCTTTTGATGGTGCATTAAGGAAGGTCTTAGCAATGTATGTTCCAAAGCGGAAGGTGTAACTCGATGACCTTCTGCCGATTCTGATTTTTCTTCCTATTTATATCATTCAAAAATGGGTTTTTAAGCTTTCACGGGTCGATTATATACCAATACGGGTCGCAAATCAATTTGGTTTTTGCAAGTGCATTAAAAAGGTTTTAGCAATATAAGTGCCAAAGCGGAAAGTGTAACTCGATGGTTTTTTACCACTTCTGACTTTTCGTTCAATTTATATCATTAAAAGATGGTTTTTGAAGCTTACACGCGTCGGTTTTGATACCTCACAAGTCGCAAGTAAATTTGGTTTTTGCAAGTGCAATAAGGAAGGTTCTAACAATATATGTGCTCAAGCGGAAGGTGTAACTTGATGGCCTTTTGCCACTTCTGATGTTTTCCCTATTTATATCATTAAACGATGGTTTTTGAGACATACACGCGGCGAATTTGATACCCAAACGGGCGGCAAGTAAATTTAGTTTTTGCAGGTGCATTAAGGAAGGTCTTAGTAATATATGTGCCAAAACGGAAAGTGTAACTCAATGGCCTTCTGCTACTTCTGATTTTTTTTCCTATTTATATCATTAAAAGATGGTTTTTCAAATTTGCACGGTTCGATTTTGATACCCATACGGGTCGCAAGTAAATTTGATTTTTGCAAGTGGATTAAGGAAGGTTTTAGCAATATATGTGCCAAAGCGGAAGGTGTAACTCGATGGCTTTTGCCACTTCTGATTTTTTCCTAATTTATATCATTAAAAGATGATTTTTGAAGCATACACGCGTCGATTGTGTTACCCATACGACTCGCAAGTAAATTTGTTTTTTGCAGGTGCATAAAGGAAAGTTTTAACAATATATATGCCAAAGCGGAAGGTGTAACTCGATGGTCTTCTGCCATTTGATTTTGTTTTACTTTATTATTTAAGGGGGGTGGGGTGGGGGGTTGAAACCCATACGGGTCGAAAGTTAATTTGGATCTACCGGGGGTTTAAGGGTGATCATTTTAATAGTTGTGCCATGGCGGAAGGTGTAAGTGTAACTCCATTTCTGAAATCGCATTTTGTCTATTCATTAAGGTCTGCACGAAAAATTTACTGCTGGGATTTTACTGCCAGTTATACATCTTCTTACTCGTAAAAATTACTGTTAGAATTTTACTGCTTACTTCACACCGCTCACTTTCTCTACATTTTCTATAACGATATCTCATTCCACTCCCCTTATATTTTTGCTATACGGTTTTATATCCCTAAAATTCATTCTAATTAGTTTGTATGCTTCGTCTGTCTTTCCTATTTCCAGCTTAGTTTCTATAGTTTCTAACGCTTTGTACTTTTCATCAATCCACTGTTCTTTAACTTTACTGCATTTGCGAATATTTAAAAGAATACAAATTTTACAGGTAAACTATATTGAATTATTTAAAAGCTAATAATTCAAAAACCAACAGAGTTACTTACATAAGTTAAACAAACATAGCTTTTTTTTGTGTAACATAGAACGACTTTCATGTTTTTCATTTATTTCTACGCCGTTCAACAGACACAAAGTTATGTTTTGATTTAGTGCAGAAACAGACTGTAACTAGCATTTTCTATAAGCTATACCAAAATAAGTTTCAAATTCGTAACTCTAATGCCAACAAACATAATTACACATTTTCGAGTTGATCCTAGCAAAACTACTAAAATTATCTTGAAATTTCAAAGTAAATTTTCAAGTTTAAACACTCTGTATCTCTTAAACCAGTGACATTGGTACGATGCATGTTGGATAAATCGTAATATTTTGGTGTCTAGTACCTCTACTTTAGAGTTTGCCCATCCTTAATGCTACTGTGTATAGTAAATGTTTCTGGCAAGTCAATGGCAACGCTCTTTACTTTAAAGTAGTTTTGAAAGGAATTCTCTGAATAGAAATTTAGTAAAGGTCTATTTCATTCATTCATATTTATGTCCGTTGGGCCTTAGACACTGCTACGTATATGCATGAAACCTCCTGAACAAAGGTAAGTCACTGAACTTGTAATCTAATTATGTTTGTTAATCAAATTCCTTGGAGCAATGAAAACTTTAGTGGGCATCATCAACCCGGAGATAATTCCTGTATATAATTTAGAGCAGGAAACATAATACATGGTTTCCATATATCCAGTGAAATGTCTTTAACTTTACTAAAGAACGCTTGTAATGTCCCCACGGCAATAGTATATAATATACAGATCAAGTACCTAACATAATGTCGTTTTTAAGTACAAACTTAAAGGCCAGTAAAATTGTACAATTCAACATAACTGTAAAACAAGCAGTAACAATTTATAATTCGATTAGTTTAAATGTGCCTTATTATCCATATTTCCACTTATAGCGTACACAAAATACATTATAATTTTAGAACATGCTTATTTAGGTTACCAGTTAATTTAATGATTCAGAACTATAGAAAGCTTACGTCGATATTGGCTTTGAACCGTTCCGCCCGATAACAATGCTTTCAGTCAAAACAAATTTGTATAGTAGAAACCATGAAAGAGGACATTACGTCACTGATTTCTGGCCTAATTCTCAAAATATACTCTCTTCACGCTAATTCTGAGGCTACGTCACGTTTAGTAATTTATGGTAGACAAATTAAGATAAAGCAACGTCACTTGATTTCCGTATAATTTTATTAAATGCTCTGCAGAAGTCGGCTTCGCCGAAAACTTTTCACCTTTGTTTAGTTCTAATTCTTTTTGTATCGTAATCCAGTGTGTGCGGATGAGAATGGACAGGCAGAATTTTTTAAATATTGCAACGCCATTTAGTCTACTTGTATAATAATTATATTAGAATTTAGGCAAGGCGTTTGTATACAAAAGATAATTGATAAGCCCCTGCAGGCGATAGACTTGACTGACAGGTACAAGAGTTTTGCATTTACGAGCTTTTACTAAGATTATAAAAGATATGTTCAAAATATTATTTGCATATTCTGGTATGTTCGCAAACAATTAGATAAAACATAAATTGACGTGATGAGCGTTAGTTAGTTCAGTTTTAATTGAAGCCTTGATTACAATATGAGTACTAATTTAAAGCTTTAAAGATCGTCATATGAAATAAATTAGTTCTACACATAAATTGCCCTATGTGAGATAAATCATGGTACTGATCGATATAAATTTATTATAATGAACGATATAAATAATTATAGTGCTTGGATTTTAAGTGAATTAATAAAAAAACATTGTAGTATTAAGAAGTTAGTATTGGTACTGGTAAGGATTAACTTGAAATAACGCGCTATGATAACTTATAGAATTTTATTGTAGCTACGAATTCTTGAAAAAACTTGTATAATCGGTTTGATAATAAAGAACTATTGTTGGTGCAAAAATAATTTTCGTCACAATACTCCCTTGGCAGCCAAAATACTGTTCTGCGAAAGCATTCGTAAAAATAATAGAAGGATAATATTTTGCCTACCGAGAACATTTTTAAAAATTTAGCCTATACATTCTCGCCTACACACGCACAGAAACGCGATACGACAAGAATTAAGACGATAAACAATACAAAGAAAGTTACAGTATATTCCTTAAAAACTTGTCCAACGTGCAGAAATACACACAAACACCAAAATAAAATTTTTCTAAAATTGTGTCTGTCATTTTCATCTTCACACATCCAGGAACACGATACAAAAAGTACTAGAACAAAGAACAGTATACAAAAAATTTGCAGTGCCGCACTAAAGAAATCAGTCTTATAAAGAATGTTTTCTCTTTTGCGGTCGCTCTAACTTTTTTGTGTTTCGTTTTTGCTCTAATTCTTTTGTATTGTTGTCCTGGGTGTATGTGGATGAAAATGAACAGGTTGAATTTTTGACACAATACTATTCCTCACAGAAGAAAGTGTTTATAAAAAAAATTAATAAAAGGACAATATGTTGCTTGCCAAAGGCATTTTAAAAATTCAACCTGTCCATTCTCATCTACATACGCACAGAAACACGGTAAAAAATGAACTAGAACAGTAAAGAATACATAAAAGAAGTTGTAGCGCCCGTTCAAAAAATATTCTAAATTATAAGTTGATAAATAGCATAATGTTGGCAGTTCCGTGCGGTGTGGCCGCGTTTATGTTGTCGTTTTACAAAGCATTTTTCTTTGTCACTTACAATTGTGATTCAACATTCGTCACTATCTTTTCGTGGAACAACTCTATTTGGTAGAAGTTGTTTAGTATGAACTTGGTTAACACTACACGCAGTAATCTTCGCATGAAATAACAAGTACCTCATTAAGGCGAGAAATGCAGTTTTTGGTTCGTAGTTAGCTTTAAGTACTTTTTTGGTGTTTCACACTAGAAACACGTTAATTTGTTCTAATGTGTAAAAGCATGAATATTATAAAAGTTTCAACTATTGCTGAGCTGGATTTCCAGTGTCGAAATTATAATTCACTAATTTGATGTTTTGAGAAACCACACGCGTGGTTCATTATGAATCGTTAGTAACAACTACAGGTGTTACTGACGTCACTTATTTTTCTGTAGTATACTGCTGACAGATGTGTTCTTGAAAGCAAATGCTTCGAACAGCTTTAGCACAAGTTATGTAAACAAAAGTATTTTTGTGATCTGCTTTTTTAGAAACTAAAACTTGCACATGTAATTTAAAAAGGAAAAACTTGAGTAGTAACATTTTTAGATGTAACCTGCCTGAACAGATCTGCACGGGTCGGAGTTTTTTTTGTGTAACAAGTTTACAATATACTGTAAAATGTTTGATTATGAATAACTTAGATAAACCTGAACTTAAAATTCACGAAGTAATTCAGTTATTAATTAAACTTTTGTTGCAATTCATTTTTATTTTAAAAGAGATTTTTTTTAGTAAACAATTGGTTCAAGATTAAAGTTTTTTTATTTTGATCAAATATGATCAAACCTAACCACAGAAAGCTAACATCCTTAAGAGTAGAATTTTGATGCCAACTTTATATTGAAAATATCTTTTTACTACTTCTTTATGTATATTTGCGGGACACAAATTGTGTTCCACTTTTTTATTAACTTAACTATTATAATTTCTTACAGGAACAGCGTCTTATTTTATTAAGACAGGTTTTTGTCATCAAAGGCGATCTTTTTTTCTTTGGGTCTCCACGTCCGCCCTTAGAAATATGCCATGCCATTATCCTGAATAAGTCCGGACTTGGTGGCGCCTATTTGTTTTAGATTAAGTTTGACCTACAAACAGATTTTGACTTACCCCCCCATTTCTCATAGCTCTACCCAAGGAATAGACCCCTAGTTATGTCGGAAGACTTAGTTTCACTAGCGCCCATGAGTGGGGCAGGTGTCTAGAGAAAATCAGTTGCACTCACGCCCAACGTCTAGGGCCAGATGAATAAAGAAAAAACGTTTCACTGGCACACAACGTGGTGCAAGACATAATAAGAAAAACATCGTTTCATACTTAACAGAGATAAAACGATGTTAAAATTTGCAGTAAATAGCATAAAACAAGCTTTACGCATTTTTCATAAATATAAATAGTTTCGTGTAATTACTATAAAACGCAAACCCTTTAGCCTTAAAAACCGATCAAAGTTTAAATTAATTAACCTGTGAATTGTAACAATTGATTCTAAATAAAGAACTTTCTAGAATATGAGTCATCGGTATTTAAAACTACGTACAAACCCATTAAATAATAATTATTTATTATACAATGAAAAAAGTACTAGATTTTAGCTCAAGGTGTGTTTGTCACCCGACGCGAAGCGGAGGGAGACAAAACACCAAGAGTTAAAATCTTACATTTTTACCCGTGTATACTAAATAATTTTTTCTGTGACAAGCAAAACAATGATTTAATATTGAAAAAAATATTACAATATATTAAAGTCAAAAATCAATCGATGTCAAATTTGAAGTTTCAAACAAGTAGGCTGCTATACTTATAGGGACAGTTAGACTTGTGTTGCTAAGGAAACCTTTAGAGTAATCAAATATCTGTCAATTTAATTCTGCGAGTGGTTACTTATTTGCACATATCCGGGAAAAACTATTTTTTTCCCAGGGAAAAAAGTAAATTCATAAAAAGTAACATTTTGTTACCTGTCAAGAAACATTAAATGTCAAATTTGTTTCCCGTCACAGAAAAAACATTTTTATTCCAAAAAGCAGCTTGAACATTGAAAATAAAACGTAAAAGCTCAGGAATAATCCATTATTTTTGCAATAGTATGCGACGCCGCAATAATAGTATATGAGAAACAAGAACAAAGAACGTGTTACGGATACCTAGAACAGATAAGAAGGTAATAAAATGTCAAAATTTTGTACTCTAATTGGGTATTCCGAGAAACCTTACATCATAATGTTCAAGATTATATTAGTATAATTCTAGAAAAAAAACAATTTGTATATAAAATAGCGCTTATTGTTTCGAGGGGAATTCATTCATTAAATTTAATCCAATGCAGTCGACGTGTAAAGTAGATTAAGAAATATTATTTTAAAACGCTAGCCGTTGAAATGATGTTTTTAAACTCAAATTACATACAAAAATGGAATTATTAATTACGAAGAAAAGGCAAAAATTCTTCAATATACAGCTATTCTTATAGATGTATTAAATAATTGAAAAGATTTAACCCGAAGAGGTACTTTGATAATTGCTGTTGGAAGTCAGAAATTTTAATTTGGAAAAACTTGTAAGCCGATTTGGAGATCAATTTAAAATAAGAAGATTTTTAGTTACAACAAACGTTTTGTGGATTCGGCAAGTATCACTATTAAATTTATTTTTAACTAATATTAGAGTATTTATATCTAGTTTAAGGTAATTCTAATAATTGTTTTTGTGTGAGGGATTTTTCTTTCCACAAGTTTGTGTCCAGAGTTCGATATACTCTGACTTTTAATAGAGTATATGTCAAAGATTTTTTTGGCCCAAAACAAATCTTACCAGCATGGAAATAATTTATAACCACGTAAAAGATCCTCAAAAGAATAAGTTTAATTCTGTAAATGTAAAATAAGGTGAGCAATAATATTTTATGACAGAGACTTCTTAGAAATTATTTTGTTTGAGAGAAACGATGTTATAAATGCTTTAGTATGAAAGAAGGTATTTCACATTGTATACATGCTGTGTGATATTGCTGCGTTTTATTTCATTTTGAAAACTTTGTAAATTTTGTTGAGCTAGCCAGGCAAAGTGAAAAACGAAGGTAAATGAACAAGTTCAAGTTTACACACCACAAGTGTCTGTTCCACAATACTCTTTCAGCGACGCTCCCAACGCAAGACCATTTTCATATCACTCTTTCAGTGGCCCTCAGTGCGGCATGTCACAGCAATATATATATATATATATATATATATATATATATATATATATATATATATATAGTTGGGGATTCAAAGGGTTAAATAAAATTTCAACCATTCTGTATATAGAAAAGAACGATTTATTTACGCGCAAAATTAATTTGAGTCATTTAAGAAAAACGGGCATGTATTGACGTATATTTATAATTAATAATGGTATGTTAGAAATTTACATAAAGAAAAAACAGTGTTAAAGCAAATAGAAATTATAATTAATTTTAATTTATTTTAATCCAACACGTATAAGCAGAAGAGAACGTGCTTGTGTAACAAAATCAATAATTCCAAGGTAAATGTAGTTTGTTTTATACAAATACAACGAAATATAAAGTCTAGGAATTGTTGTGCTAAACGTTCAATAATTAACGAACACCTGCGTTTTAAAAGGTTACCTTCGAAGAAGTCAAGCATGTATTAAGATAGGATTTCATAGAAATATTTTCAACCGTCAGTTGGTATAAACCACAAGACTAACAAAATTCACAAAGAGCGAGGAAATGCACGATCGGTTATATGCAACAGATAGAGATAGTTAGAGAAGCGTTGGGATTGAAAACGCACCTACCATATACACGTGGAGTGGAGATGAGCTGTCATCAATATCGATTTTCTGTAACTCAAGTGGGGTTTTAAACGCGGCAGCAGACATGCATAAGACAAAGATGAATATAGTTCAGGCGGGGTTTGTGATGAAAGAGAATTTTATCATTGGTTAAAAACAGACAGTTTTCCAAACGTAGGCACACGCGAAGGTTGAGAGCGCTTTTTCGGATACGGCACGTAGACCGGAGTAAATTTCAGGAATTTCAAGACGGTTGTGTGCAAAATTTTTAGAATTTAGGTTTGAAAACAAGCTTTTCACTTGTCTTTTCTTCGCTTCTAGATTACTTTAATACGATAAAGTACTGAATGCTGACCACCATAACGGTAGAGCTTTTTTGTGAGTATTTAGCGGGCATGTATTTATTAACGGGAAGTACGTGTAGTGTATATTAAATTAATAGAGGTCTGGCTACTACAATACAAAGCACGAAAATCTATAATTGGAAGCATGATATATGTGGAGTAAGCATCAAAAATAACCAAGATTGTACGCTGATATATGGAATGGTACCATGAAACGAGGCGCTTGGCTCGCAAATGGTGTTATCGTCTGTGGATCCGCCGAGTATCACAACGAATGGTAACGAAGCCGAGGTGTTCTAGCGATTATCTTCGAAAGAATGGAATCCTGAAGAATTCTCCAGGTAATTTATTTGAAATTTCTGTTGTTTGATAAACATTTGTGACATTTTGGTGCTGTGTGATTGACTTGTTGGGGTTTATTTAGGACTGTAGAAACGTATTGGAAAAGATACATGTACTGGACAATTTATTAAGGTGCGATATTGAAAAAGGGTGTATTTAAAACATACCAAATTTTATTCTGGATATAGATTGGATTGTAAAGGGTAAACGGGTCTATATCTTTTGTTTTAATTTATGCAAGGTGTAAAAGGTATAAATAAACTAAACTGGGTTATTATGAGCTCACCATACTCCAGTGTACAGTCAATTTAGGGTAATATGTGGGGCCCATCTACTCATATCTTTTTTAATTTGTTTGAAAATAATTAGAGAATCAAAAACTTAAAAAATGTACCATATTTGAGTTTTGTAATGAGTGTATCAAACTGTTGTTTTTATACATGTGAATAATTTATCTGTAAAGAGCTGTACACAAAAGGTTGTATGATTGTTGTATTATTTGGTGATTTTATTGAATTGTGTGCGAGTGTGAAGGAGGAATGGTTGTAAATTTAAGGATCCGAGAAGAGGCACAGCTGAGCTAGCCAAAGAAGCTGCAGAAGGTTTTTGAAGCAGAAATAAAATGGTAAGAAAATTTTTTTTGAAATTTTAGCATTTTTGAAATTTATATGTTGTCCCAACTTCGTCCAAGAATTTGTCTAAGGTTTCACGGCAATCTTATGACGACCCAACGTTGTGGCTCGAATTGGTTTAGAGGAATCAACTGCAATATATATATATATATATATATATATATATAAATATATATATGTATTGCGCTATGATAATAGGGTTATTTAAGATCATATAAGGTCACAAGGGAGGAATATCTCAAGTAAATATAAAAATCACGGAAACCAAATATAAAAACCCAAAAATGTACATAGTTCATTTATTAAGGAAAAGCAAATACAAATCACCCTGTATAAAATCAATAAAACGCTACAATTAATTGAAAGAAGCTCATTCAGTAATAATTTCACCGCACTCGCAAAAATAAATAATTGCGGAAGCAATCCAATCATTTTGAGAACATTTAAGACATTTTTAAGCTTAAAATCAAATGCAGGTTCAACATATTTGAAGAAAAATAACCGTTAAATGCAATTTCTTTCTAAACACAGTTGCGTAAAGAAGTCAATAAACGCATGTAATTTATACCAGTTTGCATAGGCAAACATTTAAAAAACAAACATATTAGATAATGTATGAATATTAGAGGCGATGGGATACATGAATTTTATAACGTACACAAAATATTATTCGTTAGACAAATCCCGCTTGAAATTTCAGAAATACGTGCAGTTTAGAACGTAAAGAAAATGTCATACTTAACAAAACAAGCATATGTAATTAAAGTATGAAAATTAAAGTTCCGATATACATTCAGTTTGAAACGTGCACGGAATAACATTTGTTAATAAGTCCCTTTACAAATTTGCGAGATACGTGACATTTAGAACGTATATATTTAGGCCTGCTAAAACCAAACACCTTGCAAATAACCATTGGAACGCTTCTTCCACAGACAAACGATGATAGCGGGCTGTCAACCAACGAGAACACGTAGAACATTCGGGAAGGAATTTGCCTATAAAGCTATTCGAAGCAGGTAAATGAGATAGATTTCATAATCAACTCGCCGAATGTAATAGTTGGAACAAGATTATTACGTAAATAAAATTTAGTGAAAGTTATAAAGTTTAATAAATTGAAAGTAACATAAATTAATAATTTCAAGTAATAAATAGTAAAGTGCGCGTTGAAATAAGTGTGTATAAAATTCTGCCGCTGAGATAAACGGCACTGGATCACGACAGTAATAATACACTGGATTACGACATTAATAATTCATACACAGGATCACGACACTAGTAATACCCCAAATCACGACGTTAATAATAAATTAAATCACGACGTTAATATTTTAAGTGACTGATATAAAAAACCAAGCTACTGGGTTAAAACTCTAAGGTTAATACTTCAAATCATTGGACAAACGACTCCGAGTTGCTGCTAAATATTTCAAAGTACTGGGTCAACACGCTAAGCTGTTGGTTGACGACTCCAAGCTACCGAACAAACGACCAATTTGGGTCAGGAAACTCCAGCGAAAAAAATAGGAGAAATATAAAGTCAGAGCTGTCTTTTCAATTTATAGTATTTTACATTTATAATTTTACAACCCCGATAACTTTACACTAATTAATTCATTAAAACGCAAAATCGAGGTAAATTATTACATCATCCAGGATGACTAATTTTCGAAAATGCATTAGAAGGAAATCGAACAATGACGTGTAAAGATTATTTAGTATATAACCAGAAACTGAATTAAAACGAGTCATTAAGATTTAATTCAATCATCGAACATGAAAGTTTTGTGCAAAGATCAATTATTTGAACGTAATTATGAAGCATAGTTATTTTGTAAAATACTAGGAAATTTGAGCGTCTTCGACATAAATAATCTAGATCTAAGAGCTACTGTTGAGTGTAATCGATCAAAAATAAAGATGCATTTTGCAAAAGAGGGTTTTAACGTCGAATGGAGATTGAAAGTAGAACCCAGAAGTATTTAATGTCGTTAATGATAATGGAAATGGGATTTTGATGAGCGCTAATTAAAAATAACCATCGCAGGTATAAATTTCGGTTCCTTGTTTGTAACTTATAAGAATATTTAAATATTTGTAACATAAGCTAGAATAAGTTATTAATCTGATAAAAATTCTTTGTAAGGGGATAATTTCCAATAAATTTTGAGTCAGAGTTCGAAATATTTTGACCTTTACTAAATTATCTGTGCAGCGTCGTTGACCAATTACACTTACAAGCGTGGCTATAAAGGATCAGCAAATTATCCACGGCAAAATTAAAGTGAATTTTTGTAACTCACAGAGAAGAGGTTTGAGGTCTGTAATTGTTAACAAATATTATGTAAGGATTATTTAATCAATAGGAATAATTTTCTATATAATCTTAAGCTGTTAACTGTTTTATAAATGTAAAAGATTCTTTTGTATGAAAGAAAAATGTTTTTGAATGCATATACGTTCTTGAGATTTGTGTATTTCATTTCATTTTCGTAAATTTCACAACATAATTTTTGTAGAGCTAGCCATGCAAGGAAATGACACAGTAAGATAATAGTTTCATATTTTCTATTGCATCCTCATTAGTACAATTCGCTGTGCCCAGGTTCCAGCATTAATTTGAGTTTCCCAAAGCGACGTGGATCACAGCAATTAGCGGCGCTCCAAACCGTCTATATTAGAGGGAATGCACTTAAAAATTAAGGAATTACTATCTTACCTCCCTGTTCTTTAGCTTTGCCTGGCTAGCTCAAAGGAAATTTTACTGTGAAATTTACAAAGTGAAATGAAACGCAGGAAACTCAAGAAACATATATACATTCAAAAACATTTCTCTTTCATACAAAAGAATTTATAAAATAGTTTACAGCTTAAGCTCATACAGAAAATAATTCCTACAAGTTACTTAATTATTAAAATAATTCTTACCTAATCCTTGTTAAAAATTACAAAATCTGTTTAATTTCTACGTGGATAATTCACCTATTTTTTATTACCACGCTTGGAAGGATAAGTATAAAGGAATAAGTGTGTTTCTGTCCAACATTTTTAATAAAGGTATATCACACTTGTAGAGCGATAATATCGATTAGCAGTAACAAACAATAGTTCTACAATATCACGCCTTTTGTCGCGCAACTACACCAAACGTTGATACAAAATATGCTATTGACACACACAAAAGAAACGAGTTGCATACCTGTAGGTGTCCGTATACTTAGCTCGCAAACCGTCGGGGGTGAGTCCGCACAGCAACACCATGGTCGTCAGGATCCATTTACCCTGCTACCATAACTGCAGCAGCAGTCTACGGACAAAAGCAGTTGGTCTACAGATCAAAAGAACCCATTTGGCCTCCAGCTAAAAAAAGCTAAAAAGAGAATCTGATTAGAATGTGTACGCGCGCGGAGACTCATCAATAGACGCAAGACACCTCCTAATTGGCGAACAGAAAAAAACAAAAGTGCATTGCTTTTGAAATACGGTGACGACTAATGTAGAAAGCACTTCGACGCACAGGCTGCGGAATCAAATTCAACAATGATTCAAATAACACGAATTCGAACCGCAAATCCTCGCTTATCAAAGCGCGATTAAAACTGGAAAACCCGGGTTTTATCAGATTGTGTGCGACCTTATTTCAACAAGTCTTTACATCGGAACAATACAGAAAACCATTATACGCGGTAGTAATGTATACCAGGATAACGGGTACCTAAAACAGGATATAAACTATTTAGTTGTAGCATAAACTTGTCGTTTCAAAGCAACTATATTAAGTTGAGGAATTTATTCGAGCGGGTATTGAATTAACCAAGGAAATTTTAAAAGCAAAATTGGAAGGTAACAATTTATTTTAAATACTCCCTGTATTTTTAGTTTATTTAGTTTAATAAGAAAACAATCTTAATGTAATATGCAACTTTAGACAATAAAATGAGTTCTACTTTCAAAAATTTTACTGTTAGTTTGCAAAAAAAAAGTGATATCAGATGCATGCTTACCTCTAGCTACAATGATGAAAAAGTAGAAGCAATCCACAAGGACATCGAAGACATACTAAGATTCGTAAAAGGATATGAACACTTAATAATTACATGGGATTTAAATGCTGTAGGTAAAGATGAAAAGGGAGTAGAAGTAGATTTATTTGGTTTAGGCAAGAAAAACGACAGGAGAAATAGGTTGGTAGAATTTTGCAACAAAAACTATTTAACCATCAAAAATGCTAGAAAACGATACACATGGAAAATGCTAGGAGAAAAATTGATATTAAATTCTTGTTAGACAACGATATAAAAATCAAGTAAAAGAGTGTAGAAGCTGTTCAGAAGCAGATATAGCCACTGATCACAACATCGTAATTATAAAAGTTGCGCTTCAATTTCTCAATACCGTGAAGGATGAAGAAAGTTCTGGGAAAATGGGTAACTACGTGGACACTTTACGGACGCTACTGTGTTTTTCGGAAGTGCCGTTACCGCGTGCTTCAATGTGGTGTTCAAATTTTTCGTTCTTCGCTTCATACCTTTTTTTAGGACAATACAGTGAGCATTGGCAGGTAACAACGTTATGGAAATTGAAGGGGAAGGATCACCACAACCTTGAGAAAAGTTCTCTCACAATAGGCCACAAAACGTAACTTTATAACTTGTTAGAAAGTACTGAAATTTGCCCGATTAAAGCTTAATAATTAATTAACATAATTGACTCAAAAGTATTCACAATACAGCAATGGTAATATACTTTTCAACTTTTTCTTTCCACTCCTGCTTTCTCCAAATTCTATCATCACCATTTCCACTCCTGAAATTCCTTACTTCTTATTTACTACAAGAACTTTTGATTGGTATGTAACTTGCAATATATGGTTTCAAAACTGGCTTCATGTATTAGTTAGGTTCACGAGTGACTACTAATCTCAAAGTCCTACATTACTGACACAGACCACTTGAAAAGTGTTAAAGTAAGCAAGATCCATATTTGTTTTTATTACTCTTATCCAACACAAACCACTGACTAATTTATGTTGATATGATTTTAGTCGAAAACTTCAGTTATGTTAAATGTTAAATAGGAACGACCTCGATTGCAGATTATTTTTTACATAACCAACCATAGATTGCTGGCAAAGCTATTCTTATATGGATAAAGATGGTAGCAGTTTTACGGAAAAACTTGTTCTGCATGGGCAGAAAATACTTCCTAAGGCTTTTTGATCTGCTTCTGCAATTTCTCGCCACGAATAGTTTTCAATTTTATTTTTTCCTTTATCATCATCATTAAGTCTTCAGTCCTAGAACTGATTAGATGCGTATCTCCATTGCTTCCTATTCTGAGATAACCTACAAATTTCTCTAAACTTCCCACAGCCTACATCTTTCACTATCTGCGTTCAATAATCTAATCTAGTTCTACGTGTACCTCTTCCTCTCTTTTTCCTATCTCTGCTTGTAATATATCCTGCACTATTCCTCAATGCCTTACAACATGTCATATCCTTCTATTTTTCCTATTTCTTTTTCGACAGATATCTTACTTCCCTACTATTTCTAGAACCTCTTTGTTCTTAACTTTGTCTGTCCAAGCTATCATCATCATACAATTGAAGCACCAAAAGGTTTCTACCTATTTTCTGTCTGCTTTTCGTGCTGCCCGCATTACATAGCCCTACAGCGCTGTGCTCCACAAATATACTTCCAACAGCTTTTTCCTTGTTTCTATGTTTACAATCTTCGAACATAGCCGGTGCTCTTTCTTGTTAGATACATCACAGTTCCCCTCCTATTGTTTTCTAAAGATATTATCTAGTTCACTGATATTCAGTGAAACGCGAAAGGAGTTAAGCAATCTGACAGGGTCTCCCAACACTTTGCCGAATATTGTTATTATTACTATTACTAATTTTTGCGCTTTTATTAATAATTATTGGGCGCTGAATCTGGATCCAACCCCCACGAGTATTTCTTTTGACAATGGTTAAAATTGAATTGAAACATTGGTTTTGTTTTATTTTTAGGCGTTAAATCTGGATCTAACCCCACGGATATTGCATTCGGTAATGGTTGGAAGTGAATTTGAAATGTTTTTTGCCACTTCCATAACAATTTGTAGCTATTTATCTTTGTTGTAATGATTATTTTTATTGTTGCTGTTATTCTTCATAAATAGTTTTACATTTAATCTTTTCGCACAATCAACATTTGTTAAGAATATTGCAAAACCAACACCTGCAGTTGTTTACAATGATCATCAGGTTTAGGTATAATTACTTTTCTATCATTAAGTTTTGTCTTAGAACTGGTTGGACGCGTACCTTCATTGATTTCTATTCTGAGCTAAACCTTACGTCTCTCTAAAGTTTCTCTTATATCTGCTTCTAATTATACCGCACTATTCCCTCATGGCTTAGTATATGACCTATCATCCTATCTCTCCTATTTTTTACCGTTTTCCACATATTTCTTACTTTCTCTGCCATTTCTAGAATCTCTTTGTTTTTAACTTTGTCTGTCCATGATATATGTATCGTACGTCTGTAGCAGCACATTTCAAAGGCTTCCCATCTTTTTTCCAGTCCGATTCTTCGAGTGTCCACATTTCGCAGCCGTTCAGTGCTGTGCTCCACACGTATGCTTTAAGCAATTTTTCCTTGATTCTGTTTGTCGTCTGAAAGCACAGTGGTTGCTTTTTCTTGTCAAATGCAACACGGCCTTATACTAATCTTTGTTGTGTATATTTCACCCTTTTTCTCCAATTTACGTATTTAAGCAATTACTGTGAAGTTTTCATCTTTTAAAAACAACATATTTTAGGTTTATATTTTTTCAGTTTATCTACTGTTTTTGTTCTCACCACAGCAACCACACCAACTAGATGCCAAATCGATCTATTTTTTGTACCTGACTTGCTTACTCTCATTAAATTTTGCCCTACTTAGGGTCCAAAGCGTCATTATTTTTTTGATGCCGACGTAAGTAGATAAACTATATTAGTTTTGACTCAAAATCACTTGTGAAAAATCTAAGGGCCATTCTGCGCATTTGAAGTCATCTGTTAGAAATTTAAAGTCTTATAATTTGCGGTTAATCATAGTAGCATAGGATAGTTTACTGACTACACGAGGATCCCCCCCCATCCAAAGTTACATATTCGCAATCAAACAGAATTCTATCAAGAGTAGCATTCTGGCCACTGATTTCTGAACAATAAAGTATCATATACTTAATAGCTTCGGGGTTGTGGTATCTAATTTTAAAGGGTAGTGGCTTCTGATTTTCAGAGAATGGAATATATATGTATATATATATTACTCATATTTAGACCAAGGTAGAAAATTAATGAAGTACATCAAATAATTTTAATCACCGTGTAGAAGCTTTGGGAAAAGGTACGCGTTATTAAAAAAAACCGTGAAGCATAAAAATTCATTCGTTTCATTAAAAATAAGGGAGTTAAATTATGTACAAGACGCTTGCTATAAAAAAAGGAAGCAGTATTAAAAAGCTCTGCGTGTAATTTAATTATTCCTAGTAAAGAAACAAATAGAAAATTACGTGCAAAATTTATATTAATTAACTCAATTTTAAGTAACTGGTATTAAACAAAATGTACAGATAATAATTAATATTTGATTAGGAGTCACTAAAAATTAAAGGGTATTATTTTAATTGGAGTTAATTGAACCATTAGTAACATATAATATCTATAAAAACTTGTAAAAACCCAATAAAATGCAAATCGTAGAAGTGTTATTTAGAAGTATTATGTTTGAACACCTGCGTATTTTTAAAAGGCTCATTCTGCGTAAATTTGGCAGATAACTAATGGTTACAGAGAATCTTGGAGAAACCGTAGCTTAATAGTTACGAGAAATGCTAAAGGTGGGTTATTTCACAGTCCACATGGACTGAAATAATCGATAATAAAGAATATCAATGTGCACCAATAAGAACAGGGTAGATAGAGACAGATAATATGCGCAAGACCGAGACACATATAGTAAAAGGCGTGAGTGGAGCAACGTCATACGGGTTGCGATTGGTTGAAAATAAGAGGCAAACTTGAGAGGTAGAAATAACATTTCAGTATAAAAATTAATTAGTTATTTCCAGACGTTGCGAGCCGTGTCGAAATTTCTGAGATTTAACTGGTGCTAGTGCAAATTTCATAAAAATCGCATGCCGGGCTGCGGAATGGGAACCTAGCATGCGAAATTCTGAAGAATTGTCCGTTTTGGGGACAAGACCGACAGACGGGCTAACCGCTATATATACCCAGGTTAATATGAACAAGCTCTCTTAGATTTTTGACTTGATTCAATGCGTTAAACAGTGCTTTTTAGTTTTCCGAGTTTGATAGAATAATTTAAACAGTTTGCTCGTATATTTTGGTGATTTAAAAACAGTTTGTTCTTTACGTGTTACAATGAATGTACTTTAGTGCACTTAGAAAAGAAGATACAAGGTAATAAAGTCTAGTCTCACTGTACCAATTAGTCTAATTTACAACGACAAATGAATACACAAAAGTAGGCAGTTTTGGCGTATATTTGTGAAAGAAGTATGAATTTCTTTGCTATTTTTCGGGGGTGTTAATAATTAAATGGTTCATAAACGTGTCTGGATCCACAAAACAAGGTTCAGATATACACAGATGAGTTCCGGAAAAGCCCTGAAACAACTTTAGATGAATGGTGGTGGAGAAAATTTTAAAAGCGTTGAGAATCAGAAGCCGTAAATATAACCCAGTTGGAATGGTGTGATTAACAAAAGGGACGATGTACATTGAAGCTACGAGTGCAGTAACCTTCAGGTAAATTATACTATTTTGTTTAAACTTTGATGTTTTCGTGTGTGTTGAATAACTTTATAATTTATTTACTTAAAATGGACAGTAATGAAGTTGTACTAACAACAAATTTTTAATTTTAAGGTGAAATTTTCTTGTTTAAGTCGAAAGGAGTATTTAGTATTTATGTTCTTGATGAAAATTTGGGTATGTCTTTGAGCTCAATTAGACGAACCTGGTTAATTAACGTAAAGGGGTGGTAGATGCTCCCTTTGTACTCAGACTCAGGTCTGCATATATTGTTACATTAATTAGTAGGCATCCTACAAAGACTTTAATTTTGGATGCACATTAAAATGATAACAAATTTAAATCTTGAAATTTTCTGATACTGAAATTTATGCTGAATTTTTAATTTTGAAATTTTAATGTATTGTGAATATTGATGTAAATAGAGTTAACGTTGATGTTTGTAGTAGGAATGTGTTTGTTTTTTTTTATGAATGAGGATGAAGGTTTATCTAGGGGAGCAGCCGAGGCGATGAACAGAAGAAAGTCGACGGACCAGTTAATTTAGGAGGTTTCACAGCATACATGACGCCCAATTCGTGAGGCTCGAATCTAATACATGGATCACAGCAATATATATATATATATATATATATATATATATATATTATATATATATATTACTCAAATTTAGACCAGGGTAGAAAATTCATTAACGACATCAAATAATTTTAATCACCGTGTATAAGGAAGCTTTGGGAAAAAGTACGAGTAATTAAAGGCCTACTGTGAAGATTTAAATCATTCAATTAGAAGGTAGGGTTTGTATAGAATTTTATTAGATAATACGCGTTATTAAAACGTGGAGCATACAAATTTATTCGTTTCATTAAAAATAAGGGATTTAAATTATTCACTAGACGCTTTCTATAAAAAGAAGCAGAATTAAAATGCTCAACTTGTATGTAATTTAATTATTCCAAGTAAAGAAACAAATAGAAATTACGTGCAAAATTTATATTAATTAATTCAAGTTTTAAGTAACGGGTATTAAACGAAGTGTACAGATAATAATTAATATTTATTTAGTATTCGCTAAAAATTAAAGGGTAGAAGTCAATGCCATTCATTATTAGTTTAATTGGAGTTAATTGAACCATTAGTAATACATAATATGCATAAAAGCTTTTAAAAACCCCATAATACCAAATCTGAGACGCGTTGCTAGCATACAAATCTATCAAGAAGGTTAAATAAATGGAATATCCAAATCGTAGAAGTATTACGATTGAACACCTGCGTATTTTTAAATATCACGTTCTGTTTAATTTGTTTGGATAAACATGCAGATTCTGCGTATATTGCAAACGGTCGGATAAACCGTAGCTTATATTAACGGGAACGCTAGATACGGGGTTATTTAACTCAATTAGGGATCCACGTGGATTGAAATAACCGATAGTAAAGAATATCGATTTGTACCACTCAGAACAGGGTAGATAGAGACGGATAATATGCGCAAGGCAGAGACACGGATAATAAAAGGCGTCACTGGGTTTGCGATTGGTTGAAATAAGTTGCAGATATGAGAGGTGAAAACATAACAATTTCTATAGATAATTAATTAATTGTTCGCAGACGCGTTGCGTGTCGTGTGAAAAGTTCTTAGATTTTCAACTGGCGCGTGTGCAAATTTTTAGAATCGCTGTGCCGGACTGTCAAAAGAGAACAGAGAATGCGAAATTCTAAAAACTGGCCGTCGCGGTACAAAACCGACGTGCAGGCGAGCTAGTATATAAACCCGTGATTATAGGTGTTTAGCTCTCTTATATTTTTTGATTATTGAATACTTTAAAACAGTTTGCTCTTTAATTTTTTGATGTGATACCATACTTCAAGCAGAATACGTGCTACGATACACGTTATTATGCTTTAGTGCACTTACAGAAGATAGATAAGGTAATAAAGTCTAGTTATATTTGCGAGTATTACTGTACCAATTATCCAAATTTGTAACGATAAATGAATAAACAAAAGTAGGCAGTTTTGGGTATAGTGGGAAAGAATTATGAATTTCAGTGCTATTTCTCGGGGATGTTAATAATCAAATGTTATTCGTAAACGTGATTGGATCCACAAAACAAGATTTAGATATACATAGATGCGTTCCTGAGAAGCCCTGAGACCTGTTAGACGAATGGTGGGGTAGAGAAATTTTAAAAAGCGTTCAGAATCTAAAGCCGTAAACATAAACCAGCTGGAATGGTGGAATTAGCAAGTCCGATGTACATTGAAGCCACGAGTGCAGTAACCTTCAGGTAAATTATACAATTTTGTTCGAACTTTGATGTTTTGGTGTGTGTTGGATATTTTTATAATTTGTTTGATAAAATAGACAGTAGTGAATTTGTATAAACAACAAATTTTTAATTTTAAGGTGAAATTTTCTTGTATAAGTAGAAAGGAGTATTTAGCAGTTTATGTTTTGATTATGATGAAAATTTGGGTCTGTCTTTGAGCTCAATTAGACTAACCTGTTTAATTAACGTAAAGGGTGGGAGATGCTCCTTTTATTCAGACTTAGGTCTGCACATATTGTAACTTAATTAGTATGCATCCTACCAGGACTTTAATTCTTGATGCATATTAAAATGATGACAAATTTAAACTTGAAATTTTATGATACTGATATTTATGCTGAAATTTAATTTTGAAATTTTAATGTATTATGAATATTGATGTAAATAGAGTTAACGTTGATGTTTGTGGTAGGAATGTGTTTGTTTTTTTTATGAATGAGGATGAAAGTTTTAACTAGGTGAGCAGCCGAGGCGAAAAGAGTAAAGAGGCGATTATCAGAAGAGATTCAACAGGGCGAGAATCACAGCAAATCTTGGTGCCCAATTCAAGAGGCTTTTTGTAGGTTACACAGCAAATTTTGACGCCCAATTCGTGAGGCTCGATTCTAAGACGAGGATTCACAACATATATATATATATATATATATATATATATATATATATATATATTCTTATGCTCCACCCCTCGCCTTTTTATTTATTTAATTATTTAATTTTATATAATATGCAAATATTTATTTTATGTTACGTGCTTTATCTACGTTTGGTTGGTTTATAAAACAAAACTGTATTAATATGCCTCGACTATTTGAAAACTCGTTCTCCCAGGGTATCCACCTACTTACCGTGGGTTCAGTGGTAAGTAGATGTGTAATGCACCCACCAAACAGCACTACCTTTATTTTTGTACCTGTGATCTTTTACACTTGTATATGCCAAATTTTTATATACGATCCACGTAGCCTTGTGCCAAATTAATTAATATTACCAATTTATGACTTTGACGTTCAAAACACACAGTACTCACTTATTTTACACTTCGCCGTCGGCCTCTATGAAAACTGGCTCAAAATCTCACTCGCCGTATGCGTCTTTACAATGCGTGGCACTATCACTATGAAAGATCTGCTGTCCAGACTCCAGGTTTCTTTTAATGAATTTTGATATCCCCAAATCTAAAATAAATATGACCAAATTTAGAATTTTGACTATCTTTTAATGTTACTTCCCCTGCGCTAATTTTCCTGATGTTGAATCTTCTTTACTCGTATTAATCCTCCTGCTACTCCAATGCTTTCCTTTTTCAAATTCCGCTCGTTCCAAATTCAATACTTCCTTTTTACTTAATCCGCTCGTTCCAAATCAATACTTCCTTTTTTTTTATCTGCTCTTTCCAAATCACTACTTCCTTTTTCTTTATCTGCTCTTTCCAAATCACTGCTATCTTCTAATTACCATTCAATACCATTCTATCCATAATACCATATCCAAATCTATTCCATTAATATCGCCTTCAGTTTCAAAAATCCTATTTAATACCTTTCTGCCTTTATCAATCTCGTTCCAATATCCAACTATTTATTCCGCCTTTTTCAATCTCGCTTATCCACTCTTATCACTTTATTACTTCGTCGTTACTATTATTTAATTATTTCTCTCGCTTATCAGTACTCTTCTGTATATCAATTAAACTCGTAAACTTTTCAAAAACATTTATTAACTCTTTATATTCAAAATATAGCGCAGTTTACAAAACACGTCTTTCTACCAAAAATATTTATAAATCGACCCCTTGTTTATCTTTTCCTAGGTGATTATTACAATTAAAATATGCCTACTCTTTAATACATTTTATACATTTTCCATCCAATAAAATCAAAACAAGTTCGTGTCACTAATACCTTATAATCTTTCTTTTACACTTTCCTATTTCATATATAAATGTTCAATCATTGGTTCCTAATACTGCGTCGCCCTTCAATCATATTTGACAATACTTTTACTTATAATTTTGATATTACATGTTTGTCCAAAGGTTGATTCTACTAAAATAAATGCCGAAATGTTACACATATAAACCTGGATCTGTGTGGTAAATAGTGTAATTTCTATAGACGCATCCGGTTTCTCGATTAGCAAATGTACATTCTATGGCTCATTAAACATACAACTCAGTGTAAATCCTTGAATACTGTGCTTTATCACGTCATCAAGTCATTGTATTTTACGTCTTGGCACTTATACTTTGACTAATATTTCAAATACTTTAACATTTGTAAAGTACGGCAAACATAAATTTCTCAGTTACGGGATCTGATATTTGGCTTCCTTTGGCATACACTACCTTCAACAAAATAACCTTTATAACCTTTTTCTCTTACTAACACTTCATTGGCCCCACTGGTTTTGAATAAAAGCGGAAATTTCGTCTGTCTTTAGAACTCTTTGCTTGGTGTGCATAATTTCTAGTTTTATTTAAAACCACTCCACGCATTTCTACATATTTATTATTACTCAACCCCTGATTTCATTTCTCTCTCACGTCTGTCTACCTATACTACGCTATATAATAACTTCCACTATAGAATAAAACAAATTTAAACTTTCCGTCGCATGAACTCTCATCATGCTAAACCCTCTTCTTGTACAATTTTATATGGATATAAATTTTCTAAGTGAAAACGCCCCCGACGTTCCCCTGTCATAGTATCTAATTCGAACGTATTTCCTTCAGCAAAAATACGCGTGATTTTGTAAGGCCCTTCGTAAGGAAACAGCAACTTCGCGCAAATGTTTCTTTCGCGGTTTGAAACCCTTACTCTTTTTACTACCACCATACCTCCTATTTCAAAAATCGTCCTTTTTAATCCTACTACGCCTTCGCTCGATGTCCCTACGCTGCATCCTTTCAATTCTACGCCTAACGCTACCCAACAACTCTGTGATGTCTTGCACCTCGACTTCTTCCCTCCATGGCCTAGCTGGTATAATCTTTCTAATCAATGTTATTGGACATGTTTTTGTAACAGAACTCGGTACGCAATTTATAAAATTTTCGATCTGTGGCAGATACCTAACCCATCTATCGTGGTGCTCTAGCGTTGCCAATCGTAGATATTTTATGACCTCTCGTATAAAACGTTCTCATGGATTTGCTTTCGGATGCCGTATGCTGCTAAATGATACCTTAATATGTTCTCTATTTAACCCGTTTCTGAATCTTTGGTTATTGAAATATGTCGCGTTGTCTACCAAAATCCTATCCATTTTCCCAACCTGGCTTCCAAATTCTCTAATCGACTGTAAAGCATGCACCGTGTTACTTCGTCTTGCCGGCAATAATTTAACAATTTTCGAAAAAACGTCTACCATTACCAATATGTGCCGATACCCCTGTTCACTAGTAATTAGGTTGCTCAAGTAATCAATAGCTACTAATTCTAACGGTCCACTCACGCTCACATTCATCGGTATGTTCTGCAACACCACGTTATTGTCTTTCCCTAAAATACAAATCTTACAACGATTAATCCGTTCTTTAACCACCGTGATATCGTTCCTTGCATAAAACGCCTCTCTAAATACCAAAAATGTTTTTCTAATGCCTATATGTCCAAATTTTATATGAATTTCGTCTATAATTTCCACAGCCGTGTCTCTGGATAACACTAACAGTTCTGCATCACCTATCGTTTTTACCACAAACTGGCCTACAATTGTAAATCCACGGTACTCCTCCACATTTTCCCTCGTTAATTTCTCGCGTATCGAGCTCACCTCACTGTGCCTCTGCATCTCCATAAGCTTGGCGTTTGTCCACCGACCAACATCCCTGAACTCCTGCAAAGCAACTAAACAATCCTTTACGTCTTCTTTACTCGCCTCTACCTGCTGTCTGCTTAGAAAATCCGCCGTCACATTTACCTTTCCTGGTTTATGTTTAATGTCGAAATCGTACTCTTGCAATACTAGTGCCCACCTATACAACCTACTGTTCAAAAACTCCTTTTTCTTCATGAATGTTACAACCGTGTTGTCGGATTCTATCAAAAATTTCTTTCCTAGCAGGTAAAATCGTAACTTTTTTACTGCATACACTATCGCCAACATTTCCTTCTCTGCCGTCGCATATCTGGTTTCGCAGTCTTTTAACACCCTTGAAATAAATACAATTGGTACCTCCGCTCCGTCCTGGATTTGCACCAACTCAGCCCCAATAGCATATTTCGACGCATCCGTCCTCAAAATAAATTCGTCTTTGAAATTTGGATACTTCAACGACAATTCTTCATAAAACGCACGTTTTAAATCTTGAAACGCCTTCTCCCGTTCAGCAGTCCATTTCCATCTTTCGTTTTTCCTTAACAAACTCACCAACGGCACACACAACTCAGAATATCTCGGTATAAACCGTTTATAATAATTTAAAACCCCTAAAAATCCTCGCAATCCTCTTACATTTTTTGGTTGCGCAATATTTTTCAACTCGTCTAGCCTCTTATTACAAATTCTCATACCATGCTCACTAATTTCAAATCCTAAATACGTAACCTGGCTCTTAAACAATTCGCACTTCTCCACGTTCAACTTCAACCTTCCTTCGTCCAACCTTTGAATCACCTTTTCTAAATGCTCCATGTGTTCTTGCTCGTTCCTTGAAAAAATCAATAGATCATCCACATAGTGCGAACAGAAACATTCATACTCGTTTAACAGCTTCTGCATGACCCTAACAAGTGCTGCTGAAGAACTACTTAAACCAAATGGAACTACAGAAAACATATAAATCTCCCCTTCAATACTAAACCCCGTAAACTTCTTACTATCTTCATGCAACGGAATCAACCAAAATGAATTTTTTAAATCTAACTTGCTAAAAATCTTCATCTCATACACCTTATATAACAAATTATCCAACCCTTGTGGTTGTTCGTACTGCGCCTTCGTAATTGAATTCAACTTCCTCGCGTCCAAACAAATTCTTATATCTCTTTTGTTAGGTTTAGGTACAATAACTACCGGGTTCACATATGGAGTCTTCGCTGGTTCGATGATTCCCTCTTTTAACATTTTACTAATCTCGGCTTTAACCCTATTTCTAATTGCAAACGGAATTGGATACACCTTGGTACTAAATCCGCTGTCTTGCGTGACCTCTAACTTGTGCGTATATCGCTTCGCAAATCTCGGCTCTTCATTAAACAACCTTATAAATCTATTAAATAATTCCCCCAGCTTCTCTTTAATATCAATACTCACTTTTCCTATCTGTCCATTATCAATTATTCTCGCAAACATATTACATAATCTCACTTCAACCTGTCTATAATTACTTGCCCTTTTCACTCCTAATCCTGACTTATCTATATCATTTCCATCCCTATATTCCGAACTAACCGTAGGCACCACCCATAACTTATCTTTATCTAATATCCGAATCGACCTATCATTTCCATCTATATTCAATCCAAAATCCTCTATAAAATCCATTCCTAATATAAAATCTAACTGCAACCCCTTTGTTATCAAGAACTCTGCATCTCCTGCCTTTTTATTTCCTACAAATATCGGTACACGGACTACCTTATAAATCGTCGTTAACTTCTTGTTCATTGCCGACCATAAATTAACCCCATCAATTGTTTCCATTCGTCCCTTTAAAAATTCCGCATGTTTTATCACAATACTTTCATTTACCAGCGACAACTGTGAACCACTATCAACTAAAACAACATATAAACAATTTCTTAATCTAATATTAATAAACAACAAATTCTTTTTATTAACGGTATAATTATTCAACAACAAATCACTTAAACTATAACATAAATCTATATCTAAACCTAACAACTCTGTCTTCCGAAAATTGAAGTTTTTTTTTGACTCGTTGGTGCCTCGTGTACTTGTACCACCTCGATCTTGTCCGTGTCCTTAATCGCAGCGCTGGTCGTAATATGTTGGACGTTTATGTCCCTGTCAGTCCGGCTGTATCCGTCTCGCGTTCCGCCTCCCGTCGTACGGCCGTGATCCGCGTTGTCGCCGTGCTGGTACCTATTTTGTCCTTTGTATTCGTTTCCCCGGTATTCCCTATTGAAATACTGTCGTCTGTTTCCGTCGTGTCCCCAATAATTACGCTGTCCGTGGTTGAAACCTTCATGTCTGTAGCTAGGTCTGTGATCATTGTGGTATACGTGTCGTCGGTTTTCGTCCTTATAACCCCGATTCTGCTCCCAGTAAGCTTCACGCGTCTTTGCCTCTAGTGCCGTCGCTAAGTCAAAATTTCGCATTACTCCTAAAAATTCTCGCAGGGTTTTTATGTTCTGTACTACAACCACCTTTGTCACCTCCGGTTCCATGTGTTCCGCAAGTAGTAATACTATGTCGTCCTCGCCCAATTTCGGTGTCAGATGTTGTGCCTGGTTGTATTTGTCTATCGCGTATTCTTCGCGTGATCCGTTTATCTTACTGTAATGTCCCGTTATTAAGTTTGTCCTTATGTTCGTCTGGTGCGTGTTACTCCAAAATTGTTCGATGAACAGTCGTCTAAATTCCGCGTATGTGTCGTACTGTCTTCGTATGATGTTGTGCCATTTTTCCGCGTTACCCGTCAAAGTCGCCCCAACTATCTGTAATTTCGTCCGTTCGTTCTCTGTCTCCACAATTTCGTCTAATCTGTCCAAAAACCCCATCGGTTGTTCAGTCCGTCGTCCTTCAAATTTTGGTAGCGCGTCTCGGTTTAATTTAATCTGCTGTCCGTAGTCTAGTCCTCCCCGTCTCCTTTTTAGGTCGTCTAACTTGTCTTGTATATGTCTGACTTCGTTACCGACCCTGTTCTCTAATATCGTCACGTTGTCTTTAAATTTTGCGTCCAGTTGTGTCCTAGCGTTAACATTTTCATGTTGTAGTGTTTCTAGCGTCTGTCCTAAATTCCTGTAATTTGTCGTATGCTTTTTGTCACATGTTTGTATCTCAGTGTTTAAAGTCGTAAATCCGCTGATCATAGTCTCCTCGACCGCCTCCACACGTGTCTTTACTTCTGTTCGTAGGTCCGTCCTTGTTGCGTTCAACTCTCCCTGAAATTGTACCCGCGTATTTTCAATCTTGTCGTCTACGCGGTCTACCTTTTCTTGTAGCTCAGTCTTTAGTTCGTCCCTTACCTTTTGTATCGACGTGAGTAAATAGTCCTGGGTGTCGTCTAATTTTGCCGTCAGTTCGGCGTGTGCCGTTCTAAACTCATTTCTCAGATCCGTGTCTAATGTCTTAAACTCTGTCCGCGACTCTTCAATTTTTTTTGTTAATTTCATTTGTGCTGTAGTTTGGTTTGTTAATTCCGTATGTAAAGTTGCAATTTTGTTAGTTAAGTCCGTATTTGACTCTTTTTGTTCCGTACGTGAAGTCATAAGATCGTCTTTCATACTCATCAGGAATCGCATAATATCCTGGCTTCCGGCGGCTTCAGCTAACTTGACCTCCTGTCCCGTCGCCTGGTCCGTCTCCCTGTTCATTACCTCCGCTTCCTGGACATCTCCCCCTGCATCTAGCTCCTCGTCTTGTGCTATAAATTCCGCGTCAATTCCGTACATTCTTCCTGACCTCGTTATCCGTCTCGTGTCCGCGTCCGTCATCTCTGCTGCCTTTTTTTTTGCACTCTTCTTTCCTGAAAAAAAATTTTTACCTACGGACCCCACCTAATCTCGGTGTCCCTTAATCTACCCCTACTTCTGTCTCGAGCTAGCCCAACGTTGGGTTTGCCACCTTCTTATGCTCCATCCCTCGCCTTTTTATTTATTTAATTATTTAATTTTATATAATATGCAAATATTTACTTTGTTACGTGCTTTATCTACGTTTGGTTGGTTTATAAAACAAAACTGTATTAATATGCCTCGACTATTTGAAAACTCGTTCTCCCAGGGTATCCACCTACTTACCGTGGGTTCAGTGGTAAGTAGATGTGTAATGCACCAACTAAACAGCACTACCTTTATTTTTGTACCTGTGATCTTTTACACTTGTATATGCCAAATTTTTATATACGATCCACGTAGCCTCGTGCCAAATTAATTAATATTACCAATTTATGACTTTGACGTTCAAAACACACAGTACTCACTTATTTTACACTTCGCCGTCGGCCTCTATAAAAACTGGCTCAAAATCTCACTCGCCGTATGCGTCTTTACAATGCGTGGCACTATCACTATGAAAGATCTGCTGTCCAGACTCCAGGTTTCTTTTAATGAATTTTGATATCCCCAAATCTAAAATAAATATGACCAAATTTAGAATTTTGACTATCTTTTAATGTTACTTCCCCTGCGCTAATTTTCCTGATGTTGAATCTTCTTTACTCGTATTAATCCTCCTGCTACTCCAATGCTTTCCTTTTCCAAATTCCGCTCGTTCCAAATTCAATACTTCCTTTTTACTTAATCCGCTCGTTCCAAATCAATACTTCCTTTTTCTTTATCTGCTCTTTCCAAATCACTACTTCCTTCTTCTTTATCTGCTCTTTCCAAATCACTACTTCCTTTTTCTTTATCTGCTCTTTCCAAATCACTGCTATCTTCTAATTACCATTCAATACCATTCTATCCATAATACCATATCCAAATCTATTCCATTAATATCGCCTTCAGTTTCAAAAATTCTATTCAATACCTTTCTGCCTTTATCAATCTCGTTCCAATATCCAACTATTTATTCCGCCTTTTTCAATCTCGCTTATCCACTCTTATCACTTTATTACTTCGTCGTTACTATTATTTAATTATTTCTCTCGCTTATCAGTACTCTTCTGTATATCAATTAAACTCGTAAACTTTTCAAAAACATTTATTAACTCTTTATATTCAAAATATAGCGCAGTTTACAAAACACGTCTTTCTACCAAAAATATTTATAAATCGACCCCTTGTTTATCTTTTCCTAGGTGATTATTACAATTAAAATATGCCTACTCTTTAATACATTTTATACATTTTCCATCCAATAAAATCGTCCCAACAAGTTCGTGTCACTAATACCTTATAATCTTTCTTTTACACTTTCCTATTTCATATATAAATGTTCAATCATTGGTTCCTAATACTGCGTCGCCCTTCAATCATATTTGACAATACTTTTACTTATAATTTTGATATTACATGTTTGTCCAAAGGTTGATTCTACTAAAATAAATGCCGAAATGTTACACATATAAACCTGGATCTGTGTGGTGAATAGTGTAATTTCTATAGACGCATCCGGTTTCTCGATTAGCAAATGTACATTCTATGGCTCATTAAACATACAACTCAGTGTAAATCCTTGAATACTGTGCTTTATCACGTCATCAAGTCATTGTATTTTACGTCTTGGCACTTATACTTTGACTAATATTTCAAATACAGTATTGCCCGAAATAAACAGTACTGAAACTAAGTTGGCGGTGTTTTTATGCGTGCGCTGTCACACTCAAGTTAGCTAGTATAGACCTGTCAAGTAAACCTCAAACAAGTAATTAGTAGGGCCTAATTGTTAAAAATGGTGTTAAGTACAGAGGAGAAAGTGTTTCTGGTAGAGCATTATTTTCGTTCATACGGAATCGGCCGACATAATGGTGCAAGTTTGCTATACGTGTCTGATCAATTCACACAAAGGTTTAATAAACGTTCTCCAAGTAATGCTGTAATTTTGAAGGTTATTGAAAAGTTTAGAAATACAGGTAGTGTATTGTGCCAACGAAAAGGAAACTCAGGGCGTCCCAGGACAGTTAACAACAACAATAACCATGAACGTGTTTTGAGCAAATCTTAGAAAATCCGAAAGTCAGCCAGGCAAGGACAGCGTTACAACTTGATTTAAAAGAACTTCCTTTCAAAGAATCCTGAAGGAGCTGGGTACATTTTCGTATGTGATTCAGGTACATCAACAACTACATCCTCGGGATTATCGCAGTAGAGTGGAATATTGCGCCAGAATTCTCGCGTTACAGTATGAAAATCCTGAATTTTTGAAAAATGTTTGGTTTTCAGACGAAGCACATTTTCACTTGTCAGGCTATGTGAATCGTCGCACAAATCGATTTCTGGGCTTTGCCAGACCCGATGAGGTTCAAGAGGTTCCTTTACATAGTGAAAAAGTGAGTGTCTGGTGTGCTGTTTCCGGACACGGAATCATTGGTCCGTACTTTATCGAAGAGAATGGTAGACAAGTCACACTTAATCAACAGAGGTACAGACAAATTTTAACACGATTTATCCCTGATCTACGTCAATTCTGTCGTGCACGTAACTTGGCATTTCGAAACCAATTTTTTCAGCAGGACGGGGCAACTAGCCATACTGCTGCCGCAATTCGTCAATTTCTTCAAGAACATTTTCCAAGCAAATTCATATCACGATTTACTGACTTCCCTTATCCTTCACATTCTCCAGACCTCACACCTCCAGACGCATACATTTGGGGCATGGCTAAAAATGCCGTTTTCAAACGGGCACCACAAACCATCGATGAATTAAAGGATGCCGTTAGAATCTTCTTCGCAGCCCTGAGACAACCCTTATTCAATAACATGACCAGAAACTTAGAACATCGTTATGAAGTCTGTCTCGAACGAGGAGGTGCACATTTAGAACATATAATAAAGTGTCAATAATATGTATTTTTTAAATATACAAAACAATTACAATTTCAGTACTGTTTATTTCGGGCAATACTGTACTTTAACATTTGTAAAGTACGGCAAACATAAATTTCTCAGTTACGGGATCTGATATTTGGCTTCCTTTGGCATACACTACCTTCAACAAAATAACCTTTATAACCTTTTTCTCTTACTAACACTTCAATATATATATATGTATATATATATATATATATATATATATATATATATATATTAGTTATTAAGATGAAATGAAAACCAACCTTTGTATTTAAGTTGAAATTACCATTTCAAATCGAACTAGTAATTGAAAACCACTAAAAGAACGGCTACAGCAGGATTTGAACCCGCAACCTCTGATTCACCGGATCAGTGCTCTAACCAATTGAGCTATCTAGCCTAATTGATTAGATGATGTTATACTTAATACTACTGAAGCTTGGCTCTTGTTAACGATTTTCAATTACGTCTTGCATTTAAGGAAATTGAATCTAGTTATATACATAATTCATGTACTAATAACTTGATCCTCCATTTTTGCAACGTTCGGAATAATACAAACATGTAATTATATTATTATTAATAGAGAATAATCCACATTTGGAATGCAAATGAATGCTTAATATATATTAATAGTTATTAAGATGAAATGAAAACACAACCTTGTATTTAAAGTTGAATTACCATTTCAAATCGAACTAGTAATTGAAAACCACTAAAAGAACGGCTACAGCAGGATTTGAACCCGCAACCTCTGATTCACCGGATCAGTGCTCTAACCAATTGAGCTATCTAGCCTAATTGATTAGATGATGTTATACTTAATACTACTGAAGCTTGGTCCTTGTATATATATTGTATATATATATATTGTATATATATATTGTATATATTGTATATATTGTATATATTGTATATATATATGTAACTGAATAATGCTGCATTTCAGACTATTCTATGCTGCTATGCTATGTCTAATTGCTGATGCAAATTGTGATTGAAGGTATCAAAAAGTGCAAAAATTTTTGTTTTGTATTAGGATTTAAAGTGCTAATAATGATGATAGCCAGTTAGTAGTCGAAATGCGAATCTAGCTTAGGGTAGTGTGTGGTTAAGATTAAACTTATTTAATACGCCAAGTATTATATTGCATCAGATACTTTTAGTCATACCGTAAAGAAAATTAAAATTTAATAGGAATGAATAATACAAAGCGAAAAAACTACATTTTCAACCTGTTCAAATTTTAAGAGATTTTCACACTTTCTTACTAACGGTTAAGAACGAAACGTATGTGAAGCAAAGCATCAAAACTTTGACACGCTTGTTTCTACTTCGTTAAAGGTTTTTTTAAGTACAAAGAAGATTTTTCAGACAACTTTCTTTTTATTACTTGGGTCTCTAAAAGTTCTGTTTACACAGAAAAACTATATCTGGCACTTGAAAGAGTGAGAATGGAATCCTCCTTTTAACTTAGTTAAACAACATTGCTTTAATTGTCTATATAGGCACTCTTTTTACATCTGAAAAATCTTTCTTTGCTAGCAAGGAGTTCCAATGTGCTTTTGACCTTAAACCATTATTAATTTGAACAGAACATGAAAGCAGTTATAGCAAGAGAAAATACCTCCTATTATTAAATTGCAAAAATTGCATTATAATTTTGTAAACATACCTGGCAAAAATCCACGTGTTTATAAAACTAAAATTGCAAGCAGCAAGACGTGCACACTCGAACACTGCGAAGTTTTTACTGAAACCTGTGGAGTATCTAAAAAGAGTTTTGCGCAAAGGGCACCAACTCGGAGCTTTTCACAGAGTTCCTGACAGAATCGAACCGGCAGTTGACGTTAACAATTGCGCTATTTATCTTATATGTGTGTTGTTCTTTTATTCAGCTAAAGTACGAAAATGTTCGCAGTAAACACGCAATCAGAGGGCGATTTAGTATTGATACTTTCATAGCAGGAGGTTTGATTTATTTTTGTGACGCTATTACATTTGTCGTGTATGTTATTTGTCAGTTGTCGAGAACAAACTGTAAAGCTAATGGCAAGAAACGTTATTTGTCTTGAATGAATCTTCATTCAAGTATTGTTTTGTTCGTGTAATTCGCTGTGACAGTACGTGTGAGTGTAATGAAGCGTTAAAGAAACTTTAATCCAACAGCAAACTGCGTAATAATCTATGATTAACAATACCTCTGACAAGAACTTGAGATGCGTTATATTTTAGCTGTCATAATTTCGATCAATATACGAGCAAGACAAATATTTTTTAATTACGAGTCCTCTATCTTGACTTTAGGTAAATTACCCCAATTCAAAAAGTACAACGGTACTAGTAGTGATATCTAGCTTGAATACTGTACTGAACTTTACCTTCGCTGAAGATACTTTAAGTTCCTGTTTTTTATTCGGTCCAATATAAGCCTGATTATTCACAAAAGATTACAAACTATCCTTGAGATACTCAAATGCCGCTACAGAGATCATGGATGATTACTACAACATTTACTGCACTACTTTCTTTCTTAACACGACTATTGCACTGTATTTATTACTTAATTTGTTTATACATTCACTAACTGTTCTATTCTAATTTATATTGACATTAAGCGTATTGATTTTGATGTCATAGGACAATTTATTTCATATCACTTGTGGATTAATATCCAGACTAAACGCCTTGTCGGATCGTACAGTATATATATTACTGTGATAAGGGGTTGTTTAGGAGTGTATTGAGCAGTAAGGGTCGTGTAGTAACTATAAATAGCAATAGAAATCAGAAAACTGCATTTATTTAGCAGAAAAATAAGTAATTCGTACATTATGTAAATAGCAAGCATTTAACACCCTGTATATAGACCGTAATTAACTTTAATCATTGCAAGTAGACATATCTTTCGATAATAGAACGCGCATTCAACAGAGAAATAATCGTTCATGTAATTAAAACTACGTTGAGAATGTTTAACAAGTTTATAAAATAAAAACGCAGAAGATAATACAAAACCTAATAAATCCTCATGCAATTACGCTTGTGATAAAGAAGGAACAATATGCGCTTTGATAAGAAAACGCACTTTCAAAGATTAGTTTAAATAAATACATGAACGAAAACAGCACTAGAGTTACATCATTTATTTTTGTACAATTATCCAAAAACATTATCTCTACAAAACACAGACGTAAGTTAAAAGTCCGGCCACGATAACAAATAATAAATCAATCAAAGATAGCAAATAAACACCATGACACGGAAATCCGAAAGAGTTTCATCAGAAATCAGCTTGAAAACAAACCTGGTTGGTCGCGACAATCTGCAAGATTGCTTGTAGTGGGAAAAGCTATGTAACACCCACCGGTGATAAGGCAGCTCAGTTTCCACTTGAAGCACGTTGAATTCACATCACTTTTAAACAGAAATCTACGCCTCAGATAAATAAAATTTATAATATAGTGAAAATAGTGCTGTATACAAATTATGTTAAGAATATATGAAAAGTTTTTGCCGTTTTTTTCAGAAAACGTGAGTATAAATTGGTTAATTAATTTAAATTAAATAGTTATAATGATATAGAACTTCTAATCCACGTCGAAAATACTTATCGTTCTAATCTGCGTCGAAAACAATTCTAATTTTGATACTGGTATACTTCTGGTATAATACTAAGTAACCCACGAATTTAAGTGGTATTTAAGGGAAGAGATTCAAAGCATATACGGAGAAATATAGAATAAAACACGAGGTGATTTTTGGAAAACAAGGGGTAACCGTACTTAAATATTGGTTCGACAAAGCAGAGCATTACTATTCGATTGAAGACAACAAGGGGGTGTTGATCCACAACACAAAGCAACATATCAGGAGATCACAGGTCAGATCTAATTAATTTTAAGGAATCTTTTCAATTTAAATTTTAATACTAAATTTATTAAATTTATCTAAAACTTGTAAAGAGTCAACAGGAACATTGCATACGTTTAAACTTACGTAGTATCATAAGGAGGTTTCGAACGTTCCAGATTTTTTTGTAAAAGGGTATTGTTTTTGGTGACTTTATATTGAATTAAAAGTATATAAATTTTGGGATAAATAATCCATATGATATTAATTGATTGAAGGGTGTATTTAAAGAATTTCAAAAATTGTAAATATTATTTCCTTTCATTATATGAATGTTGATTGACTTCGTTTTATCAATTCAAACAGGTAGTCATAAAAGGGTGAAAGAATTGATCATCGTAACGTTGTGCACTCTGTGTAGCTTAAAAATGGGCTAGCCGTGGCGTCATAATAAAAGTAAAAGATTAATTTGAGAGAAACACAAAGCGGTGGCGTTAAGTGGAACGTTTACTACACCGAGTACGGCGTTATCATATTAAATTTTTATATGACGCAACAACGGGGGGAAGAAAACTACATAGCAATATATATTGTTGTGGATGTAAAGGGTAAATAAGTGTAGACAATAAAATTTTAGTAACCGTGTATATAGAAATAAGAGCAAATTATTTACGCGCCAAATTAATTTAATTTATATAGTGAAAACGGACGGGTATTAAGGTATTTTATATTTAAATTGGAATGTGAAAATTACATAAGGGAAGAAAAGCTTTAAAGTACATAAAAGCTCAAGGATACGCATATTTAATTATAATTTCTTTTAATCAAACGCATGAAAGCAAAAAGGGAGCTTGCATGCATAAAAAAATCAATAATTTCTAACGCAAATGTATTCGTTTTAAAAGCCAACGTTCATTTACACAGATACTACGAAGCAGGAAATCTAGGAATTGTTATTTTTAAACGGTCAATAATTTTAAGAAACACCTGTTGGTTAAATGTTATGTTTAGAGAATAGTAAACGAACGTTAATATAGAATTCCATAGAAATTGTTTTCAATGGTCAATTTGTATAAGCAGCTATAATAACAAATATCTTAAGGAGTGAGTGGAATGAACAATCGATAATGTAAGATAGATAAAGAAGCAGATAAAGCAAGCGTTGGATAGAAGTCACGTAGGATATACACGCGGAGTTGGTGAAGGACGTCTACAATATCGATTGTCTATAACTCAAGTGGGGTTTGAAAGGAGACAACAACATGCATAGAACAGAGATGGATAGCGGATAGATGGAGCATGGTGACGACAGGAAATTATATCATTGGTTGATAGCCGGCAGTTTTTAAGAAATGCGCGATCGTGACGGTGGTAAATTAAATTCTAGGTAACAGCAGGACGGACGGGAGAAATTTTTCAGAATTTATGGTTGGATACGTTCAAAATTTTAAGAAGCTGATTTGAAAACAAGCTTTTCTCATGAAACGGGTTCCAATAAGGGGATTGGAGAATAATATAAATACACGAGAGAAGATATTAAAGCTCTCTTTCCTTTCATCGAGTTCTGAATACGGGTTCAGACCTACATAATAGTAAAAACTTTCGGTTAGAATTTGTGTGTTTAGTCATGTTACATTAACATCTTATTTGAAAGTATAAAAGTTGTAGTAGCGGACCGTAAGTTAGTAAAGTGATTGCACAAGTCGGTGCTTATTTAAATAAAAGATACCGTTACTACGATTAAGTTATTATATGGATGGATGATTTTGGGGTAAGCAGTACTAAAAAAAATTTGTATGCGTGAAGTATCTGGTATGGTATGTTACTGTTGAAACGAAGCTAGTATCTTGGCAGAAGCAGAATAGTGGTAGCGGAGATATTAGATGGTGGGGATCGGTGGATCCTAAAATCAGCGTAGTAGATGGACACAACGACGAGGGGTTTCTGGTAGTCATCTCCAGCGGTGACGAAGGGTGAAGGTGTCTCCAAGTAATAAATTTGAAATATCTGTCTTTATATAAACATTTGTGGACATTTTTGTGTTGTGTGTTTGACTTATTGGTGGCGTATTTATTGCTATTAAAACTTATTTAAAAAAATACATGTGCAGGACAATTTAATAATTCAAAAAGGGGTTTATTGAGGATATATAAAAATTTATTCAGGCTATAAATTGTGGTTGTAAGGAGTAAACGGGTCTGTAAATTTTGTTTTCGATAATGCAAGGTTTAAAAAGCATATACAAACAAAACTGGGTTATAATGAGCTCTCAATGCACCAGTATGAAGTCAAATTAGGGTTACATGTGAGGCCCATCTACTCGAATTTGTGTAAAATCATTTTAAAATCAAGGACTTTAAAGCATTCAATAAATTGAGCTGGTAATAATTGTACCAAACTGTTTGTACCGATGTGTAAATACGTTATCTGTTCATATGTGTAAATAAAAGGTCGTATGGTTGTTGTATTATTTTGTTAATTTCATTTGATGGTGTGTGAGTGTGAGCGAGGTATGTACGTTAAATAGGTATTCAAGAAGAGGCCGATTACTGAGCTAGTTAAGGTGACCAGAGAAATTTGAAGGCGTCCTAATAAAAAGATAAGAAATAATTTTTTTAGTTTTTTTTTTGGAAAATTTTATGTTGACTCAGGTGGGGCACGAATTTTACTGAGGTTCCACGGCAATTTTACGACGCCCAATTTGTAGGGCTCGAATAGGATTTTAGAAAAGGCTCTATATTGGTTCCTAATCCCCGGTTCCACGGAAATTTTATGACGGCCCAACGCTGGGGCTCGAATGATTCAGGTAAAGGTTTGATGCTAAAAGCTTAGTTCCCGAATTTTGGTGCCTACCACGGCAATATATATATATATATATATATATAGTATATATGTATATATATATATATCGAGTTGTGCTTGTTCCAGACGTTAGATCTTTCTTGATTCTACTAGATTACAGCCGAATCACTCCTTTTGTATGTTATACAGGGTGTCTGTAAATAACAGTTTTGCTGTGTCACATTAATTAGCGGACACCCTGTATGTTGTATTAGTTCATTAATTACATCATTGTAGCTGTAAATGAATGCCTTCTTCATTTAATGACCTGAATACCTTTTAAGTTTAGATCCTTCGGCGTCATTATGTTATATTTACGCAGCATATTTATGCGCTATATTTTTACGCTTTAGGCGTGGCTATAACGCCATTGTTATAACATCTACAGATCATGTTTTACCGGGTGATGCAATCGCTATCTAAGTCAAATTTACAAGCACATTCTAGGTAAAAATCAAATTACTTACGTAAGGTGTATCTCGGAACTTAATCTCAGGGTCGAGCAGGTGGTTAAGGGTTGTCATTATGCCATGTTGAACTCAAATTGTTATCCGTCTTTTAACTTCTATTGCACCCGTAGGGGGTTGAAGGAAATAGGTAGCGTAACGATAAAGGCAAGGTACAGGAAACCTACATACCTGTTCCTAAAAAAACTACACTGCACTCCGATACTTGTTGCTTAGTCCATCTCTCATGGCTTAATGTCGCTCCTTAAATGCGCGCACATCCGCATTCATTCTGCGCAGACTCGACTGTCAGCGATGATGCAAGTTAGCGTATTAATTCAAAAATACGCGGCAATTAACTTTCAAATTATATCTAAACCAAAATATGATACATGGCAGTTTGACATGTAACAATTATTACAATATTGTCAAAGGCAAATCCGCTAATAGGTACAAAGTTTAACATAAAATGATTCAAATGTCTATGAACAAAAAAATTAATCGAAGAACTAGCTAGTAGGTCTTACGCTTCTTGAATTATGAGAAAATAAGTAAACTATTAAAAAATATAGATAAAAAAATAAAATTTATAAAAAATGGTGCGAAAAGGAAAACCACTGGAATCTAATTACACAAATACCAGATCTTTCAGCACAAATACAAAAGACTACAATTCAGTCTTATGACAAACAGAATAACGGTAAAAATACTGCAGACTAATTTTTGACAAAAATATACCAACGAGGAGCTGCTAAATCAGCGAAGCCTATCATTGGCCGTTTTGTCTTTAGAAATTGTCAACTAATATGGAGTTTACTTTCGATTTTGAAACCGATTACAAAGTTCTTAAGGATGTTAGTATTTTTATAAAAATTCAACTGCGGCATTCATTTGAATTTAACAAGATGGCGTTTTTGAAATTTTCTGCTTTTTATAAAATAAGGGTGTCGTTGCAAATGCCCAAAAATACAATTTCGGTAACTGATGAAGTGATTTCAAAAACTATCACAATGACAAAAGGTAAATAGGATAAGTGAAAGTGATACATAGAAGAGGATATTTCTATTTAAATTGCCAACGCTGTATCTAAAGGAATTGCATTGACCAGGAAGTGTCGCTAAGGTCTAAATTTAAATACCGATATAAAGATATTTATGCATAAGACAAGTTTATTTTTATAATTACAACATTAGTTAACCATGCAAAACCTAAATTATCACAATTCGAGATGGTAATTACAATAAAGAAAATATACAGCTTTGAATAGGAATTGAACCTGTACCTTTTAATCATAGCATTGGAAACAGCGTCTGAGATTAAATCGAAATGCTGCAGGTTCAAATTCAGTCCTTGGAATAGCAAGGATTCAGCAAAATTCAAAATTTCCAGGTTAAGGAACGCGCTTCCTGGCCAAGTAATACCGTCGGGTGGAGCATTGAAGAAAGTCAAATGTAGGAATCTTTTCCTTTGCACAACGATAAACTAGAAATAACAAGCACCATTATGAAGATTTAGTAAGACCATCCACGTACGTTAAAGATATAATTTCCATTTAATTAAGCAATATTGACTAAAATGTATATTAGATCCAGATCCAATAAAAAACAACGGTTGAGAAGTTTCTAGAGCCATCGTTGGATCGTTGGAACTTTTATCCTACCAAAATACATTTCTACAAAATTCTGTTAATTTCAAATCTGGAAAAGACGCTTTCATCCCGAAAGGAATGTATTCAGTGGCAAAGAAAATGGCGATAATATCGAGGATGGTGCCCTAAAGTTCCTTGATGTGACAAACGAACCTGGATATAAGCAACAACGTCGTCTGAAGATAAAGGGGGTTATTCTAGAAAGAAACTAATTGCAAGGGAACAATAGACAATTAGAAAGTAGGGATTAATAATCAATTTTAAATGGTAAAGCTTTAGTTTACTAGTTATTTAAGGTCTAAATAGTTGGTTTATATTTTGGATATAAGAAATATTAATAAAGAATTGTGGTGTTCTGGTTGTCTGGAGTCTCCTAAATGCTTCGTAGTAACAGGGATAATATTTTTGAAAAGTCAAAATATTGATATAAATATATTATATATTAACATTACAGACATGTTACACACAGGATTTATTTACAAATATTTTTCTGTGCGTAATTAAATTGCAAATGTTTTTAGCATTAGAAGTGATTGCGCTTTAGTTTTTAAGTTGCAAAAAGAGTTACTATGTTGCTATGTTACTATATTCACGACGTAGACCTGGTCCTTGTAACGTGTAGGTAAAGATGTCCATGGTTGTAAGTAACCCTGGCCCGGGTTGTACTGATTGCAATGCGGCACCTCGTGGAGGTAATTCAGTCAGATTTCCATAGCTTCGGTACCTAGCTGGTGGGTGATTTCCTTGGTTGGTAGAAATTGAAGCGCTATGATAGCTGAATTCTTAACGTAAGGTGGAGAAGCGGGCATTTTCAATTATAATAAATTGGGTGTATACTAGTCAAAAGCTTTTCAGATTCTTTTAGCGTAAATTCAATAATTCTACGGTCATAATTAAGGAGGGTAGAATATTAATGTTCATAAATTAACAAGAGTTATAGATGTAAATATTTCTTGCGTGCATCATCTTTTATCATAGTTTAGTAGGGAACTTTAACATTTGTGTAACCTTTCAAAGTTATAACGGATATTGTTGAAAACAAGTTTCTAGTAGTAGTTTATTTCAAGGTTTTCTCGATAGCGTGATGGTATTGAAAGTTTTCTGAATAGTGTTGTAAACAAGATAGCCGTTGCTAAATTTCTCGGTAGGCAGAAAGAGAACGTGCTCAAACAACATGTCTACTCTACGAACGGTAGTTAGCAGATAAACAGGCAGTGATTGATATAAGATAAGGAGAGATTATTTTTAGCATGCATTAGAGTGGGATAAAAGGTATCATATGTTAAGGGTTCGTTTGACTTTAAAAGAAACTGTAAAGTTTATAGGTACGAGTGAAATACCGCATGTTTGTAGAGACATCGTTTTAAATGTGTTGAGTAGGGAATAGATATCGAGGTTATAGACCAGCTTGCATATGAGAAACAGAGATAGATTATTGAATTTCATATACAGAAGGGTGACAGACGATAGTTTAAAATTGCTTGGAGGAGATAAATGTTATTTTAAGGGATAAACAAACTTGCAAACATGGTGTAAAAAAGGATAGAAGATGTAAAAGACATGGTAGACTGGGATAGAGATAACTCGTGGTCGGGATATGAAATAATAGTGTGAGTACAAAGTAAGAAAGGGAAAATGCTCATATGTATTTTAATGGAGGCTAGAATTCTGCGAACATAAGATCCCTTGCGATGCTAAACGAGTATTTTCGTAGTACTTGTTTGTTTGTATCGTTCAAAATTTCAAGATTTCGAAGACGGGTGGAACTCGAATAGCTAAATTATAGGGAATTAAACAAGGTTAGCTCGTGTGTTGTGAGAATTGAGTAGCGGTTGAAAATTTGGTTTTGAGAAGTGTTGTGAGCATTTAGAAAATTACCAAGAAGGCGAGTTTGTTGATGGTGGTGTATTTACGAGAAATTTAAGTCAAGGAAGCAGATTTGGCTATATAATCGCGAAGGTGTGGTGATAGAGCTCCCTTTTCCAGGTCATCGACTCGTATACTAGTATTGGTGAATAAAATTACTGTTGGTTCTTAACAGTGATTTTAGTATTTTAATTTGATAACAACATACACAAGTAGGTGTAATGTTGTACTAACAGTCTGACAAACTGTTGGTTAATGGATGTACCGTAAATTGGTTTGAGAGATATAAGTAGCAGATTGCCGTCGCGGATGGTGTGATTCAACTCGGGGGTCGTTTCAGAACGTGCAGTCATTGATGAGGGCAACGTCATCGATGGTTTGATTGCAGATCCAGGTGCGGTGGTGCATTCCAGGTAACAGATTTTTGTGAACCATTGCTTTTATGTGTTTATTTGATGTGTTATGACATTTTTGTGCCGTATGGGTATATTTTTATAAACTCTGTAGACTAAAGAGTTACCTATTAAATGTTGATGATTTATTATTTGAGAAATACTTGTAGGAATTTATGTTCATAAAATAATTTTTAAAATATTTGATTATGTACAAAGTAAGAGGGACTTTTGGGTAATTTGCAGTGCAAAATTTAGCACAAGTGTTAAAAATGTTTTCTATGAGCTCGTATTAAACCAGGATAACGTAAGATTTATGGTTAAGCCCTCTTAGTTTACGTTGCTTTTTATGGACATAATGTTATTTTGAAAATGAACTATTTCAAAATCGAGGGTAAATGTACTTTTACTATTGATAAAAAGTTTGGTGTTGAATTTTGTGTCTGAATAAATCGAAATGAATTTCTGTAGTCGAGTTTTCCTTGGTAGAATAGTATGGTAGTAATTTTTAGGTGTAAGCAGCAGAGCAGCCGTGGCAAACTACATCGTTGGAGTTTACACAGGTAATTTTTCAGCATTTATGACACCCAAATCGTGGAGCCTTATTACAAGGGTAGAGTACGCAATATTTATGACGTCCCAAAGTTGGGGATCAAATTAGCGATTCAGAAGAGCAGCACAGGGAAACTTCATAATATTATAGCAGCCCAAGCGTGGGGCTTCAATCCAGGTAAACTTCAGAGTATTTATGGCTACCAACGGTAGTGCTCGAGTTAACAGACCCTTAACTTCGCAGCAATATATATTCATTATTCATAATTGCTATTTTTTTCAATGAGATAAAGTTACAGTTGCGTACAATCTTGATTGAAAAATGATAATTTAGTTTCATTATAGAATTAAAGATATTTTGGATATATATTTTAAATTGATTAGTGTTTGAAATTTAGAAATTATAATAGTAACATTTATTATTTTATAAACAATGACTATTATAAGAGACGCGCTATTCACGGAAATGAGTTTTTGTTTTACTTCAATTTATTATTCGAAAATGAATTGTTTATCGAAAATTTCGATAAACAAAAGAAAGCTTACCACTGTTCAAATACGTAAAATGTTATTTTTATATTAGTAATAAATAATTAACTTTTATTTATGCACAATCATTAATAGCTCAAATTAGATTCTAATATAAGAATGAGTAAAAGATTTGAAAGTGGCGCTTGCAAACGCAAGAAAAAGAAGCTACAAGAGTATGGGACAAAGAAGGTAACACCGATTACTACTAACATGCATGTGTCAACTAGTACTACTCAATTGGAAGTAATGCAGCACGTTATATCTGCGGACACGGCCGTTGCACCAACTCAAAGTCAAAATTTGGAACTAATTTAAGAGCTACTTACTGAACATAAATATACAAACGAGCCACAAGAAAAAATACAAATATTCAGAATTTTTTTCAGACACCTAATGAGAAACACCAAGTTCAAGATATTGCAAATTTAGTTGGTGATGTCAAATACATGTCTACTGTAACAGATGTAAGCTTGTGGACAAATTTATCGCAAAACGATGTATCATATTGGATGAAAAAAGACACTTCTCAAGTTCAGTATCACCGTGGGCCATTTTAAATTCTAAGTGAGAATATAAGAATCAGTCCAAATTTTGTACAAAAGCAATTTTTTGTTCAACAAAAGCCAATGGGGAAAAATATACCCTGGAATGACTTAGTGTACTTCCCTCGAAAGGCCGCATTTTTTCTTTGTTTGTAAACTTTTTCCAAATATTGCATCTTCTACAACAGCATTAACTTTTGAAGGGTTTAATGATTGGAAGAACCCTGCTATCATTCAAACTCATGAAAATGCGGAAAATTATAGGAATACTATGCTAACGTATTTAACAAGAGCAAAAGGGAAAACTTTAACTTCGAAGCTAGAAAAAGAAATAATAAGAGATCAGCATGACTGAGGTTACGTTATAGAGAGAGTTTTAACTGTAACTTGCACTCTTGCAGAGTGAAGCTTACCATTTAGAGGTAACAATGAAAAGTTTGGAACTCCAAATAACGGCAATATATATATCGATTAATGTTGAAATGCTGGCTCAGGACAACCTTCATATCTAAAACTATATGTGAGGTAATTATTCAACTTATGGTAAATAAAGGAAAAGACATAATTGTGGCGGAAGTGAAAGAGGCTGGCTATTTTAACTTTTCAGTAGATTTCACTCCTGACATATTGCATATTGATCAGTTGACCTTAATTATTGGATATGTGTCACCTGAAGACGGTTTGCCAGCTGAAAGATTTTAACTTACCTTGAGCTATAAGATCTCTCAGGTGAAAGCAAAGCTGATTGAGTATTTAACTACATCACTACTGAAATTGATTTTAGAAAATGCCGAGGACGGTTTTATGATAATGCAGCCAATATGGCTGGTAGATACAATGGTATGTATTATAATTTGAATAAGAGCCGCTATACTTGCGGCCATGTCCCCAATGCTTCACCCGAAGGTACTACTACATTGTACAATAGTATGCAGCAAAAAATTTTCGAAAGAAAGAAGTTTGCAAGATTTGTTCTATGCGCTGGTCACTGTTTAAATTTAGTAGTTATTTAGTAGTTATCTTTGTGCCTTATCGTATCTTGTCTTTTTTTGTTATGTAGGTTCCTTGCCTTATCTTTGCTCTGTATCGTCCCTTACCGGTATACCTGTGTTCCGCTACAGAAAAAAAGACAAATTTGAATTTGGTTTCAACCGGGGCCCAACGAATTACCCACGCCCGAAAAGGATCAACGAAGTCCAGCTGCCGTTATACTAGCGCAATGCTGTGAGAAGTTCTACAGTTTACGTAAGTACCGTTCTCGTTTTTATTTTTTATATGTTGTAATAATTTGAACATTGATATGACGTAATCCCTTATTTAAGCGTCATTTCGCAATTATTTATCATTGCTACCAACCACTGTAGTGGCTCGCTTACCTCACCGACGGGGGTATAATATCATTTATTCCTATATTACATGTACTAGAATCAAATTTAAGAAAAAAAGCTTCTGTTTATAATGATATAGTGAAAATATTTTCCTTTCTTGCTGATCTTACATTATCAAAGGTAGAACTTCAAAGAGGTATTGAGCGGTTAGTGCAAGAATACCAAAATCTTTACTATAGAACTATTTCATTTTCACCCATGTGTGAAACAATCGCATACGCCTTCAAAAAATTCCACATTTTTGCATACGGACTTGTATCAAATAATATTCAAAAAAAAATATTCAAGTGGTCTTCCCCAATGTGGAATCAATCTTACGGATGTTTCTCAGTTTAATAGTCACTAATTGTACTGGTAAAAGTCATTTTCACGACTTAAAAATATCAAAAATCAATTAAGAAGCACAATGACCCGAACCAGGTTGTCTACATTCAGTTTTTTGTGCATCGAATATGAGACCTTCAGAAAAATAGATTTTGATGAAGTTATAGAAGAATTCTGTGTGAAAAAGTATAGAAAAAATTCTCTACTATTTCGTTTTAAATGTATACTTGGATTGAATCAGTTCTTAATTAAAATAACTATTAACATATAATTTAATATGGTATACAATTTTATATTTCTCTTTTGTGATCTGGATTTTGTTTGAATAAAGTTTCATTTTTGCTTTAGTTTAAGATTTAAAATTCATTATAATTCATACTTAAACTTTAAATGCGAATTATTATGAAATACATTTATCTGAATTGAATTTGGTTTAATCTTCAATGTATGGAATATATTTAATTTAATTTGATAGAAAATATGATAATTTTTATTGCGTATTTTATAAGTCAAAGTCAAAGATTTTCATTATTTGAATTTTGTTTTTTGTAAATGTTGTTTGTTATGTTTGATTAGTTATTCTTGCAAGTATATAGAGCTGAAAATAAATGTCCAAATAAGTATTCCCGACTTTTTAAATTTATTATCCGTGACACATTGTTATAGAGGTTAGTACCAATCACAACATGTTTCATTTAACATATTGATATATATCACAGTAATGATGTATTTTATTATCTCTCAAGTAATTTACAAACTTAAAATAGGAGGTGAAGGAGCCTTATAAGTGAAATAGCCTATGACCTCTCTTCATCTAAATCCGGTTCTGCTTAATGCCCACCCAGATGAATATGACTATTATTCCACATATTGAGAGCCAATGATTAGTCGATAATATCTGTTGTACCATCGAATCTGTGGTATAATTATCATTGCGCGCAGTTAAGGCACTATACGAATCTGAGCAGATGGCTACAGCGTTGTGTTTTTTATTAATTTTATATACTTTATTTCATTTGTTTCATTTATTTCATTTGTTTCATTTGTTTCATTTGTTTCATTTGTTTCATTCGTTTCATTCGTTTTATTTGTTTCATTCGTTTCATTCGTTTCATTCGTTTTATTTGTTTCATTTGTTTCATTTGTTTCATTTGTTTCATTTGTTTCATTTGTTTCATTTGTTTCATTTATTTCATTTGTTTCATTTGTTTCATTTGTTTCATTTGTTTCATTTGTTTCATTGTTTCATTGTTTCATTGTTTCATTTGTTTCATTTGTTTCATTTGTTTCATTTTCGTTTCATTTGTTTCATTTGTTTCATTTGTTTCATTTGTTTCATTTGTTTCATTTGTTTCATTTGTTTCATTTGTTTCATTTGTTTCATTTGTTTCATTTGTTTCATTTGTTTCATTTGTTTCATTTGTTTCATTTGTTTCATTTGTTTCATTTGTTTCATTTGTTTCATTTGTTTCATTTGTTTCATTTGTTTCATTTGTTTCATTTGTTTCATTTGTTTCATTTGTTTCATTTGTTTCATTTGTTTCATTTGTTTCATTTGTTTCATTTGTTTCATTTGTTTCATTTGTTTCATTTGTTTCATTTGTTTAATTTATTTCATTTGTTTCATTTGTTTCATTTGTTTCATTTGTTTCATTTGTTTCATTTGTTTCATTTGTTTCATTTATTTCATTTGTTTCATTTGTTTCATTTGTTTCATTTGTTTCATTTATTTCATTTATTTCATTGATTTTGTATATTTTATTTGTTTTATTCGTTGTATTAGTTTTGTTTGTTTTATTTGTTTTATTTATTTTGTTTAATTTGTTTATTCGTATATTTCGTTTATTTCGCTTGACTAGGTTATTTCGTTTATTTTGTTTATTTCGCTTATTTAATTTATTTCGCTCATTTAGTTTATTTCGTATATTTCGTTTATTTCGTTTATTGCGTTTATTTCATTAATTTCATTTATTTCATTTATTTCGTTTATTTGGTTTATTTCGTTCACTTCGTTTGTTTCGTTTGTTTCGCTTATTTCGTTTATTTCGTTTATTTCGTTCATTTCGTTTATTTCGTTTATTTCGTTTATTTCGTTTATTTCGTTTAGTTCGTTTATTTAGTTTATTTCGTTTATTTCGTTTATTTCGTTTATTTCGTTTATTTCGTTTATTTCGTTTATTTCGTTTATTTCGTTTATTTCGTTTATTTCGTTTATTTCGTTTATTTCGTTTATTTCGTTTATTTCGTTTATTTCGTTTATTTCGTTTATTTCGTTTATTTCGTTTATTTCGTTTATTTCGTTTATTTCGTTTATTTCGTTTATTTCGTTTATTTCGTTTATTTCGTTTATTTCGTTTATTTCGTTTATTTCGTTTATTTCGTTTATTTCGTTTATTTCGTTTATTTCGTTTATTTCGTTTATTTCGTTTATTTCGTTTATTTCGTTTATTTCGTTTATTTCGTTTATTTCGTTTATTTCGTTTATTTCGTTTATTTCGTTTATTTCGTTTATATCGTGTATTTCGTGTGTTTTGTTTATTTCGTTTATTTAGTTTATTTCGTTTATTTCGTTTATTTCGGTTATTTCGGTTATTTCGGTTATTTCGGTTATTTCGTCTATTGCGCTTGTTTTGTTTATTTCGTTTATTTCTTTTATTTCCAAATACTCCCTGTATGTTTGTTGTGGTTTGTTTAGTATTCTTCTAAATCTTCTTTGGGGATTAAACCACTCATAATTTTTAAAATTATCTTTATTAACGTTTCGATCCATGACCTAGGATCGTTTTCAAAATTTTATTATTTTGAAAACGATCCTGGTCATGGATCGAAACGTTAATAAAGATAGTTTTAAAAACTATGAGTGGTTTAATCCCCAAAGAAGATTTAGAAGAATTCTTTTATTTCGTTTACTTCGTGTATTCCGTTTATTTTATTTATTTTGTTTATTTTGTTTATTTTGTTATTTGGTTTATTTTGGTTATTTTGTTTATTTCGTGTATTTCGTTTATTTCGTTTATTTTGTTTATTTTGTATATTTTGTTTATTTTGTTTATTTTGTTTATTTTGTTTATTTTGTTTATTTTGTTTATTTTGTTTGTTTTGTTTATTTTGTTTTATTTATTTATTTATTTATTTGTTATTTATTTATTTATTTATTAGTAGTTTATTTATTTATTTACTTATTTTGTTGTTTATTTATGTATTTATTTAATTAAATATTTATTTAAATATTTATTTAAATATTTATTTATTATTATTTATTTATTTTATTTATTTATTTATTTATTTATTTATTTATTTATTTATTTATTTATTTATTTATTTATTTATTTATTTATTTATTTATTTATTTATTTATTTATTTATTTATTTATTTATTTATTTATTTATTTATTTATTTATTTATTTATTTATTTATTTATTTATTTATTTATTTATTTATTTATTTATTTATTTATTTATTTATTTATTTATTTATTTATTTATTTATTTATTTATTTATTTATTTATTTATTTATTTATTTATTTATTTATGTATTTATTTATTTATTTATTTAATTATTTATAAAATTTATTTAAAAACACATTATTATTATTATTATTATTATTACTCTTATTATTATTTTCAGGCCCTGAATCTGGATTCAACTCCCACGAATATTTCATTTCACAATGGTTGAAAGTAAATTTGAAACGTTGGTTTTGTTTTATTTTTGTGAACTAAATCTGGATCCAACCACTCGAATACTGCATTCGACAATGGTTGGAAGTGAATTTGAAACGTTTGTTTTTTCTCACTTACATTACATTTTGTAGCTTTTATTTTTCTTGTTATAATTATCTTATTACAATTATTATTCTTATTTTTCATTAACAGTTTTCCATTTAATTCTTTCGCGCAATCAACAGTTATTGAAAATATTGCATAACTAACACCTGTAGTTGTTTACAATAATTATCAGGTTTAGGTACAATTACTTTTTTCATCATTAGGATTTTCGTCTTGGAACTGGTTGGACGAGTACCTCCATTGATTTCTATTCTGAGTTAACTTATACGTTTGTCTGAAATTTCCACAGCTTACATGTTTCACATCTGTGTGTCATAGTCTAAACTAGGTCTACCTCTCCGTATCTTTTTTCCTATCTCTGCTTCTAATATATTCCGCACTATTCCCTCATGTCTTAGTATGTGGCCTATCATCCTATCTCTTCTATTTTTTACTTTTTTCTACGTATTTCTTTCTTCCCTTACCATTTCTAGCACCTCTTTGTTCTTAAATTTCTTTATCCATGATATCTTCATCGTACGTCTGTAGCACCACATTCCAAACGCTTTTATATTTTTTCAGTCCACTTCTTCTACTGTCTACATTTCACAGCCGTATAGTTCTGTGGTTCAGACATATACTTTAAGCAATCTTTTCCTTGTTTCTATGTTTGTTGTCTTGGAACATAGTAGCTGCTGTTTCTTATTAAATATAGCACGGCCTTTTACACTTTTTCGTCCAATTTACATATTCAAGCAATTACTGTGGAGTTTACATCTTTTAAATACAACATATTCTAGGTTCGTGCTTTTGCAGTTTATCTACTGTTTTTGATTCTCGCCAGAGCTGACCAACTACAAGCCAAACTAGTCTATTTTTTACACCCGACTTGCTTACTCTCATTAGATTTAACCTACTTTGGGTTCAAAGCGTCATTACTCTTTTGATGCCGACCTAAGTAGATAGACTATGTTGGTTTTGGCTCAAAATCATACGTGAAAAATTTAAGGGTCATTCTGCACATTTAGATACCTTGAAGATCATCTGTTAGAAATCAACAACTCTGAAAATTTGCAGTTAGTCATAGTAGCATAGGATAGTCTACTGTCAGCACGGAGATGCAGCCCCCAATTTACATATTCACTATTAAACAGTTCTGCAAAATCATAAGTTGTCGAAATAGTTATGGTTGTAGTAATCTTTGTAATCGACTTAATTGTTACAGTCGTAATCAGCAGTCGTCATAACTATTATCCTAATTGTCGCAGCCCTATGTTAAAAGTACAGACTTGAATAAAATGGTTTGAAGGTGAAGTGAGTGGTTGGTTCCTGGTTAATAATTCTATCAGGAGTAGTATTCTGGCCACTGATTTCTGAACAATGAAGTACCAGGTGCTTGGAAGTTTCGGGGTTGTTTTTTGATTTTAAAAGGTAGCGGTTTCTGATTTTCAAAGAATGGGTTATAGATTTGTAAGTGAGTGATGCCGCATTTCAGAATATTCTATGCTACTATGGCCAATTGCTTATGTAAGTTGTGATTTCTAGCGGATAACCTTAAAGGTATCAAAGGGTTCAAAAATTTTTTATTTGTGTTGGGATTTAAAGTGTTGAGAATGATGATAGCCAGTTAGTAATCAAAATACGAATCTAGTTTAGACTAATGTGTGGTTAAGATTCAACTTATTTAATACGCCACGTATTATATTGCATCAGATACTTTTGGTAATACCGTAAAGAAAATTAAAATTTATTAGGAATGAATAATACAAAACGAAGAAACTACATTTTCAACCTATTCGACTTTTAGGAGACTGTCTCACTATCTTACTAACGGATAAGAACGAAACGTATGTAAAATAAATATTCAAAACTTCGGCGCGCTTGTTTCTACTTCGTTAAAGGTTTTCTTATGTATATAGACAAATTTTCAAACAACTGTGGGTCTCTAAAGTTCCGTTTAACCAGAAAAAGTATCTATGGAACTTGAAAGTATTGAAAAAGGAATTCTCCTTTTAACTTAATTAAACATTGTTTTAATTCCCTATGTAGGTATTCTTTCTACATCTGAAAAATCTTAATTTGCTAACCAAGCGTTTCAATGTGCCTTTGATCATAAACCATTATAAATTTAAACAATAGATGAAAGCAGTTATAACAAGAGAAAATGCCTCCTGTTATTAATATACAAAGCATGGACATAAGCAATTTGTAATAAACTTTTGAAAACTCGTCTGCAGTACTTTGTACTGAAATGTTTTCTGCCAAAAATTGCATTATAATTTTGTAAACATACCTGGCAAAAATCCACGTGTTTATAAAACTAAAATTGCAAGCAACAACACGTGCACACTCGAACAACGCGGAGTTTTTACTGAAACCTGTGGAGTACGGAAAAAGAATTTTGCGCAAAGGGCACCAACTCTGAGCTTTTCACAGAGTTCTTTACAGAATCGAATCAGCAGTTGAGGTTAACAATTCCGCTATGTATCTTGCATGTGCTTTGTTGCTTTTATTCAGCTAAAGTACGAAAATGTGGTAAACAAATAATCGAAAGGCGGTTTAGTATTGCTACTTTCATAGCAGGAGGTTTGATTTATTTCATGTAATCAAGTGTGACGCTATTAAATTTATTCGTGTACGATATTTGTCAGTTGTCGAGAACAAACTGTGAAGCTAATGGCTGGAAACGTTATTTGTTCTGAATGAATGTTCATTCAAGTATTGTTTTGTTCGTGTAATTCGCTATGAAAGTACGTGCGAGGGTAATGAAGCGTTAAAGAAACTTTAATCCAACATCAAAATTTGTAACAACTTATGATTAACAATAACTCTGACAAGACAATTGAAATAGAATTGAAATAGAAATCACCCATACTGACATTCATTTTTGGAAAAACACACTTTTTCAAATTAAAAAAGTAATACGAACGAGTGCATCCCAAGAAACAAACATCTACAAATACTACTACCGTTCGAGAAACTACCTGGCGTTAGTGCGCTAGGAGAGTGATGCGACAGCCGCGTTGAAGCGCCGCTAAAAGAGTGCTGTGATACGATATAGTAAATTGTAAAATCTGTAATTGTTGACTTAACTTCCTTTCTAACTATACTTTGCCTGGCTAGCTCAATGGAATTGACGGAGTTTACAAAATGAAGTCAAACACAGCAATATCATAAAACATTTATACAGTATCAAATATTTTCTCTCATACACAAGCATATAGAACATTTACAACTTCGTTCCTTTCAAACATAAAACTTATTCTTAACAAGTGCTTATTTATTTAAAAATGTCTTTATGTTACTTACAATTTACAGAACTAAAATTTCTTTTCTTATGGATAGTTTACGTGGCTTCTTTATTCCCACGCTTGTAAGGTTTGTTTCGACCAAAAAAATCCTTGATAGATAGTCTATAAATAAGGTTAGAGTGTTCCGAACTCTGATCATAAACTTTCCTGGTAAAGATCCTTACAAAAAGATATTATATAATTAAGACATTCTATCTTAAACTAAAATGACAAATATTCAAATATCAGTTACAAATAATATTTAAAAAAAATAATGCTGGCAAAATCCACGAAGCTCTTTTCCAATTCGCAATTAAATATCTTCTGTTTTTATTTTAAATTGATGTCCAAATCAGCTTACAAAATTTTCATATTATTTACATCTCCATTTAGAAACCTATGTGCATGCATCCTCGGCTTGAATATATAAGTTAATTTTTAAATAGCTTTTTATCTTGAAGAATTTTCATGTCCATTACATTTAATAACTTCTATATTTATATGCAGGTTATATTTAAAATTTATTTCTTTATTCACTTGTTACATGGTAATTATTAATTACGATATGCATATTACATACTCAAAATAATATCTTCGCAAAGCAACTTGTTCGCGACTTCATCAGATCGATTCGAATTTCTTTACATCTTGCTTGGCTGATGCGGATTCATGAATGAATTCCTTTAGCAAAAGTCCCCGTTTATATACAAAAATTATCTCCATTTTTAGAATGTACTAGTACCGTATGGAATATAATACACCGTAATGACGTAAGGTTTCTATAAAAAAACTCATTAGCCTCTAAAATCGCCGCGTTTTATTACCTCATTAGCGTGATTTATGTGCTCAGTAACGTGCGCTGTGCGTCTTTCTTTAATACCTAAAGTTAGTGCTCACGATGAAATGACTAGGACTTACTGTATCTTAAACTAAATAACAAATACTAAAATATCAGTTACAAACAATGTTTTTTTAAAAAATTATACTTGCAAAATCCACGATTCGCATTTTTTCCAATTAATTAAATATCTTCTTATTTTAAATTGACGTCCAAATCAGCTTACAAGATTTTCATATTATTTACATCTCCATTTAGAAACAGCAGTTGCTAATTTTCATATTTCCTTAAATCTTTCTTTCAATTATTTAATAAAATTTTTAAAGTAGCGTTATATTGAAGAATTTTCCCTATCGTATATAATTATATTTAATAATTTCCATTTTTGGCAGATTACGTTTAAAACATCATTTCTTCATTCATTGTAACATCGTAATTATTAAATTGAGGTATGCGTACAGCATACTTCAAATATCATCTTCCCAAAGTAACAGCTTGCTGCTATATCAAAATAACATTCCGCGATGGAATTCATGGATGAATCTTTTTAATAAACGCTTCCTTTTATATACAAAATTATCTATTTTCTAGAACAGACTAGTGTATTCGTAACTCCATTCCAAATAATACACGCTTATCTGATGCAATTTTCCGCAAATTTCTCATTAGCGTTCAAAATCCTCGCGTTTTATTATCTCGTTAAAGCTTTTCACTAATTAGTGACGTGCACGGTTTATCCTATTCTAACACACACGGTTATTGTAGCGTCGCATACTGATGCAAAAGATAATCAATTTTTAACGGTTATTTTATGGATTTTATGGGTTTTTTCAATTGTTCCGGCCGATTCGTAGAAGAAATGTTTCTTTATTAATTAGGTCATACGAAATTGACGTAATTTCTCAATTCTTCTCGAAAATATGGGAACATGCTTTATTTAAATTGAATTTATGTAATGCATAAGTTAATGAATTCAAACTTTAATTGCGTTTTAATGTAAAAGGAGTTGCATTTTCATAGAAAATATTTGCTTTTACGGCAAAACATTTTTAGTACAATAAGATTAAAATTGGGGTTTTAAATATAGGTCATTATTTATTTTTATGCACGGAAAGTGCACAAACGAATAGTTTTTGTATTTATCTCAAAATGATGGATTTCTATTCGATTTTATGCGTTTTAAGGATACCTTATACCAATCCGTAAAAGCAAATATTTTCTATGAAAATGCATCTCCTTTTACATTAAAACGCAATAATTATTTTTACTATGCTGCTTACATTACTTGCTATGTATTTACAATACGCTTATAACATACAGGGTGATTATTTATACACGTGAAACTTGAGTTATTGCTTGGCACTTTAATGAGTAAAAGTACGCGCCTATTTTACATAACGTAACCATGAATTTGCAAAAATTCCATTTTTTCCGGATTCTTTTATATTTTAGTGGGCTTTATTAGTAGAATTTCGGTTTCAATAACCTCTCGTGACCCCTTATCACGTCAATATATATAATGTGACACGGAGGTCATAAAAGGTCATTGAGCACCTGTTTCTGCAGGGAAAACCACACCAAAGCCGAAAAAATGAAAATTTTTTAATACTTAATTTTCTACACTCTATATAATATTCTAGTAGTACGATAGGATTAGTATAGTATTTGTAGTACGTAAGTTCCTTGATAATAAATCAAATATAAAATCAAGCTTCTAATGCATGTTAAAAAGAACAAGTAAAACGAGTACAAATATTTGTTCTTGTAAGTGAAATCCCATGTAAAATAATACGCTCTAAGGCCATATTGTGCTGACGAATACCGTTTAAAACAAAGTACAATTTTAAAACAAGTTCTAATTCGCAAAAATGCAAAATCATCCCTTGATTGAGAACCCATATTCTCTAAAGTGTAAATGCTAAGTAATATTCAATAATACATTAAGTAAGAAAGTATTGTTTGAAAACCAATCCAATTTTTGAGAAAGAAGCTACTTTTATTCGAGATTTTCGTAAAGTCATAAATCATTTGTAAATAAGAATGGCAACCAATTATTTTTAGAACCTGAGTAAATATACACCAAGTAAATGCTTCGTGGAAAGCGATAACGTATGTGAAGACTATAAATTGGATAAGATAACACTTTGGTTTTAGGCATAAAGTATAATAAAAGGCTATAAATTAGATAAGAGCTCATAAATTATAACGAGGAGCGATATTCACAAAGCATTTCCATTCAGTAATAAGGTTTTTATTTCGCAATAAATTAAGTTTCCCGCTTAATAAAATTTTAAAAATATACTTATTGTAAAATTCACTCTGTATGCAAAATAAATTTATTTATTATAAAAAGTATAATATAATTAATATAAAATCATATCACTATGAATAACAAGTATATTATTGATAAATGATTTCCAACTTGCCTAGGACATATTTAATAAAATTAATTAATTTAGCTATTTGTTATTGCACACTCGCATCATGCAAATATCTTTAAAAAATTATGTTACCAAGTAAGTTTAATTATAATACACTTTGTTAGTTTGACATATTTTAAATTTTACAGATTTTTTAACTACGTGTGACCAAGGTTTATAATAACCGAAACGCATAATGTTTTGTATTTTATATTAATTTAATTAGAAAAAGAAAAATAATTAAGGTTAATAAATGACCCATTTACCAAGAAAAATTTTTTTATATCATTAAATAAAGGTCAAGAAATATCAATTATATATAATATATATATATATATATATATATATATATATGTATATATATATATTATATATATATGTATATATATATATATATATATATATGATATATATATATGTATATATATATATGTATATATATATATGTATATATATGTATATATATATATATATATATGTATATATATATGTATATATATATATATATATTGATGTGGTAAAGAGGTCACATTAAGCGCCAAATTCTGTCGGACAACCCGCGCAAAACGGAGAAAAGTAAAGTTCTTATAATATTTAATTTTTACCTCGTATGTATAAACAAAATTAATGTCTTCCCATGCAAAATAAAAACGCTTTAAGTACATATAGTGTTGTAATACCATTTTAAAATTAAGCTCAACTTTAATTCGTATCTTATTGCATGTATAAATCATAAGAACAAAGTTCAATTTTAAATTATCATTCCCATGTGTAAATAAATATTCTCCAAAAAAACATCTTAAAAACAAGTTTTCATTTACCATAGAACGCGTTTTTAAATACTAAATAAATTACAATTACTGCTTTTCTTAAAGATAAATGATATAAATATTCATTCCCGTTGAAAATGCCATTTTCAAAAAAGAATTATTTATTAAAAGAATACGTCATTCCTTCGAGAAATGTTATAAAAGCTATTAATTAAGCAAATTAATTATCTTGTGTGAGTGAAGAAGCGCTATTTCCGGAAGGCCATAAAATCAATAAGAAATAACGCTTTAATAGCTCTAATAATATTACAGAAGTGATAGAAGAGGTAGCAGCGGTTGGTTTCGTTAGTTGACTAAGAATGGAAGGACTTTACTAGCGCTATAAATTTTTAAAACATACAGCTCTTTAGCGACGAGAAAGCGAAATCGCGGTAGATTATTGCATCACACGGATGTGTCATACTTCGAGAACTTTGAAGAACGATGAGGTATTAAGATTATCTGTTATATAAGATAGAATGAATTAAAACGGAGTCATTCATTCCTGTGGCACGCAACGTGTAAGTTTCGAGTAATTTATAATTATTTGATGCATTGAGTCATTCCTTTGGCATCGAACAAGTAATTTCAAAATTTTTAACATAAAAGTTTGAACAATATTTAAGAAAGAAACGTAATTTTTGTATAAAGTACAACGACGATTATTAATATAAACAATCTTGGTGCAAGATTACAAGCTACCGTTAATCTGTAAAAATACATTTAGAAACAAATACTTCAATGATGAAAATTAATTATGGATATATAAAAATTTAGAACCCGGAAGTTTTCAATGCAGTTAATTCCAAGGGAAACAAAATTTTTATAAGCCAAGACAAATAGTCGAAAGGGAGAATTTAACGTAGGTACAAATTTATTCCAAACCTAAAAACTTAATTGGTATATTATTAAGTAGACCAAGCTAAAATAAACTTTTAATTTTTTATGTATAAAATTTATTTAGAAATTGATAGCTTAATTTTAGTAATTTTGAGGTCAGAGCTCTTGACGTTTTTGATCCTTACAAAATTTAGTGAAAGTTCTGGGATTCCCATATGAAATGTTTAGGAGTTTTCAAATAATTAATGAGGACCAAGTGAGATTTTATTAATACGTAGGTAAGGTAAATTTGCTGTCTAAACTTAAGCTGTAAATTGTATATACAGTATTGCCCGAAATAAACAGTACTGAAGCTAAGTTGGCGGTGTTTTTATGCGTGCGCTGTCACACTCAAGTTAGCTAGTATAGACCTGTCAAGTAAACCTCAAACAAGTAATTAGTAGGGCCTAATTGTTAAAAATGGTGTTAAGTACAGAGGAGAAAGTGTTTCTGGTAGAGCATTATTTTCGTTCATACGGAATCGGCCGACGTAATGGTGCAAGTTTGCTATACGTGTCTGATCAATTCACACAAAGGTTTAATAAACGTTCTCCAAGTAATGCTGTAATTTTGAAGGTTATTGAAAAGTTTAGAAATACAGGTAGTGTATTGTGCCAACGAAAAGGAAACTCGGGGCGTCCCAGGACAGTTAACAACAACAATAACCATGAACGTGTTTTTGAGCAAATCTTAGAAAATCCGAAAGTCAGCCAGGCAAGGACAGCGTTACAACTTGATTTAAAAAGAACTTCCTTTCAAAGAATCTTGAAGGAGCTGGGTACATTTTCGTATGTGATTCAGGTACATCAACAACTACATCCTCGGGATTATCGCAGTAGAGTGGAATATTGCGCCAGAATTCTCGCGTTACAGTATGAAAATCCTGAATTTTTGAAAAATGTTTGGTTTTCAGACGAAGCACATTTTCACTTGTCAGGCTATGTGAATCGTCGCACAAATCGATTTCTGGGCTTTGCCAGACCCGATGAGGTTCAAGAGGTTCCTTTACATAGTGAAAAAGTGAGTGTCTGGTGTGCTGTTTCCGGACACGGAATCATTGGTCCGTACTTTATCGAAGAGAATGGTAGGCAAGTCACACTTAATCAACAGAGGTACAGACAAATTTTAACACGATTTATCCCTGATCTACGTCAATTCTGTCGTGCACGTAACTTGGCATTTCGAAACCAATTTTTCAGCAGGACGGGGCAACTTGCCATACTGCTGCCGCAATTCGTCAATTTCTTCAAGAACATTTTCCAAGCAAATTCATATCACGATTTACTGACTTCCCTTATCCTTCACATTCTCCAGACCTCACACCTCCAGACGCATACATTTGGGGCATGGCTAAAATGCCGTTTTCAAACGGGCACCACAAACCATCGATGAATTAAAGGATGCCGTTAGAGTCTTCTTCGCAGCCCTGAGACAACCCTTATTCAATAACATGACCAGAAACTTAGAACATCGTTATGAAGTCTGTCTCGAACGAGGAGGTGCACATTTAGAACATATAATAAAGTGTCAATAATATGTATTTTTTAAATATACAAAACAATTACAATTTCAGTACTGTTTATTTCGGGCAATACTGTATAAGCGCTATTTATATCTTGTATGTGTATAAAAGAAAGATGTATTTGAATATATAGAAAGATTGTTCAAAGATGTTTCTTGAAATTTCTGCGTTTCATTTCATTTTTGTAAATTCCACGCATATTTTCCACTGAGCTAGCCAGGCAGGAAAAAAGGCACGGAAAGGTAAAAGTTAATATTTTCTATTGCATCCTCGTTAATACAATTCGGCAGTACCTGAGGTACAGCATTAATTTATGGCTCCCAACATATAGGCAGTCAATTCACAGCTATATATATATACATATATATATATATATATATATATATATATATATATATATATATATTACTCATATTTAGACCAGGGTAGAAAATTATATAATCACATCAAATAATTTTAATCACTGTGTAGAAGCTTTTGGAAAAGGTACGCGTTATTAAATAACAGCGTGAAGCATAAAAATTCATTCGTTTTATTAAAATTAAGAAATTTAAATTATTTATAAGACGCTTTATATAAAAGGAAGCAGTATTAGAAAACTTTACGGAAATTTAATTATCCCTAGTAAAGAAACAAATAAAAATTACGTGCAAAATTTATATTAATTAACTCTATTTTAAGTAACCGGTGTTAAACAAAATGTACTAATAATAATCGTAATTGAAGTTAATTGAACCGTTAGTAACATATAATATCTATAAAACTTGAAAAACCCAATAAAATACCATGAAATCAAGCTCTGAGAATTAATAGTATGTTTAAACACCTGCGTATTTCTAAAAGCTCATTCTGCGTAAATGTTGCAGATAATTAATGGTTACAAAGAATCTTGGAAAAACCGTGGCTTAATATTCACGAGAAGGTGCGATACGGGGTTATTTAACCCAGATAGTCCACATGGACTGAAATAATCGATAATAAAGAATATCAATTTGCACCAATAAGAACAGGGTAGATAGAGACAGATAATATGCGCAAGACCGAGACACATATAGTAAAAAGGCGTGAGTAGAGCAACGTCATGGGGTTGCGATTGGTTGAAAGTAAAAGGCAAAATTGAGAGGTAGAAATAACATTTCTGTATAAAATTTAATTAGGTATTCTCAGACGTTGCGTGCCGTGTGGAAATTTTCTGAGATTTAACTGAGGCGAGTCCAAAATTCGTAAAAATCGCATGCCGAGCTACGGAATGGGAACATAGAATGACGAAATTCTAGAAACTGGCCGTTTTGGGGAACAGACCGACAGACAGGCTAACCGCTATATATACGGAGGGAATATGAACAAGCTCTCTTAGATCTTCGACTTGATTGAACGCGTTAAACAGTGCTTTTAGTTTTCCGGTTTTAATATTAAATAATTTAAACAGTTTGCTCGAATATTATGTGATTTAAAACAGCTTGTTTTTACGTGCTACAATGAATGTACGTTAGGCACTTAGAAAAGAAGATACAAGGTAATAAAGTTTAGTATCACTGTACCAATTGGTAAAATTTACAACGACAAATATATACACAAAAGTAGGCAGTTTTGGCGTATATTGGTGAAAGTAGTATGAAGTTCTTTGTTATTTTCGGGGTATTAATACTTAAATGGTGCATAAACGTGTCTGGATCCACGAAACAAGGGTCAGATATACACAGAGGAGTTCCGGAAAAGCCCTGAAACAACTTTAGATGAATGGTGATGGAGAAGATTTTGAAAGCGTTGAGAATCAGAAGCCGTAAATATAACCCAGTTGGAATGGTGTGATTAACAAAAGGGACGATGTACATTGAAGCTACGAGTGCAAGTAACCTTCAGGTAAATTATACTATTTTGTTTGAACTTTGATATTTTTGTGTGTGTTGAATAACTTTATAATTGATTTACTCAAAATGGACAGTAGTGAAATTGTACTAGCAATAAAATTTTAATTTTAAGGTGAAATTTGCTTGTTTAAGTAGAAAGGGTATTTAGTATTGATGTTCTGGATTATGATGAAAATTTGGGTATGTCTTTGAGCTCAATTAGACGAACCTGGTTAATTAACGTAAAGGGTGGTAGATGCTCCTTTGTACTCTGCATATATTGTTATAGTAATTAGTAGGCATCCTACAAGGACTTTAATTCTGGATGCACATTAAAATGATAATAAATTTAATTTTGAAATTTTCCGATATTAAAATTTATGCTGAATATTAATTTTGAAATTTTAATGTATTGTGAATATTGATGTAAATAGAGTTGACGTTGATGTTTGTGGTAGGAATGTGTTTGTTTTTTTATGTATGAGGATGAAAGCTATCTAGAGGAGCAGCCGAGGCGATTAACAGAAGAAAGTCAATGGACCAACACAGTTAAGGTAATGAATAGCTTTTGTAGGTTTCACAGCATTCTTGACGCCCAATTCGTGAGGCTCGATTCAACTACAGGAAACACAGCAATATATATATATATATATATATATATATATATATATATATATTATAATAAACTTATGGGAAGGTCAGCATCCTAGCTCACAATTTGTGTCTTTGTCGTATTACCTGACATCGCAGTTTCAGCAACAGTCCACGGAGATCCTGGCTCAACTGCCTTTTCCATAGCCAAAGTTATAATTTAAAAGAAAAGTATGATTAATTTAAGACTCATTAATCCTACTTTTCTTTTAAATTATAACTTTGGCTATGGAAAAAGGCAGTTGAGCCGGATCTCCTCCGTGCCGACTGTTGCTGAAAACCTGCGATGTCAGGTAAAACGACACAAAGACACAAATTGTGAGCTAGGTGATGCTGTACTTTCCATAAGGTGTCTGTATTAAATATTACAACTTTGCTACTCCTGTCCTGATGAGCCCCAATTAGGGCGAAACGCGTCGACAGGATGACCTCGTGGCTGAATTGGAGTCACTTGCCAATAATTCCTTTTTACTTTGTTTAATTTAAGACTCATTAAACCGACTTTTCTCTTAAATATAACTTTTGGCTATGGAAAAAGGCAGTTGAGCCGGATCTCCTCCGTGCCGACTGTTGCTGAAAACCTGCGATGTCAGGTAAAACGACACGAAGACACAAATTGTGAGCTAGGTGATGCTGTACTTTCCATAAGGTGTCTGTATTAAATATTACAACTTTGCTACTCCTGTCCTGATGAGCCCCAATTAGAGCGAAACGCGTCGACAGGATGCCCTCGTGGCTGAATTTGAGTCACTTGCCAGTAATTCCCTTCTACTTTGTATATATATATATACAAAGCCCAAATGAGCATTTCAAATGAGCTAGTAATTGAAAGATGGAAACTATGAGGTCCCATACAGACAAGATTTGAATCTGTATCTTCAGTTTCCGTGGCTGACGTATTTATCAATTACACTACCGGGACTGGTAACAACAATTGAAAAATTTTACAAATCTAAATCATGTATAAAACCGTACATCGACCTAACTTTAAATTACGTTTGGCATTTTTGTCAAATTTTCCAATTGTCATTACGTATTAAGAATTGCGCTTTTCCTACCAGGAAAAGGCTTCTTCGACTACTACGTTGTTGGTAATTGGTATATGTTAATTAATATTTTTGCTGTCATGCCTACGCAGTTCTACACGCAGCTTCCAAGACCTTGAATATAACAAGCCATGTTTTATATTCTCTATTATCCTTTTTAACTAAAATTACTAAATTTTATTTTTGACAATGACAGAACACGAATTTTTTATACTCAACTACTCTCAATCGTTCCAAGCCTACTACAAAAAACGACTGACCTTTGTCGTGTCGTGTCCACATACCGAACATTATACATAAGTTTTAACATCTTCCCACCTTAAACCTATTTTAACACAACACGATTCATAACAAACATGATTAATTGCTAATACCGATTAGGCATTCTAATAATTCGACCGCTATGAGTTTTAATGACACTATTAGCCACTGATGCTTCTCTCCCTGGCTCTTCACATCTTTCGTTTCGATCGGTATTTATTTCTATCTCCGACACATTCACTTCTGTCTCTAGTGGGTAAAGACGCTGTATCGGACGTATAAGCCACCCTGCAGATGTCTTTAATTTTATAACACGCACTACACCATCTCGCATAAGATAAACCTCGACAACTCTTGCCAGCGGCCATAATAATCTCTTGGTTTCGTCGTTTCCTACCAGTACCAAGTCTCCGACACGAACTGATCTATGCCCCACTTCTTTCGCCTTTTGCTTGAGGGTACTTAAATATTCATTTCTAAATCTCTGTCGAAACTCATGCATTAGGTTTGCTTGTTTCCTAAGCCGTTTCCTAAGTCCAAGCGAATCAATTGCAAACACATCTGGAATAGTATCTGCTTGAACACCTTTTAAAAATAAACTAGGAGACAAACAAAGTAAGTCATTAGGGTCTTCGCTAATATACGTGAGTGGGCGAGAATTAACTACAGATTCCACCTCGCATAGCGTAGTAACCATCTCTTCATATTTCAATACTCTTCTACCAAGAATCCTCAACAATAATCCTTTCACAATTCGGATCAACCTTTCCCACCATACTCCCCACCAGGGTGAACAAGGGGGGGTTTAGCGTACATTCTATTTTGTCTGCCGACCATTGACGTTTTACTTTATCCCAATCAACGTCCTTTAACATATTTGCTACTCCTACAAAATTAGTACCCTGATCTTCGGAATGCCAAAAAAAAATTCTCCGTACTAAGTGACGTCACCGCCTTTAAATGAACGGCTCTGTAGACACCACATGTATACAAAACTAACCAAAATTTGACACCACCTCTTAAAAACAATGGATCCGCCAAATCAATTCCAACAACTTGAAATGGCGCTGTATCTTCAACTCTTGCTGCTGGAAGGCTTACATCTACCTGATCCATTTTCTTGGCTGTAAACCTGCGACAACGTAAACATGCTGATACCAGCTTCTTGATTACTCGTCGACTTCGTAGAATCCAAAATCGCTCTTTTAGAATTCTGATAACGGTTTGAACGCCCGCATGACAATTATTTACATGCGCTTCATTAATCAATAGACAAACTACTAAATGGTCACCCACCAACAGTATTGGGTGCCGGAAATCATGCAAATCATCTTTTTCGGTAACCTTCGTTACAACTCGCACTAATCCATCTTCGTCCTTTTCGGTTTTGCATTTATGACGCAAATGACTTTTCAATTTGCAGTCTTTCTGCACGTATAATAAAATTCTCTTCTCAGCGTTCATCAATTCCTCTCTCGAGTATTTTTCGTTATAGCTAGGTGCATGATTTTTCCAATGTTATATACGTGCAACAACACGGCTAAGTCGTGTGTATGTAGTATAAATTAACAACGAATGAAACAGCGAAATCTCACTTTGAACAACGAACGCTGGTAAAATAACCTTACTCTTTTCCACATTTACAATCTCTTATTTGGTACAGGTTTTTCACCTGGCCAAGCTTCTACTTCCAGTTTCAACCAGCTTGCCCCCTCGCACCATCGCAAATCTAATAATTCTTTTGCACTACACCCTCGTGATGGCAGGTCAGCTGGGTTCTGAATGCCAGGCACATGCCTCCAATCATTCGCATTACTAAGGCGCCTGATTCCCTTACACGATTAGCAACAAAAACACTCCAATTCTCACAATGCGAAATCCACGCAATAGCAGTTGATGAATCTGACCAGAAGTACTGTTTACAATGCAAAGTTAGAGCTTCACATACAGCGTTACTCAATCTACATCCAATTACACACGCTAACAGTTCCAATCTAGGAATAGTGACCTTTTTTGCTGGAGCCACTCTTGACTTAGCCTGAAGAAGTTGCACAGATACTTTACCGCCCTTTTCGCACCTAAAATATATAACTGCAGCATAAGCTGACTTACTAGCATCTACAAAACAGTGTAAACTCCATTCACTTTCTGTACGTGTGAACAATCCTAAGTGTCTTGGAATACCAATATTTTTTATCATTTTTAACTATAACAACCATAACTTGAACCTTTCTGCATACGAATCAGGCAAGACTGGATCCCAATTCAGCTTTAGTGTCCAAACCTCTTGAAGCATAACTTTAGGTAGCAAAGTAAACGGCGACAAAACTCAAAGCGGATCAAACACCTTTTGTAAACCGGATAATACCATTCCTTTTGTAACAACATCCACCTTTTCCTCGCTACTAACTTTAACGTACAACTGGTCGGATTGTTTGTCCCACGTCAGACCAAGAACTGAAGTAAAATCCGGACCATATGCCATCGATCTTAAATCGTACATATTGCTTTCTGATAATGCCATTTCAAAATTCGACGATTCCCAACAACGCAATTCCATAGAAGCATCTTTTAAGATTTGTATTGAAGTAGCCTAAAACTGGTACATCGCTTCTAGGCTTTCAACTGCTGTCACTACGTTGTCTACGTATAAAGCAGTCTTTAATTTTTCAGCAACGTCCGCTTCTACAGGCAGCACGTTTGATAAGTGGTAATCAACCACTGCATTTAACAGAAATGGTGAACAATTTATACCAAATACAACCCCCTATGCCGAAAAACTTTCAATTCATTCTGGGTTTCATCGGTCCACCACAAAAATCGCTGATAATCTCGGTGCGCTTTACATACACTAATTTGACAGAATGCCTTCCGTATGTCTGCTACTACACCAACTTTTCCGTCTCGGAATCTAAGGAGCACAGATGGCAGTCAAGCTAGTAAGTTTGCGCCCTTTTCTAAACAGTCATTTAATGAAATACCACCTTTGACTTTACACGAAGCATCAAACACCGGCCTAATCTTAGTAGTAACACTATCCGATTTTACTACTGCATGATGAGGTAAATAATGACATGAGCTCCCCTTTTCCTTTTAAGAAACTGCTTCAATAATTCCTTCTGCTAACCACTCTTTAAAAACCTTATCATACTCGTTCCACATTCCGTTTATTTTCAGTTTTTCTGAGCATGCTCTCAATCTTTTCTCTACAACATCCAAGTTATTCTCTAAATTATCAGGACTCAACGTGAATGACAATTACACCTCATATTTACCATCAGCGTCCCGCTTGACCGTTTTTACAAAATGGTTTCTAGCCTCTTCTTGAAGCTCAAACTGATTCCGTGTTTCCACTGGATCACTAATACCAATACTTTCTAGTTTCCAAAACGCACTCAGAACAGAATCGTGGAACATTGACGTCGTACGCGCCATAGAGAAAGTAGAGTCATCATAACATGGATTATATTTACGGGTCAGTGTCCAACCTAACTTCGTTTCAATTGCTGTTACTCCACAGTCTAATTGAATAACCTGACCTGTAAGGAGCTTTCCATACACATCTGCACCAATGATTAACTCAATTACCGACATCTCTTGGTCATGGCCACAGATAACAACTTCCTTTTCTTTCAGCTCGTTCATCCAAGGACCTTTGCTTACTTGGTGAATGCTGTTACACAATTTCTTTTCATCCAAGCATTCAATTTTACATTGGTAATTACTATTCATGCCATTGACTTGTACAACATAGCGCTGATGTAATGTTTCTGCTGTTTTAACTCCACCATACAACCCATGGACAAGCTTGACTCAACCCACAGCCTTTAGACCTAATTGCTGTGCAGTGTGCGCCAAAATGCTGAGTCTTTGAGAACCACCGTCAATCATAGCCCTGTCATATTTAGAAACATTCCCTGAACTTAATCGAACGACTAATGTTTGCAACAAAATTCCACGTTCGCAAAACGAATTCATTGAATTAGTTTGTACTACATTACATTTGATTTTCCAATGCTCCACCCGAAGGTACTACATTGGCCAGGAAGCGAGTTTTTTTTACCTGAAAAATTTGGAATTTTGCCGAACCCTTGCTGTTCCAAGCAAGGTAGGGATCTTTAACGTGCGTGACAACACCCACACACGGGACCTCCATTTCACCTCTCATCCGAACGAGGGTGTATTTTTGTGAAAAATGCTCGCCTAACATTTTTCGAGCGGACCGGGTTGGGATTCGAACCCGGGACCTTGGGAGTAGTAGTCACACACATACCACTACGCCACGGAGCAGTTTGTACTACAGCATCATCACACTGCTTTGAGTCAGAATTGCCTTTCACAGGTACGTCATCTTCACTCTTACTAATTTCTGGACACATTACTAGTTGATGACGTTTCCACAATTCTTACAATCGACTCTAACTCTACAAAACCTAGATACATGACCAGAACCCAAACAGTAAAAGCACAGTTTTGCTTTTCGAATAGCGATACGTCGATTATCTAGCTTACTATTTCTAGCTTTACGACAGTTGACCGTTTCGTGCCCTTTTATATTACAGAATGCACACACATCCATTTTCCGTTTTTCAGATTGATTGGATAAACCTGAAACAGTTGGAATTTTCTCTGACTGCTCATTTTTTATGCAGAACTTGTTCCTTTTATCAACATTAATATTATTGAACCCTTGACTGGCTAATACAACCTTTTGTTCATTGGTAACTTCTTCATTCATAAATTCCAACAATTGCTTGAACATGCTCTCATCAGGAACTTTAGCTTGCCGTTGCCATACCCTTAATGTGTCTACTGGTAAACATGATTCAACCAAAGATCTCTTTAGAATATCGCAGTAACTAGCTGCTGATAATCCTAACGATTCTAGCGCCTTTTCTTTACTGAGAACTTCATCATATAGAGAGCCAATCGAGGACCTGTCTTTTGCGGTAATTCTATCAACAATTAGCGTTGTAAATTCACGAACATGGAGCTCAGACAGCAGCTCCTTTTTTCCAAATCTCACTTTTAAAGCTTCAATTACTTTCGGATAGTTCTCGCTAGAATGCGGGTAGCCCACTACTAATTTCTTGGCCTTTGATCCTGGGCGTCGCCGTGGATCAATGTAGTAAGCGTAAGACTACGGATCCCAAGGTCCTTGGTTCAAATCCCGACCCGGCCGACTGCTTGAAAAATGACAGGTGAGCATTTTTCACAAAAATTACGCCCACGTTTGGATGAGAGGTTAAATGGAGGTCCCGTGTGTGAGTGTTGTCACGCACGTTAAAGATCCCTACCTTGCCTGGAACGGCAGAGTTCGGCAAAATTCTAAAATTTCTAGGCAACAAAAAACTCGCCTCCTGGCCAATGTAGTACCTACTGGTGGAGCATTGGAAAAGTAAATGAACGGCCTTTGATCCTGGGCGTCGCCGTGGATCAATGTAGTAAGCGTAAGACTACGGATCCCAAGGTCCTGGGTTCAAATCCCAACACGGCCGACTGCTTGAAAAATGACAGGTGAGCATTTTTCACAAAAATTAGGCCCTCGTTCGGATGAGAGGTTAAATGGAGGTCCCGTGTGTGAGTGTTGTCACGCACGTTAAAGATCCCTACCTTGCCTGGAACGGCAAGGGTTCGGCAAAATTCTAAATTTCCAGGCAACAAAAAACTCGCCTCCTGGCCAATGTAGTACCTACGGGTGGAGCATTGGAAATGTAAATGCACGGCCTTTGATCCTGGTAACATGCTTTAATTAATTCTGAAATTTATCAACAGCATGTAACTTTTGGTCCAATTGAATCTTTTCAAATTGAGCCCACCAGGGCATCCAATTCTTTAATTCGTCTCCGAATTTTCTTAATTCAATCTTCGGTAGTTTGTAACGACCGCCATTTTCCTGCATAACTACTGATGGCGCTATACTAATAGGAGCCTCTAATTCTTTCATACAGCGAGAGTAAGCGGCATGACATGTACTATACATAACTTCATACACAACACCTTCTTCAATTTCCTCTGCAATTTTAGCTTCCATCTCTTGGCCTGTAATTGAAGCCAAAATCTTTTCACCATAAGCTTGAATTTTTGCAAACCGCTTTTCTAAGATATCATAACACGCGTTACAACTATCAACACTCAACTCATTTACACCAACTTTAAGAATATCTTCAAACCGTTGCACGTCAATCTTGAACTGAGTTCTTCAGGCTGTACGAATTGCTCGTTTCGCTTCCATGTTTTCCTTTACCAGCTACCAACCTATTACAACAAACTTGTGACTGCTACTAAACCAAAGCAGATCACGTCGGGGTCACCAAATGTTAAGAATTGCACTTTTCCTACCCGGAAAAGGCTTTTTCGACTACTACGTTGTTGGTAGTTGGTATATGTTAATTAATGTTTTTGCTGTCGTGCCTACGCAGTTCTACACGCAGCTTCCAAGACCTTGAATATAACAAACCATGTTTTATATTCTCTATTATCCTTTTTAACTAAAATTACTAAATTTTATTTTTGACAATGACAGAACACGAATTTTTTATATTCAACAACTACTTTCAATCGTTCCAAGCCTATTACAAAAAACGACTGACCTTTGTTGTGTCGTGTCCACATACCGAACATTATACATAAGTTTTAACATTACCAGTCTTGATAGTGTAATTAGTATATACGTCAGCTGCGAAAGCTAAAGTACAGTGGGGGATACATACTGTTATTATAACCATAGACTGGCTATAGGGATATTTAATTTCAACAACTAAGACATCAAAGTTAATATTTGTACATGTGTAAGGAACTTGATGAGAAGTGATTTTTTTATGAACAACAAGAAGTAAATTTATGTTTAGCTGATAATGAAGAGCACTTACGGTAATTACTCTAAACATTTGAATTATAGAATTACGTTCATAAAGTTTATATCAATCTTTTATTTTGCATTCACAAGTTAAATTTTTATTAAAAATCAAAATGAAATAATTACTCCAAAATTAGTCATTCTCTGAATTGGTGTTGATTTTACAAATATCAGTTCAATAATTTTAAGTGAAGCATCGACATTCACATTCACCTATAACTACAATAATTGATCTATTTAGAGACACAAATGACACGAATCAAAATTAAATTGATAGTTTAAAATGTCTTGAGCAGAATTATGACAGACATAATTCAAAAATGGTTACACAAACGATTGAATTTAGTTTTAAATATGGAGTCGGTAGATTTTGCATATTCTGTAATGGATGGAACAGTTATAGCAAATTTATTGCATAATTATGATATTATTACTGATGATCAGCTTGCATTAATATTTCCTTCAAAAGACAGAATGACAATAAATAGAAATATGTATTACATAGCTTGTTGGCTAAGAGAAGCAGACATGTATTACTTGAACAAAGACCTATTTAGATTATCTTCTGGAGATGGATTAACTGCCATCAAAATGTTTTATGAACTCTACCTAGCATTACACAATAAAGACAGATTTAACTACATTGCTAGATGGAAGACTGAACATACGTACAAACATATTCAACAATCATTAATTAATTGTTGTGCAGATATTAATTGGAAAGATTGCTACCATCATATCATTAATAAATATGTACAAATGCAAAAAATATATGCGCAATATATACAGAATAAGTTTGGAGCTACTCATATTAGAATGTGTTCTACATCCAATGCTTGTTATGACGATAATGTAGTATCTTCTTGTTTGATACCTGCTCCTCCTCCTCCTTCACTCGAGTGTTTTGAAACATTAAGTTATAAGGAACAACAAAACCAGAGAATATCTGACAGTGATATTGAACACTACAGTCAATTGTTAAATATTTTTTCTCCTAACATGTCCGATTGCTCTACAAACAGCAAAGATGATTTGGCATGTCATTCACAACACTTTAGTTATCACGAGCTGCTAAAGCAAGAAGAAAGAGCAAGAACCATGATATCGGTCTTAACAAGTGTGAGTGAAGTTCAAGATAAAAATGAAATTCAAAAATTAAATACCAGAGAAAACTTAAAATAAATTAGTAGCACCAAATACCCTTTTTCAATTATTTTATACATAAACCGTGCACCGGAACAACTTTGATATGATTTTCAGTTATCTTGTAAATAAAATTTGATGTACATATATAAATTGTTGTGCTTAAAATAGGAATGACTATACTTAAAATGAAAAAGAATTTAATGTTTTATTTAAAATGGTCCGCTTGAAAAATGTTAGGCAAGCATTTTTCACAAAAAAATACACCCTCGTTCGGATGAGAGGTAAAATGGAGGTCTCGTGTGTGAGTGTTGTCACGCATGTTAAAGATCCCTACCTTAATGGCAACAGCAACGGTTCGGCACAAAATTTAAAATTTCCAGGTAAAAAAACTCGCTTCCGGGCCTTCGAGTGGAGCATTGAAAAATCAAATGTATGGTATGTGAAGGAGAGAAAGCAGCCTATGATTGCCAAGTTCCCCAGCCCTTGAAAATTTGTCGAATTAATAGTTTTTCCAATATATCCTTTTGCACAATCGACATTAGTTGAAAATATTTCACAACCAACACCTGTAGTTGTTTATAATAATCATCAGATTTAATTGCACTTATTTTTTTGTCATTAGGTTTTCAGTCTTGAAACTAGTTGGACGCGTATCTCCACTTATTTATGTTCTGAGCTAGCCTACACAGTACCCTGAAATTCCCACAACAGCCTATATACAGCTCGGTTCCCTTCTAGTGTTTTCTAATTATAAGCCCTGTTTCACCGATATTCAGAGGTATGTTAAGAAGTTTAAGCAGTCTGTGGCTGCCAAGAATCCCCCAACACTTAGACATTTGCCGAATTAATAGTTTTGCAGTGAATCCTTTAGCACAATTAACATTAGTTGAGAATATTGCAAGACCAATACCTGTAGTTGTTTATAATAATCATAATGTTTATAAGTACAGTTATTTTTTTCGTCATTAGTTTTTCCATCTTGGGACTCGAATGCGTACCTCCATTTATTTCTATTCTGAGCTAGCCTACACATTTCCCTGAAATTACCACATTCTACATCTTTCACTCCATTTCGAATGGACCTGCACCTTGCCGAAGTTCTAAATTACTAGAACAGGTGAAATGGCTTGCATGTTCTAATGAGCTAAAAAACCAAACTACAGGTCCAACCAAAGTAGTAGGGTCGTTAGTGAGAAACCAGACTAAGACAGGTCCCCGAAAGAGGGCAGTGGCTCTTTCAGTACTTAGATTGGCAGAGACCATAGGGGTCGGTATGGCAGTCTAAGACACACTACCGCGATGTGGAAGGCAACCACCACATTATCTCCCAAGTACACAGCGTACTTAAATTGTAACAAACATGATGGCATTCTCTGGAGTAAAAGATTCTGGAGTTAAAATAGTCCCCCATTCGGTTCTCCGGGAGGGGACTAATTCGGAGGATGCGATCGGAAAGTTAAAAATAAGAGTCGGGAACATTCTGCGAGTCGGAGCGTGAAATGTTAGAAGTATGAAGCGAGTAGGTAAGCTAGAAAACCTAAAAATCGAAATAAATAGGTTATCACTAGACATAGTAGGGATCAGCAAAGATCGGTGGCCAGAGGCGGAGGATTTTTGGAGTGGAGACTTCAGGGTAATTCATACAGGAGCAGAGGAAGGAAATTTGGGTGTGGGGATAGTTATGCGGAAAAAGATAGGATACTGTGTAGAAAATTACTTACAAAAGAACAAAAGAGTACTCATGGTTAGATTAGAATCTAAACCGGTAAACATAGTAATAATACAAGTATACACACCCACCTCTAGCTACAGTGATCAAGAGGTACAAGCGATCTACAAAGATATCAAAGACATTAAGATACGTAAAAGGACATGAAAATTTAATAATTACGGGGGATTTTAATGCCGTGGTAGGTGAGGGTAGGGAAGGAGCGGTAGTAGGTTTATTTGGTTTAGGCACGAGAAACGACAGGGGAAATAGGCTGGTAGAATTTTGCGACAAAACAATTTAATCGTCACAAACACATTATTTCAACATCATGCTAGAAGACGATATACGTGGAAGATGCCAGGAGATATAGGAAGATATCAAATAGATTACGATTCTTGTTAGACAACGATTTAGGAATCAAGTAAAAGACTGTAGAAGCTACCCAGAAGCAGATATAGACACTGACCACAGCATCGTAATTATAAAGGCCGCACTTAAATTTAAAAATTTGAAAAAAAGAAACGGAAAAAGGCACTTGGACTTACAGAAACTAAAAGATAAAGATATTCAAGAAAGATTCGAAAAAAAGTCAAATGAATTGCTCAAAGATATCGGGAAAATATCTGATACTAAGGAAGTAGAAACGGAATGGAATAACATTAAATCCAGCCTAGATATGGCGACCAGAGATATTCTGGGGTATACACAAAAGGAAAATAAGAAACCATGGATAACAAAGGATATCCTGAATTTAATAGAAGAAAGACGAAAATACAAAAATAAATCATACGAAACAGGAAAACAGAGATACAAAGCCATAAAATGGGAAATTATTCGCAAATGCAGGAAAGCTAAAGAACAATGGATTGATGAAAAGTGCAAAGAGATACAAACGAAGATGAAAATAGGAAAGACAGACGAAGCATACAAATTAATTAGAATCAATTTTAGGGATATAAAACCGTATAGCAAAAATATAAGGGACGCACAAGGAAACGTCATCATAGAAAACGTTGAGAAAGTGGGTCGATGGCAAGAATATATAGGAATTTATATGCAGGAGAGGAACTAACGGCATTAGAACAGGAATCAGACATTGAAAATGATGACTTGGGATATCCTATACTTAGAGATGAGTTTGAATTAGCATTAAAGGGTCTGAAAAATAGTAAGGCGCCGGGTACAGATAAGGTGCAAGCAGAAACTCTAAAAGCCGCTGGACAAGCAGTAACAGAACGTCTCTTCCAACTTGTAAACTATATGTATGATACAGCAAGATACCCAAAGATTTCAAACGTAGCATCATAGTAACTATACCAAAGAAGAAAGGCGCGGATAGATGTAAAAATTTTCGAACAATAAGTTTGACAGCACACGTGTCAAAAATATTAACTAAAATTGTGCAAAGACGAATGGAAAAAAGGGCAGAAGAAATACTAGGAGAAGACCAATTTGGGTTTAGGCGAAACAGGGGAACACGGGAGGCTATTTTAGCTCTGAGAGTGATAATGGAGATAACAATAGGAAAAGGGGAAAGCGTGTATATAGGGTTTTTAGATCTGGAAAAAGCATTCGACAATGTAAATTGGAAAAAAACGTTTGAAATACTCAAAAAGATTGGAATGAGTTATAGGGATAGACGAATAGTACATAGCTTATACAAAGAGCAAACAGCAGTTTGCAGTTTAGAGCAGGAACGTACAGAAGTAAACATTAGGAAAGGGGTGAGACAGGGATGTGCCCTATCCCCATTAATTGTTAACTTGTACATTGAAGAAGCAATGAATACCGTCAAATGCAGGAGGACATTTGGAATTACTATGCAAGGACAAAAAATGGATATGCTTAGATTTGCAGATGATATAGCGGTATTAGCGTCTAGCAAGGAAGAGTTAGAAGCTGCTCTTAATGAAATGGAAACTGTTCTAACCGAGAGATACGGTATGAAAATTAACAAAACTAAAACTAAAGTTCTAGTATGCAAAGGTGGGGAAAATAAATCAAAAATAAGAATACAAGTATGTAACACGAACTTACAAGAGGTTAAGGATTTCTGCTACCTAGGAAGCCAAATAACGCAAGATGGGAAAAGCACAAAAGATATAAAACAAAGATTAGCACAAGGTCGTGCTACATTTAACAAGAAAAAGCAACTACTGTGCTCAAAGACCACAAACATACAAACAAGGAAAGGATTGCTTAAAACATATGTGTGGAGCACAGCACTGTACGGCTGTGAAGCCTGGACAGTAGGAGAAGCACACAAGAAATGTGGTGCTACAGACGTATGATGAAGATATCATGGACAGACAAAGTTAAGAACAAAGAGGTACTAAAAATGGTAGAGGAAAAAAGAAATATGTGGAAAACGGTAAAAATTGGAGAGATAGGATAATAGGTCACATACTACGGCATGAGGGAATAGTGCGGAATATATTAGAAGCAGAGATAGGAAAAAGGAGAAGAAGAGGCAGACCTAGGTTAGACTACTGCACACAGATAGTAAAAGATGTAGGCTGTAGGGGTTTCAGGGAGATGTGTAGGCTAGCCCAGAATAGAAATCAATGGAGGTATGCATCCAACCAATCCCAAGATGGATAAACTAATGACGAAAAAATAACTGCTTAAACATGATGATTATTATAAGTAACTACAAGAATTGGTTGGGCAATATTCTCGAATAATGTTAAGTGTGTGGAAGGATTTACTGGAAAACCATTACTTCAGCAAATGTCTAAGTTGTTGGGGGAACTTGGTAGCCACAGGTTGCTTAACCCCCTTCACTGAATCTCGGTGAAATAGGGCATAAAATTAGAAAACAATAGAAGGGGAACGAGCTGTATACACATGCTGTGTGAGAATTTTAGGGAACTATGTAGGCTAGCTCAGAATATAAATAAGTGCAGGTACGTGTCCAACCAGTTTTGAGACGAAAAACCTAATGACGAAAAAATAAGCGCAGATAAATGTGATGATTTGTATAAACAACTAGTTGTTGGTTGCGAAATATCTGCAACTAATGATGACTGTGCGAAAAGATATATTGGAAAATATATGAAATCGGTAAACGGTTAAGTGTTGGGGGAACTTGGCAGCCACAGGCTGCTTACCTCCCTTCACAACCACTGAAGGTCGGAGAAATAGGGTATATAATTATAAAACAAGAGAAGGTGACCGAACTGTATCTAACAAGAAAGAACAGTGCCTATGAGGAAAGACAACAAACATAGAACAAGAAGAAAATTGTTGAAAGCATATGTGTGGAGCACAACACAGTATGCCTATGAAACGCAGACAGAAAAACGGTAGCAGCCTTTTGAAATGCTGTGCTTCAGATGTATGAGGACGATAGCATGGACAGACAAAGATAATAACAAATAGGTTATAGAAATAGTAGGGGAGCAAGGATATCTGGGGAAAGAGATAAGAGAAATAAAAGGGCGGAATATGTTCTAAAGCATTTTTGGGGAATAGTATGGGATATATTTCAAGCAGAGATAGGAAAAAAGAGGTAGATGTAGACCTAGATCAGATAGTTATAGATGCAGACTGTGCAAATTTCAGGGAAATGTGTAGGTTAGTTCAGAATAGGAAACAATGATGGTACGCGTCTAACCAGTTCTAGGACTGAAGACCTAATGATGATGACATATTTAACTATCTGTGTACAATAGTCTAACCTAAATCTAACTCTACTTCTCTTTTTTCCTATCTCTGCTTCTAATATATTCCGCACTATTCCCTGATGTCTTAGTATGTGGTCTATCATCCTATCTCTCCTATTTTTTACCGTTTTTCACATATTTCTTTCTTCCTCTACCATTTCTAGTATCTCTTTGTTCTTAACATTGTCTGTCCATGATATCTTCAGCATACATCTGTAGCACCATATTTCAAAACCTTCTACCTTTTTCTTGTCCGCTTCTTCTACTATCCAAGCTTCACAGCCGTACAGTGCTGTGATCCACACATATGTTTTAAGCAATCTGTTCCTTGTTTCTATGTTTGTTGTTTTTGAACACAGTAGTTGCTTTTTCATGATAATGTAGCACGACCTTGAGTTAATCTTTGTTTTATATCTTTTGTGCTTTTCCCATCTTGCGTTGTTTGGCTTCCTAGGTAGCAGAAATCCTTAACCTCTTTTAAGTTCTCTTTACCTATTTGTATTCTTGTTTTTAATTTATTTCCCCTTTAATTTTATTTTTGTTAATTTTCATACCGCATCTCTCTGTTAGAACTGTTTCCATTTCATTAAGAGCAGCTTCTAACTTGTCTTTGCTAGATGCTAATACCGCTATATCAGCTGCAAATCTAAGTATATTAATCTTTTGTCCCTGCATAGTAATTCCAAATGTCTTACTGCATTTGACAGTATTCATTGCCTTTTCAATGTACAAGTAAAAAATTAATGGGGATAAGGCACATCCCTGTCTCACTCCTGTCCTAATATTTACCTCTCTACGTTCCTGCTCTAATTCTAATACCACTGTTTGCTCTTTGTATACGCTATGTACTATCCGCCTATCCCTAAAACTCATTCCAATCTTTTTGAGTATTTCAAACATTTTTTTCCATTTTACATTGTCAAATGCTTTTTCCAGATCTTCAAACCCTATATACACCCTTTCCCCCTTTTCTATTGTTTTCTCTATTATCACCCTCAGAGCTAAAATTGCCTCCCGTGTTCCCCTGTTTCACCTAAACCCAAATTGATCTTCTACTAGTATTTCCTCAGCTCGTTTTTCCATTCGGCTTTGTATAATTCTAGATAATATTTTTGACACGTGTACTGTCAAACTTATTGTTTGAAAATTTTCACATCTATCCACGCCTCTTTTTTGGTATAGTTACTATAATGTTACGTTTGAAATCTTTGGGTATCTCGCGTATCTCATACATATAGCTTACAAGTTGAAAGAGACGTTCTGTTGCTGCTTGTCCCGTGGCTTTTAGAGTTTGTTACGTTTATTTCCAACGTAATTAATAATAAATATGCTTTCGAATAATTTATCGAGTTAAATCCAATTTGCGTTGAAACATAGAGTTCATTATGCTATAAATTAAATCATTCACATCCTGTGTACAATAAATACGCTTTCTACAAATTTTTAGGTTGAACTTATTTAGTTTAAAACAACAAATTTATGCTTCAATTAAATAAGTCAATGTTCTGTTTTAAGTATCTCGTTATGCCTTGCGATAGCATATCATTACTTTCTCTGTGGTTTCATTCTAAACCTTTGTCAAAATAGTATATTGAACTATTCCGATATAACCCATGTTTTCTAGTCAATCGTGTTTCAATGAGCGTAGATGTTTTCTGTTCGAATTCGTGTTACTTTAAACTCATTTTAAAATTGGACTCTGTAGCTTGTGCGTTGATGCGTTTGAAAAAAACTACTCGCTTTGTTGTTTCAAAGTCAATGCACGCTTGTTGTTTGTTGTTCTACAAGTAAGCGATGGTTTAAGTGTATTGGTAAGCTTCCCACGTTTACTCATTCTAATCCGATTTTCGTTTTAGCTTTTTTTAGCTGGAGGCCAAATGGGTCTTTTCGGTGTGTAGGCCAGACTGCTCGTTGCCATGGAGTAGCTTTTTCTTTCTTTGAGGTGACTCACTACTGAAACTACGATGACCGTTACGTCACTGTGTTGACTCAACCCTCCACGGTAGGCAAGATAGGTACCCGGACGCCCACAGGTGTGTGACTTGTTTTCTTTTGTGTGCACCAATTGAACATTCCTTATCAATGTTGAGTGCAGTCACGGGATGAGAAACGTGGCCCTATAGGACTTTTGTTTGTTACTACGATTCGTGATTCTCGCTTCTACAGGTGCTTCGGGTTATACTTCGGTAGTTATTACTACAACGTTGCTGGTATTTAATGCGTAAATTAAACACTTATAATATTGAGAGAATCAGCCTTCACTATTTTTAATTTCAACATGTTGCTATTGATATTGAAAAAACCTACATTTAAAATTTGCTATCACTATTGTTATTGCGAAAATTTTAAACATGAATTTTTTTGTTCAATGAATTGTATTACCTGTTAGCCGTGAAAAGCGCACTTCGAGGATCCACTATCAAATTTGACATTTACAACATCACTAAAATTTCATCATCATTTTGTTTTCGACCTTACTTAAGGTCGGTTTGACGCAGCTCTAACTTCTTTTCCATTCTGTGCTAATCTAAAAAGCTCTACATACCCTTCACAACCTAAATTTCTAATAATTTGACTAATATAGTTTGGTCTAGGTCTTCCTATATCCTTTTTCCTATACACCTGGCTCTACATAGATATTAGCAACCTGATGGTTGTTAAAGAACTCTAACATGTTTACATGATTACCATTTATAAGGAAATGAAATATAACCTGGTTATCCGCTTCAAGAAGGAAAAGTGTTAAATTATATGTTATGATAAGGCTTAAGCAACGAAACGCTACCAACATGCCAGACCGCTAACTAATTGTGAGTTATGTCATGGTGACATTTAGTTACCTGATTTTTATTTTTTTTTTTTTGTTTTCGAACTTACTTAAAGTCGGTTTGACGCAGCTCTAAATTCTTGTCTATTCTGAGCTAGTCTAAAAAGGTCTGCATACCCTTCACAACCTAAATCTCTAATAATTTGACTAATATAGCTTTGTCTAGGCCTTCCTACTCTATTTTTATTTGGTAGGCTATAATCTAAGACTTTACTAAATAGTCCCTCATGTCTTAACTGGTGCCCTATCATTCTATCTCTCCTGACCTTCAATTGTTTCCACATACAGGGTTCCTCACCTATCCTTCTATAAACTTCCTCGTTTGTTACTCTATCTGTCCAGCTAATCTTTAACATTCTCCTGTAACACCAAGTTTCAAAAGCTTCTATCTTTTCTTATCTACTTCTTTAATTGTCCAAGTCTCACTACCGTATAGAAGAACGCTCCATACGTACGACTTTAAAAAACTTTTTCTATTATCTAAACTAATACTATTAGCTATTAGTAAGTTTTTCTTTTTTAAAAACATTTTTCTAGCTTGAGCTATTCTAGCTACTATATCCCTTCTGCTACGTCCATCCTTTGTAATTATACTACCTAAATAGCAAAATTCATCTACCTCCTCTAACTCCGTATTACCTATTTTTAATTTTGGTTTAGAACTAGGCTGTAACTCACTTGTCATTATCTTTGTCTTTACTGAGTTAATTCTCATACTATAGTAACTCTGTAGTCTCTCATCTAAAATATTTAAAAACTCTCCTAACTCTTTTCTAGACTCTGCCATAATGGCTATATCATCTGCAAAACGTAACATGTCTACTTTCTGTCCCTGTACACTAATACCTATCTCTTTTCTCTCACTAGCTAATTTTAAAGCTTCCTCAATATAAACATTAAAAATCAAGGGAGACAGTATACAACCCTGTCTAACACCATTTCTAATCTTAACTTCCTTTTTTATTTCATCAAATCTAATTACTACACTTTGGTTTTTATATGGACTGTAAATAATTTTTCTGTCCCTATGAGAGATTCCTATTTTTCGCAAAACCCTGAACATAACAATCCAATTAACCCTATCAAATGCTTTTTCTAAATCTACAAACGCGAAATGAGTCTTTTTATTTTTTTGTAACCTTTTTTCGATAATTACCCTAATCATTAGTATCGGTTCTCTAGTCCCTCTGTCTTTACGAAAACCATATTGGTCTTCGCCTAAATAATTCTCAGTTAAAGCTTCTACTCTATTTTTAATTATTATTGTTAGTATTTTGGAAGCATGAGAAGTTAAACTAACCGTTCTAAAATTCTCACACCTATCAGCTCCTGACTTTTTTGGGATTGGGATAATATTTTTTTCGAAATCTATTGGAACATCACCTGTGTCATATATTAATTTTACTAGTTCATATAATCTATCTAAAGTTTTCTGACTTGCATATTTTATTAATTCTGCGGGAATATCGTCTATCCCTGGCGCTTTGTTTAGTTTAAGATTCCGAACAGCTCTATCAAATTCCTCTCTTAATATTGAGAACCCTATTTCTACATCCTCTTCTTGGTCGTTCTCTAACTCATCCATATCGTCTCCCTTATATAAATCTTCTAAATATCTTTTCCATCTGTCTGCTATCTCAACTTTATTTATTAGAAGCTCATTATTCTCGTCTCTAATACCATTATATTTTTTCCTATCTTCCCCAAAAAACTTTTTAACTGCCCTGTAAGCCCTGTCTGTCTTACCTACTCTCAAATCATCTTGTATTCCCTTACAATTGTCCTCCATCCATTTATTTCTAGCTTTTCTACACTCATGTACTATCTTATTTCTAACTGTATTATATTTTTGCTTACTTTCACTATCCACTTCTCTGAAAGGTTTAAGCTTTCTTCTATTCTCTATTAAATCTAATATCTCCTTTGTTACCCAGGGTTTTCTCGCTTCTATTTTTATCTTACCTATAGTCTGTGTTGCTGTATCAAGTACAGTCAGTTTTATTTCTCACTAAAATTTAATATTTTTTTATTTCTCAAGGCGAATTAAGAAATTTTTTTGTTTTTATTTATGTTTAGTTGTTAATGGATAAGCATGGGCAATGTGCTTTAATTTTTTTGTGTGCTTAGTTTTTTTTTGTTTTGGGTGAATCCCCCCATTCTTCACGTTTGATAGCTAGCCTGGTACTTACTTTTCTTCCGGCTATGTCATTGCACGTAGCAAGTTTCTGCTTGCACCATATCTGTACCCGGTGCCTTACTATTTTTCATACCCTTTAATGATAATTCAAACTCATCTCAAAGTGTAGGATATCCCAAGTCATCGTTTTCAATGTCTGATTCCTGTTCTAATACTATTAGTTCCTATCCTGCATATAAATTCTCTATAAATTCTTGCCGTTTAACCACTTTTTCTACATCTTCTATAATGACGTTTCCTCCCGCATCCCTTATATTTTTGCTATATGGTTTCATATCCCTAAAATTCATTCGAATTAGCTTGTATGCTTCGTCTGTCTTTCTTATTTCCACCTTAGTTTGTACCTCTTTGCACTTTTTATCCAGTGTTCTTTAGTTTCCTGCATTTACGAATTATTTCCCATTTTATGGCTTTGTATATCTGTTTTCCTGTTTCGTCTGATCTATTTTTGTATTTTCGTCTTTCTTCTATTAAATTCAGGATATCTTTTGTTATCCATGGTTTCATATTTTCTTTTTATGTATACTCCAGAATTTCTCTGGTTGCTACGCTGGATCTAACGTTATTCCATTCTGTTTCTACTTCCTTAATTTCAGAAATTTTCCCAATATCTTTCAGCAATTCATTTGAATTTTTTCAAATCTTTCGTGGATATCTTTATCTTTTAGTTTCTCAAAATCAAAGTGCCTTTTTCCGTTTCTTTTTCAAATTTATAAATTTAAGAGCAACCTTCATAATTACGATTTGTGGTCAGTCTGTATCTGCTTCTGGGTAGCTTCTACAGTCTTTTACTCGATTCCTAAACCATTGTCTAACAAGAATGTATTCTATTTGATATCTTCCTAAATCTCCTGGCATCTTGAACGTTTATTGTCTACTAGCATGATGTTGAAATGATGTGTTTGTGATGATTAATTTGTTCTTGATGCAAAACTCTACCAGACTATTTCCCCTGTCGTTTCCCGTGACTAAACCAAATAAATCCACTACTGCTCCTTCACTATCCTCACCTACCACTGCATTAAAATCGCCCATAATTATTAAATTTTCATGTCCTTTTACGTATCTTAGTGTCTTCGACATCTTTGTAGATCGCTTCTACCTCTTAGTCACTGTAGCTAGAGGTGGGCATGTATACTTGTAATATTTCTGTGTTTACCAGTTTAAATTCTAATCTAACCATGAGTACTCTTTCGTTGTCTTGTAGGTAATTTTCTACACAGTATCCTATCTTTTTTCGCATAACTATTCCCACACCCGAATTTCTTTCTTGTGCTCCTTTATGAATTGCCTTAAAGTCTCCTTTCCAAAAATCCCCCGTCTCTGGCCACCGAACTTTGCTGATCACTACTATGTCTAGTGCTAACCTATCCATTTCAATATTCAAGTTCTCGAGCTTACCTACTTGCTTAATACTTGTAACATTCCATGCTCTGACTCGCAAAATGTTCCCAACTCATTCTGAACTTTCCGATCGCATCCTCCAGAGTAGTCTCTTCCCAGAGATCCAAATGGGGGACTTCTGGAATCTTTTACCCCAAAGAATGCCATCATATTTATTACAATTTAAGTACGCTGTGTACTTGTGAGGTAATGTGGTGGTTTCTTTTTGCCTTCCACATCGCAGTAGTGTACCTTAGAATGCCATACCGACCCCTATAGTCTCTGCCACTCTGGAGCTGCTATTAATTTAAAACACATTCTAGGAATAATTACAATCTTGAGTTTATTTTACGCAAACAATGCATTTGCAATCTGGATTTGCAAATGTCTATCTATGACTACGTTTATTTCGGTTATTTCGATCCCGATTCAAGTCGAGCAGCTTTAATTGTCAATCCCAATCCCAAGCGTTTATATGTAAAGGGTTTGAAAAAGAAGAAGGAGTTATTAAATTACTTTCTCAGTTATGTTGATAAAAATAAACACCGGAAAATGATATGATGCGAAGTTAGGTACGAAAATGCACTTGGAGTGTCATTTCAGGTAAATTCAAGTGCTTACCTGTTTATATGGGTAGTTTGAAGCCACTTCAGTCAAGTCAAGCTGTAAATTTTTGAGATTGACTTGAACTGTTCGAGCCGCTTGAAATCATATTCTTGCGTGTTTAAATCCAAGCTTGAAAGTGGATTACTCGAGCAGCTTGATTTCAAACCGGATTGAAGTATCCGAAATAAACGTAGTCTATATAACCGTCATTTTCGTGAAAATCCTGGATCGGAATGTCCATGCCCAATTGAGCCTTTGGAGGATACTCCTTTTCTGGTTGTGGAATATTATTTTCAATGCATATATTATGAAGCACTATGCAGAAAAAATCATTTTTGCTGCAATTTGAGGTTTGTAATGCAAAGTGTGATGTGGAAGAAGGCATCTAAATCTATGTTTCAGCACGCCATTGCACCTTTCAATACTAGATCGAATGCTTTTAAATTTATCATTGAAATGTTCTTTATTTCAGTGTATAGTATTTCGTGTAGGTGTCAGTAGACAGGGTCTTAACGAATATCCTATATAGAAACTAAATTAAAGGGATTGTTACATAATGATGTCATTCATACCTGAATCCACGACCACAAAAAGTTTTTCGTAGTATCATTTCTATATATTGCTTCCATTGTGTTTGATATGTTAGATCATCTTCAGATAAATTCATCATGGGCACTAACTTCAATATCGTTCATTGGCATTAATAATTTTTAGCCTCATCGCAAATGTTAGACTATGAGTTTATTATAAAACATTATATTTGAAAATAACATACCAACTAAACATTTATGAAGTGATGCCCTTTTTGGTTTCCATATATGTGTTCAACAGGATGATTCTCGACACCTTGAGGGGCTATAATACTAACATGAGTGCAATCAATAATACCAACTAAACCAGGAAATTCATATGTATTAAAAATTCTAAGAGATAAGAAAATTTTAAAACCAAACAAGTTTTTGGTAGAAAAATCATTACTGTTATCGTAGTCTTCTTAATTCTTGAAGATTTTGGGAAAATTTGACATAATCCAAATATATTTGCACTTGTTTAAGCATGCAGACTTCATGAATTGCTGTTCTTACAAATGGCTGGCTAACGCCAATGAAAATATTGCTCCCAGTGGTTTCTAAACAGCTACCACTGGCAAAAAAAAAGCTTACTACTATAAGAACCTAGAAATGCTAATTTTTAAACACATCCAAATTCTGGTCGGTACTATAACTTTATTCTCAATTCCAACCGCACGTTTTCTTACTGTATCTTGCATATGTGGCGATAATAGATTAATTAAATATCTAGCTGTTCTTCTCTACAACCTGTTTAAATATAATGTAAAAGTATGTTGTGTATAAAATCTACTGTTACACATGAAACAATTTCAAATTTGACTTGCCCTGAAGAGACGGGAGAGGGTTCGTATAGATGCGAAAAGAAAATAAAGAAACAATAAAACTAAGTGACAGCAATAAAATTCTGCATTACACTAACCATTACCTTGAAAGGTCTCGTCTTCGTCAATATAGGGGGGCACTAAACAGTCGGTCGTCGCAAGCAGAGTGATGTCCTTGTCTATGTGAACACTGTTATTCCACATAAAACTCCCTTGCTTTAGTATTCTTCTTAATCTTCTTTGGGTATTGAACCACTCATAGTTTTTAAAATTATCTTTATTAACGTTTCGATCCATAACCTAGGATCGTTTTCAAAATAATAAAAACTTCAAGTTTGACATTTATGACACAAATTGAAGGTGACTTTGATTTATTGATGTTTGAAATATTTGGTTTGAGTACACTAAGCAAAAATTTTTAAAATTTAAATGAATAATTGCCTTCAATTTGTGTTACGGCCTGGGACCGACTTTTTTTAGATAGCCAATACGCTTAACGTGAAATCAGCTGATTAATTTTTATTGTAAAATTCAATAACTTGGGAATTGGAAAACATTTTTTAACATGTTTCTATTTATACAATTTAGAGGATGGTTATTAAAGAAGTGTGCAATTGCATTATTAAAAGGCTTAAGTAGTCGTTTTTTTATATTTATTTTGAAGGGGAAAATTATTATGATTTAGGCTACCTCTTTGGTAGATTTTAACATGGTTCTGAGGTAACCTTATGGTGGGTTTACACTTGTCAGATACCAATGTTGTTCTAAGAAGGTTGTATATGGATCTGAGGCGACCCTATGGCGGGTTTACACTTGTCAGATACCAATGCTGTTTTACAGGGGTTGTTAATATGCTTCATCATCATCTTCATTGGATCTTCATCTCAAAACTGGTTGGACACGTACCTGCACTTATTTATATTCTGAGCTAGCTTCCCTTCTATTGTTTTCTAATTTTATGTTTTATTTCACCGAGATTCAGTGAAGGGGGTTAAGCAACCTGTGGCTACCAAGATCCCCCAACACTTAGAATTTGCCGAAATAATGGTTTTCTAGTTAATATGCTTATTGTTATATAATTAGTTATTGTATGTATAAATAGAAATCATGTATGTAGGCTGTATTTCATGTTAATATCGCAAGGAAAACCCAGGAAAACTTGCAATGCTACCTAGATATTGGGGCATTTGATTATTATTTGTTATTTCTTTTAGTAATGGAATCCATTGTTTACTGAAAGTTACGGATTCGTTTGCAACGCAGTTATTTTTATGTAAGGTTATATAAGCAGCTTCTTTGATTTTGCGTTTTTGGTGGTTTTCTTCTTTGTCGATAATTTTTGCGTCCTCCCATTTTATTTTATGACTGAAGTCCCATGCATGTTGGCAAATCATGGATTTTTCAAATTTTCTATTTTTTATATATGATTTATGTTCTTTTAATCGAACTTCAAATGGTCTGGAACTCTCCCCTATATAAAACTTATTACATTCGCACGGTATTTTGTAGATACAATTTTTTGAACTTTGTATTGCGTTTTTGGGTTTTGTTTTTGTTAATTGTGCTCTTTTACATATTAAAACCTCAAGCCTCTATTACTATTATTAAACACATTTCACTCAAGTAATTAATAATTTACAAATCAAATTAAAGAAATACCAGCAAACTACCTTTAAACTGCATATTGACACAAGTACGAAAGATACATAGAATAGCAACAAGTTAGTACAAAATACAAAGTTGTTTACATACAAGAGCTAACATATATAGATAACATTCGTGTAAAGTTAATTTCCTTCATTGCACTGAATTTAACTTCTTTTTTATCCATAGTTAGTTGCTTATAGAAACTGGTCTCTTATATTCAAATCATGAAATTTTCTTAAGTGGCCATACAAAGTTTTATTTTACGTAAATTCAGAACCACTATCTTGGCAAATATTCATTTTTTACTCCTCCTATATAAATAACGAGATAAACAATCAATTTAACATTAACACAAACTTCATCCAATTTATGTAAATAACAAAAATGAAGTAACCTCAATCTATCTACAACTGTCATTGCAGCCGCGTCATTACTGTCGCGAGACGCTCGTAAAATGGCTAGCACTGGGCAGCTGGACAACCGCAAATTATTAATCATTCCCCTACTTGCTAAATAAGTTGAATAAAAAAACATCAACCTAACATAACCTCTATTATCATGAAATACATCGTCATACATTAGCTTTATCTGCAATCTGCCCACGTGGTATTAAACTAAACCCTAAAGCAAATGCTAAAAAACTATACAACGCTCCACATTTTTGCAGCGTTCCGAATTAACTACATATTTATGAATCCCAAATGAATGGTAATGTCGTTCCTCCGACAAGAAAACATCTATCACCTCGTACTTTCCAAAATACATAATACCTACATATCTGTTAATATTTTAATGCTAATAAATTTATCCTCCGTCTAACGTTATATATAAAAAAAAATGTCCACTTTCACATATAAATTATACCAAATCTTATGTTAGTCTATACTATTACTTACAGTTTACCTTAAATTCAGGTAATGTCCAGGTCACACCAAATTTTCCATTCTTTAAGCAGCAGCTACTACATAATTCCAAAATTCACAAATTAGTGGCAGGATGAATGAATTCAACTTCATTCTGTACACATGGTTATAATGAACAAATTTCCACCCACAGCCATTTCGAAGTTTACCTTTCATTAAACGTAAAATCAAAAACTCCATACCTTTTCACTGTTTCTTTCTAACATACCTGAACATCGCTATATTTCCAAAATTTTATAACATCCCTTTCACCTAGTCAATTCACTTATATTAATTCCAAATCCCCCTTAAATTAACCCTGCTGTGGGATCTAGCATTAAGAACACCTCCGAATTTATTATATTACTGCATTTTACGTTTTCAAATGACCGGTTGCTAAAGACTGTTTGTAAGTCTCATTCGTTGTTTCCAATCAAACCGTTCCTTTTTACTATCAATCATATTTTATTAGTCAACGTCTGTGTTATTACAATGTATATTGTGCATTTTCATCAGTCTTGGAGCCGATGACCTCTCCTATGTAATCCTGTTTATGTTGTTTATTTAATGTGTTGGTTTCGCCTTTGATAATTACAGCAATGTCTATTTAAAATGTTTTATTGCATGAAATTTATTTAAGCTTCAAAAGCTCAAATATAAAGTGCATTTCATGAATTCGCAGTTATTTCATAGATCTAAAACTTACTGAAAATTGACATTCCTTGCTATGGAATTCTGTGATTACAACTGGTTTGTTTACATTTTTGTGGTTATAGAATAATTTGGAATAAAATTACGAACTTAATAACCAATCTCGAATTGTAAAAACTAACCAATAAAGATTCTACAGGGTGTTCCCACAACAAATTAGTTCATACAAAATTAAATATTATTTATTTCGTATCTAATTGATCTTGCGTAACGCTTCGCGTTACAAGTAGTTTGATAAATCCTTAAGTGATATAAATGAAATTCTAACTTCAAACACTTCCTGAATTTTGCATCACTCACTTATACAAATGGGTCAATGTTTGGTAAAAACTGAATATACTCTTCTTCATGATCTTCAGCATCTTGTAGATCGTTTGATATTTGTACAAAGTAAATGTCATCCAAATCTTCCTCCATATTAGTCAATACAAAATTCAGCGTTCTTCATATTACATCTACCTAATTTGCTAAAGTTCCACTACTTTAAGCAACATTTCTTTGATAAATATCTAGATAATTGATTTCCACTAATGGTTACCTTAAAATTTTCTCTATGGAATTCCAAGAATACATTAGAGGGAAATGAGGAGGAAAATACATAATTTCCCCAATGTTACCATACCTACATTTTAAGAATGTAATTCCAGAAGGGTAACCAGTCTCTCACATCACTACCAAATTTGTTAAGCTCAATTCTTGGGAATGTAAAACTAAGTCATTGTATCAGAGACTGAAGCATGTTTGTACTAACAGTTTGTGAATTTATGGACTGTGTCTTGTTCTGTAAGAGTATGATCGATAGTGTAGTGACAATTTCGTAAATTTATACAAACATTCACCGGCGGAAGTAACTTCTTTCACGAAACCATCTTTACAATTGTCAGCATTTAACATAAGGTCATACATTAGTTGGTCTATTGTCCGAAATAAAATTGCTCTCATTTCCAATATAAGAATATCTTCGACTTCCATTGTTTATATTAATAGATGTGTTTTTAGTAAAGATGCTGCGTTGAACAGCTCTCAACTTCCTTATTCGTTCCATTTATAAAAAGTGAAAACGTCTACTATCTCGTAAATCAACTAAGGAAACACTCCTGTACACAAATTCTATAGAACAAATCCTGTCATGGTCGCCAAATGTAATATCAATAAACCAAAACTACCCGTAGTGGTAAGTGATTATATATTATTCATGTTGTCTACAAAATATTTTACTCCATTATCAAACTTTTCATTTAGCTAGTTTTATTATTAACCTTTGTACAACATTTGAAAGTATGAAAACGTAAACAACTCATGTTTTTTTCTCAATTATTACATAACCCTTACAAAAAAACCAAAACTGTTTGGCCACTGCTATTATTAATAATAATGTTGGTCCTGTAACATCCTGATTTTACGCATTTTTAACGAAATTGTTCTAACAAAAATTGTGGTGATACAGTATTGCCCGAAATAAACAGTACTGAAATTGTAATTGTTTTGTATATTTAAAAAATACATATTATTGACACTTTATTATATGTTCTAAATGTGCACCTCCTCGTTCGAGACAGACTTCATAACGATGTTCTAAGTTTCTGGTCATGTTATTGAATAAGGGTTGTCTCAGGGCTGCGAAGAAGACTCTAACGGCATCCTTTAATTCATCGATGGTTTGTGGTGCCCGCTTGAAAACGGCATTTTAGCCATGCCCCAAATGTATGCGTCTGGAGGTGTGAGGTCTGGAGAATGTGAAGGATAAGGGAAGTCAGTAAATCGTGATATGAATTTGCTTGGAAAATGTTCTTGAAGAAATTGACGAATTGTGGCAGCAGTATGGCAAGTTGCCCGTCCTGCTGAAAAAATTGGTTTCAAATGCCAAGTTACGTGCACAACAGAATTGACGAGATCAGGGATAAATCGTGTTAAAATTTGTCTGTACCTCTGTTGATTAAGTGTGACTTGCCTACCATTCTCTTCGATAAAGTACGGACCAATGATTCCGTGTCCGGAAACAGCACACCAGACACTCACTTTTTCACTATGTAAAAGAACCTCTTGAACCTCATCGGGTCTGGCAAAGCCCAGAAATCGATTTGTACGACGATTCACATAGCCTGACAAGTGAAAATGTGCTTCGTCTGAAAACCAAACATTTTTCAAAAATTCAGGATTTTCATACTGTAACGCGAGAATTCTGGCGCAATATTCCACCCTACTGCGATAATCCCGAGGATGTAGTTGTTGATGTACCTGAATCACATACGAAAATGTACCCAGCTCCTTCAAGATTCTTTGAAAGGAAGTTCTTTTAAATCAAGTTGTAACGCTGTCCTTGCCTGGCTGACTTTCGGATTTTCTAAGATTTGCTCAAAACACGCTCATGGTTATTGTTGTTGTTAACTGTCCTGGGACGCCCGAGTTTCCTTTTCGTTGGCACAATACACTACCTGTATTTCTAAACTTTTCAATAACCTTCAAAATTACAGCATTACTTGGAGAACGTTTATTAAACCTTTGTGTGAATTGATCAGACACGTATAGCAAACTTGCACCATTACGTCGGCCGATTCCGTATGAACGAAAATAATGCTCTACCAGAAACACTTTCTCCTATGTACTTAACACCATTTTTAACAATTAGGCCCTACTAATTACTTGTTTGAGGTTTACTTGACAGGTCTATACTAGCTAACTTGAGTGTGACAGCGCACGCATAAAAACACCGCCAACTTAGTTTCAGTACTGTTTATTTCGGGCAATACTGTATTACAAACAAGTTAAATGAATTATTTACATTCCTATCGATCATATTTACTGTTGGTTTTAAGGTAAATAGAAAAGTTGACATTAATTGTAACAAAAACAAATAAGGTTAACCTACTTACAATTCTATTGTATTAAATTCTATTTCAACGTACGTCCATTGCAGCAGAACAGAAAATATCTACTTTGCTACTTGCGGTTTGAAAAATGTCATTTTTGGTTTGTCAAGGACGATATACAGATGCTGTAAAAGAATACAAACTTATCGCTAATTCTATTAGATTTATAAAATAAACAACATTTGTGTAATAGTATAATTAGCCACTGGAATAAATATAGTAACATAGTACAACATCTATGTAATAGGTTTTGAGCGAAGCTACATTATTACAATACATTGCAATACAATAGATGCTGTGAAAGAATACAAACTTATCTCTAATTCTATCAGATTTATAAAATAAACAACATTTGTGTTATAGTATTTTTAGCCACTGGAATAAAAATAGTAACATAGTGCAACATCTAAGTAATAGGTTTTGAACAAAGCCACAACACTATTACAATACATTGTTGCAAGAAATTTTATTAAGTTTAAAACTATAAGATATATTTTAATATATATGCAATTGGTATCAGGAAATCCTATATAATGTCGATTATAGTTACTGATGCAAAACACATTATATCTTAATATTTATTAGTATTTAGTAGCAATGCTTTCAAAACTATAGCTGCCAACCTTTAATTTAGAATATAAATAGATCAGTGATTTTATATGAATATTCGATTGGGAAATACATCGATGTCAAACCGATAACCCAAGCAGAAAGTCATAGCAATTGATAATTTCGTTTTTCGACTAAAATAGAAAGTAAAAGAATTTTAAATAGTACATTCATGAAACCATCAGGAATACAATGTTCCAAATATCCATCCAGAAAGTGAGTGAGTAGCTAGTGGAGACACAATCACATCTGTTTTAAGATATCTAATACCTAAATTGTCAACAACTCGAACTGATTATAAATGTTGCTTTCAAAATCTTTTGAAAATATGCGATCTAGCATTTACAAATACAAATGTTATACTGAACATAGAATCTCATAAATATTTTAAAATATTTGTCAACTGGAAATTGCCCACGGAATGTAAATCCTGATTCGAGACGATTTTTAAACTTCTAGTTTCACTGATTGTAACATCTTCTTTAGTTTAGGGCAAAACAAAGCACCTCGTATTGTATGAAAAATTACAGTATAAGTTCCAGCTACTAAGTTTATTAATAAAATCGACAATAGTTGGATACAAAAATAACTAAAAACAATCAATAGATACAATGCATTTTACCTATTGTAATTCGTAGAAATGCAAAACTATGTACTGTAGAAGTTTATGAAGCTTTGTAAAAGATAGATCGTGCCTAAAAGTCATAGTCATATTTCATTTTAATGAAAGAAGCTTAAATCTATATTGAGAAAATATCTCATTAATAATAACATTATGCATGTTATGAAGCACGATACTATCTATCTCAGCATTATACATATATACAGTACAAAAATCCTATTATCCAAATTAAAGAGCTGCATCTATAAGATAACCAAATATTTCTAATTTTAGTTTAAACGAATAAAAATATTAAGAGTATAAACTTCTAAAGGACTGTACATTCATTCAACCTATATACGTATCTAGATAATATTCATATATACACAAAACTGCAAAGTTGTAGAGTACTATTACTATCAGAAGGCAGTTGAGTATTGATGTTATAAGTTTATTCATTCACTATCTGATAATAATACAACTATCAATGCATATCTACATGCACTAGCATGAATTTGGTATAATTATCAGTCTATACAGGGTGACATTAGTTTTATGTCATTAATTTAAAGGGAGTGTAGAGACCGATAAGACAAATAAAAATTGTTAATAAACCTGGTATCTAAAGCAAACAGTTTAGCTACAAATAGACACATAAGAAAAGTATTAATAGTTATTTAATCAACTAGTTGGTTAATGAAAGCGATTAAAAATCAAACTATTTAAACCACGAACGAGCGAAGCAAGTGAGTGCTTTAATAGTTGAGATTATTAATCGCCTATTAACAAACGAGTTGATTACAACATTTTTTCGTTGACCGCAAGTACAATAAAATTTACTTTTCCACAAAGACCATCAGAATACACTAATGTCAACTTCATACATTTTCGCTTTTACATAAACTTCACTTTTGCTAAAGGGAAACTAGTCACCACTGAAATATATGACATGCGAATTTAACAACAAGGATGCGTATCCGTATGTCTGGTTGAGGTTATACCTCAATTAAAACGTCAAAGTCACAAAAAGAGTTACTTAATGAAAAAGAGTGCATTAATGACGTCCATTAATGCATCCTTTTTAAAACAAAATCATTCGTTAATATTGACATTAATAAACGGTCGATGAAAAAAAAATTGTTTTAAAACCACTGCAAGATTGTTAGGTCACAAATTAAATATACAATTGCATCATGCTTTAAAGTCGACCAATTAGGTTGTGACCTTCAGCAAACTTAAATTAGTGAAATAGAGTGCATTTTTGCTGCCAAACAAAATAACTCGATGTACTTTAGCTGCTACTAAAAGAAAGTTTAAAATTTTTTCTAAAATTCACATATTTAGATAATAATTACAACAAAAAATAATATTCCATAATGCTAATGTGGTCGACTGTATTTTCTTCCTGACATTCCTGGTGAGTTTGTTGCAACTCTGCATTTATGCAGAATATGATATCCTATTTTAAATTGAATGTACTTTTTCATTACAATAACACGTAACCGGAGTTAGATGTAATTGTGTAAGTGTTCTGTGTTTCACCTACGTGCTTAAGTAATACATTTAAATGCAGTGTTTGGACTTAATTGTAATTGGAATTTTTTATCACGTTAGTAGATTCATGAGTTGTTTTTTGAAAATATGAAAACCGTTGCAGATACAGTGGAAATTTCGAACACATTGTGAAATCATTTCAGTGCGAGTTGTGATTGAGGATAGCATTTGTATACGTTAGTATTTCTTAAAAAAACATATGACAAAACAGCAGTCCCAAAACTTTTACTTAAGTTAACTTAGGTCGGGCATTTAAAAAGTGGTCCAAGAGTAAAATGCCTTATAGATTTTTTGTTTAGCTAATCAATCTTTTATCACCTCCTAAATTTAATGACAAAACTAATGCCACCCTTTGTAAGCCCTAGTATGTACAAAATGTTTAAAAATGCATAATCAACCTGTTATAGATTCCGATGATTCTGTAACGAGCTGTCATCCAAATAAGACATGATACCAACCACCCAAGCCGAAGGATGAAAGACGATAGCGTGAAAAATATTATTGCTCACGACAGACAAGTCGACGATGGGGTCATGTCAAAACTGGATGCTTTAATACATTATATTTGAAAAATGATGTTAAAATTAAAATGTATAGAATGTGTCTTTATTGATATATTTAAAATATTGTTTCTCATTGGTAATTTAATGGCAATGAGGAATATAGTGATATTTAAGAAAATGGAATTTTGCTATTTGTTATTCATAAATATTTCAGATTCATGACAAGGTGTCATTTTTGGAATAAAACGATATTTATTGTAAACATGTCATACAAAGCACAAAATCGTGAGGATGACTGAAGAAAATCGTAATTTTCTTGATCACTTTGGATGAGAACATAAACCCAGGTTTTCATCCAACACAAGTATTATCAGTTTTTTATAAAATAAATTTAGTTAGTTTGACATTTGAAGATCAGTTGTAAATCTACTAGTCAAAAAACGACGAATTATTATACTGTAAATTATTATCAAAATAGTATTACATTCTGTACAAAAAGTAGGTTGCAACTCGCTGTTTTGTTAACTACTAGTGTATGTTGCAATGTCCTATAAGCAGATTATATAAAAGAAGGTACTATAAAATTTGCCGGCAAACGAGTGTGCATGTAGAGCATTTTTGCCATTCCTTACAAATCAAGTTTCATCAAGTCTGAATAGAATGATGGCCTACTAGAATCTTCAACCATCACAAAAGCTAAAACAAAATTGTCAAAATATTCTTCCTACTTTGTTCAGGGATTTGCGCATTACTTGATTCTACTTTCTATATCTTTGCCAAACTGTATACTCAGCACAATTATAACCTTGCTGAGAAAGTAAAGAAGCATATTAGGCGAAGTGATGTGATCTTCCGATCAGAATGGCGTTGTGCGGGTTAGCAACTATTGCCATAATAGCTAACAAAAAATAGCAGCCGCAATTGCAAATCTTTTACAACTTTGGTTTAGAGTTGTAGGATCATTCATTCAAACTATTAAACGATGTTCTTAGACGGATAACAATTTAAAACTAATGAGCACATACAATTTGTGTTCTATTACCTTTATACATCTCCTAGTCCATACTTCAAAAACCCAGATTTTTACTAAAGCAATCACTATTCTAACGATCTCATTCAGTTTTGACATCCCATATTTACACAGTTAAATTATAAACATATTACAACTACATGTTGCTTGGAATAGTCTTAAAAAATGTATGTCCAAGAGCAGCCCGAAAAAAAGCAGAAGAAATTCTGTTCTCCCATTTATGTACACTTTTAAATCAATCCTTTTTATGATTTGAATAAAACAAACTGTAGTACTTCAGTGAATAATTTAGGAGTTGCTTCTTACTTTTTAAACAAAGAAAATAAATACAATCAACACAAAATGTGCAAGAACTAGTTGTACTGGCAGTATATCATAATGCAATTGTTTCAAAGATTAAACCACCAGTATAGAGTGTTTTTCTATCATACCGTAATGAATTCACAAAGTGTGTACACCGTCGATATTTTGCAACTGCAATGCAGGCATAAATCAAAATAATTATTAAATATCTAGTACTTAACATCAATGGTCCAGCCTGTTTTAAACATCTTTAATCTTTATTAAACTACTTTAAAAAGTCATAACACATCAGCAACTTCAAAATTGACAATTCACATATTTATTTCATATAAGTGTCCCTATATAAAACTAAGTACTATGATTAATGTTATTTTTAAGATTAGCAATATTTCAGCCAACTAGTAATAGATACATGACTGTGTCCTACACATATGTAATTTAGATAAATATATACTTGAAACTTGGACAACTCGCAATCCTAACATCTGTATAAAGCTTGGTAGTCACAGCAAACTTTAATATGAACTACTTGCGGCTACAATTATCGCAGAATAATAATAACAGTTTAAATTAAGATCATATTTGTGAAATGGGGTGCCTCACAACATCCTAGAAATTATAATAGCTTAACTACAGGCTCACTGTATTCTGTTATCTTTTATAAATGACCTAAAAAATCATAAATTCAGTTTTGTTGGTTACTCATAAACTTGTCCTGCGGTTACATATTTGCAATTGAAATTTTTTGCACAACCTTAAAGCAATAATTAAACACAGGCCTACTCCACGGAAAAAGTTCCACATGACAATCTGCTGCCAAAACCACTTAGTACACTATAATTTCACTCCCCTTATATTTCGAAACACATTTACATAGATTCTGTCATCAGTGTCAGGCAGGGTGAATATCCGGTGGGCCAAACACATAAGGTACCTATACGGATTATTTAAAAAGTAGTAAATATTTTTACTTACTTCAATAAAGGATATGAAAATATAAATTTTGATAACATTAAAACAAGGAAACGCTATAGTAGGAAACAAACAAACTTGCGTATAACTCATCACAATACACGGAAAGAAAACATAATTATAATATAAGTATGTTACTTGTGTTTACTAATTTCACGATTATAAAATAGAATACCTATAGAAAGGTACATCTTCACAATGCTCTAATAAAGAAATAGCAAGCGTGTGTCTAATTTTGGTTCATATAGTTTGTAAATTTCCATGTGCTTTAGAAGGTTAGGTCACTTTTTGCGGATTAAGTTAGGTTTTGTATTTATTTATCATTTTGTATTTACCTTAATTAATTGTATTGTAGAAGTTTGTCTCAAAACTATTGGCATTTCATGTTGACACTAAAAATGCTTCGTATTAAACATTTAAAATTACAAACACAATTGGTGATTGTAATTTTTTTCCAGTTATGGATATATATTTACAGTGGTTGTATCCATTTGGTCATTTTCTATTAGTGAAACATTTATCTCAGTAACCTAACCCAAATATTATTTTCGCATTCCTTCGGCACTTTAGCAAGCGGCATTTGTTAATGTTGGTACGTTATATTCCAAGGCCATGTTGAATTCTGGAGTTTGCTAGACATACGTTTTTATGGTGTTGAAGCGTACGATTACAAATAATGAGTTATAAGCAACTTTGTTTGGTTTCTACTATAGTCCACTTGTTTTCACAAATGCAGCTCAAAGTCAAAGGGCTAACCGATCTTTGTGGTATCTAGTCCACGTGTTTCCGTTGATGCGGTCATATTATAAGATAAAGCTTTTTCTGCTCTTTGTTACAGTAAAATTTACATAAGAACAGTAAGTGTTGGTTGATTGAAAAATAGAGCAATTTTAAATGAAAAATCTATTAATTTTTTCCTTTCGTTTAAATCTCGTTTCTTTAATTCGACGGTATTTCTGTTAGAAAGTGATAAAAGAAATCTGCTATATAAATATTAGTGCAAAACGGCCATTCTTTTCAGTACTGATGGTCCTTTTCATTGAAGAAGTTAAGCTACTAATTGTTGTTTAGTGCAGTAATACTGCTTAAGTGTGTTTGATGGTGGTAAAAGTTATTTATTTATATGTATAGTGCATCTAGAGGTTAAAAAATCCTAACTGGCATAAATAAACAATATAACACAAAAAAAATATATTGGCTACGGTACCAATCGCAGCTTAACCTAGTTGATACAAACTTCACCAAGAAATTGTATTTTTAAAGCTGGTCATGCTGATACAGTAGGAACCACAAAAGAAGTCCCATACGTCATAGGTGTCTCCTTCAATTCAAAACATACGTTTAAGATTATTTAAAAGCTTAACTAATATGTATGATAAGATAGTAATACGATTTGTATGTGTTTTAAATAAAGACATACGTGAACAGGTTCATCTAGGAAAACAACAGAGAAGAGTATGTGTCCGTATGTTTTGAACTTTATATACTGAACAGGTTAATCTTTGGTAAAATTATACCTTTTTTTTAAATTTTGTAAATGGAATGTACTTTTGAAAATTAAGTGTTTGGTGTGATGTTACATTGACTTAAAATTTTCAACTTAATTCGTACGAATACAAGTGATGACACAGATGACTTCTTTCATGATTTCGACTATACCAATAATATCACTGCTATTGCTCATATTAAATATTCTTGTTATTTGATCAACAAAGGCAGATCAAACATAATTAGTTCTCTGAGAGCGCTCTTTAAACAGGTTACTGTTATGTGTATTCTTATCGTTGACACGGAAAAAGATCATATCAAATAAAGATGGACAATCAATCAATTAGACTATTTGCCAATTTACTTAAAATTACTGCCATGACAACATTCCTTCTACAGGTGAGAACTTTCATGTCAACCGGCAACAGAGGAGCGGGTATAGGCGCATCCTTAAGAGAAGTGATGTTTCCATAGGACATATTTAACAAAACTGTCTTGAACTCTGCAATTTAGCATTATATTTTGTTTCTACAGTACTACAATCTGCAGTGTTGTGATAGCAAAAACGGTAAGTAAAACAAATGTTGATTTATTGAAATATGTTTTAGTTTGTTTTATTAGTTTTTGTTATTTAAAATTTGTTTACACGGGTGTCGGCTTAAAAAATTATATATTATATTGGCCATTTTTTGTCATTTTTAACTACTATTTGCTAACAGTACAATATCAATATCAAATATGTTGAAAATTTCATCTTAATGACTTAGTAATGTTTGTAATTATTTGTAGGAATGGAAATCAACAAAAAATAGAGTCTAAGAGTGGTATGGAAAAAAGAGCGCTGGAAACAAAAAAGCAATTACTACAGGCTGCATCATCTAGCCAACAATTGCCTTCTTTTTTTTTTATAAAAGTTGATTCGAAATTATCAATGTCATCAACCCATGACCCGTCTGATAAAATTTCTAAGGATATGCTTGAGTATGACATAATGTCTATTGAGGAAAAAGAACTATAGTTCGAATCAGTATCAAGTAACTCCCGTGGCGCATCCATGTCCTTTTTAATGGTAGAAGATATCAAACTTTTAATGCCTGGGCCATCTTAGACAGAAAAAGTGGAGGTAGACTTTGGTTCAGATTCTGATGCGGACTATGAAGATGAAAGTAAATTTACCGCAACGTGTAAGAAATTAAATATATTTAATCCTCCGGCAACAAACGCATTAATGGCAGAAAAATTAGCATGTTTAAAAGAGCATCCAGTGCAACCTAGTTTTGTTAAATCAGAATAGTCAACTTGTTAAAGTGTCAATTTAAAGCGACACTACAATACAACTCTTCAGCAGTTCCATCCAAATTTTCTGGGTAATGAAGTTTATCAAGAAAAACTCCTCTCTAGCTTCTTACCAAAAAAAAGCACAGCCATATTAATTCGCTCTATGAGCTAGCAAGAAAAATCTGCAGACATAGAGTTGCGTGTGTGCTGGACACTTAATAAACTCCGAAGTCATTTTCAAACTCTGAGATAGTAAAAGTGGTATATTGAAAGTGACACACTTTTTGAAGAGACAAAAAATGTTGTTGCCGTAATTTCAAGATATTTCTTTGTTGGCAACAAGCAACAGCAACACAAAAAGAACTGAAATTTCGACTGCTGACAATAAAAGTAGCTTGTTTGAAATTCTGCAGAAGGCGTCTTGCTGCACAATAGCACTTACCAGGCTACATTGCTTGGCTCCACATAAGCTTCTGAAACATTTTCAAAAGTGAATTTATTAAAGAATCAACATCGCTCAAGATTAACCGTCACCCACTCTGAAGACAGTCTTAGTATAACCTGCTTCCCGTGCGAAGCACACTTTAAAAAACTGGCTCAACACTGCAAATGTAATTTCTCCCAATGATTTTTGAATACAAATGCCTATCTATTGTACTTGATATTGTTTTGTAAGTGAAAATTAAATCAAAAATTAGTAAGAAGTATGGGTTTTTTGGAACTCGATAAAAATTTTCAAAAGGATCCGGACCCCCACCTAAAATTATTTACAGACTCCTACTCAAGGATAATACTTATAAAACAATCCACAAGGTACCAAAATTATATGTGTACAATATAATAAATACATAATATTTGATTAAAGGCAAATCAATGTAGCAACGCATTGATGAACCTTTATATTAATACGCTTGATATACACTTTGCCTGTTCACTGGTGTTGACAAGAAAATCATTACAATGTCGGATGGTGTAAAGAAATAGAAAATAGTGTTTGTCCCACTAGAACAAGTGGAAATTGTAAAAACTTTGGAAATCCACCATGTGTTAGTAAAATGTGAGATTTTCAAATACATCTACGCTCTCCTAATACACTATAAACCACACTTGTTGGGGGGTGATCATTACCCCTCAGAAATCCATGGTATTATGAAGAATTCAACGAAAATGTGGGTAAGAATATTAAACTTAACCCAAAAGAGCTAAAAATATAAAAGTTAGTAAATCACAGCCGAAGGAATGCATAGCAAATGCACAGATGGGGCAAACAGTAACAAGGAATAAATATAGAACATCTCATGATACGGTTGTGTTTGCAAAAAGTAAGACGTTTCAAAGGGCGATTAGTGAATTGTTTTCATAACCACCTTTTTAACTATAATATAAAGCAAATGTTTAGATAAACGGAAACAAGAATTTTTAGTACCAATTACAACTGGGTGAAGAACTTGAACCTATTAGAGGTTCGAAATAATCAAAAATAGTGGTAACATGATGTTTAATTATTTAAAGAAAAGGCAGAAATATTTTAAAGTAGGAAAATGAATATAAAGGAATGTTTAAAGAACTTTTCACAACAGAAAATTTTCTAACAAAGTTTTGAGTAAAAATGGGAATGTTCCTGGTTCAAATTCAGTCCGAAACTATCTTTTCTTTTTTCGGTTACTAGCTAGATTTGACACGATAATCCAGACTTTACATAAAAGCCTAGATGATATTTTCAGTTTAATAACTAATATCGAAAGAAATAAAAATCAACGGGTAAATACTATAGTTCACCTAAAATACATAAACCACTCCACACCTTGAAACATCACAGTGAATAAACACAAGTATGGTATTGCTTCTTTCTTGGTTAGCATTCTTCAATTGGCTTTCCCTCGTGATGAGTATAATGTAACGTTTGTACATCAATTTAAGGAATTCCATCTGTCCAAGGATCACATTCTTATTTCATTAGATATAACCTCTTTGTTCACGAATATTCCTTTACCCTTAGTCATCACTATTATCAAAGAGAACTGGAACAAGATTAAACTTTATTGTACGATGTCTAAAAATTTGTTTCATGCTGCCCTTAATTTGGTATTCAACCATACATATTTTGTCTGTCAAGATAAATACTCTACAACTATTTGGAACTCCAATGCGGTCACCGTTGTCTCTTATCATTGCTCAAATTGTAATGGATAACCTATTGTCCATGGTTCTACCTAACTACCTTATGAAACGTCTTTTCTAGTTAAATATGTTGATGACATCATTTGCTCCTTGCCTTGACAATACGTTGACCTAACTGTTACAAGATTTAATAATTTTAATGAACACCTTAAGTTCATGGATGAAATAGAAGTTGATGGCAGATAACCTTTTCTTGTCCTGTCATCAGGAGTTCAGACAATCTTCTAACCTTCGATTGATACACTAAACCAACTACTTCTGGCAGGTACATGAATTTTACTCCAACCACTGTATGTATCATGAGATCAACACTGTGAAACCTCTTCGTTATCGTATTGAACATATATCAGATCCTCAATTTATTAAGAAAAACAAAAAACTACTGGTAGACACTTTATTACACAATGGTTATCCAAAAGGAATTTTACACAAGTTAATATACAGTAATGTTTTGGCAAGTACAAACTCTAATAAAACAGACCACATATAAAAAAACTTCCGTATATAAAAACGTTAACTCCATTGTTGGTGAGAGTACTTAAGCAACCTATGGCGGCTATCGTCTATAAATACAATAATTCCATCCAGAATTAATTTACGAAATTGAAGAATCAAACTCTAAAATTATTAAAAAGTAACATCGTCTACAAGATCACAGGTAGTTGTAATAATAGTTACATTAGGCATACGAGCCAGTGGCTAAAGTGTCGTTTAACCCAGCATAGGAGTGATTGTGGAAAAAAATCTGCTAACTGTGCTTTGTCTTTGTATGTATATGCAACTAAACATACACCTTTGTTCGATGATACCATTATATTGGACAGTGAACCCAATATAAGACCAGGTTGTTCATAGAATTATTTTATATTAACAAGAAGTTCAACCCTATAAACAACAAAATGGATGTCGATAAAGTGCATAATGTTTACTTTGCATAATATAAAGTAGTTCTTTTCAAACACCATTGAAGTCATGAATACTCGTTTGAAGTGTAACTGTTGTCATTTTTGGAACGCTGCCTTTGTCATTTTCAAATAATCATACTAGATTAGTTCTTTGCGCTTTGAACCGTCATAACTATAAGATGTGCCCTTCTGGCGCTTTTTAATGTGGTAATTTATCCATCTTGCTTTAGTATGTAAATCATAGATTTACTCCAATATTTTTTACAGAATATGTAAATCACAAGTAAAAAATGTGCTTCTTGTCATGTATTTTTATTCATGTGGTTTTTTCTATTTTAGCTTTTGATAATGGCAGAAATGTTTGCCGAACATTAAGGTTTTGATTAAATTATTCATTTATTTGTTTTATTGGACTATAATTGGACTATAAGTTTTTACAGTAACGACCTTTTTTTATAATAATTATTTTTCTTAAATAATGGGCTTGAGGTCTGCTGATGGTAAAATAATATTTATTTATAATTATGTGATGTGTGTGCATGTGTGTATATTCCGTTTATCTATGTGTATATATATATATATATATATATATATATATATAATGATAACAAAAATAAAATCAAAATCAAGCAGTTTTGGAAACTTCAAAAAGACATTTTAAAAATACTTTTATAATTTATACACACTTTTATTTCTACAAATTACGAATTTAAGAAGCGAAGAAATAACTATATTATACATATAAAAATAAAAAACGTTATTGATGTCAGTTAGATATCCTCATATTGTAAATTGGAGTTAATGTTAAATTTATATCCCAGTTCTGTATTATATAGGATAAAAAAATATCCGAAAATTTAGGCATTTAATAAAGAGATTATTTTACCATCAGCAGACCTCAAGCCCATCATTTAAGAAAAATAATTATTATATATATATATATATATATATATATATATATATATATATATATATATATATATATAGTATATATAAAAATATAAACCGATCAACATTTCTACTTAAATTTTTAGCTTTTAAATAAAAATAATTGAAAATTCAGTTCTTATCTATTTTGTGTTCAAATTTTCAATATTTGCAATTAAATAACGATTTTGGGTGATGATATAAATATCGTATCATAACGTCCCTTTATATGTACAACAAATTTGTATCCATGAGACACTGTAAAGATATATTTAAAAAACATATTTATAAACATAGTAGAACTAGTATAGTAAAGTACAAAGAAAACATCTAACATATGTGATAGAGCAATGCTAATACAATACTGAAAATCTTCAAATTCAATATTGTTGTGATGTAATACATTTAATCTCCTAAATTTGGTCTTCAAGAATGTCATCCAAAATTTCGTGCACTCATACACTGTTTTTACAATCTAAAAATTATTGAAAATTTTTTAAAATGATTTAACCTTAAAAAGCGATAACGAAAGGTATGCCAACTTCAAATCGCATGCCTTATGTATACTTTCTTCCAAAGTTTCTTTAAATAGCGTTTTCAGAATATAACACTCCAGAAATAGCTTCCTAGCTAGTCTATATATGTGCTCCAATTGGATAAACAAAGAGGCCTTACAATTTTGTAGATGTGATGATATTTAGTAGTAACTTGTATAATTCCAATAGCAGTACTGTGTTGCTTTAGTTCTGCACAATGGGATTTTTGAGTGTTTATACATAGGTTACAGAGTTTAAGCTAGAGCTTTTATTAATATGATCGATGTAAAATAGTCTGCATATAATATGCATTTTACACATGTAATGAAGCTGTAGAATGGAATAAAGTCTAGTATAGGACCAGAGGAACTGTTAAACTGAATTTTATGTTATCACAGTATTATTTAAATACAGTTTGGCATTACTTAAAGACTAGAACTTTAATATACATAAATGAATAATATGATTGATTAACACATTTGAAAGCTGTTGCAGTTCACACAGAGTATCTGATGAAGAATTTTATTATCAACTGAGAAGGAAATGGAGAATAAAAATGTTTATTAACAATTTTGCCAATATGTCCATGAATTTAGAAAAAAATTGTGTATAGAGAGATTTGTCTACAATTATTGTACAAAGTGATGTGACAAGTGCTTTAAATACGACGAAAAAATTTACAACTAGTAATATTTGTTTAGACGATTCAAAACAAACAATAATTTGCCATTTCTAGTACGAATTTTTTACAGGTTTTTGAAACATAAAGAATATTGGCAACATAAAATTTTAACAAACTTAAGGAAATAATTTTTTGAAGGACAAGGTACTTAATTTACATTGGTTTATGTTTGAATGAGATTTGTTGTTACTTACACAAATCTTAAATTGCAAGAACTACATAATTCATTGTGTACCAGTGATCCATACAACTGAATAAATTTATTAAGCTTTTCATTTGGACAGGCTTAAATTAAGTTACGTTAGAATAATACAAAAAAGAAGACAGGTAAAAGAATTGTGAGAACAAAAAGTAAGTTGATGACAAAAACCGAAAATAGTAACAAGTAAACAAAGTTTACAGTTATACTGAAAACAACTTTTCTTAATTAATCTCTGTAACACCACAACAATGTTAAATTATAAAAGATTGAGCGGTTTATTATTTAAAATATATTTTTGAGCGAAAATAGCAGGGTTGTAGTACAGCAGAAGTATATAAGTTTTTTTTTTGTACCATTATTTGCCAGATCTGGATTTTGTTATCTTTTACATTATCTTTAAAGCAGTTTTGTTATTTTAAAACTTAATGATTCGGTCGTTATTTTAATACCGAAAGTATTCTGTCCTTGGTATCAAATAAAAAAATTTTTATCATCAAGTTGTAGATTTGTTTCGAGATCTTGTGATTATTTTCTGTTTGTTTTAATTTTTAACGCAATACACTTTATTTTAAAAACATATAAATTTAGCTCTTTTAAATCCTAGAATCACCACAGATACTACTTTTTTATAAACATTTCTGATGGTATGACCAATAGAAAATAAATATTTATTGAGCGTATGATATATGTGTAAATTATTTGATTGAATCAGTTGCACTAATATCTGGACAGTAAAAAAAATGTATTGCAAATTAAAACAGTACCTTCTCTTACAAAGGTGTTTTAAGTTCTTTTATTAATCGGTAAGGAAATTACCGACAAATAAGGTAATTTTGCCCATCACGGTAACTTTGCCCAAAATACACTACGAAACTTTAGCACAATAATATCAACCGCATTTTAAAATCAGCACAGGTTCTACCAGCTGCAAAATATAAGTGGAGTTTCAGGGCGTGCCATCTGGTAAGTTCATCATTCCGACAAGTACTAATAAGCCAGGCGTGGGATTTTGTTTCGGAGCGTTGTATGTACACCTGGTTTCGCAAGTAAGAAACTTTATCTTATTACTGGTAAGGCAGGTTTACTTAAGTATGTTTGAATATTCCTGCTTTACATAAATTGACTATAAACATTGTTGTGTTTTACTAAAGTGAAAAATGTTTGTTTTTAACTTAAAATCTAGGTTGTCAAATTCACCCTAAATGTGATGAGTTAGTTTAGGGTTACCTTACTCATGCTAAGGTTACTTTGTCCAGCTAGATTTTTTAATAGAAAGCGTCCGAAATTAAGTAAGACCAGTTAATTTGTTGTTTTAGGATAATGCTTCAAAGTTATAAAAAGAAATTATTCGCAAGCCACTTTAAGTTCTGCAGTTTTAGCTATTACCAATGGTACTTGTCTATTAGGCAAGCCGCTGTCAAATACAACATCCCAAGGAAAACATTACAAAACAAAGTTTCCCAAAAGCATTGTAAGTGACATGGCGGTCAGTTTTTCTAAAAAAGATGAAAATACAGTTTTGAAGTGCATATTAACATGTGATGACTGGGGAATGTCATTAGATTCCCTTGAGAATAGGTTATTTGTGGAGAAAAACCTCTCGGTTCCTGGTCGTACTGTTGAAAAATTCAAAAACAACTTATTTGATGAAGCATGGTATAACTTGCAGTTAGATGCCAAAACATGAAACGAGCTTGAGCTGCTTTGGGCATTTACCAACTTATGGCTTATTTCGATTACTTAGAAAGATCATTAGAGAGAGTTCCACCCAGGTACTAAACTTTGATGAGATTAATTTTTTCGACGACCCTGGAACTAAAAAGATGGTGTTCAGGAGGGGAGGGAAATATCTGGAGAGCAATATGAATTCATCGAAGTCATGTATTTCTATATTGTTTAGCGTTGGGGTGGATGTAACTATTTTACCATGTTATGTGGTATATAAGATCGAACATTTATGGAAAACTTGGGTAGAAGACAGTCCCCGAGGTACGAGATATGGAAGAACAAATTCAGGTTGCTTTGATGGACTTTGAAGAGTGATTTATGCAGAAAGTCATCCCGTGGGCACATAAGCTTGAAAGTACTAAATGCATACTTAGGGATAACCTAAGCTTACATTTACGTCCAAAAATAATAGAAGAGTGTGGAAAATTAAATATAAAATTTATATTTTTACCAGCTGGTGCTACCCATCTATGCCAACCGCAAGATATAGTGCATCAATGGATAAAGCTGTGTTCTCAAGACTGCTTGGAAAGCGTTTACATGAAATATATTGAAGATGACCGGATAACGTTAAAGCAGAATTCAAATCTAGTAGGATTATGCCTCTAAACCGTAAAGAAGTATTGAAGAAAGTACCTTCTAGGATTTAGTGCTACATGTTCAGTTGTTAGTGACATCCTTCAAAATTATTTTCAGGTAAATCTCCGTCACTGATAGATTTAGAACTAATGAATTGTATTACAAATCCCGTAGATGCGGAGAATTGCACGAATAAGAACGTGCCTTGTTCAAGTGGGAGTGCAGACGATTAAAATACCTCAATAAAGTAAAATGCGCACTAAGAACGAAAGCAGTAGTAGCAAAAATGAAAATATCTCGTTACATGATGAAGATGACGATGTGTTACGTTTATCGAGGCAGCCACGTTGGGCGCCAATTTTTTGCTACGTTGGCTCGTAGCCGTGCGTAACACAAAGAAAATCAAAGAAATGACCGGGCTCAATCGGAGATTAGGGGGGGTTGTAGAAAGCAGACCAACATATAATGTACGCGGCTGTAAGGTGTTAGTAACAATACCTGCAATAAAAAAAAATTAGTCCTGCAAACCTGAAATAAAGAAAAAGCATAGCATGCTGATCGAGCATAGATTGTTCAGTACTTTGTAGAATGTAAAAAAAACTGTTTGGATAATCTATATAATATAACAACGGTAAAAGCAATACAAAAAATTTGTAGTACAAAGTGAGGTAATATTGGGAAGTAGCAGAAACGTTTCCTCACACACCCATTAAACATAAATCAGACAAAATTTTAAAAAAAGATAAATAGGTAAGAACAATTGATATGAGTCATCCAGTATTGTTGATTCTTCTTTTTTTTTTTAAATAGCATGCAAGTCTATGGTAAAAGGTATCAGAACGACAAAGATATGGCAAAACAACGGATAGATATTTAAAGTAAGAACAAGTAGGAAATAGTTCAACTTACAAAAGGTCCTTCAGTAACGCTTCCTTGCAATTGAAGTGTGGGATTCACAATGTCCGGCACTAACGCAGCACTTCACCCTTGACTGGGAGGGTGTTGATTGAACTTATCACACGTTACCCTAATCACACCTACGTATTTCACTGGTGTTAGCAGCAGACATTATCACGCGACGGAACTATGTAGCATTAATAAATTTCTTGTTAATTCTATTTCCTGAGACAATAATTTCGAAATATTTTGTAGCACTAGTTTAATTTCAACTGGGACCAAATGTATATTATTTTCATAAACATCCAAAAAGCAGTGAGAAACTTCAACCAATACCTTTGTAAACCGATAATCTGTTATATTTCGCAAATAACGAAATTTGCGCAAGCAATGATCTGTTTTAGATGCTTTGGGGTTAGAAAACTCAGAAACTACAGTATCAACTGTATTTGGATAATCCAAAGTATGCACTACTCTGATTAAAAAAAGGACCATGAAACTAGATCGCACACACAGTTTAAATATCAAAAGACAAAGCACCAAAAAACACAATGAGTAAAGCACGTGTATCACTAAAGTAAGTCCGTCAAATGTTCCGTAAAACACGTCGTCGACCAAACACGTTCGCCTATCAACCATACTACTTCAATCGGAATTAGCACTACACTTTCTACAGTTAATATACAACTTTTATTTCACAAGAAAAACAACTAAAATCGTGCGTGCTTGTTCATGAACAATTCGAAAATTGATACCGCATTAATTCTCACTATTGTCAAAGCAAAGAAGAAACAGTATTTTCAACGTAATTAATATATAGGAACCAAGAACAAAACTACAACTCCTCATCTGTTTATTCAACTCGTTGCTATTACAACCTCTTATCGTCTATTATCTAGACTTGTATATCCACATAAGGAACAAAATCTATACGAACGGCAAGACAAGAACGAAGCAATCCACTCATTATAATACGACGCATTCGCCTAAGGAGTTAACAAATATAAAATATAGAAATAGTAGTTACAGAAATGTATTTACTAATTGGGAAAAAGCGTAAAATGTTAAGCTATAAAAATGCACGTTACAGATGATTTCATCGATTTGGAAATAATTAAAAACCTATTCAAAACATGTCGCTGTAGATTCGTTCGTAATAATAAGATTTGAAATCCAAGGCAAAACAGCACACAAGGCTTAGATTGCAAAGGTAATAACAATATATGTCAGTGGCAAAAAGTTCCACGTATCCTACCTAAGATCCAAGAGTGGCAAAGTTTTTGTTTTTCCTGTGCAAGCTGATAGATGTGACGTTTACTTCAAACAAGACAGGCAGTGCTCCCAGAACCCATCAGTAGGCACCATGTTTAAATTATATTCAGATGACAAATCCTAGCTAAATTAAGTGAATATTGTGCCTTGCATAGAAATATTGAATTGTGTTAAAGTCAAAAACATTTTCTAGTTTAGTTTTTGTATTTTTTGCTATTTAAAAGTGAGGTGAAAATGTTAAATCTTTTGAAATACACATTGTAGTCAAAGTCACCCCTTTTCGGTATGCAGCTTTGCCCACCCATATTCTATTTTATTTATCAAAAAATAATGGTAATTTTTTAGAAATTATACCTATTACGTTCTTTGAACCCTTGAACTATAAAGTTCAACGAAAAAAATTTCTCAACAATAAAAATTAGACAGTCGCCCCTGTATGGTTTCTAAGTTTCGAACAATTTGTATAATGAACCATTCGGGAATAATGTTATTCCTGCCCTTTTGATCCTTGTTATGTATCTGGGTCCTATCCTGATTTTTTTTACTTAATCGGCAATGCTTTTAAAGTTAGCCGACAACAAATAATAGAATCATTATAGGTAAGTATTGAAGTGGAATGTCCTTCAAATGCACAAAAATGACTAATTTTTAGTAAAAACATTTGTTAAATGGTATTGTAGTTTTGAATTACATAAGATGCTTACTAAATTATGAAAACAAAGATAGGATATAAGGCCTCTTGGTGTTATCATAATGTAAAACAACCAGCTGAAGTTATTGATATTCCATTATGTTTTTAATACTAAAACTGTATAACTACAGCGTATTTAAAAAAAATTAGAATATTTTGCGGAAATTGAGGCTTCCCAGTAATGGCAGTAGCAATGCTGCCAGTCGATGCCAGAAAAAGGATAAAAACAATAAGCGATTGATTTACATTAGTTCTGAATTGAAAGACAATACAATTGACAGTATTTATTGACCAGCCGAACTTTGTTCATTGAGTAGTTCCTTTTTAAACTACCGACAATATATTATTTAAAATAAAGACTATTACTATGTACAGTAATAGAACACCAGTTAAATATATTATCAAATAACTATACGTTTTATGATGGCTTGGCAATAACTGCAAAATGTAAGAAAATCTCACGTATACTGCGTATTCAGCATGTGCTGTTGCAACAAATTCGCAACCTCTCTTTGTGTAAACGCTATATACAGCACAAAACTTTTATCATTCAAAATTGATAAAATAAAATCCTTTTTTACTCGATAAACAGTAATGATAACAGAATTCAAAAAACATAGTTAGATGTGTAATTCACCCCAGTTATTTGAACTTAATAGTTAAACACCCTAATACACTAAAATTCTTTGCAAATTAATAAAGCCTTTGCTGACAATAGTATCTCCAAGTTTAAATACAAAGATAGAGAAGCCTGTTATATCGAGACCCTAATAATACATGGCAATTTACTGAACTCGACGACATTCATTAAATGCAAGCATTTAAATATATTACATACTTTGGGAAAATAATTCAAAATAAACAATATAGTAATACTGTTTAAGAAGTAGCCTATAAAAATTCAACAATGAACAACAAAATAAAAATGTACATAAAATTATTTAAGGGTTTTTAAAATGTCCTCTAGTATTATTTGAAGAAGTTTTGTTATATGGGTTCATCATAGGACTATATGGTAGGGATCCCAAACCAGATGCCAGATTTGGTCTAACAGTATTTACAAGATCAATTTCTCTACGAGCACCCGGGTTATTAATAAAGTGGAGCTCACCAGGTGATGTATATTTTGAAGGTAGTCTCATTTTCGGAACTACTCCAGTATTTTGGTGCATTTTCTGTATTTGTGGAATAGGTTTACACACAGCAAGCGGCATGGGTGTTGGAAGCATAGGGAGACTAACAGGATGATATCCAGGAGGTGGTGGTGGTGGTGGTACAGAAATATGCGCTAAATGTGGTAATGGTGGTATTGCAGGTGAGCCAAATGTGGGAGGTGGGAACTGTGCATTTGGTGGAAAATGTACCATAGGATATGGTGGTCTAGTTACATTAAAAATGGGCGGGGGTATATTAATCATATTGAAATTTGGTGGCATTGTAAAATTTGGTGAACAATAACTGTTAAAACCTTGATTAAATGCAGGTCGTACGTTACATGGTATAGGAGGCTGGTGATAGTGAAGTTTTACACTCCTCTTTAACATTTCACTTTTAGGTGGTGGTTCTAAACCATCTCGTACTTTGAATCGTGCACTATCCACTTCATTTCTGAGATTCATAGCTGTTTCAAAAATTTTGTGTCTATCAAGACTGTTCCGTTTCTTCTTTCGGGCATGCACATTCATCTCGTTGCTATTACTAGGAATACAATGTCCAAATTCAAATTCATCATCTGAAAAATCCAAAAACTCTAAAGGCACTTCATTGTCCCCTTGCCATGAAGCATCGCTTCCTTTCATTCTGTAAGATAAAAGTTCATGTTAGAAAATGCAATACAAGTTGGTGTAAAAATTATAATAATATTGAAACTATTTGTTCCGACAGAAAAAGCAACACTTTAATAATAGTATTTTACTCCATTTGGCCACTAAGTGATCAAAGTATATATATTTAGCTTTTGAATAGTTTTGTGATTAACAGGTTGTTACATTCCAAATTTGGCAATGTACATTTTTTAAATATGTGAGTAAGTTACCGCGAATATTTTCAAATGAACTTGTTAATTTCCATCATTCCGGACAGTAGCGTTTGCAAAAGAATGCGCAGGCGCGGAGTGAATGGCGCAAGTGCGGGTGATGTGATGAGACTTTATTAGAATAGAATAGAATAGAATAACGTTTATTGGTGAAGAAATTACACCAACGGGCGAGGAATTCAGCAAAGCTGGTTTTCAATTCCTCCCCTTCAGTATAAAATATAAAATAACTATTAATATTAAATATAATAAACAAGTAGGTAGGTATATGTATATTCTAATATCAAGTTCTTTTCTGTTCGTCCCATAGACCATTATGAAACTTTGTACGAAATGTTTTTTTAGTTTTAATATCAAATAATTCTTCGTATTTATTAAATATCAGTGGAGCAACATAAGCAAAACAAGATTTAAATTTAGCAGTAACATGTGCAGGTATCGTAAGACTAGTATTGTTTCTCAGATTTAGGCGATGTAAGCTAGATCGTGGTTGTAATATTTCACGAAAGTAATTTGGTTCTTTGGTGACTATGATTACATATATGAGAGTGGCAAGTAATAAATCTGTTCTTCTATCAAATTTAAGTATCGCTTTTGAGTTGTAATAGGGTGTGACATGTATCCTGCGTTGTATATCAAACGAGAATCTAAAGCATACATTTTGCAACACTTGTATTCTGTTCTTAAGATAAGATGTCAGATGTTTATAATATACAACGCTGCAATAATCTAGATGACAAATAACTAAACTGTTACAAAGTCTCCACTTAATATAAAAATTTAGTAAGTGCTTGTATCTGTATAGGGTACGCATTTTATAATAACATACTGCTATTTTTTTATTGACATGACTTTCACAATTGAGTTCAGTGTCCAACGTTATCCCTAAATATTTAACACTACCACTGATATTAATCACAGTATTGTTCACTTTCAGATTTATTTTTTGTAGCATGCCTGCCCGTTTACAGTTTGTTTTTGAACCAACACGCATGGCCTCAGTTTTCGTTGTATTCAGGATTAGCCCATTATTTTGTACCCACTTGCAGACTGCAGAAAGTTCTTTGTTCAATTGGATAATGGTGTTATTGACAGATAGTATGTCACTCGATATGTATAACTGTACATCATCTGCATACATATGGTATTTGCATGCTGAAGATAACACTGAAGGAAGGTCTGCTGTATAGAGGGCAAACAGGAGAGGTCCCAGAATACTTCCCTGTGGTACACGAAGAAACTGGGATTGATGTTTAACTAGTTTAACAGATTGATACCTGTCCAATAGGTAATTTGTAAACTAATCAAGGACAGTTGCGCTGCATCCATAGTAGTGAGGCTTTGCTATCATAAGATCATGATTGATAACATCAAAAGCCGTACTGAAATTTATGAAAACTAAGTACATAACCTTTGATTCGTCAATTGAGGTTGTTAAATCGGTGACAACTTTGGTTAGTGCTGTAGCAGTACTGTATCTTGTTCGGAAGCCTGACTGAAGTGATGGTAATATACTACATCGCTTGATATGTTCCATTATTTGAACATATACCAAATGTTCAATAACTTTTGATAGGATAGGCAATATGCTGATCGACCGTAGGTCAGAGTAGCTCATAGCTAGTGCTTTTTTAGCAATAGGGGTTATAACCGAAAGCTTCCATGCAGCAGGAAAAGTACCAGACTGTAGTGAAAAGTTGATAATGTGAGTGATTGTCTTGACACAGAAAGGCATTATTAGTAACAGCATTTTACGGTTAATACCGTCAATACCATGAGCATTAGTTTTGATTCTTCTTACAGATTTAACCACTGATTCTGTAGTTACCTGATTAAAACTTAAAAAATCAGTTGCTTTTTGGTAAAAATTTGTCCAATAGTATTTGAGTTGTTCCTCAGGTACTGTCTGTTGTGGAATGGAATTAACAAGGAAATTGTTTACATCAGTTGCATTTTGAATATCAGGTGAGATTTGATTTCGTTCTCTGGAGTGAATTTGACATCTGTCAAACATCTGCCATAGTTTCTTAGGATTGTTTATATTAGATTTACATTGATACTCAAAGTAAGCTTTCTTTTCATTTTTAATAGCTTGCGTGGTGTAATTCCTGAGCTCCTTGTAATACTGAAATTTTATTTTATTTTTGGATTTGAGGTATCTTCTGTATGCTGCATTTCTTAATTGTATCATCTGTCTAATAGTAGCAGTAAGTAATATAAGAGTGGGCCCTTTTTTGACTATGAATCGTGCGTATGGGTGCATGAATGTCAAATAGCGATGTAATAGCTTCATTAATAAAACCTACTTTTTCATCTAATGAAGTTATTAATTCAACGGTGTCCCATGCAATTTGATTAGCATCATGTTCAAATTTGTCTATATCGAAACACTGAAAATCTATATATATATATATATATATATATATATATATATATATATTGTTATGCATAGATCTTTTAGGTATAGTTAAATCAAACTGACAAGCAACAGCTCTGTGGTCTGTTATATTGTGAAGGTCAAGTGTTTTGCATAAAGTAACATTCATGTTAGGACTGGTACATATAATATCAATTAAGGTTGTTGAAGTATCTGTGACACGAGTGGGTTCCTTAACATTTTGTTTTAGTTTGAAAGTACTGAGTAGAGAGCTTAATTTTTTGAAGCTAAAGTTTGTACTGGTAAAATCAATATTAACATCCCCTATTAAAATAACATTGTCAAATTTAGTGCAAATGTGAGACAGAACTACCTCAAGTTCACTAAGGCAGGCCAAACTTGTACTTGGGGATCTGTATATAAGACCCGCTGCAACATTGAGTTTATTCGATTTGAAGTTGATCCATAGTTGTTCGAGAGTAGGATGTTCAATGTAGTCGATTGTTACTGTTTTATGAGGCAAACTACATCTAATATACCAACATAAACCACCACCTCTAGTTGGACAATCCTTTCTATTTAAGTCATATTCTTGAATATGCACTAATGAGGATGGAAATTCAGTAGGAAGCCAGGACTCTGTGATACCAATTATATCATAATCATGAGAGTGTATAAAAGCTTCAAATTCATCAAAGCATGGAATAAGAGATCTAATATTTATAAGGCAAAGACTTAAAAATCCATGACTTTGTTTAACATTACATTGGGACATTCGGGGGTTATTGATTGTATGAATTATCTGTGATTGCTAAATCTATTGATAATATTCAATTTTAGCAGTTTCCTTCTTTAGTACCTGGAGGTAGCAAGGACATTTTTTATCTACCGCTGTATGTGTATCATCAACTTCCAAGTTGATCTTGGCTTTCGCGTATAAACAGTTGGAGCATTTCATAACTTTTGCACTGCAATTCTTATAATTGTGTGTTCCAGAGCATAATGAACAAGTTACATTAGACTTACAGTCTTGTGCTACATGGTTATATTTTAGGCAGTTATAACATTGAATAACATTTACATGATTATAGATATTCCCCATAGACCATCCAATTGCAACTTTTTCAATTTTTAATAAGTGGTCATGTGTTTGTGGATCAGCTTCAACAATTACTACTGAATTATTATGTTTTGTGTTTTTAATTACCTTTATGATTTTCAGATGGAAATTGTTATTTCAGTGTTAAGCTTATTTTGCTTAATTAACTTTTCAGTAATTTTTTTATTATCTGCATCTATATCATCACTGCTTATGTTGACAATTCGCACTTTTGGCTTTCTGAAACTAGGTGCTTGAACATTGTACTTGCTGCCTAGCTTGTCAACAATATTTTTTTGTAATAAATTACAGTCTGATTGATTTATGCAACCGATGATGATGCCACCCTTTGATGCTTACGAATTTTTGAAACATTTACTCCAATATCTGCAGGGTTAATAACATCTTTGATCTCGGACTTAGGGTCCTTACTTTCCTGAGTGGTAACTGGTTTGATAATTAGCACTGGTTGAGCCTTGATTACACTTGCATAAGTCGCAGTGAGTGCTTTATTGGACACACTGAGGTGACTGGTGGCAGTGGGAATTGTTTTATAAGTCACTTCCACTAGTTCTGCTTTAAATTTTTCAAACATATTGTTTGTATCATTTATGACCTTTTCAAATTTAGATTGCATAACATATTCTAATGTCTGATTACTATCAGTAGATGAGAGACAAGATTTACAGTGGAAAAGAAGGGTTCTTCGTTTTAATTCAAGACAGCGTATCTCGGAGGATGTAAGACCACTGCAGGAATCACATATGGGATGTTGGCATTTATCACAGCTGAAAACTTTGTCTGATTCATTACATAGAAAGCAGCATGGCATTTTGTAACACTGTTTATACACAGGTTAATGGCATTTGTTTTGTTTATAGATAATGTTAGTAAAGTTGAACTTTGTAATCATACAAGCCATATGCTACTATCTTATCATGCCACAAGCAATAAGTTTATTTGTATAGTTCTTGTTAAAATGAAATCTGTTCACCTACTTTTAGTGAAAAAGGAACTTTGATGTAATCAGCACAGCCACTGTAACACCACTGAATTAAGAAATGTTTAATTGTTGTTGAGTACAAAAATCAAAATTTATTTACACCTTTTTACTGAAACAAACCAGAAACTTGAAGAGCAATATTAACACACTTTTATCACTTTTATCACTCACATCTACTGAGACTACGAGGCCTGAAGCCAAGAACAGCTACCTGTGTCGTGGTGTATCTTTTCTCTTTTTTAGGATGTAGGTTCCCTTTTACCTTATCTTCGTGTGCCTTTACCTGTATCCTTCTCTCCCTACCTACGAACGAACAAAAGAGGATGAACGAATAAAATCTGGTTCAGTAAATGGTGTGATGTGATCCACACGAGAAAGCCCTGGGATATAAACTATAAGGTACGATTTAAGTGTACATTGCTTTCATTTATATTGTAAATTCATAATTGTATCACTTTTAAACGTGTTTGGTATTTGATACAATTTGCCACGTAATTGTGTTATATTAAACGATTGCGCAATAATTTGAAACGTGGAAACGTAAGAAAGTTTTAGTAATTTAACTTGAATCTCGATTCCTATTTATCATTTAAAGTTAAAGAAGTTGATATAAGTATCATATTTAATGAATAAAAGTGCGCTTGTATTTTACAGAGTGTAACCATGAACTTACGAAAAATTCCATTTTCTCCGGATTCTTTATATTTTGGTGGAACTTATTTTTAGAATTTGGAGTTCAACGACCTCTCGTGATCCCTAATCATGTCAATATTAGTTTGTTCTCAGCATTCGTACTACACTTATCGAGTGTATCTTTTAAATTCCTTTATAAAAACTAAAAATAAAAACTGTCAGGATAGCAAAATTGTAAAAGAAAAGTGGTTGTTAAAAAAAGAGACTGTTAAAAGTTCAGTTTTTATGTCAAAATTTTTTAAATCGAGCGGAATGACTGAATCAGATAAACAATTAAATTTAAATGAAGTTCAAGTGTTTGAGAATTTTGATTTGTGTGACAAAGAAGATGAAAACAAAAAATCTAATTGCCTGTAGGGATATGATTCTGAAAATGAACTAGATAATAAGACTGTTATGGGAAAAAGCGATATAGATTCTGTAAAAAATATTGCGGTACTGATATTTTATCAATATCTAGATATAGTGCCACCAAGCAAATATAGGACTTGGGAGGTGTGTCCTTGGTGTCGTTGCCTGCTAAGAAGTACACTCAAAATAGAAAGCTTTTAATTGTCAAATTGAAACATTTGTGAGGTTAGGTTATTAATATTCAATATTAATGGCATTCGTGTATTTTTTAATCTTTAATAATTTTAGAAGATTTAATTAACAATGACATGACATAACACACACCATGGAATTTTAAATTTGCTTAAAAATGTTTGTTCCCGCAGTGTACTTTGAAACAAATCGCTTTCTGATTGGTTCCATATGTTCTTGTCAAATTTTAGTTCACATATTTTCTGGGTGTTATGTTTGCTCGATGGGACTGTATAGGAAAATTGCGGCCTCGATTAATGTTAAACACGGTCCAGTAAAAATTGGGAGTACAGATTTGTAATTTTCAGGAGATCCTACTCTAAATAATTCAAAAATTAGAGGCATGCCTGTTTCTACTTTTCATTACTACAGAAGTTTATCCAATGGAGAAAAATACAACAGAAGCTGGCTACAATATTCTGAATCTAGAAACTGCGTTTACAGTTTTTACTGGTCTTTTGATGGTCCCAACCTGCTAAAGAAGAGGATTAAAAACTGGCATAACATTTCTGATTACTTAAAACCTCTTGAAAGACAACCACTCTTCATCTTATAATTTAGTGGTGAGAGGCTGAAAGAAATTGAAGAAATAAAACTGGCATCAATAAAGATTTACCTAAACAAAAAGAAAAGCGAGCAAACTACTAGAAAGATATTCTAGAATGGCTTATGTCAATAGCTGGTTTTTAAGCAGGCAATAATTTGTCTTTTAGAGGATCTATAGATCATCTACATCCTCCTCACAATGGAAACTTCCTAGGATTAGTTGTTATTTAACAAATATGATCCTGTTATAAAAAAAACATCTAACAAAAATTGAAACTAAGGAAATCCGACAGCGTGACTTAGAAAAAACTAACTATCCAAAACAAATTAATAAATCTTTTGGGCAATAATACTAAATCGCGAATTACTGCAAAGTGTAAAGATGGTAAATACTTTTTAATTATTTTAGACTGTACACATAAGGGTCATGTCAAACAACTGTAATTTACCTTATGATTTGTTGATATTGGCAAGGAGTGTATACAAGAAAATACAGAAAATTAACAATTGCATCAATAGCAAAATTTTGGACGAAAACAATTGAGCCACATCAAAAGTCCTAACTTTGTTAGTAAAGGTAATTATTTGAGATTTAACAATGGTCTCGATAACTTTAGAGAAGGTAGATAAAAGCGAAATACGTCTATATTATTAACAACACTATGAACCACCTTTAAAAGTTGTTTTAAGCGAAAGGTATATTTGTCAGAGTCATTGCTAAAATTAATATTAAAATCTCTGGTGATAATTAATTCATCTCCATTTGATACAGCACCTAACACAGTATTAAGGGAGATTAAAAAGACTTCAATATTTCCATTTGGAGAACGGTAAATACAAATAATGTTTAAGCGCAGTGCAATGCTAAAAATGTGGGAAAATTCAAAGTCAAGATCAGTATATGAATAGTTTAAGTCATGCTTTGCTTCAAAACCGTTATTGGCAGCACTATAGATTGCTGTGCCACCATATTTCAAGCTTTTCCTATAAGAGATATTAGTGAGTGAATAATTTTCAATATAAATATATTTCCCGGGGATGAGTCAATACTCCGTAAAATATAGGATAGTAGGATTGTTTAACTGACTTAGAAGTATTAAAAGATTGTTGACCTTGTTGTGCAGGTTACGGATAATACAAAGTAACAGTCACAGATTACATTGTTTGCTACTCATAAAAAATGGGAACTTGAGCTGTTTGTACTGAGGTTTGAGTCATGATTTATAACGGGTAGATTTGCATACTTGGGAACTGTTTGATTAATTACAATTGAAGAATTATCGTTTCACTCATTTTGTTTAATATAATTAAGTTGGAGTTACGACAATTGATCTCAGTTTCCATGATTGAAAAATTGTTTGTCGACGAAATTACATTTGGGAACGTACAAAATACGTTCAGGGTTATGCATGTTTGACGATGCGAGTAAAGCATAAATGCACTTGCTGTTTGCATTATTATAACAAAGTACTTTGTTCGTGAACTACAACATCCCTGTTTTATTTGTGTTAAAAACAAAGCATAAAAAAAACTATTCAAGTTTATTTCATCCTTTTATTATATCACGATAAATATTTCAAAATTTAAATAAACGTACAACCTCAAAATTTAATACCAAAAATCATGTTTTTACATGGAAATCTATAAAGAACCTGTAATTTTTCTATTGATTTGTTATTTTGAACATAGGTACTACAAAGTGTTTGCCTCAAAGTACAAGTCTTGCAGTCTCTACAAACTGACTACCTTGAAGACCAACTTACTGAAATTAAGTTTGTGATAACTAATTTCTTTTTCAGCAATGTGGTATGTACAGCTACCAGTAATGCAAAACAATTTTCATTTGTGAGGTTATGAGCCAAACTCAGAAAATCATAAATAATTTATCAGAAAACCTAAAACTCTGCATTCTTTTCAATTAATTGTTTTCTTTTATATCGCTATGAATCGTGTAAAATATATATAAAGTTTCTACTTGCAACCCGGTTTTCCTTACCGTAGCCTGTTTGAAATATTTCTATAAAACTTCATGCAAAACATTATATAAAAAGCAGCAATTAATATCCCAATAGTCTGGGGTGCACACTCTTCATCAATGAGAAACATAACAAAAAATAATTTTGCAGAATTAAATTCAGAAACAACCACACATGCACATTAGAATAATGTATCTCAAAATTTTTTCTTAAACTATGAGCTACTAGACAAACTAAAAACATTTAACTGTGCCAACATTAAGCATTTCAAACCATAAACCCATAATACATGAAGACATATTTTGATTGGAAGGGGTCCTATAAACACCTACTCACACACCTTGCTCTTCATTTGTGTGTCATTCTTCATGCATATAATCTTTTTCCATTCGTTTGTAATCATGATAATTTTCTGGAACCTGACAAAACAGGCTGGTATAGATTCAAGAATCCAAAATTATCCAATATGTATTGCATATCCTATTGTCATGTAATTCTTCCATTGGTAATATTGATTTGCATACCAATAATATACATTCACTCTTGCCTTCTACTTCTAAAGAACAAAATGTTTAGCTTCCTTCGTGTGCTTGTCACAACTTCGATGAATTAAAATTTTGCAGACACATTAGTTCCATCATCTGCCATTACTGTTAAAGATGTTTCTTTAATTTGTCAGAAAATTTCAAAATGACAAATCTCAAACATATAGTGCAATAAATCATTTTGAATCATTTTTAAGGTGTTTGTGTTTATCAAATGATCATCAAGGTTTCTATCAAGACAAAAATTAACCAATTCCTTAAAGATGATTAAAATGATTAAAATTCATCATGCCTGCAAAGTGTTAGTCAAATACTTAACTATCATCTGAAAACACACAGGACACAAAATAATGCGTTTTTATATTACACCCACAAATCTAGTTGTTCCTTATATAAATATAAGTATTGAACTGTCATTTGAAAAATAAATTCTCAGAGCTGGCAACTATGATTTTTAATTGTGAAATTATTTGGCAAAAATGAAACTATGACTAGTAATTATAATAAATTGTAGAACCAGTCGTTTTATGCCACTCAACCTTGTCTAATGACTGAAGAACGATGGAAAATTATAGAGACTACTTGTATCACTTGATCTTTCTCATTTATTGCTTTGATTATAACGTTGTTATAAGTTTGATTTATAAGGCAAACACAACATTAGACACCAAAGAGCATAAAGTTGAAACAGTTCTGATGAACTAGAAAAGCATCCCCATTAAACATTATTTAAATTTAATGAAGAAAAACTTTTAAGTTTGGGCATACTTTGCGAATACAATAAAAAAATAATTATGACGTAAATAAATTTACGAAAATGAGTTTGACAGATGACAGCATAATGGATCATGGAGATCAATGACGTAACAAAAAATTTAAAGCTCAAATGAACAATAGAGTTCATATTCTTATGTTAATATGCCAACTATTGCTCTTCGAAAATTCTGTGCAAGAAAATGCAGCTAAACATTTCAACAGAAGCAAACATTATTTATGCAAGCTTGAGAAAAGTCGTGCACATCAAAATAATCAGATCAATTTAATTATATTTGAATTAGTTATATCAGCTACTGCTAGATGGTAACATATGATCTCCCACAACAATCGCACATGCTATGGAGAGTAGTTTTGTTCACATGACATACCAGTATTGGAGAGTTCTTTGCTTGGTAAGTAAAGATGTTGTTTTCCCAAGAACAGTAACTTTTTATTGTTGAACAGTATTTTTCACGTCATTCATATGTATGCATGTTATAAACGAATTTAGTGAGAAAAATCCAGAAACCGCAGTGCCTAATAAGTTAACTATACCGAGATTAATTGCCCGTTTCAGTGAATTCAGATCAGTTACAGACAGGAAGAGAACCGGAAGGTTAGAAATATGTTGTTGAGGTTATAAATGGATAATAAACAAACAACAAAAGCATGGTTATTTAGACCTTTAATATAACGAAATACTTGTTTATATATCAGTTGTACTATATCAACATTTAATAGTTTTTAATGCAACTAAAAATGAAACGTGGCATCTTGTCACCTGACTTGTCATTTTTAAACTGAAATGAAGTAAACCATATTATAAAACCAGGGAGCATATAACTAAACCATACTTGCAACAGATGTTACGTTCGCCTTCAAAAAGCTCGAGATGACAATAAACACACACAGATTCTTCAATCAATCAAATTACATTTATTGTGCTGTTCAAGGAAAAATATAATAACAATTTGTACAAATTTTTGAATTAAGTGATTATTTAAATTAGTGTGATATACAGAGTAGCACAATTGGGGATGTTCTGCAAGCAGATCTTCCACTTCCCTAACGCTAAGTTTGTTTGGTCAGCTCAATCCTGCACACAATTCAATTTTCTTCCAAATATAGTTCTTTTTAACTTGCAAATGAATTATTTTCTTTTGTCTTTGCTGACAAATTTAACCATTAATAATCCAAGCTCTATAGGTGCCAATTTATGTAGTGCTCACGTTCTATTACTTGGTAACTTCTATGAGAACACTAGTATTATAAACACGAATATATCAGTAGATACTTGGACAATATTAGTATTTTGACCGTTTAAATGCTAGTTTTATTAACAACTTAATGAATACCAAAGTAATATAAGATCTTTATTTTAGCACCCTTTAAGTCAAGACCTCAAATCCGATGACCCAAAAACAATATTCTTCAACGAAAAAACTCTTTGGTGCATACACACTAACCCTCTTTAAGTAACCTCTATCTGCCTCTTACAGGAGGGGATAATATTTAAATTTCTTTAATACGTAGCCACACTACATAAGTAAGGATGTGTATTGAATAAATTATTTGTAAGTGTAGAGGTCGTATATTTAAAGGTCTTGATACCCCCTAGAGATTAGCATTTTACACTGCACACATTGTGCTTTTGCACAGTTTGATACTGGAACTGTAAAATAATGCCATGCTTCGGACATTTTTCAGAAGCAGGTAGCTCCCAACTGCTGAGAATACTGAAGGCAGTAATGATTTTGCTTGATTTACCACCCGAACAAGTGCCTATCCCATAGGTTCTTCTTTATACATTACATAATCTGGCCTCTTCAGACTCGTATTAAAGCTGGGATTAATTTTTATTATACGAAAAATATTATTCGGTATTTGACCGAATAATTTTCATGTCTAATAGCGAATGTTCAATAATCAAAAAATTTTACTATTTGCGGCATCTCTAATGAAAGCTAATTCCACAATCGTATCAATCAATATTATTGAAATAACTCTAACTTTATTTCTGTCTGTGAACAAGATATGGTATATATGTCAGGTATCAAAATGAAAGACACCAACCTTTATAAACATTAATAACTATCCCTTCAGTAGTAAATTTGTTCGTATAAATCTATCAATAAAATCAGTATTTTAGGCATTACCTTCAACCTCGAAATTTCATACAATTACCTTGTTTATCACTAAACAATACACTTACTTTAAAAGTTCTTTCAGAAAGACAAACTGAGTATGTACAGTATTAGGAGCACAGTAAACAGGTAATCCTCTGGTAATGCCTTTTGATTCAATTTCATCTCTAGAATTAAATCGCACGACATATATTGGTGAGGTTACTTGACCTATTACATCATGCACATAACCCAGAGGTACTTTTCCCTTATCCAGAAAGAATAATGTTTCCAAATCATATGCTGGAGTGTTTGGTAAAGACTCAATGGTAACTGAAATAATATGTCTCTAAACACATAAAAACCTCCAATCTTATATAATTACCTAAACGATCTATTACATTTGAAATTTTTCCAATTTGAATGCAGTCTTCTGTTTTCACACTAATAGATAGCTTTGATAAATCAGGAACCGGAGGTAATTGATCAAGTTCCAGATCTTCATCAGTTCGAATTTTCTTAGAAACTGGTTTTACAGCACCTATAGCGCCAACTTCGGTATCATCTAGGCTAATAACGTACATATTTAGTAATTTTTGTTAACAAAATGGCTAATATAATACGCAAATACATTGTCAAAATACTTAAACACTGATAATATACGATAAAATCATCCACAGTACCAACTTGCAATATACAAGATTTCTATAAAACTTGGTATTTTTGTAACAATTAACAGGACTGTCATATTAAATTCTACGTTCACTTTCTTTAACAGAAATACCCAATGTATGATTCAATTCTAAAACATTCTATCTCACCAGAAAACTACAATACCTCTTTTCCAGAATTACAATTAAGCAAATTTGCTCTCATTTCATATATAATTCAACAAAACAACAAACAAAGGCATTTGATGTTATTACCCACGAAATGCGATATCTGTAGAAAAATTTTAAATAATATTAACCCTTCAAAACTTGCAAATATAATCTAAACCAGTATAGGTACTAAATTCTTATTTTTTAGTTAAGAAGTGTGTGTGCTTCGATTTTTCCAAATGAGTGACTATCACAGTGGACTCATGGTGCGAATTCAGTTCTTATAGTACCAGCATCAGCACAAGATCGGCTATTGTAAGAAATTTTTTAGATAATGTTGATAATTATGACATGAATAAAAAACATTATGGGTAATTATGATGCAAACGAATCTTAAGTGAATTCTAGATTATATTGTGCAGAAAAATTCAAATCTGATATTTTGAAATAATATGACAACAAAGCAACAAAGATAGAATTACAGATGAAACATGATGGTCGACATTTTGTACAATACAAAAAGGAAAATCATTACGTTATAAAACTATGCTTTATGAATGAACAATTCAAGAGTTTGAAAAAAGAAACCATAATTCGACAGCAAACTATTTCAAAATACAGGGTGTCCCAGAAAATTCTGACTCATTTTGATCGTTAATTATTTTTATAGGGTATAATTTCCATTGTTCAACTTATTGTATATGGTGTTCCCAAAATATTGTCATATTGACCATCAAACCGATCAAATTGTGCTAATTCCTCAAAGTATGGCTCTTGTGCCATTCAATTAACCTGAGGTACTTTTACTTATAAATCAATTGAACAACACGTCATCTTGTGGTACAGATGGGTTTCCAGTTCAACTTATTAAGAATTTTAAACACATACGAATTACGCCACTTACATTTCTCATTAATGAATCTTTCAGCAATGGAATATTCCCTTCTTCTTTTAAAACTGCTGCTGTAGTCCCTGTCTTAAAGAGTGGTTATCCACAGCTAATGACGAATTACCGTCCTATCTCTCTCCTTTCTGTATTCTCCAAATTGTTATAGTTGACGATGTATACCAGATTGCAATCCTTCTTTAATAAACATACCATTATTGCTGAGTGTCAACATGGTTTCTCAAAAGGTAAGTCTACTAGTACTGCTCTATTGTTCTTTCATAAAGAACTATTAAGGCTTGCGGAGCTTAAAGAGCATCCATTAGTTATATTTTGTGACCTCAGTCGTGCCTTCGACTGTGTATAGCATGATATACTCTTGCGCAAATTATTTATTTATGGTGTGAGAGGTCTAACAGCTGATTGGTTCACCTCTTACTTACATGGCCGCTCCCAGTCTGTGGTAATCAAAAGCAAAGGACTCCGCCATGCCTCAAGAATTCAAAATGTTTCCGTTGGAGTACCCCAAGGCTCCATACTCGGTCCAACTTTATTCATAATATTTGTAAATGACCTTGTTAGTTATATTGCTAATGCTGTAATTACCATGTATGCAGATGATATTTCTATAGTACTAGGCGAAGCTACACTTCACGATGTCCTCCAACATGCGAAAGAGATTCTTGAGCCACTTTTCGAATGGTTCTGTGCTAACAAACTTTATCTCAATTCTGAAAAGACGGTTTTTATGCTTTTTTATGCTGGCAAAATTTTCCAACTAGCCAAACATTAATTATTGGATATAAAGGAAACACCTACCTAAAATATCCAACAAAATAGGTCATCTAAATAAAGAAAAACTTGCCACGGCGGTATTAAAATAAAAACATGAATTAAGTTTTTATTTTGTTTTTTTTTAATTATAGCTAACTAACTCTTAGTTTAAAATTGTTTAAAAGAAAATTTTTGAACTTCCCGTTCTTAATTTTTTTAACTACGCAACTTTAAATGTGATATTACTCATTTATTATGAAAGAAAATTTTTCAGACTATACAACTTGGAAAATAAAAGCACGATTCTTTAAAAATGTTCTTATAATGTACAGGGTGTTGCATTTAAAATAATACCCAACGTATTTTTTTAATGAAAATGGCTAATGATACACTCACAACAAAACTCGGAGCAACAATGAAACTACTAGTGAAAATCGTATGTTTATATCTTTTCCAAGTAACAAGTTATTTACAATCGATATGTCACAATTCTTTAGGACACTTTAAACACTGTCAAAAATTGAATTACACACTTGTTGCAATACTAAAATATAACAAACCATACATTTTAGAAAAAAGGAAAAAAAAGGTCTTTTGCATGGCATTATCATACACATGGTGTTCCATTTAAAATAGTGTAGAATTTTTACGTTGAAAATGACCATATTTTGGAAACACCCCATATAAAAGGTTGCACAATGGGAATTATATCATGCAAAAAAATATACGAAGTATATAAATCAATTAGTGAAAACTGCATCCGTCTATCTTTTCCCTCTAGTGTTATCAATAATCAAAATGGGTCACAAATTCCGAGACACCCTGTATATATTGTATATAATGAAAGTGTAGCAAAAATCTACAGATGAAAATTTTTATTATCTTTGACAAAAATTTACTAAAAATTCAAAGATTAAACATAATTCTCACTTTGTCATATATTAGTAAAATACTTTCGTGTGGGTACTTGATTAAGATGGTAAATGATTTCATTATGTGATAAAAAAAACAGTGAGGTAGATCCGTGGATCAGATTCGTTCATGTAAAAGGAGCATTTTTCACAAAAATATGCCCTCGATCATATGAGAGGTAACATGTAGGTCCTGTATGTGAGTGTTGTTACATACGTTAAAGATCTCTAACCTTGCTTAGAATAGCAAGAGTTCGGCAAAATTCAAAATTTCCTGGTAAAAAACCTTGCTTCCTGGCCAAAGTAGCACCTTCAGGGAAAGCACTGGAAAGTCAAATGTAGGGGTAAAAAACAGTGGTAGCTCTGTGAATTAGATTGGTTCGAGTATAACTACTAATTCCATGTTCTTAGCCCTTATTTATTACACCTGAAACCTTTGATATTTACCAATCAGTAATCCTTAGATCTCCAAAATAAACTGTGAACACACTTTAGAATCCCTAATTTCACTTACCATGCTATCACAAGATTAAAACTTAACAAACAATTATAATAGATATGTAATCAGTTTTCTTCAGCTCATCACTACCAATCTGTCGGCAACAAAAACATTCAAAATATGTTACATTCTGCTGCCAAATAACTACCTCTACGCAAGCTCATAAAGGCAACACATCTGCAATTACTTTTACGACACCTGTTGACCAGAGTTTCTACATACACACTGCTTATTACCATACAATAGATCCTCCAGGAATTATCAAATACCAGTTACACAATCCAGAGCTGAGACAAAGTATACACTTCTAAATATATATAAGGCACCAACCAACAACTTTTACATCAACTCCAATTCTCATAATTTTCTGCAGAGACAATTGCTTCTTACAACGGCACACCCAAAAGTGAATGAACAAGATCTCACAACTGTGTACAAAGTTAATACAATTTACTCTGAAATTAAATTTTACGATGCACTATTTCGCTATTGCTTGCGAATAGATTTAAAGATGAAAATGCAATGCATCCCATAAAATCCAATATATCTTTAACTTGACACGGTCTGGTACCAACACTGATAAAAGTTAACAATGTTCTAGAAAATTCTCAAGACGTTGAGTTTTCAAAATAACAAAGTGCTGGATCACGCCACACCAACAAACACTGAATCTGTACAAATTTATAAGGTTAAGAAGTAGTAACCATTACAAAACTATTGCGATTTCACATTGACACTAAAAAGTTTTGTACATGTACTAACCTAACTTACATCTGTCAATGTTGATAGAATGTTATAATCCAAGGCCACCTTGAATTCTGGAGCCTACTAGACATATGTTTTTTTAGCACTGAAGCGTAGGATTACGAACAATAAGTCATAAGCAACTTTGTTTGGTTTTAACTATATCACAATCACACTAAATAATAAATACTTGCACCTTCCTCTTTTCCAATGAGAGAGTAGGTGTACTGCAGAATATAAAAAATTCAAATATTCTGGCGGAACTAGAGTTGGCCTATAAGAACTGCAGAGTTTACAAGAGACTGATCTCAAGGGGAAGACGTTAATTACAGGTACATTTTTGTATGGTTACTATCTTATCATTGCTTACCTTGCTGTAAAAGAATTTAGAAACTAACATAAGTGAAAGAAAGAAAGGTACTAAATTTGTATATTCAAATTTCTGTCAAAAAAAAAAGGTTGAACAATTATTTTTATAAATTGAGACTAATTAATACTTAGAAAATCACAACCTTAATGTGATGTTTTAATAAGCAGTTATAATCAAACTTCTTGCAAAGACAAATAAAATAATAGTTTAGGTTTTAACCATCTGCCTAGAAACCTTTTTTTCATACAAATTTCTTGAAATCTTTTGTTCACAGATTTAGGTAATAAGTATTTTAAAAAAATATTCGTAAGCATATTTTAACTAATTGTAAAATACATGGAAAATAAAATCAGTTGTGTATTTCATCAATTTAGTAATTTGTAAAAAGGTTATAGTACTATTATCACTGACACAAAAAAAAACACATCGAAAATCATACCTGCAGCAAACCAAATATCCCAGTTAGTTACTGTTATCTTTTTATATTTTTGTGTTTGAGTTCCACCCGGCATTCAGCAGGAAAAGTATCTACCACTGTCGAACCACTTGTCCACCAAACGAAACCTCCAACTTCACTAAATAGAAAACATCTGTTCCACCAAATAGTTGCACATAAAAACTATTTGATACTATCCAAGGATTTTCTGGTTTCCAGATACTTTTACATTGTGCAGGTAGAAACGAACATTTACAGAAATTTATAAAGAAATTGACGACGTAATTTGCTTAAGATAAATTCTAACATAAATGGTATGTTGTACTTATATGCAAATTTACTTATATATGTTTGAATAAAGTGTTTATCCAACGCTAAATTTTTATTTGGACCCTGCAAAATCAATTGTGTTACCAATTTATAAGGCACACGTTTCAACTACCTAAAACGAATCTGTATTTATCTTACCATCTTTAATTTAAAAGACAGGTTCAATTAGACAAAATTTCATCTTACAGGTAGTATAGTACGTCTATAAAATTATTTTTATTAAAACGCTTCTAGAAATAAAAAATACATTCCATAGTTAACCTCGTGGCAATTTTAAGATATGTTAACAATATAGATTTTCACCTTCAGGAATTCGGATTCGAAGAAAGCAAAAATTACTCTTACGTTATCGGGTAACCAACATAGAAGAAAGGGTTATCAATGGAACGATTAAAAGACAATTCTGACATAGATTCAAATCCACCTCAGTTGTGTCTTGAAAGATATGCTTAAAGGTATCAACCAATCGGAAAATTTCTTGTATATTTATTTATTTATATTATATATAAAGAAGAAACATGAATGAATATAATAATCTTTGTGTCTAGCTTTATTTTCAAATGCAAAAGTAAACGTAAATATATATTCGGAATCAAACTTAATTTCAAGAAATAATAAAACGTGTTTTTATAATAACGCAAACACAAATATTTTATAAAGTGGGAGATACATTGTAACATTGCCACGCCTCAGCCGATTGGCATGATACATACTGCTACGTAAATCATAATAGCTCAGTGGGAGAATACAGGTGGGTCGTAGAAGACAAACAACAGCATCCGGTGCATGACTGTAAGAGAAGTCTTATTGTGGTAAATATCTGAAATAAAATAAATAGTAAAACAACAATAGTTTTAAATCTAATATATTTATTGCTATGTCTGGTGTTCCTTAGGGGTCAAACCTAGGACCTTTGCTATTTCTACTATTCATCAATGGCATATGTGTCAACCTGAAATCAAAGGTATGAATGTTTGCAGATAATGTAAAAATTTTCCAGCAAATTGGTTGGTCCAAGACTGTAGAAACATGCAATTAGATTTAGATATGTTACTGAACTGGTGTAGGAACTGTAGGCTTACACTGAACATTAGTAAATGTAAGATGGTTACGTTTACGTGCAAAGTAAACCCAATCGTCTTTGAGTACAGGGTTGATTCAATTAATTTGATCTGGTGTTCTGAAACTAAAGATTTGGATGTTATGTTTGACCATCAGTTGTCATTTGTTGCACACATTAAGCTAATTGTTGCTGCTGCTTACAAAATGTCGGGGTTTATTTTGCACAACTGTGACCATTTTTCAAACCGCTCTGCTCTGATTACTTTATATTTATCTTTTATACGTTCAAAACTTGAATACTGCAGTGTCATTTAGAACCCCAGGCCAAAGGAAATTTTTTAAGTATTTATGGTACAAAATGCATGGTACCTATTCCATCAGATGTTTCGACCATGAAACACTGTTAAACACCTTTCATCTAAAATCTTATGAATCCAGAAGGATTGCCTTAAGCATTACCATTCTCTATAAGATCATGCATGACAATACAGGCTGTCCGTATATTATGGATAAACTAAATTTTTTTGTTCCCAGACATAGTAGAATTAATAGAAATAATAGTGTTTTATCTCTCAGCCTGCAAAACCAATATGTTGTTAAAACGTCACGTATATTACATGTGTAGTAATTTTAATCAAATATGTGGCAATGTTGATAGTCTGCGTAAAATTCTTGAAGAGCTTTCTGGTAAATGTTTACTCTCTAAAACTTTGTTTCTAACAGTAATTTTTAACTTTAACTTTAATTTTAATTCTTCTCAGTTCTAATAATTATAAGTTGTACATAATTATGGTTTGTTGGCTGTCCTGTAATGTGGCTAAGGCTGTTGGGCAATAAACATTATTAAATATATAAAATAAATCACAGGAGAATAGTACAATTAAAGTAATCAAAATGTATGGCAATTTTTGGTCACCAAGAAAAACGTTTTTTCCATGTGCCAAAGGACCATAATACAAAGTTAAAACTAATACTAACTATGTACATATACAAGTACACATTTGTAGAATAAACACATGAAATGTTTATTTCGAATATATTATCTCTATTGGTGATATTTTATCAGTACTAATGGAAAGTTGAACTAAGAAGATAACCGAGGACTTGGGCAAGTATCACTAGCATGAACGGCATAAAATTTGTACAAATACAGAAACAACACACTAAAATTTGAACACCAATTCTAGATAGACTACACGTTTCGTGGCATCATGCGATAAGACGATTCTCTTGGAGTAGGTTTAATTATATTTACTCCTTAATTTATGAGATAGCAAGATAAATAAATTCTCCCTGCAGTGACTATAAATAGGCAGACGCCTGTCGTGTAGACTACAGGGTTAAAATAAAAGCAGTAATATGGGTAGGACTCACCAGATGCATTTATACGGTGGCTTCGCTGCATGCATCGATAGGACGGACAGCTGGACCCAATGAATAGCAACCATCTATACGGTGGTGAAACATCCTTACGGTATCTCAGGCATTACGCCCATGGAAGAAGTTGAAGAGTAAATATGAACGAATTAAGGAATGCACAAGTAAATTTACAATTTGTAAACTGCAAATTAGCATACCACATGAGAAGATTATCGCTCCAAAGACACTCACAGTGTCAACTTCACGATGTGCAAATCCAATAGAAAACATCTATAGTAAGACCATGATAAACAGGGAATTTGCCTTTGTAGAAACATGAATATTGTTCGTTATATAGCTTTAGCAAAAGAATGAGAATGTTCTTTCATCACAAACAAAGTCTAACTCAACACGTTATCAAAACTGGTGTGTGTAGAATTCTTAGCAAGTCTTTATCAATTGATAAAGCCAATCAACATTTCAAAGAGCTGAATGCAATGACGTAATGTAAGTAAACCAATACAAAGTATATAATACAGCCTTTTATCAAACAAGATACGGACTACAATCAATTTTAACAAACTTTCAAATTCGCGGCGAAGCTGGTTTAAATAATTAGTTGAAGCACACAATCTCTATAATAACGTATCATATACGAGGTCGTATTTGAATATAAAGAGCAAAATCTATACAAATAAATACTTGAATAAGTACTGTACAAACGACTATGCCTTTTGCGACGGCACGTAATAATACTTAATATGTATTTTTATTCACATTAAAAATCTCATTTAATATATTGTCAAAAAAAGGAAAGTCTTATTCAAATTAAAAATTATATTGTTTAACTTGCATATCTTTTGCTTGACCACATAGTTACATCTAATATTAAATAGAATGCTGCATAATTAATGTATGACAAAATCTCATTGTTCAAAATTCTTCAACCTTTGTCAGTAACACACCAGTATTTACACATTCAATTAGCATCGTCTGTGTAAGCAATGTAGGATAATACAAAAATTAACACTATGAAACTACACTTTGAACAGTACTTTGATTTTACCTTGTACACATAACACCGATACTATTTAGATAATTAACATTTTACTTGTATATAATTCCAATTTGTCAGCAGTAATTTTCAAACTTAAATTATAAACAAATAATATAAACATTAATAAGGATACATTTTTCTATAAGGGTTGACAGATAGTTTTGGTATATTGCCATAATTTTTATTAAAATTTACAAACCAAATCTAATATGGTGCCTAATGGAAGAAACGTCATAAATACAAAGTTGTGATATAATTAGAGAAAGAGATATGCCTTGATTCTGAATAAACTGTTTATTATAACACTTGAGATTACACAGTACTCTAAATGTACTCATGTTGTTTCCCCAGATGCACGTTATTCAACATCCCATAATAATTTCTTCAGTTATAATAAATCAACACATTAGAAGAGTATTTCTTGATATCTGAACAAAATACTCAACATGTTGTAACCTGGTACATTATTTAGGCAAACATTAGGTAGCCAGAACGAACTTATTAATCTAGAGTACATAGATTAGCTTTTCGCAATGATACACCCTGTAAAATGTATAAGCTTTCATAGTGTACATCTAATAACGTTGCTATTTCAATGTAGTATTAAATTAAGATGGATATAAATAGGGAAGCATCCTGTACGTTAAGATTTTCGTAGAAATGTTAGTAAATATTAGTAATTTACATCCCTTCGTATTAAATTAAAATAATTACTGATAGAAACGAGAAATAACTATTCACATTAGAAATATCTGTATAAGTTCACACAGGTTCAACAAAATACTTAACAATGAGAAACAATCATGTAGTTTAAGAGCATACAGATATCATGTCATTACATACAACCCAACCACACTGCAGCATGACACGCATTTTAAACATGGGACGAATACATAAAAATGTAATAATCATAAACCAGTCATAAAATGTGTTGGGAATTAAACGGATAATGCAGACTATAGATATTACACATAAACACAGCATGAATAAAGTAGGGTCTATACAGGTCCATGTTATGAAAACATACAATCACGTACTAAAAACATGATAGAGTGGACAGAATGCACAATTACCTTAAAAATAGAACATTTTAGATGCATAACTCATGGAAAGGAAATCGTGCTGTGGTCCCCACAGAAATGGTGCTTATAAACCAGTGGATAGTAAAAGAGGAAAAGAATTCGAATTCATATCCATACGCAAACACAATGATGTGCAGAGTATGTTGAAATCAAGTAACAACAAAATAAACCAAGACTGTATTTCAAAATGAATCTCGTTACTGAGATAACAGAAATCAGAACACGATTGTTGAATGAAGAATTAGTGACAAATATAGACATAGCTCAACCTTTTTGCCAAATTGGGAGTTCACTCAACAACCCCGTTAGATATTTGGTTTGCTGAAACAACTTATGCACTGGCTTTTTATGGAATTCTGAAGAAGAAAACCCAATGAATAGAAGAATTGTAAGTCACCTTATTTTAACAACTTATACAAATACATGCTGTTGTAATGCGTTGCATTACTCTAGAAATTAATTAGATGGAAAGAAAAATTTTTACAAAATGGACAAATTAAAATATGGACGACCAGTATAATAAATTTCAGAAATATTTATTTTTAATTAAACATTTTTCAAATTTTGTTGCTATAAAAATAATTCAGATAAGAAAGTACAAATTTATTCTTTAACTACATTGTATCGTAATGAAAAACAATGACATTATTAAACCACAAAGCAGACATGGCAATATGACAAAACACTGCATATACATTTTCCACAGATAAATATATTATATTATTGCGTGAGAATTTGTTTAGTAAGCATAGATTAAACACAATATATTGTATTAACCACATGCAGCCCGTAATTAATATGATTTACACAGGGAGAAAAGATTTGTTGCACGCGATGGGAAAAAATTAAATAAAGTTATATATGAAATGGTAACATGAAAACATTGAATATGTAAGGAGACAAAAACGTGAGACTGTGTGGGGTGGTGTGAGGACAAGTTAAAAGTTCGGCAAGTAAAAATTAAGCAAAGTTAATTTAAAATGTAAAAATGTAGAAAGATGAGTGAATTGTAGAGTTGAATGGAACACAACGTCAAGAAAAAAAATTAGAGATGGATGTCTTGCAAAAAGTGGCATATGATAAAATATTCAAAATTTCTCTTGCGTAGGGCAAGATATTTTTCAAGCACCTGTGGATGGAACTATTATCGTTGTGACCATTTAAAAGGTGTGAATAGTTCAAGTTCATTCTGCTATTAAGTTGTAATTTTAGGTTGTCGTTTGAAGGCAAAAAACAATGAAACACTGGGGAAGTCTCTGGATAACATGACAATTTTGAAAACTGTGAGTATAATGGATTTTTATGAATATATTGTATATTTTATGAGAGTTTAATTTAAATGGTTTGATATTTAATTATAAAATATGAAATTAATCGAACATGAAAGTCATTATTTGGTTGGATTAATTGGCGACAGGAGTGGGTGGTTATTTTAAATACCACATTTATTGAAATTTAGGTTAGTAAAAGTATTAAAAACTTAGTATTTTTAGAATGGACAATGAAATGATACAGCAACAGTTAGTGTTTATTTTTTTTACTATGAACAACATTTCCAATAATTTGGATTTATAATTAACTATGAAAGTAGGAAAAACTTGGAGTGACGAATAGTTTCTCAAATTTGTTTTTGGAAAGTTTATTTGTAACTTTATATTGAAATTATTTTATGTAATACAGTATAAGTTTAGGTTGAATTTTATTTCAATTTATTTAGGAAATAGGTAAAGTCCGCTAATTATAAACGATATAAGGATATCCAGCTACCACAGTGATGGTATCTTATTCGAAAGAAGTATTTTATTTTACAATTTTATTTAATTATGACCAAAGCAAGGGAATTTTATGCACAAAAATCATCTCCCGTATAGAAATATCATCAATAGAATTGCTGGGACGGACAGTTTTGCACCCCCTCGTTTTGACAAAAGTAGAAAAACCTTTCAAACTGCTTTGGAGAATGTGATGGGTATGTTAAAAGAAAAACCTGAAATATATTGCGAGTCGGTGTGTGGAATGTTAGAAACATAAAACAGATAGGTTAGCTAGAGAATTTGGAAATGAAAATGGATAGGTTTGCATTAGACATAATAGAGATTAGCAAATTCCGTTTGTCAAAGGCAGGGAATTTTTGGAATGGAGACTTTAGTGTAGTTCAATAGGATCAAGGAAATTCGGTTGTGTTTATGGAACGAATATTTAAAAGTACAAAACCATAATGTGCCAAACATTATAAAACTCCTAGAGTTTCAAAAACATGTCCAGATACAAAGCAGTTTTCTTTTTAAAAGTAAAACTAGAATACCAGAATTGGAGTTGATAAAGTAAAAAAACCCACTAACAGATTAATCGTTTGTCTCTACATAATAATTCCAACTGTTTTTCTGGATTAGACAGTATTCATTGCATTTTCGATATGTGAGTAAAAACTTAATGGGGACGCAAAAACCACACAACGATTTAGTTCTCATATAAGCCCGGACTTTGATTTATGATTTGTGGTTTGATTTCTCATGCTTAATGTGCAGCTGTGCCTAGTAGTTTGCGCAAGAACATTAACCTATCTTGGAGGGGGAATGATGGCTAGTGGAAGTCAATGCATCAAAACGAGCAGACTCTAATATGGCCTTCCTCAAGTGCAGACATGTTTGGTAGAGTTCCAACAGTCGGTGAAGTGGTCTCGTTCCCTTCGTTCCCTTTTTCCTTTACCATTATACTACATACCAGCGCTTCGTCAATAAGAGAGCTACCGCCAACCAAACAAGATAAACATCTAGACATCAACCTGAGATGAAAGACGAACCAGGATTAGGATAACCGCGGGTTGTGTTAGCTTTAAAATTTGAGAAGCATTTGATGCACCGGGGGAAATTTAACCACGTGTAAATTCGAATATAGAAATATATTTATATTAGTATACTATGCAGTAAAAATTAACATTACAATTTCTTTACGATCCTGCTCTAATTCTATTACAGTTGTTTGTTCTTTGTATATATATCCTTACAACTTATTCCAATCTTTTTGAGTATTTTGAATGTTTTTTTCCAATTTTACATTGCCGAACGTTTTTTCCAAATCTACAAACACTGTATACACACTTTCTCCATTTTCTGTTGCTTTTCCATTATCACCTTTAGAGCTAAAATGGCCCCGTGTTCCCATGTTTCACCTAAACCCAAATTGATCTCTCAGTATTTCTTTAAATTGTTTTTCTATCCGTCTTTGTACAATTCTAGTTAATATTTTGGACCCGTGTTATCTCAAAACTTATTGTTCAAAAATTTTCCCATAGCATATATTTTAAAACGACGACATGTATTGAAATGACAAAGTACGTTACTTAGAGTAAGAGTCCTTCTATGTAACACCATAATTGTAATGACAGGATCCATCAAAAAATTTCCAAAAAAAGTTTGTGCATTTTTAAGGATTTGCTATGATTATATATTTAAAACTATGACACATAGAAACAACAACGTACATTACTTAGAGTAAGAGTTCTTCTACGTAAAGTCATACAAGCGACATCAGGACCCATCACAGAATTTGAGAAAAACAGTTTTGAAGTTAGTGTACATTTAGGGATTTGCAATGACCAAGGCAAAAGTTTATATTTTTAAAATGACAACACTTATCAAAAAACGGCAAAGTATGTTACTTAGAGTAAGAGTCCTTCTACATAATGCCATATCATACGATGTCAGGATTCATCACAGAATTTGAGGAAAAAAATTTTGAGGTTAGTGAATTTTCAGGGATTTGCAATGACCAGGGCAAAAGTTCGTATTTTAAAACTGGGACACATTGAAAAACAACAAGGTAAATTACTTACAGTAAGAGTCCTTGTACCTAACGCCATACATGCGATCATGCAGCACCCATCACAGAATTTCAGAAAAAAATTTGAAGTTAGTGAATTTTCAGGGAAATGGTCAGAGTAGAAGCTTATATTTTTAAAACTACACTTATTGAAAATCAACAAGATACATTATTTAGAGTACCGGTATTTCCATGTAACATCATACATGTGATGTCCGGATCAATCCTAGAATTTAAGAAAAAAAAAATTGAAGTTACTGTATTTTCAGGGATTTGCAATGGCCAGGGCAAAAGCTTATATTTTTAAAACTACGCGCTTATTGAAAAACTACAAGGTACGTTACTTAGAGTGAGAGTCCTTCTACATAATGGCATACATGTACTGATTTCGGAATTTGTAAAAAAAATTTTGAAGTTAGTAAATTTTCAGGGATTTGCAATGGCCAGGGGAAAAGCTTATATGTATTTTTAAAACTACTACACATTAAAAATTTCAAGGTATATTACATACAGTAATAGTCCTAGCCATACATGCGATGTCAGAACCCATTACAAAAAAATTGAATTTAGGACGTTTTTTTCTAATGAAAGGTGTGAATTTAAAGTGTAGGTCTAGTACAATTAAGAATGACGGAATTAATCTTGAACGCTACAGGTGTATTAAGTAACTTTAGAAATGTATATCATCTTCAGCATTTAAGAAACGGCAAGAACAACGGGAACACATTTAGTTTCTCTTGCCAGAAGGAAAGAAAAATAGGATTGGGAAGGTTTAAGACAATGGATAATTTCTTTTTTTTCCATATGTCGGAAAATTGCTATTAATATTGAGAAAATATTTGGCTACTAAGATTTTGTAGAGCAAATTTTAAGTATTTACTTGTGCAAACTTTTGTAGCATCCGATTATTAATTCCACCGACTACAAAAATTTGCAAGGTATTTTGCAATATCACACTTTTTTGTTATTAATAGTTAGCAAACATACCACTGAATATTGGTGAAATAGAGGATATATTTACAAAACAATAGAAGAGGAACCCAGCTGTATCCAACAAGAAAGAGCAGCAGTTATGTACGGAGGCAACAAACATAGAAACAAGGAAAAATTGTTGAAAGCGTATGTATGGAGCCGTGTTTCATACATATGCTTACAACATGTCAATGAAATAAGGACAGTAGGAGAAGCAGACAGGAAAAGCAAGGAGCCTTTAGGAATGTTATGCCTCAGATGTATCATAATGATAGCATTGACCGATAAAGTTAGTAGCAAGGAGGTTATAGAAATAGTAGGAGAATAAAGATATGTGGAGAACAAAAAAAAATATGCCGAATAGAAGGGTAGGACACGTTCTAAGGTATTTTTTAGGGAACAGTGTGGGCTATATTACAAGCAGATATAGGAAAAAGAGAGGTAGATGTAGATCTAGGTTAGACTATTGCATGCAGATAGTGAAAGATGTAGGCTGTGGGAATTTCAGGGAACTGTGTAGGTTAGTTCAGAATAGGAAACAATGGAGGTACGCATCTGATCAGTTCCAAGACTGAAGACTTAATGATGAGCAAACATTTGTCATATTACTTCACTTTATTTTATCAACATTCATTTTACATTTCTATATCTTGCTTCGTGAAAACTATCCTATTTCGCAAATATTCAATTGCAAGTGAAAAGGTGTAAGTAACTTGAAGGCTACCAAAGAATGGCCAAGCATGCATGTTGACACTGCTTGTCAAATATTCTTTAAACGATTTTCTATATTTCCACCGAATGGCCATTTTCGCTTATGTAAAGTGATAAATTTTCTTTGTTCTCGATGTGTATCAGTGCACAGCATGTACCTCCTAGTGGTTGTAGCATGGGCAACTTTCTGCTAGTTTACAAAGTAACCCCCTTAGAAGGGGAAATTTTAGCTTGTATTGAAAGACGTTAGACACGTCTAGAGGAGTGGGATTCATGATAATGTCTGTGGCAGAGATGCTAAACAAGCCAGTACTGAACGGTAAGGTGCCGTTACTGTTAGTGGGGAAAGCTACAATGGTACGGTTGCAATCTAGGTTGGTAACCTGGTTCAACCTAATTAACACTACTAACAAGACCTGCGACAGCCTCGGACCGTCAAAATCATTGCGGCGACCGAGATGGAAAATATCTGGCCCATCAGTTAATGTCTGCATGAATCAGGAATGGAGATATGGTACTTGGAATGTCAGGAAGAGTGTACGTTAAAGAGTATGAAATCTTGAATGAAATGAAAGAAAGGCACATTGATGTGCTGTGTTTAAGCGGGAGGGGAAAGATGTTGTTGAATTAGATGACGATATATTGGATTTGTGGTCTGGAGTAAAGATCACTGAGTTTGGGATAAAAGGTGTTGGTTTAAATGATCAAGTAAAAGCATGCATGAAACAATATGAATTGGTTTCTCCCTGCATTTTGTAGGTTAGAATGAAAGTGGGCTTTAGAAAGATTTTTGTAGTAGCATGTTATGCTCCATCGAATGATGATAGGGAATGTGAGCAGTTTTGGCAGGACCTGGAAAGAGTATTAGACAAACGGGGAAGGAATGACCGCGTGATTCTATTAGGTGATATGAATATGAATAGTACTCCGGTACACAAAGAAAATGCTGAGCATGTGGTACGTCTGTTTGGCGATGCAAGAACAAATGAAAATTGAGATATGTTAGTGAGTATATGTATGGAAATAGAACTGTTTGTATTGTATATGGTATAAACATAAGGACATACACAAGTACACATGGTAAAGTGCAAATGCAAGAAGTATAATTGATTTGGTTGTTTGATGAAAGTTTAAGAGAACTAGTAAAAGACGAGAATAATGAGAGGATCTAAGTGTGGGAGTGATCGTTTTCTAGTTTTGTCTAGAATTGATCTTAGCTGAAAGTGGGTGTGGAGAAGAAAACAGAATGTGAGACAATCAAGAGTGAAAGTAGAACGCTTGTTGGAATAGTCGACACAAAGAGAGTATGCTACTATGTTAGAGAGAGAATTGTATGACTGCAAACAGGAATGGGATAATGCTCTGAAGTTTGAAGATGTGAAGAAAGCATTTGAGGAACAGTGTAATGAAATGTGTTTTGGAAGTATGTGGAACGACAATGATCAGTACATGTAATAAAAATACATGGTGGAACGATGAGGTCAAAAAATTGTTCAGGAAAAGAAAGTGGCATATAAGAGAATGATTGCAGAAAAATATGTTAAGTTAAGACAGCAACTTCAAGAAATATATAAAGAGAAAAAGCAATATGCGAAAGAAGTAGTGAATGTAAGCAAAGAGCAACTGAGAAAAAGCGGGAGTATGAAAATAGGCAGAGTGATTGGAAGGGAATAACAAACTTGTTTTAGAATTGCGTAAGGAAGACAAGAAAGGGTGGAAATAAGCAGGTAAATGGAGTTGTTAACAGTAGAAATGAAATTGTTTGGGACGAAGCAAGTGTGAGAATCTGTTAAAAAGAATTTTTTAAGATACTGTATGATGGTGGCAAGAAGGATACAGATGGCTGTATGGATGATGAAGGGTCGAAAACGTAGATAATAATATAAAGTTTGAATGCAGCGTAAATGAGGTATGGAAGGCGATGCGAACTCTGAAGAATGGCAAAGCTGCGGGTGTAGATGGAATACAAGTGAAATGATTAAATATGGGTTTGGGGTGCTGATTGAATGTTTGCGCAAACTGATAGAATTGTGTATAGAACAAGCGAACGTGCTTGAAGATTGGAAGAGTGCACTCATTATCCCTTTGCACAAAGATAAAGGCAACAATTATGAATGCAAAAATTGACGTGGGATAAGTCTGTTGAGTGCACCCAAGTGTATGGAAAAATTGTGATCGAGGGAGTTCATAAGAGAACGCAGAACAAGATATGGGACGTTCAATGTGGTTTTATGTCTGGAAGAGGATGTGTGGATCAGATGCTCATAATGCAACAAATTGTTGAAAAGTGTATGTAGATCTGGAAAAGGTCTATGACTCTGTGAACAGAAGTGAATTATGGAAGCACTGCATGAATAAGGTGTAAGCAAGTGCTTGATAATATCCATCAGAGCGATGTATGAAGGCAGTAGAGCATGTGTACGTGTGAATGGTTACATGGGGCAATACTTTGACATTGTGGAAGGTTTAGTTTCTCAAAGTCGCAGTGCCTTTTTCAGTTCCCTTTTTCAAATTTTTAATTTAAGAACGCTCTTCATAATTGCGGTGTTGTGGTCAGTGTCTATGTCTGCTTCTGGGTAGCTTCTATTCTTTTACTTGATTCATAAACCATTGTCTAACAAGAATGTAATCTATTTGATATCTTCCTATATCTCCAGGCATCTTCCACGTGTATCGTCTTCTAGCATGATGTTGAAATAATGTGTTTGTGATGGTTAAATTGTTTTGTTACAAAAATCTACCTGTCAATTTCCACTGATCCCTACTTTGTCTAATCCTAACCTATTCATTTCAAATTTCAAGTTCTCTAGCTTACCTACTTGCTTCATACTTGTAACATTCCATGCTCCGACTCGTAAAATGTTCCCAACTCTTTTTCTAAACTTTCCTATCACATTCTCCAAACTAGACCCCCCTCCTGGAAATCCAAATGTGGGACTATTTTAACTCCGGAATCTTTTACCCCAGAGGATGCCATCAACTTAATTACAATTTAAGTATGCTGTGTACTTGGGAGGAGGCGGCTCCGTGGCGTAGTGGTATGTGTGTGACTACTACGCCCAAGGTCCCAGGTTCGAATCCCGACACGGTCCGCTTGAAAAATGTTAGGCGAGCATTTTTCATAAAAATACACCCTCGTTCGGATGAGAGGTAAAATGGAGGTCCCGTGTGTGAGTGTTGTCACGCACGTTAAAGATCCCTACCTTGCTTGGAACAGCAAGGGTTCGGCAAAATTCTAAATTTTCCAGGTAAAAAACAAAACTCGCTTCCTGGCCAATGTAGTACCTTCGGGTGGAGCATTGGAAAATCACATGTAATGTGTACTTGGGAGGTAATGTGGTGGTTTCTCGTTGCCTTCCACATCACAGTAATGTGTCTTAGAATGCCATACCGACCCTATGAACCGAAAGAGCTGCTGCCCTCTTTCGGGGACCTTTCTTAGTCTGGTTCCTCATTAAAAACCCTACTAATTTGGTTGAACCTTTAGTTTGGCTCTTTAGATCACTGGAACGTGCAAGCCATTCCACCCGTTCTAGTAATCTAGAACTTCTTCAAGGTGCAGGTCCACTCGGAATGGTTCAAAATGTTAGTAATAAAATATTTCCGCAATAAAAATATCAAGTGTTTTGCACTATCAGTATTAAAAGTAAAAGCTGCTGATATTAAAAAAAAGAAATTATCCATTATTATATAACCTTCAATCCTATTTTCTTTCCCTCCTGGCAAACGAAGCTAAACAACTTCTGTGGTTCATGTCGTCCGTTAAACACTGAAGACAATATACATATCTAAAGGTTACTTAATATACCAAATTTAATCATACAAAAACTAGACAAAACAGTCATTGAACTAGTCTATAGCGTCCAAGATTTTGCATTACTTCATTCTCAATTGTACTGGACTTCCACTTTAAGTTTAAACCGTTCATGGAAAAAATGTCCTAAATTCGATATTTTTTTCATATTTTGTAATGGGTCCTGATATCGCATGAATGGCGCTACGTTGGACTATTATTTTATATAATCTACCTTGTCGTTTTTCAATACGTGCCGTCGTTTTGAAAATATTAGCTTCTGCTCTGGCGATTGCAAATCTTTGAAAATGCACTAATTTCAATGTTTTTCTCAAATTCTGGGATGGATCGGATCGTCACATATATGGCGTTACGTCGGACTTACTTATTTACCTTGTCGTTTTTCAATAAGTGTTATAGTTTTAAAAGTATAAGCTTTTGCCCTGGCCATTGCAAATCTCTGAAAACTTACTAACTTCAAAATTTGTTTTCACAAATTCTTTGATGGGTCATGGCATCGCATGTATGGCGTTACGCAGACAGACCCTTAATCTAAGTAATGTATCTTGTTGTTTTAAAGATATATGCTTTTACACTAGGTGGAATATGGAATACTCCGCCAGTAGATTAGTTTTAATAGGCCATCTTTCATTGCTTTGGGTTCGTAAAGGACATATATATTTAAATTCTTCTTATATTCATACAAGTCGTAAATAATATTTTACTTACAAAGTTTTAATATCTAGACAATTTTTATAACATTAGAATGTGATTGAAATGTTTTATGTTGGGAACACCTGTAATCTGAATGCATTCATGTAATAATAAAATCGTGTATTTAATAATTCTACCTTTTATAAGGTTCTAATCAACTAAAACTTAGCTAATAATTTGACAGCTAAAATAAACATTTTGCAACCTAGTAACTAGGAAACTGGAAGGGTAAAGTGATTAAGCAAATAATTACATTATTACTACAATCACACCAGCTGATTTAAAGAACATAGTCTTCCAAGTGTTTAGGTTTAATCTTTTCACATGTAGAGCATTTAGGCGAGGGAGCCTCCTCCATTTCAAGAACTGATGCATGTGTCGGCTCGCGATCCATAACACCACGGTCGCAGTTTTCAGCGATACCGCCTTCTCTATTAATCGGTGTCAAGTTCGGGTCGTCGTTCTTGACAGATTGTCCGGGATATTTAGCCCTGTTATTATCCTCTTCCAAGACTTCAGTTTGAGCTTCCTCTTCACAACTCATTATACCTCTAGGTGCTAAATGCCATCGGCATGTCTAACAGTTCAGGGTTAGTATCAATAAGATCAACTTCTTCTACAACGGTTCATACTTGTTTTTCCTATTAAATTTTCTAAAAAGGACAGTTCCAAGAGATAGTAACCAAGACGGCAACGGTTTACCATTAGCAGATTTCCTACTGTGTTGAAACATTTTCTCATGATGACTGCAATTTATGGAGGTACAAAGCAGTGACCTGACAGAGTGTAAGGCATCTTCTAAGACCATCTGCCACTGGGAGGTTTGTAACCCCCTTGACTTGAGGGCAAGCAAAATAGGTTTCCAAATTACATCATTGTACTTTTCAACCTGCCCATTACCAGGAGGGTTATACGGTGAAGAACGACTCGTTGCGATACCACGCAACGTTAAATTCGGTTTTAGCTCATTCGACATGTACGAAGAAGAAAGGAAGAAAACCGAATATTGAAAACAAGTTATTAAAGCACCTAATCACAGTAGAGGCAGACATATCGGCACAAGGATATGCAAAAGGAAAACGAGAGTACCCGTCAACGATGGTTAGCATGTATATGTTACGATTGGTGCTAGAAACAGGCCCCTTGAAATCTACATTCAATCTTTGAAAGGGAGCAGTTGCTTTAATTAAGTGTCCATAATCTCTTCTTATAAATCGAGGTTTCAGTTCAGTGCATACTAGACAAGAGGATATTACGTGCCTAATCTCTTCTATAGAGTAGGGCATATTTATAGAACGAATCCAGTGAGTCATCCTCGTAATACCAGGATGACATAATGTTCGATGTAGTTCATAAAGATATTTAGAACCGTTAAACAAACAACATACTCTGCTAAAAACATCAGGCACCACATTATCTTTGCCTTTTCGATACGTAATGTCAAAATTATCACAGGCTACCTCTAGCCTCCACCTTGCAATTTTCTCAGTTTTTATTTTGCTGCTATGTTTCTGGTCAAACATGAACGAAACAGACCGCTGATCAGTGTATAATTGAAAGTGTTTTCCAACAAGAAAATGTCACCATTTCTTCAATGCCTCTACAATAGCATAAGCCTTCTTTTCGACCGACGAGTGTCGTTGCTCACCTTTAGATAGCATACGAGAGAAAAACGCCACAGGCCTTCCTTTTTGGCGATACAGTGCTCTGACACATCAGTTTCTACTACATCATTGCGAATGCTTGTAACGGCAGATTTTGCAATTTCCTGTTTTAAGCTTTCTAAGTCAGACACAGTAGACTATGACTAAGGGAAGCTATTAGTTAACACAAGTTGTCGAATTTTTGTTGAAAAACTTGGTACCCATCTAGAGTAATGGGCAAGCATTCCTAAGCACCTTTTTAAAGAACCACGGTTTTCAGGTACTGGAAAGTTTAAAAGAGCTTCTAGTCTTGAAGGATCAGGCCTAAGAATGTTATCTTTAATGTAATAGCCTAGTACGTAATGGAGTTTACAGAAAAGATGCTTTTGCTTTCGTTCAATGAAAAGTTGTATTTTGAGAAAACTGCAAGAAGATTTCTGAGGTTTTCGTCGTGTTTGCTTTTGTTCTTACCACAGACTGTTACGTCATCGAGATAGGCATACACACCTGAAAGTTTTTCTTTAGAGATTATGTCGTCTAAAACTCTCTGGAAGCAAGTTAATGGAGATTAGTTACTCCAAACGGAATTCCGCAAAATTGGTAAAGTTTTCCGTTAGCTTCAAAAACAGTATACTTCCTTTCGTCTTCCCGTATCGGTATTTGATAAGCATTCCGTAGGTCAATAGTACTAAATATATTGAATTTTGCTACCTCCGAGACTAATTTTTCTATATTTGGCAGCAGATAAGCATCAAGGTAAGTGAAACGATTTACAGTTTGTGAGTAGTCTATCACCATTCTTCTACGGTGGTTAGGGTTCTTTGTGATTAACACTTGGGCACGCCAATGGGAACGACTAGGTTCAATAACTCCCTCCCGAAGCAGATGTATAACTTCTTGATTGATGAGTTTCTCGTCCTCGCAGGAATACTTCCTCGATTTTGTAGCAATAGGCCTGCAGTCCGAGGCCAGATTGGAAAATAACACTGTAGGTTCTACTTTAGCACAAGTAGTGTTGCATACATTTAAACTAGTTTTAGAACCTCCAAAATTCACGTTCACCGAACTGTGGAGTTTAAGAATATCATGGCCAATTATAACATCAGTACAAAGTTCAGAAAAGATAGTCAGCTTAACTCTAGCGTACTTGTAATTCAGTATCCCCAAATCAACGAAACAGTGCCCCTCGACTCTAGATTGGTGTGACGTTAAACCATAGATATAAGGCCCAAACTGGCATACGTAGTGATATTAAGAAGAGAAACATAGTCCTTATCGATATAAGTTTCAGAACTCCCAGTATCTATCAAGGCATCGGCATCAAAATTATTGACTTTAATCTTAATCATGGATTTCGATAGGCATTTAGGAGCAGCAGCTACAATTTGTTCAGAATCATCGAACAGGCAAGCATTAGTCGTCATATCCATATCATTCTCTCATTTACACAGTTTAGCAAAATACTCATACTTCCTACAAGTCATAGTTTTTGCAGGGCAATTAGCACGAGGATGTCTTTTGTTCCCGCAAAAATAACATTCCTGATTAAAAGAGATTGACACATTACAGTTATTCTTTGGCTTCAACGACTTCTCGCCCGCAGTATCATATTCACCAAGTAAGGCACTAAGTTATCTAATGGTTGAACATAAGTTTCAGCATGTTTTATGGCAGATTCCAGAGACAAGGCTTGCGTAACCGCGGCATCTAGGATAAGAGTTGCATTTTTCAAGACGCTGCCGGATACGTTGTAAATTCAACCCGCTTATAAAGACATCCCTAATGTAATCATCACGGTTTTCTTCAGCATTATTCGTCGCTTTAAAATCGCAGTCCTTGCTAAGTTGCTTTAAACTATTCAAAAAGTGGTCTATAGTTTCGCTAGCGCACTGCTTATGTGTTATCAACTTGTGTCAAGCGAATATTTCATTTTTCTTTTTAGAAAATAAAATGTTGAGACGTTTTTTAGCATCAATAAGAGAAACAGTCTTCTACAAAACTAAACACCCTATGACTAATGTGATTGATAAGCACGGTTAGATTTTCTTCCTCAGTAACCTCTTTGATTGACTTCAGAAAATTTTCGAACGTAGCTATGCAATGCACCCATTCTTGGGCCATTTCACTAGCGCATGGATCAGAATCAAACCGATGTGGTCTTAATAATTTATCTATTAATAGTATGTAAGTCAGTGATTAGAAATGTTAGTTTGATTAGATTGTAATAATAAAATCGTGTATTTAGTAATTCTACCTTTTAGAAGGTTCTATTCAACTAAAAACTTAACTAATAATTTGACAGCTAAAATAGACATTTTGCAACCTGGTAACTAGGCAACTGGAAGGGTAAAGTGATTAAGCAAATAATTACATTATTACTACAATTCATTTTAAATCCATATGTAATTTCAGCAAAGTTCATCTTTACAATATTTGTATTCTGCAAGTGTATGAAAAAATTATTAAAGATATCTTGTTCCTTTGTGTATTTCTTTGAAAAATGCTTGCAGATATTTGATACTCCTACAAATTATTTACCATATTGTATCTGAGAATTGAACCCAAGCAGAAATGTACTTCAATATTGATACAGAGGTTCATGCCTCAGGTTTCAACTCATAAGAACAATAGGAATCTTTATAAATTGGCAAATATGCATACTGACAAATCTGACATTTTAGTATACTTCTTACATAAGAATATTCAAATCAGAGGACACATAAATCATTATCACACAAACTTCAGTAACTAACCATTTTTCTTTAATGTAGTGAAAAATATCTGCCTGCTAATAAAAACAACAGATATACTAATTCATTTGTCTTCCGAAATATATTTTTAAACTATAATAAAATTATAATAACTTGAGTCATACAAACAAAACTCCCAGATACAATCATAAAAGTAAGGTAAAACTTACCTCTCGTTGCTATCTGAAGTACTCTCACTACTTCGAGGTACATTTCTGTAACTTCTAACATCATTAATATTATTATCAGATGGAATGTCTTCCCAATCAGAATCATCTGAATCTGAAGATTTTGAATCCTGTATTAAATCAACAGAATCTGCTTCAGAATCTTCAGAAGAACTACCACTACCATATGTCAAAATATCTAATAATGATTTCGAAGCTAGACCAGTAACTACAGAAAAACTTGAAGCATGTGAAGAGCAAGATTGTTAACGCTGTTATCACAAGAATTTATACTATCAGTAGTAATTTTATTAGTCTGCACATCATCAGTTGTATTTTCAGTCCTATTGTTGGATATGACAGCCTCTTGATTCTTAAAATTATTGCCTTCTACTGGTGTTATGACGGTCCCTTGATTATTTGAGTCTTGTAGGTTAGTGGAATTGGAAACGTCTACTGCTGCATTCATATTTGCTTCAACAATTTTTAAATTAGGATTATCCATATCACAGCCGACTGAATGTAACAACTTTAGGCTCTTCAAGTGAAAATAATGATATCCCAGATTGAACTTAACAACCACAAACCAACAAACCTTTCAACTACCGCAATACATGGCAACCATTTTTGCGCTACAGTTTAGACAAATGACAATCGAATAAGAGCGATCATCACCGTCAATTTAAAAATAGCGCCCTCTAGACTGGATGCGTTTATGATCACGCTGCTGATACTTTTATAGAATTCTCAACTGTATACAAGTGTAATGAACATATGGAAGTTATGTAGTAAGTATATAGTATGAAAGATTGTTTTAAAGGCTGGTTTTTAATGGACGTTAACTTGATTTTATTCTGTAACCGTAAAAATTCAAACACTAGAAAACAACGCAGCTGTTCTTAATGGCTGAGAACAGGACTTGCCGAATAAGGAATAAGTTCAACCAATAGTATCTTCAGATAATATCGCCTATATGCGTGCTATTGCCACTAGCACACTAAAGACATCATTTTTATTTCTGTAAATGAGCTAATTCAGTTGGTTTTATAGTATGGTTTTGCATTTATTTATATTCAAGCAATGAATGTGAAATTGGTATGCTAGGTGGAAAAATTCCACACATTTATAATAAAATAGAGAAGCTTTATAAAGATAAGTTGACTATAGAAAATGCATGGCAATTTATGGCGCTGGAAATGAAATTACTATGTTAGATAACAGCTAGCTTTTATGAAAATGCATTATCGTGTAATAAATAATTTTTTAGTTGCTGATTGCATGGCACGGTGGGTAGCAATCCGCAACAAATTTTCTAAAAAGATGAGCAAGCATTTGCCATCTGGTTCTGGTGCTGAGTCTTCGGAGGAGTGGCATTTGATGAAGTATTTAGGCTTTTTATATTCAATCGTACGTAAACGAAAAACGTTTGGTAATGTAGAAGAACCATTGATAAATACTCAGTCTGATGATTTGCACCCTCACTCTTCAGAAACTCAATTCATATTAAACGAAGATATTGGTAAGTAATATTTAATTTAAAAAAATTATTGTCATATTTGTATTAGGTGTATTTGAATATGAGAGCACGAAGTGGATATTGATGCAGAAATTAGACCGGACACACTATTTACTTCACAACCAAAACCACCTTATACAAGCAGAACACCTGACCCATGACAAAACACAGTATCTGACATTTTTATACAATTTAAGATTTCTTCATTACTGCACTTACGGGGTGTTTGGGGGGGCGATCATTCTATATATTTGGCTTGACCTAGACCAAAATATCTTGCTCTTAGCATGAGATATTGTTGGCTGCAAAAACACAGTAAAGGCAAAATTTTATAGCATTGCCACCTCAAAACACAGTAACTACTTTATCACTGATCAAAACCCAATATATGTATCCTGTGGTAGAGATACCGGGTTATGTTAGGTAAATCACAATTCTATGACTACTTGACGTGCAGCTGATATAGCTAGTAAGTTGAATAAAGGATATAAATTAATTAGCAACCTTGCAAAATTCTTCAGTTTTACTTTGCACATCGTTGTGTTTATGTGGTGAAAATATTTAGTCACTAAAGTTCTTTATTGTTTTATAACTAAATTATTTTCTTTGTGGTGATTGACTTTTTTTTGGTTTGATTTCTTAAACTACGAATCAAACAAGAAGTAGAGGGAAACGTTTATTGCAGCTTGCGCCAAGCACTGAAATATCGTAAGTAAAATCATTAACAAAGCATGATACTTATTACACATTTTTTTTCCTTATTTATAACGTGTGTTTTTACATTAGTGTTGCTAGACTTGCAAAATCGATTAAAAACATCACGCTTCTTTTAAAGTGCTGAAAAACAATCTGGCAATTCTCATCATCATTTTGTTTTCGACCTACTTAAGGTCGGTTTGACGCAGCTCTAACTTCTTTTCTATTTTGCGCTAATCTAAAAAGTTCTACATACCCTTCACAACCTAAATTTCTAATAATTTGACTAATATAACTTGATCTAAGTCTTCCTATACTCTTCTATCTTTTTCCTATCTACCTGGCTCTACATAGATATTAGCAACCTGATGGGTGTTAAAGAACTCCCACATGTTTACATGATTCCCATTTTTAAAAAAATGAAATATTACCTGGTTATTCCCTCTCTTTAGCTAAGTTTAAAGCTTCCTCAATATAGACATTAAAAATCAAGGGAGATAGTATATAGCCCTGTCTAACACCATTTCTAATCTTAGGTTCCTTTTCTATTTCATCAAATTTAATTACTACGATTTGGTTTTTATATAGATCGTAAATAATTTTTCTATCCCTATGAGAGATTCCTATTTTTTGCAAAACCCTGAACATAACAATCCAATTAACCTTATCAAATGCTTTTTCTAAATCTGCAAACGCAAAATGAGTCTTTTTATTTTTTTGTAACCTTTTTTCGATAATTACCCTAATCATTAGTATAGGTTCTCTAGTCCCTCTGTTTTTACGAAAACCATATTAGTCTTTGCCTAAATAATACTCAGTCAAAGCTTCTACTGTATTTTTAACAATTATTGTTAGTATTTTGGAAGCGTGGGAAGTTAAACTAACCATTCTAAAATTCTCACACCTATCAGCTCCTGACTTTTTTGGGATTGGGATAATATTTTTTTCGAAATCTATTGGGACTTCACCTGTGTCATATACTACTTTTACTAGTTCATATAATCTGTCTAAAGTTTTCTGACTTGCAAATTTTTTTAATTCTGCAGGTATATCGTCTATCCCTGGCGCTTTATTTAGTTTAAGATCCTTAACAGCTCTATCAAATTCCTCTTTAATATTGAGAACCCTATTTCTACTTCATCTTCTTGGTCGTTCTCTAACTCATCCATATCGTCTCCCTTATATAAACCTTCTGAATATCTTTTCCATCTATATGCTACCTCAATTTTATTTATTGGAAGCTCATTATTCTCATCTTTAATACCATTATATTTTTTCTTATCGTCCCCGAAAAACTTTTTAACTGCCCTGTAAGCCCTGTCTGTCTTACCCACTCTCAAATCATGTTGTATTCCTTTACAATTCTCTTCCATCCATTTATTTCTAGCTTTTCTACACTCTTGTACTATCTAATTTCTAACTCTATTATATTTTTGTTTACTTTCACTATCCAATTCTCTGAAAGGTTTAAGCTTTCTTCTATTCTCTATTAAATCTAATATCTCCTTTGTTACCCAGGGCTTTTTCGCTTCTATTTTTTTCTTACCTATAGTCTGTGTTGCTGTATCAAGTACAGCCCTTTTTATTTCATTCCATCTATTTTCTACGTTCCCTCCTATAGCTATCTTTTTGATCTTATTATCTAATACTTGTTTATATTCCTCTTTTACCTCACTATTATTAAGCTTACCTAGATCCCATCCTTCTCTTTTAACCTTTCTCAATTTTTTGAATTTTAGATTACACTTCATTTTAACTAAGTTATGATCGCTATCTATGCAGCCCCTGGATAACTACGACAATTTTTAACTTGGTTTCTAAATCTTTGTTTAACTAAAATATAATCTATTTGGTATCTAGCCCTATCACCTGGCGCTTTCCAGGTATATCTTTTTCTAATATGTTGTTCGAATAGGGTGTTTACAGTTACTAATCTATGTTCCTGGCAAAACTCAGCTAATCTTTCTCCTCTATCATTTCGTCTACTATACCCAAATTTTCCTACCATTTTTCCCTCACTACCTTCTCCCACTAACGCATTACAATCGCCAATAACTATTAAATTCTCATCTCCCTTTACTTTTCTCACTATACTGTTTATATCCTAGTATACCTTTTCTACTTCCTCATCCTCGTACTGAGTTGTTGGCATGTAAACCCGTACTAAAATAGTGACTGTGGGTTTCGTACTCTATCTAACCATAATTATTCTATCACTAAATTGTAAGTACTCTGTAACTTTATGTACTAATCTTTTACCTAACTCTATTCCTACCTTTGCCCGTTCATTAGTTGAACAAGTTGTAATTATTCTATAACTATCTTTCCAAAAGTCATTACTATCTGGCCATATCACCTCACTAATATCTAAAATGTGCACTTTCCTTTTTTCATTTCGACTAATCTGGCAACTCTAAAATGGTATAAATACTTTCTGTTTATCACCGCGTTTCTTGCATTACAGCCACCAAATAAATAATAAAGAATCTATTAATCATACTGAAACACAACAAAATGAAAGCGTTCTCGGTATAGCAAATGTAGCAAGTAGTGTTGAAAACCATTCTCGTACCGCAACTTCTGATTGTGATTTCAGATATATTAATTGTATCAATGAATTCTTTTTATTATTGATTTAACTGTAGGAGAGAAATTGAACCAGTTCAAAATTATAGTTTGCGATATAATTTTCCCTCCGTAGTTTATAATTATTCAGGATCTAAATCTTCTGTAGACGATAGCTTTGCGGACCCCAATTTCAACATAAATGATATTGAAGATGATCAAACTATGCTTACTTTAAATGGAACCTCATACGGTAAGTATGTATAACCACAATCGCTATAATCGCCTGTTTGCGTGTATTGACTGCAATCTAAAACACTCATGTTCCTTCGCTGCAATGTACTGTTTTGTTGCAGCAATGAAGGTGCCGAGAAAGAAGTTGAAAAACTTGAGATCAATGAGAATTTAAATGAGGATACTGAACAAGTAAAACAACACAAAAAGAAGAGTCAACTATCTGAAAAAGAACAAATTGATAACAGTAAAAAGAAACACCCCATAAAATTATCAAAATGTGAACATAAGTACAAAAGGAATCGTACCACGTTTACAAATGAAGAACGACAAAAGATATTATATAATTATTGGTCAGTGAATTATACAAATAGATAAAAATGGATGACAAACTGCCTGCAGTTAGTTAGTGTAAAACGATGAGTTAAACCTCAATCATTTACTGAAACACCTTATCATAGAAATAAGAGCAGGCAATTTTACATAACATGCAAAAAAAAGATAGTTTAACTGTAAACGTTTGTCGTACATTTTTTCTGAGTACATTAAGATATACCAATGATTCAGTAATAACAGAATTAAGCAATGCAATTAAAAAGAAACCACTCTGTTCTGCAGTGAAGGAAAATAGAGGTGGGGCTAAATAACAGTAGTGTTGATTTTGAAGTTATAAAAGAACATATTAACTTGTTCGATCCTTGTGTAAGCCACTGGAAAAGGTATAATGCACCAAGCATAAGGTACTTACCCAGAGAGTTGAATGTCGATAAAATGTTAGCCGATTTTAAATTGAAACATCATAGTACAATTTGTGGTCGAGAAACATACAGGAAAACTTTAAAACAAATGAACATTTCGTTTCATAGCCTAAATCTAATACTTGTATTGAGTGTTTAACATATAGGCGGTCAAACACAGGCACAGATGCTACAGATAATAATACTGAACTGGAAGAAAAATTTGAGTTTCATGAAGAACGTGCTAAAAAAGCATCAGAAGAATATGCTAAAAATAGAGATCTTCCAGAATCTCCTGGGTTATGGATCTTCAAAAAGTAATTTTATTACCTGCAATGCCCGGTATTAAAGATTGCTATTTCACAAGTCGGTTAGTGTGTTTAATGAAACACTTGCTGGTTTAAAAAATCGGCCTATACAACTTACTGTAAGCATGGCCATCAAGCAACCACCAACTGAAGTGCACAAAGCACTGTTGATTGCTTTTTAAATGTCATTGAACATGAAAGAGATGCGACAGACTTTATTTTTTGGGCAGACAACTGCTGCCCAAAATAAAAATTAGTTTTTATTTACTGCTGCCAATACTATTGTTAATGGTACTTATGGAGGTTCGATTAGTATAATGCTCAAATACTTAACTATAGGACATACCCCCGTGACTGCAGATTCTGTTCATGGGAACATAAAAAAATATTTGTTAAAAATTGGAAATTATCTACGATTATGAGGATCTCAAAAATAGTATTAGAAAATGCCAAAAACATCTGGAAGTAGTTGATGTGCAGGTGTTTAGAAAATGGAAAAAAAGGAAACACCAAACTAAAAAGAAAGATGATCCTTTATTCAGTTTTCTTCTTAGTGATGTTGTAGAAGTTTGCTTTGAACGTAATTCTAGAAAACTGTAATACAAAACAACTTTGACCAAGTTCAATATATGGAAATAGATTTTCTTCAAAAGAAATTTGATATTTCGAAAAAGGCAGAAATTATTGACATACCTCGAGGTATTCCAAGGCGAAAAAAAAGATGCAATCGTAACTAAACTCGTACCATTGATGCCAACTAATCGCCAGCAATTTTGGCTAAATTAGCCGGAGAATGACTTTGCTATAGATTTGGTACACGAGTTCGATAACAAATAAACTCCTAAATTTTTGTGTTGTGTTCATTTTTCTTTTAAAACAGTGTTTTTATGCTTACCTTTTATTGTATATAACTAATAATTATAGTTACTGTGTTTTGAGCGGTAATATTAGTTTATTGTGAAGATACTGTGTTTTTAATGGTAAAATTACTTATTAATTTGAACTTACTCTGTTTTGCGTGGTATTGGTGAAATAACATTGTATTAAAGCCCGTAAGCAAAACAATGTTTTTAGTCTAGCATAAGTGTACAAGGGATTTATCGCCCGGTTCTTTTGAAATGCATAAAACCAAGCATTTTTACATTTAGAACACGATATATAAGTTAAACTTTTAAAAAGACTTCTGTAAGGCTGAATAAAAAAGTTTAAAACTAAATAACAAAACTTTTCATTGAACACATGTTTTGTTTTGGGACAGCCGAGAAGATCCAGCAGCAGCTCGTCTAATAAAATTGGTAAAAGCTTAGGTGATGCTGTAGAAATTCTTCATACATTTATATCTGAGAGAAGTGCTGCTCGTGTGGACGATTGTCCAATTAGAAGCTTTTGTCTATTCTTTATGCGATGATTTGAAGCGAATATATAAGTTAAACTTTTAAAAAGACTTCTGTAAGGCTGAATAAAAAAGTTTAAAACTAAGTAACTCAAAACTTTTCATTTAACACATGTTTTGTTTTGGGACAGCAGAGAAGATCCAGCAGCAGCTCTTCTAATGGAATTGGTAAAAGCTTAGGTGATGCTGTAGAAATGCTTCATACATTTATATCTGAGAGAAGTGCTGCTCGTGTGGACGATTGTCCAATTAGAAGCTTTTGTCTATTCTTTATGGGATGATTTGAAGCAAATGGATAAGAAAAAATTGAAATTTTGCAAATTATCGAACAATATAGTGAAGAAATACTTCTTTAATATTCAAATAATAATTAAGGTGACCAGATTTTTAGATGGGCAAAGCGGGACAACTCTGAAGGGGGGGTGTCAACAAAAATTTTCATACAGAATAAAAATAATATCGTAATATTTTTTTATTTTTAACATAAGTACAATTTACAAATATAAAAAATGTATAATATTTTATTCCTTGACATATTTTTTATTTGAGTGAATTTGTTTCAGTAGATCGATGTCATTTTTTAAAATATTGTAAAAATCTTCACAAGAATTTGTCAAATTATATTTGACACACAAAATGGCTTTCAAAGTTTCAACACTTAATTTTGAATTTTCTGATGTCCACACTTAATTCTAAAAGTCAGGACTTTTGAGAAACGTCGAGGGACGCGGGACAAATTGTCAAAAATCGGGACTGTCCCACCAAAAGCGGGACTTCTGATCACCTTAATAATAATATACTAAAATAATAATATCAAAATGGAAATTATATCAATGTGCATACAATCAGCGTTGTAAAAGGCAGTTCTTGTTTTGTAAATAAAAAATATTAAACTTTATTGTGGTATGCTACCCTTAGAAACATGATTCCATTGTTGTATCAGCCCCCTCGCTCGATAAATAATGTGTTCAATCATATTATGTGCTGCATAGTTTGATCCCATACGACCAATCTTTTGAAAACTAATGATGCCTCTGTCCATTGGCCTAATATAATACTACCATCAGCATTTACTGAATCAGTGTAGGAAGGTGGACAATACAATTGTTGTTAATGCAGGAATGTGTGTTCTGCTGTACGTAAAAATTATACAGACAAATTGTTGCTCCAGTTATTTTTTCAATCGTCCTAACCTCAGCAATGATATTGTTATGCAATACTCTCCACTGTGAAGCCAAAGTACCAAAAGTGTTTTCTATTGTTCTTCTAGAACGTGATAAACGATTATTAAAAATTTTCTTTTTCAATTTCCGGATTTTTTCTAGGATATGGTCTCATGATACAACATTAGTGGCCGGGATGGGAGCCTGTGTGTCGCCTGAGGGTGCAACAAACAGTTCAGAGTAATATCCATTAATAGTTACGATTTGAGTTCTGGTATAATATAAGAAGCTAACCAGAAAATAAAATTGCTGTGGACGCCGATTGCAGCAAGTTTGATCATTAACTAAGTCGACTTTATCAAATGGCTTGCTGAAACCAGTATGCGACTATCTAGAGCATTAATGATAAATTCAGAATAAATCAATAAGTTTGTTTCAATCAACCGATTAGAATAAAAACCATACTTGTATTCAGTCTATTTTGAACGGACCTGCACCTTGAAGAAGTTCTCAAATACTAGAACGGGTAGAGTCACTTGCGTGTTTCAATAAGCTAAAGAGCCAAACTATAGGTTTAACCAAATTAGTGAGGTCTTTAGTGAGGAACCAGACTAAAACAGGTCCCTGAAAGAGGCAGCAGCTTTTTCGGTACTTAGAGTGGCAGAGACCATAGGGGTCAGTATAGCACTATAAGACACACTACTGCATTACCATATTACGTCCCAAGTACACTGTGTACAGAAATTGTTATTAAAAAATGATGGCATCCTCTCGGGTAAAAAATTTCTGAGGTAAAAAAGTACCCATTCGGATCTCCAGGAGGGGACAGTTTTGGAGGATGTGATCCGAAAGTATAAAAAAAGATTCGTGAATACTCTGCGAGTCTGAGAGTGGAATGTCAGAAGTATGAAACAAATAGGTAAGCTAGAAAACCCGAAAATCGAATTGGATAGGTTAGCACTAGACATAGTAGGGATCAATGAATTTCGCTGGCCAGAGGCGGGAGATTCTGGAGTGGAGACTTAAGGATAATTCATACAGGATCAGAGGAAGGAAATTCGAATGTGGGGATAGTTATGCGAAAAAAGATAGGACGACCTGTAGAAAACTACTTACAAAAGAACAAAAAGTACTCATAGTTAGATTAGAATCTAAACTGGTAAATACAGTAATAATACAAGTATACATGCCCACCTCTAGCTACAGTGAGAAAGAGGTAGAGGCGATCTACAAAGATATCGAAGACACTAATATACGTAAATGGACATGAAAATTTAATAATTACGGGGGATTGTAATGCAGTATTAGGTGAGGATAGAGAAGGAGCGATAGTAGGTTTATTTAGTTTAGGCACGAGAAATGACAGGGAAATAGACTGGTAGAATTTTGCGACAAGAACAATTTAACCATCACAAACACATTATTTCAACATCATGCTAGAAGACGATACACGTGGAAGATGGCAGGAGATATAGGAAGATATTTATTAACCGTAAATTCGGCCAAGTGCCAGGCTTTGCTTCTGCAAACACAAAATTTAATTAGATTAGTTCAGTCCTTGGATCTTCCCATATTAATGCTTGGAAAATCGAACATAAACTTTTCACCTATAATTAAAAATCTAGGTATCCTGTTGGATCCAAACCTTAGATGGAAAGATCAGGTATCAAGTGTGTGTAGAAAAGTTCTATTTACTCTGCATACTCTAAAACGGTTTATACCGACTAAATTAAAGTTAAAGTTAGTACAATCATTAATTCTTCCACATTTCGATTATTGCGATGCATTATATATACCAATATTTCATCTAATTTAAGTTTAAGTCTACAACGCTCGAAATAGTTGTGTACGGTTTATCTTCGAACTAAAATATTGGGAAAGAGTCACCCCATTTTACACAAGAATGTCGTGGCTTAAACTAAACAATAGGCAAAAACTTCACTTGGCAGTGCTTGTCTATAAACTTATTTCTAACCGAAACCCGTTCTACCTAAGCCAACAATTTTCTTTTCTTTCAAATTGGCGCTATAACACTAGGCGAGATGACTTGCTATCTATCCCCATACACCATACCCATACATTCCATTTGTCTTTTCTTGTTTCTGGTTCCCTCTTGTGGAATACTATTCCTCCTAATATTAGGCAGGCTCCAACCGTGAAACGTTTTCATAAACTCTTGCAGGAACATCTTTTAAACTTTCAGATGTAGAGGCAAGTGCATTTTCCTAAACTGATGCTCGATAAGTGTGTGCGTGGGTTTGTATGTGTGAGAGAGGTTGTGTGTGCATGTGTGTGTGTGTTGTGTGTGCATGTGTGGGGTGGAGGGTGCATTCATGTGAGGGTGTGTGCCTATGTGTAGTGATTTTTTTTATTATTTATTATTTTTTTACCTTATTCAAGAGTACAGCTGCATGCAAGTTAGGTGTAAAACAGGGCCTAATGGCCCTACTCGCGCTTGATGCAGTTTGTATCAAAACTTTATATCTTATAATGTATATATAATTTAATAATAAAGACGTTTCAATCAATCAATCCATCCCTATAGTAGGGGATAAAGGATACTACTATAGTAAGCCTGCTTATCGTAAAAGGCGATTAAAAGGCGCAGCAAGGGGCAGCAGAATGCTGGCTAAAAGATATTGGAGGAGGGTCGGTTGGTCTCGGGCGATCCTCAATAATTTACAAACTTGTTGGGGGTTGGCCGTGACGGATAAGGCTTTTTGCTAAAATCTTTAAAAACTGCGTTGTGGAAAGATATGGGAGCCTACCACAATATTTCCCAGGTGTGCGTGGCCTAAAACACGAAATACATATGATGGAGAGCTCACAAGTAAAATTCTTGTCCGGAAGTAAAATACTCCCTCATTCGGATCTCCGGGAGGGGGTGCTTGGAGCTCGTCATCGTAAGAATATAAAACAACAGTTCGATTTAGTGATAGGGACTTGGAATGTAAAGTCATTACTTAGAGTAGATAAGTTAACGAATTTATTAGTTGAAATGAGAAAGGAAAAGCTGGACATTTTAGGTATTAGTGAGGTGAGATGGCCAGATAGTAATGACTTTTGGAAAGTTAATTATAGAATAATTACAACTTCTTCAACTAATGGACAGGCAGGGGTAGGAATAGTGTTAGGTAAAAGATTAGGATGTAAAGTTAAAGAGTACTTACAATTTAGTGATAGAATAATTATGGTTAGATTGGGTACGAAACCCACAGACATTGTTTTAGTACAGGTTTACATGCCAACAACTCAGTACGAGGATGAGGAAGTAGAAAAGGTATATGAGGATATAAATAGTACAGTGAGAAAAGTAAAAGGAGATGAGAATTTAATAGTTATGGGCGATTTTAATGCGTCAGTGGAAGAAGGTAGTGAGGGAAAAATGGTAGGAAAATTTGGGTATGGCAGACGAAATGATAGAGGAGAAAGATTAGCTGAGTTTTGCCAGGAACATAGATTAGTAACTGTAAACACCCTATTCGAACAACATATTAGAAAAAGATATACCTGGAAAGCGCCAGGTGATAGGGCTAGATACCAAATAGATTATATTTTAGTTAAACAAAGATTTAGAAACCAAGTTAAAAACTGTCGTATTTATCCAGTGGCTGACATAGATAGCGATCATAACTTAGTTAAAATAAAGTGTAAACTAAAATTCAAAAAATTGAAAAAAGGTTATAAGAGAGGGATGGGATCTAGGTAAGCTTAATGATAGTAGGGTAAAAGTGGAATATAAACAAGTATTAGATAATAAGAGCAAAGAGATAGCTGTAGGAGGGAACGTAGAAAACAGATGGAAAGAAATAAAACTGACTGTACATGATACAGCAACACAGACTATTGGTAAGAAAAAAATAGAAGCGAGAAAACCTTGGGTAACAAAGGAGATATTAGATTTAATAGAGAATAGAAGAAAGCTTAAACCTTTCAGAGAAGCGGATAGTGAAAGTAAGCAAAAATATAATACAGTTAGAAATAAGATAGTACATAAGTGTAGAAAAGCTAGAAATAAATGGATGGAGGAGAATTGTAAGGGAATACAAGATGATTTGAGAGTAGGTAAGACAGACAGGGTTTACAGGGCAGTTAAAAAGTTTTTTGGGGAAGATGGGAAAAAATATAATGGTATTAGAGACGAGAATAATGAGCTTCTAATAAATAAAGTTGAGGTAGCAGATAGATGGAAAAGATATTTAGAAGATTTATATAAGGGATACGATATGAATGAGTTAGAGAACGACCAAGAAGAGGATATAGAAATAGGGTTCTCAATATTAAGAGAGGAATTTGATAGAGCTGTTCGGAATCTTAAACTAAATAAAGCGCTAGGGATAGACGATATTCCCGCAGAATTAATAAAATATGCAAGTCAGAACACTTTAGACAGATTATATGAACTACTAAAAGAAATATATGACACAGGTGAGGTCCCAATAGATTTCGAAAAAAATATTATCCCAATCCCAAAAAAGTCAGGAGCTGATAGGTGTGAGAATTTTAGAACGGTTAGTTTAACTTCTCATGCTTCCAAAATACTAACAATAATAATTAAAAACAGAGTAGAAGCTTTGACTGAGAATTATTTAGGCGAAGACCAATATGGTTTTCGTAAAGACAGAGGGACTAGAGAACCGATACTAATGATTAGGGTAATTATCGAAAAAGGTTACAAAAATTAAAAGACTCATTTGCGTTTGTAGATTTAGAAAAGCATTTGATAAGGTTAATTGGATTGTTATGTTCACGGTTTTGCAAAAATAGGAATCTCTCATAGGGATAGAAAAATTATTTACAGTCTATATAAAAACCAAAGCGTAGTAATTAGATTGGATGAAATAGAAAAGGAAGCTAAGATTAGAAATGGTGTTAGACAGGGTTGTAAACTGTCTCCCTTGATTTTTAATGTTTATATTGAGGAAGCTTTAAACTTAGCTAGAGAGAGAAAGGAGATAGGTATTAGTGTACAGGGACAGAAAATAGACATGTAACGCTTTGCAGATGATATAGCCATTATAGCAGAGTTTAGAAAAGAGTTAGGAGAGTTTTTAAATATTTTAGATGAGATACTACGGAGTAACTATAGTATGAGAATTAACTCAGTAAAGACAAAGATAATGACAAGTGAGTTACAGCCTAGTTCTAAACCAAAATTAAAAATAGGTAATACCGAGTTAGAAGAGGTAGATGAATTTTGCTATTTAGGTAGTATAATTACAAAGGATTGACGTAGCAGGAGGGATATAGTAGCTAGAATAGCTCAAGCTAAAAAATGTTTTAAAAGAAAACTTACTAATAGCTAATAGTATTAGTTTAGATAATAGAAAAAGTTTCTTAAAGTCGTATGTATGGAGCGTTTCTACTATACGGTAGTGAGACTTGGACAATTAAAGAAGTAGATAAGAAAAAGATAGAAGCTTTTGAAACTTGGTGTTATAGGAGAATGTTAAAGATTAGTTGGACAGATAGAGTAACAAACGAGGAAGTTTATAGAAGGATAGGAGAGGATCCCTGTATTTGGAAACAATTTAAGGTCAGGAGAGATAGAATGATAGGGCACCAGTTAAGACATGAGAGACTATTTAGTAAAGTCTTAGATTATAAACTACCAAATAAAAATAGAGTAGGAAGGCCTAGACAAAGCTATATTAGTCAAATTTTTAGAGATTTAGGTTGTGAAGGGTATGTAGACCTTTTTAGACTAGCTCAGAATAGAAAAGAATTTAGAGCTGCGTCAAACCGACTTTGAGTAAGTTCGAAAACAAAATAAAAATAAAAATCAGTTAACTAAATGTCACCAGAACATAACTCACAATTATTTAGCGGTCTGGCATATTGGTAGCAATTCATTGCTTAAGCCTTACCATAACATATAATTTAATAAACGTCACCATGACATAACTTACAATTAGGTAGCGGTCTGGCATGTTGGTAGCTATTCGTTGCTTAAGCCTTACCATAACATATAATTTAATAAACGTCACCATGACATAACTCACAATTAGGTAGCGGTCTGGCATGTTGGTAGCGTTTCGTTGCTTAAGCCTTACCATAACATATAATTTAATAAACGTCACCATGACATAACTCACAATTAGGTAGCGGTCTGGCATGTTGGTAGCGTTTCGTTGCTTAAGCCTTACCATAACATATAATTTAATAAACGTCACCATGACATAACTCACAATTAGGTAGCGGTCTGGCATGTTGGTAGCGTTTCGTTGCTTAAGCCTTACCATAACATATAATTTAACACTTTTCCTTTTTGAAGCGGATAACCAGGTTATATTTCATTTCCTTATAAATGGGAATCATGTAAGCATGTTGGAGTTCTTTAACAACCATCAGGTTGCTAATATCTATGTAGAGCCAGCTGGATAGGAAAAAGATAGAAGGATATAGGAAGACCTAGACCAAACTATATAAGTCAAATTATTAGAAATTTAGGTTGTGAAGGGTATGTAGAGCTTTTTAGATTAGCACAGAATAGAAAAGAAGTTAGAGCTGCGTCAAACCGACCTTAAGTAAGGTCGAAAACAAAATTATGATGAATCAATCAATCAATATGAAATAGATTACATTATTGTTAGACAACAGTATAGGAATCAAATAAAAAACTGTAGAAGCTACCCTGAAGCAAATATAGACACTGACCACAACATCGTAATTATGAAGACCGCTCCTAAATTTAAAAATTTGAAAAAATGAAATGGAAAAAGGCACTTTAATTTTGAGAAACTACAAGATAAAGAATTAATTGCTGAAAGATATCGAGAAAATTTCTGATACTAATGAAGTAGAAACAGATTGGAATAACATTAAATCAAGCTTAGACATGGCGGCCAGAGATATTCTGGGGTATACACAAAAAGAAAATAGAAATCATGGATAACAATGGATATCCCGAATTTAATAGAAGAAAGACGAAAATGCAAGAATTGATGAGAGGAAACAGGAAAACAAAGATTCAAAGCCATAAAATGGGAAATTATTCGCAAATGCAGGAAAGCTAAAGAACAATGGATTGATGAAAAGTGCAAAGAGGTACAAACTAAGATGGAAATAGGAAAGAGAGACGAAGCATACAAACTAATTAGAGTGAATTTTAGGGATATAAAACCATATAGCAAAAATATAAGGAACGTGGGAGGAAATGTCATTATGGAAAATGTAGAGAAAGTGATCAGATGGCAAGAATATATACGTAATTTATGTGCAGCAGAGGAACTAACAGCATTAGAATAGGAATCAGATATTGAAAATGATAACTTGGGATATCCTATACCTAGAGATGAGTTTAAATTAGCATTAAAGGGTCTGAAAAATGATAAGTCGCCGGGTACACATAAGGTGCAGGCAGAAACTCTAAAAGCCGCTGGACAAGCAGTAAGAGAACGTCTCTTCCAACTTGTAAGCTATATGTATGAGACAGGCGAGATACTTAAACATTTCAAACGTAACATCATAGTAACTATACAAAAAAAAGGAGGTGCGGATAGATGTGAAAATTTTCAATCAATAAGCTTGATAGCACACGTTTCAAAAATATTAAATAGAATTGTACAAAGACGAATGGAAAAACGAGCTGAAGAAATACTAGGAGATCAATTTGGATTTACTCGAAACAGGGGAACACCGCAGGCTATTTTTGAGGGTGATAATGGAGAAAACAATAGAAAAGGGGGAAAGCTTGTATATAGGGTTTGTATATCTGGAAAAAGCATTCAACAAGGTGAAATGGAAAAAAATGTTTGAAATACTCAAAGAGATTGGAGTGAGTTATAGGGATATAGTACACAGCTTATACAAAGAGCAAATAGTTATAATAGAATTAGAGTAGGAAAGTAGAGAAGTAAATATTAGGAAAGGGGTGAGACAGAGATGTGTCTTATCCCCATTAATTTTAACTTATACATTGAAAAGGCAATGCATACTGTCAAATGCAGGAAAACATTTGGAATTACTATGCATGGACAAAAGATTGATATGGTTATATTTGCAGATGATAGCGGTACTAGCATCTAACAAAAAAAAGTTAGAAGTTGCTCTTAATGAAATGAAAACAGTTCTAACAGAGAGATACGGTATGAAAATTAACAAAAATAAAACTAAAGTTCTAGTATGCAAAACAGGGGGAAATAAATCAAAAACAAGAATACAAATAGGTAACGAGAACGTACAAGAGGATAAGAATTTCTGCTACCTAGGAAGTCAAATAATGCAAGATGGGAAAAGCACAAAAGATATTAAACATATGTGTGGAGCACAGCACTGTACGGCTGTGAAGCCTGGACAGTAGGCGAAGCGGACAAGAAAAAGAGAACCCTTTGAAATGTGGTGCTACAGACGTATGAAGATGATATCATGGACAGACAATGTTAAGAACAAAAAGGTACTAGAAATGGTAGGGGAAGAGAGAAATATGTGGAAAACAGTAAAAAATAGGAGAGATAGGATGATAGGCCACATACTAGGACATGAGAAAATGGTGCGAAATATATTAGAAGCAGAGGTAGGAAAAAAGAGAAGTAGAGATAGACCTAGACTAGACTACTGCACACAGACAGCAAAAGATGTAGGAATTTTAGGGAAATGTGTAGGCTAGCTGAGAATAGAAATAATGGAGGTATGCATCCAACCAATCCCAAGAAGGAAAAATTAATGACGAAAAAATAACTATATTTAAACATGATGATTATTATAAATAACTACAGGTAATGATCTTTCAATATTCTAAACTAACGTTAATTGTGCGAAAGGATTTACTGGAAAACTATTAATATGGCAAATATCTAAATGTTGGGGGATCCTTGGCAGCCACAGGCTGCTTAACCCACTTCACGTACCCCTACATTTGATTTTCCATCCAAAGGTACTACATTGGCCAGGAAACGAGTTTTTTTTACCTGGAAATTTTGAATTTTGCTGAACCCTTGCTGTTGCAAGCAAGGTAGAGATCTTTAACGTGCATGACAACACACACACAGCACCTCCATTTTACCTCTCATCCGAACGAGTGCATATTTTTGTGAAAAATGCTCGCCTAACATTTTTCAATCGGACCGTTTTGGCATTTGAACCCGGGACCTTGGATATAGTAGCCCCTTCACATACCACTGAAACTCGGTGAAATAGGAAATATCATTAGAAAACAATAGAAGGGGAATTGAGCTCCATATGGGCTGTTGTAGGAATCTCAGGGAACTGTTTAAGCTTCTAGCTCAGAACATAAATAAGTTGAGGTACGCGTCCAACCAGTTTCAAGATGGAAAACACTAATGACGAAAAAATAAGTGCACTTAAATCTAATGATTATTACAAACAGCTACAGGTGTTGGTTGTGAAATATTTCCAACTAATGTCGAGTGTGCAAAGAATATATTGAAAAAATATTAATTGACAAATGTTCATGTGCTGGGGTAACTTGGCTGCCAAAGGCTGCTTCCCCCCCCTTCACATACCACTGAATATCGGGGAAATAGGGTATACAAATGTAAAACAATAGAAGGTGACCGAACTGCGTCAAACAAGAAAGAACAGCAGCTATGTTCAAGGACAACGAACATAGAAATAAGAAGAAAATTGTTCAAGGCATATGTATGGATCTCAGCACTGTTCGTCTATGAAATAGGGGCAGTAGGAAAAGCAGACAGAAAGAGATAGAAGCCTTCGGGAAAGTTGTGCTTCAGATATATGAGAAAGGTAGCATGGACAGACAAAGTTAATAACAAATAGGTTATAGAAATAAGAGGAATAAAAATATCAGTGGAAAACAAAAAAAATAGGAGATATAGAAAGGCAGGATACCTTCTAAGGCATTTCTGGGGAATAGTATGGGATATATTACGAGCAGAGATAGGAAAAAAGATGTAGAGGTAGACGGAGATCAAACTTTCGCATGCAGATAGTTATAGATGCAGACTGTGCAAATTTCAGGGAAATGTGTAGGTTAGTTCAGCATAGGAAACAATGAGGGTATGCGTCTAACCAGTTCCAGGACTGAAGACCTAATGATGATGATTGTATTCAGTAATGACGAGCTTGATTACTCTAAATAAATTATTGTAAACGAGGCTTTCTAAGACTTTAGCAATAATGCATAGTTTGCTAATACCTCTATAATGTTCCACCACAGTTTTACTTCGCGAGTTCTTTGTCATATCAAAACAAGGAGTGAATTTTTCCAAAAGTCTGGAAAAATCCCAGATGTTAAAGGTTTAGTAAAGAATAGAAAGAGCAAAAGACAAATACTCCTAGAAAATTTTTTAATAAAATACAATGGGTGACCATTGTATTCTGCCCCCTTGTCATCGTCTAATGTGTTCAATTTTTGTAGCAATTTCTGCCCAGTAAAAGTTATTGAGTCTACGGTTGTACTACTGTTATTGTTAGTTACCTTGTTACGTGCCAAATTGGCACTAAACATTGTCTTAGCTTAATTTTTATGTGCGGAAGTTTTCGCGCCTTAAAATTTAAAAGACTTGGCGTGTATTTTCGTCACGCCAGAGGGCGTTTGCGCGAGATCGCGCGGAAACTTCGCGCCGACGCGTGAAAGCACAAAAGTGGGAGAAGTGTTTCCGTGAGACGCTATAACGTGGCCGTTTTGCCTTTGAACATCGAGAAGGGCGGTCGTGTCTGGTATCGTATCTTCATTTTTATTATGTAGATTTCCTTTTGCTTATCTTTGTTTATCTTTACCTAATTAACCTATTCCTTATCGTTCAACTACATATAGGAATCTGATACGACCCTGGAGCAGTCCCACGACCCTAGAACGAGCCGAAATCCATGCTCCGCCAACAGCACCGGAGCAGTCACCATCTTTAAATACTCCGGAGAGGAGCCCTGAGATCCAGTCGAAGCTATTTGGATGGACGTAGGCGTACCCTCCGTTAATTGCCTTAAAAGGGCCATCAGTAGCCCTGATGGACTTCAACAGAAGCCAACTTTAACTCAGGGACATATTCATGTCAGTATTTCGCTGTTATAAACTATTATCTTAAATTTATATTTTCCGCAAATGGCGTATTTAATTTGTTAATGGTGACGTCATTGTCAGATGGGCGCGCCGAAATCTGTATAAAGATTAGCGTTACCAACTGCCCGTGGCGACGCTTTTTCCGCGCTTGCGCGATTGCTATCATAAACCTTTAAATTGTGCAATTATGAACTTTAAAGTGTAAGAATTTGCACTTTTAAATCGTAAGAACCTTAGACGGCAAGTATGTTCGATGGTAAGGTTTGTATACATCATGAAAATATTTTACAAAAACTTCACAGATATCTTTTCCATTTTCAACTGTGACATCATTATAACGTATTGTATCAGGAAGTCCCATCTCTTTCTTACTATTAGAGGTATAGTTCCAAAACGTTTTAGGAGAAGATGTAACTTTGTTTTGAATACTATTTACATACAATTTGTGGTCATCAGAAATTCATTTCTTACTTCTATGCCTTAGCAACCAAAATTCTTGAAATAAATCCGGCCTACCAGTGCGCTTCCATTTATTGTGATATTATTCTTTTCTTTAATATATTTAATGGACATTTTTGCTCCCTTATACTAATTTTGGAACATGTAGTGTGCTACCCTTTTTAATATAGAGTAAAAAAGATTCATAGCTTCATCTACCATTAGTGGTTCTAAAAGTCCATCCCAATTTTGATTCAAGTAAAACTTATTTAGCTCCTCATAATTTGCTTTTTTAAAATTATAGCATTCAGTGACACTTCTAATACGGGTATTTTGTTTATCAAAAACAATATAAAACTCTATAGGTGGATGATATGCATCAGGGAACACTAGTGATATGTTGCTACATTTCAAATCTGTTATTTGAGTACCCCTGCAGTAAACTAAATCTAAAATTCTGCTATCACAATTTATAACATAATTATATTGGAGGCATTCACTATACTAAAAAAGATCAAGTAAAAAAGAGTTGCTACTATCCCTACCAATTGGTACCAAACTACTACTACTATCACTGGTTGGCAGCCAAGAAAAAATTGGAAAGCAGTAATAGAATGTCTCTTCCAACTTGTAAGCTATATGTATGAAACAGGCGAGATACCCAAACATTTCAAACGCAACATCATAGTCACTATACCAAAAAAGAGAGGTTCGGATAGATGTGAAAATTTTCAAACAATAAGTTTGACAGCACACGTGTGAAAAATATTAACTAGAATTGTACAAAGACGGATGGAAAAACGGGCAGAAGAAATACTAGGAAGAGACCAATTTGGGTGTAGGAGAAACAGGGGACTATGGAGGGCCATTTTAGCTTTAAGGGTGATAATGGAGAAGACAATAGAAAAAGGAGAAAGTGTGCATATAGGGTTTGCAGATTTGGAAAAAGCATTCGGTAACGTAAAATGGAAAGAATGTTCGAAATACTCAAAAAGATTGGAATGAGTTTTAGGGATAGATGGATAATACATAGCTTATATAAAGAGCAAACAGCTGTAATAGAATTAGAGCCCAATCCCTATTAATTTTTAACTTATATATCGAAGAAGCGATGAATACTGTCAAATGCAAAAAGACATTCGGAATTGCTATGCAGGGACAAATGATTTATATGCTTAGATTTGTAGATGATATAGCGGTATTAGCATCTAGCAAGGAAGGGTTAGAAGCTACTCTTAATGAAATGGAAACAGTACTAACGGAGATATACGGTATGAAAATTAATAAAATTAAAACTTTTATATTAAGGAGGGGTAAAAAGTCAAAAACCAGAATACAAATAGAAACGAAAACTTACAAGAGATTAAGGATTTCTGCTATCTAAGAAACCAAATAACGCAAGATGGAAAATATGCAAAAGATATAAAACAAAGACTAGCACAGGGTCGTGCAATATTTAACAAAAAAAGCAACTACTATGTTCAAAGACAACAAACAGAAAAAAGGAAGAGATTGCTGAAATGTATGTATGGAGCACACAGGGTTGGCAAAAAAAACACTTTATTTTGATAAAAACCAGGCCAGTGGTCAAAACTGGTTTAAACTACTAAAAGTGGTTTTAATCACTCTTAAAAGTGTATAACTTCTGTGCACCAGAATTAAATTGCTACTTTTGACAATTTTATCAATTATTTCAGGAAAAGAAGAGTATTCATTATTTCATTATGAATACTCCGAGCCATGGCCAGAGTAGTCCAACTACGAGTACAATAGCAGTAATCCTAATAGTAAGTCCAACCATGGTGGAAGAGGTCGAAGGGGTGGTTGCCATAACGACCAAATTTGGGCTACCTATAGAGAGAAATCAGACAGCACTGGTAATGTAATTGGTCAAATTTAGAAACAATGTAACAAGCAAGTTAGCTCCAAACCACTGCGACTATGAACACATAAAAATAAATATAAAAACACTTCTGCTAATGATTTTGATTCAGATTCGCGCACCTATATTGCTTCGGATAATAAGCATGACACAAGTCCATTAGCTAGAGCTAGTAGTAGCAAAGTACGTGTTCAACCAAAAGTAAGCAGCTTTTTAATTAAAACTACAAGCCAAGATAAAAACAAATTGACAGTGCTACTGCCAAGTACTTTTATGCTTGTAATGTACCATTTGTGTATGCAGAAAAATATTACTTTAAACAGATGATTGACAGTTTACGAACCGGGATATGTTTCACCAAATCTAAAACAATTGGCTTCTCACTTACTCGATACTATCAACGAAGAAGTAACCATAAAAGCAGAGAAATTGCTAAGAGGTAAAACTGTAACACTGATGCAAGATGGATGGTCAAATGTGCATAATGATTCCATAATTGCCAACTTCATATCAGATGGAAATAGGTCTTACTTTGTTTCAACTGTTGAAACCGATTCAATCGCAAAACTTCGAAGTACTGTTTGGAATTAGCTTTAGAAGCTATTTAAGAATCCGAATTAAAATGTGGCTGTTAAGTTAACAGTTTTGTAAGTGGTAACGAGAATAACGTGAGAAACCTGCAAGAGGAACTTAAAAACATGAAGATTAGAGCAAATGATTTAGAAAGTGATGAAAACACGTTTTTTATTTCATATGATTGTGAATTCCATTATATGAATCTATTAGGGAAGATATATGCAGAACAAAAAACATCTCTTCAATTCTTAGTCAAATACTTTCAAAACCACCACGCCCCAAAGGGTCTTCTAAAAAACTACAAAGCTTCATTGGAACCTCAAATTCCAGGTGATACTAGATGGAACAGTCAAATTGCTTGCTTAGAAGTGTTTCTCAAAAACAGATAATTTTATATCAAAATATCTCTTGAATATGAAAATGAAATAGACAATCAAATTTCAAAAATAATATCTAGTATAGCAATTTATAAAGAGGTTAAGCACTTACATCAACAACTAAAGCCAATTGCAGTTGCACATAATCGATTGCAAGTTGATTATGCTTCTATCGCAGACACATTAGAGGAGTGGCTGAATCTTCTATCCAGTGAGAATTTAGAATCGTATGTAAAATTTTTAAATGATAGATTTAATATTCGATTACCCCTATCCATATTGTAGCACATATGTTTCACACAATTTATATGGGAAGAAAATTAACTTCCGAATAAAAGGAGAATGCAAGAATGTGGGTGAACACTGAAGTAAGTGCACAGTTTTTACCAATAGTTGTAAAATTCACCCTGCAGATGAGCCCACTTCCTAAATCGCTTTTTGCTGGTAGTATAAAAGAAACACTAACTCCAATTGAATTTTGGGAGGAATTGCATTATGAAAAAATAAATCCAAGTTTTGTAAAGTTGGCGACACATCTCTTTAGATGTCTTGCTTCATCTGCATCGATCGAGAGATTGTTTTCAAACCTTCATTTTATTCAATCAAAGCTAAGAAACAGATTGGGGACAGAAACTTGTGGAAAATTAGTTCATCATCATCATTAGGTCTTCAGTCCTGAAACTGGTTAGACGCGTACCATCATTGTTTCCTATTTTGAACTAACCTACAGATTTCCCTGAAATTTGTACAGTCTGCATCTATCACTATCTGATCTCGCCTCTTTTTCCTACCTCTGCTTGTCATATATCCCATATTATTACCCAAAAATGCCTTAGAACGTATTATGCCCTTCTCTTTCTCCTATTTTTTTCCAAAGATATCCTTGTTCCCCTACTGTTTCTATAACCTATTTGTTACTACCTTTTTCTGTCCATCCTCATACATCTGAAGCACAGCATTTCAAAGGCTGCTACCGTTCTTCTGTCTGCTTTTCAGACTGCCCGTATTTCATAGGCATACTGTCTGTGCTGTGCTCCACACATTTGCTTTCAACAACTTCTTGTTCTATGTTTGTTGTCTTTCATCATAGGAGCTGTTCTTTCGTGTTAGATGCAGTTCGGTCCCTTTCTATTGTTTTACAATTATATACCCTATTTCTCCGACATTCAGTGGTTGTGAAGGGGGGTAAGCAGCCTGTGGCTGCCAAGTTCCCCCAGCACTTGAGCATTTACCGATTTAATATTTTTTCCAATATATCTTTTCGCACAGTCAACATTAGTTGCAGATATTTCACAACCAACAACTAGTTGTTTATAATAATCATCAGATTTATCTGCGCTTATTTTTTCGTCATTAGGTTTATTGTCTCAAAACTGGTTGGACACGTACCTACACTTATCTATTTTCTGAACTAGCCTGCATAGTTCCCTGAAATTCTCACACAGCATGTATACAGCTCGGTTCCCCTTCTATTGTTTTCTAATTTTATGCCCTATTTCACCCAGATTCAGTGAAGGGGGTTAAGCAACCTGTGGCTACCAAGATCCCCCAACACTTAGACATTTGCCCAAATACTAGTTTTCCCGTAAATCTTTTCACACAATTACCATTATTCAAGAATATTGCCCACCTAATACTTGTAGATGCTTAATATAATCTCATGATTATTATAAGCAACTACAAGTCATTAAATTATCCATCTTGGGACTGGTTGGATGCGTACCTCCATTGATTTCTATTCTGAGCTAGCCTACACATTTCCCTGAAACTCCTACAGCCTACATCTTTCACTATCTGTGTGCAGTAGTCTAACCTAGGTCTACCTCCATTTCTCTTTTTTCCAATATCTGCTTCTAATATATTCCGCACTATTGCCTCATGCCGTAGTATGTGGCATATCATCCTATCTCTCCTATTTTTTACCGTTTTCCACATATTTCTTTCTTCCCCTACCATTTTTAGTACCTCTTCGTTCTTAACTTTGTCTGTCCATGATATATTCATCATTCGTCTGTAGCACCACATTTCAAAGTTTATACCTTTTTCTAGTCCGCTTCTCCTACTGTCCAGGCTTCACAGCCGTACAGTGCTGTGCTCCATACATATGTTTTAAGCAATCTTTTCCTTGTTTCTATGTTTGTTGTCTTTGAACCTAGTAGTTGCTTTTTCTTGTTAAATTTAGTGCGACCTTGTGCTAATCTTTGTTTTATATCGTTTGTGCTTTTCCCATCTTGCGTTATTTGGCTTCCTAAATAGCAGAAATCCTTAACCTCTTGTAAGTTTGTGTTACTTATTTGTATTCTTGTTTTTGATTTATTTTCTCCTCCTTTGCATACTAGTACTTTAGTTTTAGTTTTATTAATTTTCATACCGTACCTCTCTGTTAGAACCGTTTCCATTTCATTAAGAGCAGCTTCTAACTCTTCCTTGCTAGATGCTTATACTGCTATATCATCTGCAAATCTAAGCATATCAATTTTTTGTCCCTGCATAGTAATTCTAAATGTCTTCCTGCATTTGACAGTACTCATTGTCTCTTCAATGTACAAGTTAAAAATTAATGGGGATAGGGCACATCCCTGTCTCACCCCTTTCCTAATGTTTACTTCTCTACGTTCCTGCTCTAATTCTATTACTGCTGTTTGCTCTTTGTATAAGCTATGTACTATTTGTCTATCCCTATAACTCATTCCAATCTTTTTGGGTATTTCAAACATTTTTTTCCATTTTACATTGTCGAATGCTTTTTCCAGATCTACAAACCCTATATACACGCTTTCCCCTTTTTCTATTGTTTTCTCCATTATCACCCTCAGAGCTAAGATAGCCTCCCGTGTTCCCCTGTTTCGCCTAAACCCAAATTGATCTTTTCCTAGTATTTTTTCAGCTCGTTTTTCCATTCGTCTTTGTACAATTCTGGTTAATATTTTTGACCCGTGTGCTGTCAAACTTATTGTTCGAAAATTTTCACATCTATCCGCGCCTTTCTTTTTTGGTATAGTTACTATGACGTTACGTTTGAAATCTTTGGGCATCTCACCTGTCTCATACATATAGCTTACAAGTTGGAAGAGACGTTCTGTTACTGCTTGTCCAGCGGCTTTTAGAGTTTCTGCTTGCACCTTATCTGTACCCGGCGCCTTACCATTTTTCAGACTCTTTAGTGCTAATTCAAACTCATCCCTAAGTATAGGAAATCCCAGGTCATCGTTGTCAATGTCTGATTCCTGTGGCTAAATGTGGATTTGAAAAAAGTTTTTGTGGTAAGTGTGCTGATTACCATGATACCAGAAAATATAATGAAAAAGAAGTTAAATGTATTAACTGTATAAGGAAGAATAATAGTCTAAATTTAAATTTGGATATACAACATGAAGCGTTTGATAGAAATTGTCCCATTTATACCTCTATTATTAATCATGTACGAAAGAAAAATGATGTACTGTCTGTCTCTTCATAACAATTAAATGGTTCCATACTGCTATTAAACATCCAAAGTCTAATTGCAAATAAAGCTAAATTATGCCATTTTATTGAAATAAAGAGACCTTTAATTATTTGCCTAACAGAAACCAGAATAACTGATGAGATAATGGATAGTGAAGTGTTTATTGGTTAACTACAATCATTTAAGAAATAACTCCTACAGCAGGCACACAGGATGAGTAATTATATATATATATATATATATATATATATATATATATATCATCATTCATTTTGTTTTCGACCTTACTTAAGGTCGGTTTGACGCAGCTCTAACTTCTTTTCTATTCTGTGCTAATCTAAAAAGCTCTAAATACCCTTCACAACCTAAATTTCTAATAATTTGACTAATATAGTTTGGTCTAGGTCTTCCTATATCCTTCTATCTTTTTTCCTATCCACCTGGCTCTACATAGATATTAGCAACCTGATGTTTGTTAAAGAACTCTAACATGGTCACATAATTATCATTTATCAGGAAATGAAATATAACCTGGTTATCCGCTTCAAAAAGGAAAAGTTTTAAATTATATGTTATGGTAAGGCTTAAGCAACGAAACGCTACCAACATGCCAGACCGCTAACTAATTGTGAGTTATGTCATGGTGACATTTAGTTACCTGATTTTTATTATTTTTTTTGTTTTGTTTTCGAACTTACTTAAAGTCGGTTTGACGCAGCTCTAAATTCTTTTCTATTCTGAGCTAGTCTAAAAAGGTCTGCATACCCTTCACAACCTAGATCTCTAATAATTTGACTAATATAGCTTTGTCTAGGCCTTCCTACTCTATTTTTATTTGGTAGTCTATAATCTAAGACTTTACTAAATAGTTCCTCATGTCTTAACTGGTGCCCTATCATTCTATCTCTCCTGACCTTTAATTGTTTCCACATACAGGGTTCCTCACCTATCCTTCTATAAACTTCCTCGTTTGTTATTCTATCTGTCCAACTAATCTTTAACATTCTCCTATAACACCAAGTTTCAAAAGCTTCTATCTTTTCTTATCTACTTCTTTAATTGTCCAAGTCTCACTACCATATAGTAGAACGCTCCATACGTACGACTTTAAGAAACTTTTCTATTATCTAAACTAATACTATTAGCTATTAGTAAGTTTTTCTTTTTAAAAACATTTTTCTAGCTTGAGCTATTCTAGCTGCTATATCCCTTCTGCTACGTCCATCCTTTGTAATTATACTACCTAAATAGCAAAATTCATCTACCTCCTCTAACTCGGTATTACCTATTTTTAATTTTGGTTTAGAACTAGGCTGTAACTCACTTGTCATTATCTTTGTCTTTACTGAGTTAATTCTCATACTATAGTTACTCCGTAGTATCTCATCTAAAATATTTAAAACTCTCCTAACTCTTTTCTAGACTCTGCTATAATGGCTATATCATCTGCAAAACGTAACATGTCTACTTTCTGTCCCTGTACACTAATACCTATCTCTTTTCTCTCTAGCTAAGTTTAAAGCTTCCTCAATATAAACATTAAAAATCAAGGAGACAGTATACAACCCTGTCTAACACCATTTCTAATCTTAGCTTCCTTTTCTATTTCATCCAATCTAATTACTACGCTTTGGTTTTTATATAGACTGTAAATAATTTTCTATCCCTATGAGAGATTCCTATTTTTGCAAAACCCTGAACATAACAATCCAATTAACCCTATCGAATGCTTTTTCTAAATCTACAAACGCAAAATGAGTCTTTTTATTTTTTGTAACCTTTTTTCGATAATTACCCTAATCATTAGTATCGGTTCTCTAGTCCCTCTGTCTTTACGAAAACCATATTGGTCTTCGCCTATATAATTCTCAGTCAAAGCCTCTACTCTATTTTTAATTATTGTTGTTAGTATTTTGGAAGCATGAGAAGTTAAACTAACTGTTCTAAAATTCTCACACCTATCAGCTCCTGACTTTTGGGATTGGGATAATAATATTTTTTCGAAATCTATTGGAACCTCACCTGTGTCATATATTACTTTTATTAGTTCATATAATCTATCTAAAGTTTTCTGACTAGCATATTTTATTAATTCTGCGGAATATCGTCTATCCCTGGCGCTTTATTTAGTTTAAGATTCCGAACAGCTCTATCAAATTCCTCTCTTAATATTGAGAACCCTATTTCTACATCCTCTTCTTGGTCGTTCTCTAACTCATCTATATCGTCTCCCTTGTATAAATCTTCTAAATATCTTTTCCATCTATCTGCTACCTCAACTTTATTTATTAGAAGCTCATTATTCTCGTCTCTAATACCATTATATTTTTTCCTATCTTCCCCAAAAAACTTTTTAACTGCCCTGTAAGCCCTGTCTGTCTTACCTACTCTCAAATCATCTTGTATTCCCTTACAATTCTCCTCCATCCATTTATTTCTAGCTTTTCTACACTCATGTACTATCTTATTTCTAACTGTATTATATTTTTGCTTACTTTCACTATCCACTTCTCTGAAAGGTTTAAGCTTTCTTCTATTCTCTATTAAATCTAATATCTCCTTTGTCACCCAGGGTTTTCTCGCTTCTATTTTTTTCTTACCTATAGTCTGTGTTGCTGTATCATGTACAGTCAGTTTTATTTCTTTCCATCTATTTTCTACATTCCTCCTACAGCTATCTCTTTGCTCTTATTATCTAATACTTGTTTATATTCCTCTTTACCCTACTATCATTAAGCTTACCTAGATCCCATCCCTCTCTTTAACTTTTCTCAATTTTTAAATTTTAGTTTACACTTCATTTTAACTAAGTTATGATCGCTATCTATGTCAGCCCCTGGATAACTACGAAAGTTTTTAACTTGGTTTCTAAATCTTTGTTTAACTAAAATATAATCTATTTGGTATCTAGCCCTATCACCTGGCGCTTTCCAGGTATATCTTCTCCTAACATGTTGTTCGAATAGGGTGTTTACAGTTACTAATCTATGTTCCTGGCAAAACTCAACTAATCTTTCTCTTCTATCATTTCGTCTGCCATACCCAAATTTTCCTACCATTTTTCCCTCACTACCTTCTCCCACTGACGCATTAAAATCGCCCATAACTATTAAATTCTCATCTCCTTTTACTTTTCTCACTATGCTATTTATATCCTCGTATACCTTTTCTACTTCCTCATCCTCGTACTGAGTTGTTGGCATGTAAACCTGTACTAAAACAGTGTCTGTGGGTTTTGTACTCAATCTAACCATAATTATTCTATCACTAAATTGTAAGTACTCTTTAACTTTATGCCCTAATCTTTTACCTAACACTATTCCTACCCCTGCCTGTCCATTAGTTGAAGAAGTTGTAATTATTCTATAATTATCTTTCCAAAAGTCATTACTATCTGGCCATCTCACCTCACTAATACCTAAAATGTCCAGCTTTTCCTTTCTCATTTCGACTAATAAATTCGTTAACTTATCTACTCTAAGTAATGACCTTACATTCCAAGTCCCTATCACTAAATCGAATTGTTGTTTTATATTCTTATGATAACGAGCCCCAAGTACCCCCTCCCAGAGATCCGAATGAGGGAGTATTTTACTTCCGGACAAGAATTTTACTTGTGAGCTCTCCATCATATGTATTTCGTGTTTTAGGCCACGCACACCTGGGAAATATATATATATATATATATATATATATATATATATATATATATCCACAACATGATAAATTATGAGATAATAATTAATAAGATGGATGATAATGGCACTTGGTTTACAGGTAGGGAATCTTTGTATATTGTGTATCTATAGATCTCCTGCATATAGTAAACCTGTGTTTATTGAAAACTTACAAAATGTTTTAGACTTGTTGCCAGAACATACTGAAATATTACTATGTGGAGATTTTAACATAGATGTCTCTAACAAAACTACATATGCAAGCCAACTATTAACAAGTTTGCTAATGAAAGGACTTACACAAATCGTTGTAGATTATACAAGAATTACTGAATATAGTAGAACTACAATTGATCTTGTCTTTGCAAACAATAATAAAATAGTGACTAAGGTGCTCAAAAGACCAATAATATCTGATCATTTAATAGTGAACATTTATAAAGAAATAAGCCATACAAAACAAGACTTTGAGTACGTAACAATTAATGTCAGACGATTAAACAAAATAAGTGCATAAAGTTTTGTAGAACAACTTACTAATAAAGAATGGCATAATAATAACAGTATAGATGTTACAGTTGACATGTTGGTTGAAAAACTTTATAACAATATTACGGAAGTTCTTAATAAGCTGGCACCAAAAACAAAAGTTAATATTATAAATAAGAATGAATGGTATGACCAAGAGCTAAAAACATTAACTATGAACAGGGATGAAGATTATCAGCGTGCAATTATTATACGAAATAAAGATAGTTGGGAAAAGTTTCGGAGAGCTAGAAACTTAGTTAATCGAGTTCTTAAAAAAAAAAGAAAAAATACTATGTAAAAAAATTAAACAAAGTACAAGTGCAAAAGAAATGTGGTAGAATTTAAAAGAAGTGATAAATGGTAAAGTGAAAAACAACAAAGTAACAAAGATGAAAATTAATGGATCAAGAATTATCAATAAACTAGATATAGCTGAAGGATATAATAATTTCAATATTGACAGTATAGAGGAACTGGTTCAAAATAAATTAGATGGTAAAGTTGATCTACCAATTAATGAGCAAGACAATAACTTATTTAAGATAGAGCCTATTAGAGTAGATGACTTAAAGAAAATAATGATACCACTTTTAAGAAAATCCTCAACGGATGAAATAGATGGTCGTATAATTCAGTTGGGAGGTAATTTTATTATACAAAGAATAACAGAAATTATAAATAAATCAATAAGCACAAGTACATTCCCAACAAAGCTTAAAAAGGCAGTAGTTATACCTGTCCCTAAACTACTGAATTGTGTTGAAGCAAACGATTATAGACCAATAAATATGATGCCACTATTAGAAAAATTATTGGAAAAGGTAATCTATACTCAATTACTAGGCTATATAAAAAACGAAAACATATTGAGTCCAAATCGGTCTGGCTTCCGTGAGTATCACTCGTGTGAAACAGCTTTACGGTTAGTGTTAAATCGTTGGAAAAAATGGTTAGACAGTAGAAATAATGTAATAGTGACGGTGTTTGTCAACTTTAAACGTGCGTTTGAAACAATAGACAGTGTTAAGGCTTTATAAGTATTTTGTTTGTAGTTGTATTATGGTAATCACAATTAATTTACTTCCTTAAACTATTCCCCACCTATAACCCCTCCATCATCCCTACCTTTAGTGCAATGACATAAAAAGGGTTGGTAATTTTACGAGTGGATGCAATTCGTTTGTCGTGCTTGCTTCTGTCTTTGGTTCGTGATTTAGTTCGGTGCATCGAGCATCAATAATTAGCAACAATTAGTGAACATTATACAGTCCATGATTATTTGATAGCAGTGCAAGTGCAATCAATAACTACAACCAGTGAAAGGTAGGTGATACATTCCTTTAAATTACCCTTTCCTTTGTGTGTGATTGTAAATGCAAAATTAACATTTTTGGTCCTTCGAGCCGGATATTTTGCTTATTAATTGGCATTTATTATTGGCATTCATTTTAACTACATTGTTAATTGCTCTTCGCTTAAATTAGGGGTTGACCGCATTTTAGAATAAAAGTGTAGTCACACCACCAGTTTCATAGTCAATTGTGTAAACTAATTTATAGTAGATGCAATCTCGCATTAAATTTGAAATTTTGTACTGATACAGAATCTTATAAAGCCTTAAAAATGACAAATCTTTGTAAATTTTAAGCATAGTTTAGCGTAAGAATTTGTGGTCAGAAAAGGTATTTAAGCAGTACAGTTACTTTAAACTTGTAATTCAAGTTCGCTACAGAATACAGGTATGCGTAAAACTGGGTAGCATACCCCTTTGCTCATTGTTATATGGAAACTTGCAATCTCCCGTTAGGCACGTTGTAGTGAAAATTCTTTGCTTAACAGGTAGTTCAACATTACCCTTGGTGTATCCTATTATTAGGTGAACAAACCCCTTCATTTTTGTAGCTGAAATCAATATAAAATCCATATTAGTAACCTTGTTCGTTTAGGATGGCACATAAATCATCGGATAGATTAATTGTAGATCTAAAGGCGGCACTCGATAGATTATCTGATATATCTGATGCGATATATAAATTGGAGCATATTAAAGGCAATTATTTCTGTTAATATTATGGCTGAAAGCGCCTTTGATATCAAAAACGATGTAGATACTGCTTATAAAACGTGCATCTTGGATGAGGATACTCAGAATTATTAAATGAAAATACAACACTAAGAATTGAAATAGATAGGTTTTTGTTAAACATTAAGATTATTAAAGCGCAATTTGATAATATATCCACTGCTGAAAAAGGCTTGACTGAAAATAGAGTGGCATTAATTCTTGTAGCAACGTTCGACCTCCTCGTATAGAAATGAAAAAATTTTCTGGAAAAATAGAACATTTCCAAGAGTTTACTCAGTTTTTTAATAATTTAGTTCATAAAAATAATCAATTACTACCGATCGAAAAGTTCTATTTTTTAATTGATGCGTTGAATTTTAAGTCTAGAGAACTCATTAGACATATGCACATTTCGAATAATAATTATATGCTGGCTTATTCAATTATTGTGGAGAGGTTTAATTCAAAACGTTTAATTGCAAACACGCATTGGAATGCTTTAGAATCGTCACCAAAAGCAAAATCTAATTCACATACAGATTTAAGAGAATTGCTTAATTGCTTTACGGAAAATCTGTCAAGCTTACGTCAAACTAAGATTGATTTGCTTGACTTCGTATTGTTTAATTTGTTATCAAAAAAGGTAGACACACATCTTTTGAAAACATTTGAGTTAGAAAATACATCAGACATTCCATCTTATGATCAATTAAAATTATTTCTAGAAAAACATTGCAAGGCATTAGAAATTAGTAACATGGTTGTTTCCGATACACCGTCCAAATTTAATACGTCCATTAAACAAGCCATATCATCTAGTGTACCTTCAAAACGTCCCTTTGAATATTCAAAACCCCAAGTTCGAAAGTCACTCGTAACAACTTCATTCACTCAGAAATGCAGTCTTTGCAGTGGTACTCGTAACTTATACCAATGTGAAAAGTTTTTGAATAAATCGCCACAAGACCGTTATAACTTTGTTAAAGACAAACACTTATGTATTAATTGTCTTCGCAACTCTCATATGGTTACACGTGCTCTTCCAAACTTGTTTGTAAAAGGTGTGCAAAGGGTCATCATACTTTATTGCACTTTGAAAACCCTACCGTTGCTCAGAAACCTGCAATCACTCAGGCAACAGATGAACTTCCCGAACCCACCGGCAACACTACTACAAGTACGTTGTTTTCATCTAGATCGTCCAACACAATGACGTTATTAGGCACCGCAAGAATTTCAATTACAGATGGGTTTGGAAAAGTTCAGACAGTAAGAGCACTTGTAGATAGTGCATCAATGGAAAATTTCATGACTGATAAGTGTTGTCGACGCTTAGGTTTAAGAAAATCGAATATTTCAATGAAGGTTGAAGGCTTAGGTCTATCCGCTTCCCATGCGTATGGACAAGCATCGTGTAAAATTAGTCCTCAAGGTAAAACTGTCCCAGAGTACAGCATTGATTGTTTTGTTTTACCAGACATTTGTGGAAACCTTCCTTCATCAAGGATCTCACCAAATAGTTGGTCTCACATAGTCGGATTAGATTTAGCAGATTCGGACTTTGACAAACCTAGCCATATCAATTTATTGTTAGGTGCAGATTTGTTCGCGCGTGTCTTATTAAATGCAACTCGCATTGGGTCACCAGAAGAACCCGTGGCAATTCACACTACCTTTAAGTGGATATTAACAGGGAAGGTTCTTTCTTCTGTTACATCTCGTATATCATTAGCTGCACTTGTAGAAGACGTTAACATTACTCGAACTGGAAAATATTCCAGATTCTAACAAATTATCTCCTCATGCGGAAATTTGTGAAAGGCATTTTGTGGACACTCACAGACATGATGACAATGGTCGTTTTATTGTTTTGTTACCGTTCAATGGTCCTGAACCGCTATTTGCTGGCTCTCGGAAAATAGCACTTCGAAGATTTCTTTCACTAGAACGCCGTTTGGAAATAAATCCTCAACTGTATAATTTGTACAGAGAATTTATGCAAGACTATATTGATAGTGATCACATGTCTCGTATTTTATCGGATTCAACTCGATCGTCTACATTATCGCCGGTATATTACATACCACATAACGCCGTGTTCAAACCAGACAGTACAGCTACAAAACTTCATGTCGTATTTGATGCTTCAGCCAGCGCTCAAAGTGGAGGATCTTTAAATGATCATTTACTCGCAGGCCCCCCTCTTCAAAAAGATATCATGGAGTTGTTATTACACTTTCGTTTACATGCTGTAGTTTTAACTGCGGACATTAAACAAATGTATAGACAGATTCTTATTTCTACTAGCCATCGAGACAATCAACGTATAGTTTGGAGATTTAAGCCCTCGGAGTCTGTTATCGATTATCAGCTAAACACTGTTACATACGGCATCACATCATAGCCATTTCTAGCCATGCGTGTAATTCAAGAACTTGCAAAAAGTCAATCGTTACGTTTTCCTATTGCTTCCAAGATGTTAGCGTCGGATACGTACGTGGATGATTTGATTACAGGGTGTGATTCGATAGAGGATGGCAAACGACTCGTGTATGAATTAAACCAAATTTGCCAATCAGGTGGTTTTATGTTGCGAAAGTGGAATAGCAACGTGCCAAGTGTCATTGACCGTTTACCTGATTCCGTTCGGTATCAGCAAGCATTTTGTTTGAAGAAGTAAACAATACGTCTCAAAAAATTTTAGGACTGCAATGGCAACCATTGAGTGATATGTTGTTTTACAATCTTAATATCGTTGATCGGCCTTGTACCAAAAGGAATATGGTTTCGGAAATTGCAAGGATCTTTGACCCTCTGGGGTTATTATCACCATTGGTGTTCTTCGCAAAACATTTGATTCAATCTGTATGGATATTAGGAATTGGTTGGGATGAACTTCCTCCGCAACAAAATGGTTTTAAAATGGAATATGTATCTTCAACAATTACCCGAGTTATTGAAAATTGAAATTCCTCGACGGATTCGTTGTGATAACTATCAAACTGTACAAATTTATGCATTTTGTGATGCATCAGAAGCTGGATATGCAGCAGTAATTTATCTCCGCTGTGTCGATGAGAAAGGGAACATCCAAGTATCATTGGTCTGTGCCAAATCTAAGGTCGCACCAACCAATCGTATATCATTACCTCGATTAGAATTGTGTGGTGCAGTGTTGTTGTCGAACTTGGTCGAGTATGTGCAAAATACGTGTAAAGATTATTTAGTATTGGATGATACATTTGCGTGGTCAGATTCCACAGTAGCATTAGCATGGATTCGATCTTCGTCGTATAATTGGAAGACATTTATTAGCAATCGTGTCTTGCATATCCAAGAACGAGTGGCTCCATCATCATGGCATCATATTAAATCACAGGATAATCCTGCTGACTGCGCATCAAGAGGATTATTAGCTGCTGAGCTTGTTAATCATCATTTGTAGTGGACGGCTCCATCATGGTTTCTATTACCTAAAGAGAATTGGCCTGCTCATATGGAACCAACTCTGACAGATCACACTCAGATGCACATTGAAAAAAGAACTTTATCCCTGAATATACACGTTGCAGATAATTTCGTAGACTCGATGGTAAATCAATTTTCAGATTTGCAAAAAATATGCAGGATTCTGGTATATATTTGTCAGTTCATTCGTAACTTGAAAGTTCGTGCAAATTTGGATATTGGAAACTTAAAACAATTATTGGTCTCCCCCGAACAGTATGCACTTCATTTATTAATAAAACGGGTTCAATAACAAGTTTTCAGTCAGGACATTGATTTCATTCGAAAGGGAAAACTTAGTAATAAACAACTTCGACCTCTCAGTCCTTTACTTGACAGTGATGGGTTGTTAAGGGTGGGCGGCCGGTTGCGAAATGCAGACGTACCTTATGATACAAAATTTCCTTTGCTACTCCCTCGGTCACACCGGGTGACAGAGCTCATTATTCGAGATTGCCATACGAAATATTTACACCCTGGACTTAGAACTACTCATTTTTTGTTAGTACAAAATTTTTGGATTCTGTCTGCAAAAAGAGCTATTCAACAGTGCCTAAACTCTTGTATTCGATGTTTTCGTCAAAAACCCATTTCGCTATGTCCTCCTATGGGCGACTTGCCCGTCGCTAGACTTACTGCTGGTAGAGCGTTTCTACATACTGGGGTAGACTACGGTGGACCCTTTTCTATCACCATGAATCGTATTAGAGGCTCCAAATCATTGAAAGCCTATGTTTGTTTATTTGTTTGTCTTAGTACAAAAGCGATACATCTGGAATTGGCATCAAACTTATCTAAAGAGGCCTTTATTGCAGTTTTACGCCGTTTTGTAGCACGCATAGGTAAATGCTTGCAAACTCATAGTGATTGTGGAACAAATTTTATCGGAGCATCTCGGGAACTAACCGAATATATGAAGCAGTCATCTAAACGGAAGGTATTCACTTTGTTTTTAATCCTCCATCGGCTTCTCACTTTGGGGGAATGTGGGAAGCTGAGATAAAATCTGTAAAATCCCATCTCAAGAAGGTGATAGGCGAACAAATTCTTTCGTACAAAGAATTTAACACCATTATTGCTCAAATTGAAGCCATATTAAACTCCAGACCTTTATGTCCAATGAGTAACGATCTCACTGATTTTTCATTCTCGAGTCCTGGTCATTTTCTGAACAAAGAACGTGTCTGTCATTCCCGACCCCAATGTCGTAGATCTGAAACTATATTCTTTAAATCGTTGGCAACTGGTTCAACGTATTCAGCAATCATTTTGGAAACGGTGGCATTTGGAGTACCTGCACACACTTCAACAGAAAACCAAATGGTTTTCTGCTAATTATTCGTTAATGGTGGGAACGTTGGTGTTGATTAAAGATACTCAAGTTTCTCCATTATAGTGGAAAATGGGATGTATACATACGTTGCATTATGGAAAGGACAATGTTTGTCGTGTGGCTACCGTGGCAACATCCCAGGGACTATTTAAAAGACCCGTGGTAAAATTGTGCACTCTCCCCATTCCAGAGGCAACTTAGTATTATAGTTAGTATATTAGAGTAAGTTAACTTTTAAATTTACGGTTATATTTTATTTGTTCGTTTAGATGCAAAGATTTATCCTAAAGTGCAATAAATATACACCAGTAAAATTAATGTTAGACTGCTGTCAATTTATGACTGTAAAACAATACTTATATTACCAAATGATATGTTTTGTATATAAGGATGACCAGAAAATTATGTCCAGAGTACTTAAATGTGAATATTACATTTATAAAGGATATACCCAATTATGATACACCTAATACTAGTAATATGTATATTGATAGGGTAAGAAAGGAAACTACTAGAAAGTCTTTATTTTTTGAAGGAATAAGATTATATAATGAACTACCAAGTAGTATATCATCAGCACAATCAATCAACACTTTTAAAAGACTATTAATTGATCATCTGAGGCTGTAGGAATACATCAGCTACATAGTAATGTTATGCTATGCTAATTTAAAATTTTTTATAGTATGTGAAATGTATTTATATATGCATATTAAAAATACTACTACTACTACTGCTATTCTATTAGGCCTGATCCTGATAGACTCAGAGCGTTGCATGAAATTCCACCTCCAAATAACACAACTTCACTAAAAAGAGTCGTTGGAATGTTTGCACATTTTTCAAATTATATTCCTCGTTTTTCACACAAAATAAGTATGCTTTCTCATAGCAAATTCCCATCTCCTGAAGTTCTAAAAGTCTTCTATGGTATAAAAAAAGAGATAGAAAATGCCTCGTTCGCACCTATTCATAGTGAGGATATGTTTACAGTAGAAACTGATGCTTCAAATGAAGCAATAGGAGCAACTCTTTCACAATCTGGGCGTCCTGTTGCCTTCTTTTCAAGGACTCTTTCTCAATCAGAATGTAGACACTCGTCTGTAAAAAAAGAAGCATATGCGATCGTTGAAGCAACTAGGAAGTGGCGACATTTCCTAATGGGAAGATATTTTAATATTTTAAGCTATTTACTGATCAACGCTCTGTTACATTTATGTTTGATCTAAAATCCAAAAGCAAAATAAAGAACAAAAAAATTCTACAGTGGAGATTAGAATTATCGTGTTTTAGTTACGATATTATTTATAGACCTGGACCTCAGAATACTGCTGCGGATGCACTTTCTTGTATTTGTTCTGCAACAACTGGTAACGAAGCTCGACTTATGGATTTACATAATACTTTATGTCACCCTGGAATTACTCGAATGTATCATTGGATTCGAATTAAAAATTTACCTTATTCTAGGGAAGATGTAAAGAAAATGACTTCTTCTTGTACAGTATGTTGTGGAATTAAGCCTAGATTTTATATATTTAAGGGAAGGTTCATAAAAGCTATTTCCGCTTTCGAACGTTTAAATGTGGATTTTAAAGGCCCTCTTCAATCCTGTACTAATAATCGTTATATTCTCACAATTATTGACGAATACTCACGATATCCTTTTGCCATCGCCTGTCCAGATATGACTTCTTCAACTATCGTTGCTGCTCTCAAAAATATCTTTTAACTTCTTTGAAACTCCCTCTTATAGTCACTCTGACAGAGGGAGCTCATGTATGTCTAATGAATTAAAAATGTTTTTGAACTCTAATGGAATCGCTTCTAGCAGAACTACGCCTTGTAGTGCGGACATGCGTTACTACAATTTAAATATTGCCTCCTACCGGAAGAGGCGTGTATAGTTAGGAAATCTAATAGTGCGTAGGCGCCGAAGTGTGGAGTGAACTGATAAGTGAGGATTCGCGTATCAGCTTTGAATGATGCAAGACGTTAAAAACGTCTTATGTTGATTATTACATTGTTTATCATTAGTTTTAAAATAGCGTTTAAGTCGTTCAGCTATCCATTTTTGACTAAGAATCTACTGAGATTTTTGTATTTATAATAAAGAGTTCGTGATTGTTATCCATAATTATTTTTGTTAGTGTTCTTTTAGAAAACGTAGCAAGCAATGGATTTGAGCACTACATAAATTGGCGCCCAACGTTGGGCTTGGATAATTAATGGTTAAACCTGGCGACAAAAAACGTAAAAGAAATAAAAGCTTATGCATTTTAAAGAAGAAATACGTGCACGGGTTACAGTCGACCAACGAAGTTTTTAACGCCTCAGGTTTGCTATGATCAATTGTAATTAATGCATGTAAAAAACTTTGAGTGCTGCATCTAACCGCTAAACTCGTCTGGAAAGGAAAACACACAGCGAGATGCGTAAACAAGTAAAACAAATATAACGTTAGACTGTTTATCCCGTTGCAGTAACAATATTGTTTACGTTCAGAATGAAAGGTCAACGAACAGCGTGCGGTGCATTTTAAGGAAAAAGTTAGCATAATAATTAAAGTAAACGATTCTTGTGTAGTATTTTCAAGGTTACCCGCGAAATAAATAAAGATGTTTTATATTGAAATTACAAACAATTTTGAACGTTGTTTCATGTAGAAATTTTTACTGGTTTAGGTTAAGTTTTGCTATAATAATAGTTTGCTTAAAAAGAATGCATAACAACGAGGAATCAAACGAATCTACAGGATTGGGTTTAGCCCAATTGCAAGCGGTTTTATTACACCTATCAAATAATATGATTAAAATGCAAAGTAGTATTACCGAATTAGCTGAAACAGTTCGTGAAAATGTTGAAAATTAGAAGTGGAAAATAAGAAATTTCTTTCAGTTAGGCGTGATGGGGGGGGGGGGGGCAGAAATAAAATTTAGGTCTGATGGAAAAATGTACCCCATGCAATTTTTAAAGAAAATTAATAAATTATTTGAGAGTGCTGGTGTAACTGAAACAGCGAAGGTTAGTTTGGCCATTGGTTGTTTAGAGGCATCAGCGGCAGAATGGGCAGTTGCGCGGGAAAGTTTGTTTAATAATTATAAAATGTTTGAAAAATTATTTGGTGAAAGGTATAGGAATGTAGATCATCAACGAGAATTATATTATAAATTAAAATACGGACAATTTGAAGCAGGTAGTCGTGCGGATTACGTATTAAGGTTGGTTACAGAAGCTGATTTTTTGACTGAGAAGGTTAGTGAGAAAACTTTGGAAGAAGGGTTAGGTAAACATTTTACACAGGATGTACAGAGAAGTATATTATTGCGATTGATTCGATCAACGAGTTGGAAAAATTTGAAAGAAAAATTGATGAAACTTTTGAGTTAGGGAACAGAACAAATCAAAATTTGCAAAAGAGCAATAATCAAAATATAAACAATGCACGTTCTAATTGGAATAATAATAATAGAATGGATACTGGTTATAAGGGAAATTGGGGGAATAATCGAAGTAATGAAAACTGGCGAGTAATAGAGGTTATTTAAACAACGATCAGTTCAATCCAAGCTCAAATGAAAATAGGGAAAGTTTGAAAAGAAATGAAGGGGAGTGTAAAGATGAACGAAAGGGAATTCAAGAAGTTAAGTTTATTAAAAAGTGTACCATTGAACCAGAGGAGTTATTAAGTGATAACGAACAGGAGGTTTCACAAATAAATAAGGTAGCACCAATAATTAAAGTGATAGTACAAGGACAGATGATAGATATTTTACTCCATACTGGCAGTCAAGTATCTGCAATATCAGACACATATCTGAAAACTTTGGGAAATACGGTACCAGTATTTCCTCTATCTAATGTATCGGTAGCAGTAGCTATAGGGGGAAAATTAACCGGAATTCGGGAACAAGTCTTGTTACCCGTGATGTCGAATGATACAACGTTTGATATTCCTTGTGTGGTAATTACACATCTAAACGAGAAAATTATTTTAGGTAGTGATTGGTTGGCTCAAACAAAAGCAAAAATTGATTTTTCGGGAAGGGTTATTAGATTAGCCGAATCCAAATTACAATTAGAATTTTGCCAAGTAAACGCAACTGAAAACTTGTTAAAACTTAACTTCATAATTTTAGGTAATGCATATGCGAAAATATTCAGCCGCCGAAATAGAAAGGGCGGCCAGTACAGCTGAGACTTTTAATGATGCAGAGAAAAACGAACTTTGCCAATTACTAATAAACTATAATCAAGTGTTTTCAAAAACACCAGGCCGCACTAATTTGTATGAACATATGATTGTCATGAAAGACAAAACGCCTGTTTTCAAAAGATCCTACCCTATCCCAGTTGCCTATCGCAACGAGGTCAATGCTATGTTAATAAGTGATATTATTTCTGAATGTAAAACGGAATGTGTCGCCATTGGTGACTGTTAAAAAGAAAGCTGGGGCTATTCGTATCTGTTTAGATGCACGGTTTTTGAACGGGAAAAAGGAGAATGATCATATTATCCCACCGTTACCCGACAAATTGTTAATGAAATGTAAGCAGAGTCAGATTCAATCTACCCTTGACATGACGTCATCGTACTATCAAATACCCATTAAAGTAGAGGATCGGAAATACACTGGCTTCTTGTACGATAGGATCACATATTGTATCAACATATTACCCTTTGGGTTATCGACGTCTGTTGCGAGCTTTATACGTTGCATGAAAAAAGTATTAGGTGGAGCTTTTGACGAGTTCATTTTAATGTACGTTGATGATATTCTAATATTTTCGTCAAGTCCAGAGGAACATCTGCGAGATTTAGAAGCAGTATTTAAAAGATTTAAAGAATGTAATCTCACCATTAAATTGCATAAAATCAAATTTTGATAAGTTAGAGAGCGAGTTCCTTGGTCACATAATTTCCAAAAAGGGAATGCGTATAAATCCAAGTAGGGTAAAATCTATACAGGAATTCCCTGTCCCTAAAAATATTAAGGAACTGTGAGGGTTTTTAGGGCTCGTGAACTATGAACGCAGGTTTTGCAAAAAGTTGGCTAACACATCTTGCCCTTTATTAGAACTATTGAGGAAAAACGTCTGTTTGGAATGGAACGAAACTTACCAAAAAGCTTTTGAACAGGTCACAGAATTATTCCTGGAAGTACCGTTTATCGCTCACCCTGATTTTAACAAAGAATTCTTTGTAGTCCGATAGCTCGGGATGTGCAATTGCTGCAGTATTATTTCAGCTGGATAATGATGACAAGCAGTTTATTGCTTTTACTAGTCGTGTATTACATGGGGCTGAATTAAATTATAAAATAGCGGAAAAAGAAGCTTTAGCACTCAAACAGTGGCGTACCCTGGTTTTGGGTCAGCGCCTTACTATTCTCACAGACCATAAGGCTTTGACATTCTTATTGTCTATGAAATTAATGACAGGCAGATTAGCTGGTTGGGCTTTATTTGCCCAAGGATTTAACTTTCAAATTACTTATTGTCAGGGAAAAGACAATGTATTAGCGGATACACTCTCGCGATGTATAGGGTTTGAATCAAAATTAAATGTTCCTCAATGTAATGGAGTTACACTAGATCTGTATTGCTGCCAGCTAACGATAAAATATAAGGAACTGAAAAATAATTTCAGAACACTAAACGAAGATCAATTAAAAGAAAAGTGAATAAACAAAAAGTTGGAAATGCTAAAGGGATATGAAAATGGGTGTAAAGTACAAGATAAAGGGTCATGGTTTCAGAGTTATAAAGACATTCTATTTAGACAGGGTAACAAGGAGTCTACAGGATGGAAATTGTGTGTCCCACGCACCCAAATACTCGATTTAATTATGCAACAGCATATAGAAGGGGGTCATTTTGGTTATAAAAAAGTGCATGGGCAAATAAAAGAAAGTTGTTGGTGGCCAAGAATGTATCGCCATATTCGCCAGGTGGTGCATACATGTGAACTATGCCAAAAGGCGAAGGTTTGTAAGCAAACTGTAGGTACGGTGAATTCAGTCCTTTCACATAGTCCTGGGGAATTAGTATGTTTAGACCTAATGGGGCCCATACCAGTATCTAGGGGGTGTAACTTATTTGTTAGTCATAGTAGATTCTTTTACGATGTTTGTAAAACTATACACGTTAAAGAAAGCCACTGCAAAGGCAATTTAAATAGATTGATTAAGGATTATTTTGAAAAGGTACAGGTGCCTAAAGCCATATTAACGAATAATGGAACTCAATTCCACTCCAAGATATGGGAAAAGAAACTTGGTCAGCGAGGAATTAAAATAAAATTTACTTCGGTATATTTCCCGGAAGGCAACAAAACTGAACGGGTTAATAAAGAAATAGGCCGTTTACTACGTACCTATTGTTTCGACAAGCACACCAAGTGGGCATATTTTATTGACCAAGTGGAACGTCAAATAAATCAAGCAATACATAGTGTGACCGGTTTTTCCCCTATGGTTTTGCAATTTGGGATAAACGTACCCAGTGACATCCATAAGGTAGTTGAATATCCAAAAACAGCTGAAAGTGGTCTATCGCCACAACAAACCATTTATTTAGTTTTATTTATTTTTATTTTTTATTTATTAAGTAGTAATTGTAACCACCTCTTACAACAACTACAGTATTGCCCGAAATAAACAGTACTGAAATTGTAATTGTTTTGTATATTTAAAAAATACATATTATTGACACTTTATTATATGTTCTAAATGTGCACCTCCTCGTTCGAGACAGACTTCATAACAATGTTCTAAGTTTCTGGTCATGTTATTGAATAAGGGTTGTCTCAGGGCTGCGAAGAAGACTCTAACGGCATCCTTTAATTCATCGATGGTTTGTGGTGCCCGTTTGAAAACGGCATTTTTAGCCATGCCCCAAATGTATGCGTCTGGAGGTGTGAGGTCTGGAGAATGTGAAGGATAAGGAAGTCAGTAAATCGTGATATGAATTTGCTTGGAAAATGTTCTTGTAGAAATTGACGAATTGCGGCAGCAGTATGGCAAGTTGCCCCGTCCTGCTGAAAAATTGGTTTCGAAATGCCAAGTTACGTGCACGACAGAATTGACGTAGATCAGGGATAAATCGTGTTAAAATTTGTCTGTACCTCTGTTGATTAAGTGTGACTTGCCTACCATTCTCTTCGATAGAGTACGGACCAATGATTCCGTGTCCGGAAACAGCACACCAGACACTCACTTTTCACTATGTAAAGGAACCTCTTGAACCTCATCGGGTCTGGCAAAGCCCAGAAATCGATTTGTGCGACGATTCACATAGCCTGACAAGTGAAAATGTGCTTCGTCTGAAAACCAAACATTTTTCAAAAATTCAGGATTTTCATACTGTAACGCAAGAATTCTGGCGCAATATTCCACTCTACTGCGATAATCCCGAGGATGTAGTTGTTGATGTACCTGAATCACATACGAAAATGTACCCAGCTCCTTCAGGATTCTTTGAAAGGAAGTTCTTTTAAATCAAGTTGTAACGCTGTCCTTGCCTGGCTGACTTTCGGATATTCTAAGATTTGCTCAAAACACGTTCATGGTTATTGTTGTTGTTAACTGTCCTGGGACGCCCTGAGTTTCCTTTTCGTTGGCACAATACACTACCTGTATTTCTAAACTTTTCAATAACCTTCAAAATTACAGCATTACTTGGAGAACGTTTATTAAACCTTTGTGTGAATTGATCAGACACGTATAGCAAACTTGCACCATTACGTCGGCCGATTCCGTATGAACGAAAATAATGCTCTACCAGAAACACTTTCTCCTCTGCACTTAACACCATTTTTAACAATTAGGCCCTACTAATTACTTGTTTGAGGTTTACTTGACAGGTCTATACTAGCTAACTTGAGTGTGACAGCGCACGCATAAAAACACCGCCAATTTAGTTTCAGTACTGTTTATTTCGGGCAATACTGTACTTAAATGGGAACATGTCAGCATAGCTGTTGTTCGCATATCCCATTTGCATTACATTACTTTACATTACATTACATTCGCATCACACTACAATTGTTTTTGAGAATTCATAAGTTTTTTAAATAAAAGTTTTTTAAATACAGGAACAGAATCCACTAATAGAAAGAGATGTTCATATTTGTTAAATATGTAGGCACTGTTGAATTCAAATGAGCACTTAAATTTAGATGTCTTATGGTACGGTATAGTTAATTGATTATTGTTGCGCAGGTTACAAGTGTGTGCAGAAGTTCTTACATTTAGCAGACTATATAGGTAAGCTGGTTGACCTGATTTGTATATATTAAATAACATAGTTGCAAACAAAAGCTCGCAGTGTGGTTTTAATTTTAGGATTTCCAGTCTATTATAAATTGGAGTCACATGCTCCCTATAGGGAACATTATAAGCAAATCTCAGACAGCAATTCTGAATGATTTGAAGCTTGTTCCTCGGTTTTTCAGAGAGGTAACTAAAATAGACAGTGCTACAATAATTAATGTGGCTTATTACAAGCGCTTGACACAATTTCCACTTTATCTTCGAAGGAAGCATCATCTTGAATTTATAAATGGATTTCAGTTTAAAGTATGTAATACTGTGAACCTTATTTACGTGACTCTCGAAATTTAAACTACCATCACAGATTACGCCTAGGTTTTTCGCTTTGTAGCTGAATGCTATAACACATTTGTTTAATACTATTTCCGAGTTTAAGTTGTTTTTGAACACTGAACAGAAATACGGAGATCCTATACACTGACATATTGTTTTTTAGGGTTCAAAGTTAGACCATTATTTGATGTCCAGGTGAGTACTGCCTCTAAGTTATTGTTCATCTCTAAAATAACCTGGTTCGCATTATACGGGTCTCCAGGTATATATAGTTGGGTGTCGTCAGCATACATATGGATTTTACAGTTGCCAGTTATCACAGTAGGTAGATCTGCTGTGAAAATAGTAAACAACAGTGGACCAAGGATACTCCCCTGCGGAACTCCTTGTCTTACATGTAACTCACTTGAGACCACTCGGTTTAGTTTTACTTGTTGAGTTCTTCCAGATAAATAGCTAGTCATAAGTTGCAGTGCAGATGAGCTCCAACCATAGTAGGATAGCTTTGCAATTAAGAGTCGATGATTTATTACATCAAAGGCCTTGCTATAATCAAGGTATACCATTAACGTGGTTTGTGAGTTTTCCATATTCTGAACCAGGTCATTCATAATTTTGCATAGGACTGTTGCAGTACTGTGCTTAGCACGAAAACCCGACTGGATTTGTGGCAGTATTTCATTATTATCAATGAAGTTGGTAATTTGTATGTATATTATGTATTCAACCACCTTAGAGATGGTTGCTACAATGTTTATTGGCCAAAGTTCCTCATAAGATGTCGCAACACTGACCTTAGGTATAGGTGTGATTAAAGATTTTTTCCATAGATCCGGCATCGTTGAACTAATTAGGATGGAATTAATAATGTGTGTAAAAACATTAATGCAGAACGGCAAAATCAATTTTAGCATTTTTAGTGAGATCCCATCCAAGCCTGTAGCATTCGATGACTGTTTATTAACTGCTTTAATCACATCATCCGAGGATACAGTGTGAAATATTAGTTCCTCTGTTCTTAATGGAAATTTCTGCAATGAAAAGTATCTAATTGTATTTTCTGCAACTTGAGTAAGTGGAATATCATTTATAAAATGTTGATTGAGACAATCTGGATCTACATTGTTTAAATTAATTGTATTTTTAGGTTTTCGATGTATGTTGGCTTTTTTAAAGAACTTCCATAGCTGTTTAGAGTTATTTTTATACAGTGAAATCATGTAAATATAGAATGCCTTCTTTTCATTCCTAACTGCTTGAGTGACATAGTTTCTCAGCTCTTTGAAATAAGTACTGTCCGAAACTCTCCTAGTTCTGTTATATTTACTAAGAGCTGCATGTTTTATCTTGATCATTTGTTTTAATGTGTGTGTTAACCATCCCGGCTTTGGTCGACAATTTTTCGCTGTACAGATGGGTGCGTGTATATCGAAAAGCGCAGTAATCACTTGATTAAAGTATGATAATTTTAGATCAACTGGATCTTGATTATAGCAGTATGACCAGTCGATAGAAGTAGCATTTTCAGAAAAATTTTTATGGTCGAAATACTTATAAGTACGAAATGCGTGTGAGCTAGGAATAGGTTGTTTATGTGGAATATATAGGCTGCAATATACTAAAAGATGATCAGAGGTAAGACAGGCATCTTGAGTGCCAGATCCAGTGTATTGTAGGTTTTCACTCACACAAATCAGATCGAGGAGAGTAGCAGTTGTTGATGTTATTCTAGTGGGCTGATTGATAACTTGAGTCAAATTAAATGATCTAAAGATAGACTTAAGGTAATTGGAGTTATTGTTCTCTTTGAAAGGATCTATATTCATGTCGCCCATTAAAATGATGTGTTCAACTTCAGGATAAAGTATTGCCAAAATATGCTCTAATTCCTGAAGGCACGATATTGAACTAGTTGGAGGTTTGTAAATTGTTCCTACTGCGTAAGTTATTTTTTTTATTGTTAATTTTAGCCATAATTGTTCCAATGTGCCAGTGTGGAGATTTTCGAGGTCCATTACTTTACACTTGATTGTATTTTTAACAAAGCAGCAAATACCACCCCCTCTAAGTGGTCTGTCTTTCCTAAATAACGAGTATCCTGGTATCACTATTGAAGTTGAAGGATAATCCAATGGTAGCCATGTTTCAAAGATAGAGATAATGGTGAAATTAGTGCCTAAAACAAACTCACAGAATTCATCAAATTTTGGAATGAGCGATCGAATATTGATGTGGCAAATTTGTAGGTGAGTGAAAGGTTGTTGTGATTTCTGTAATTGCTGTGTTGACTGTAGTTGCTATGTGTTTGCATGTGTATATATACCAAATAAATCAGCTTTAAGTTTAGCCACTGATTCTTTGTAGACCGAAGAAGAATCGTGATCCCAAACAGCATGACAAATATCGGTGTCTTTACCAGATTTCACATTAACTAATTTACAGTTAATACAGCGGAACTCGGATTTGTCTGCCTTGTAATTTTTGAGCTCGTGTCCTAACGCACACCTAGGACAGCAAAGCTCACGTTTACACAATTGAGCGGTATGATTATATCCATTGCATTTGAAGCATCTAGTAATTTCGACTGCATCGAAAACTCTGCAGACATCTAGGCCAATGATAATGTGCCCAGCCTCCAATATTTTGCTGTAGGTAACATTATCTAATTGTAGTAATGCTTGATACTTATGTTCTTTGTTTTTTATAGGATCTACTTTTAATATAGTTATATTTATTGAATCAGAGAAGATGTCAGTGTTTTGTTTTACTATATAATCTGCGAGAATGTTAGTTGTAAATTTCTGGGACAAGCCTGAAATTCTAACTCTAGGAAGAGCCTTCCTTAGCAGTTCAACCTTATAGTTTGAAGAAAGTTTCTCACCGGCAATTTTAGTAGTTTATCAGCATTTTCAGCATCGTTACATCTAACAATCAGGCCCCATTTTGAATTTGCTTGACGGTATTGATTTTGATGTTAGCTGTAACAGGATTAACGTTATTGACAACATCCAATTTAGTTGTAGTATTTTTCTGATTGTTATCTTTAGGTTTAATTATAACAGATTGCTGTAGTGACTTAGACACAACACTAGCAAAGGTAGTACTTATTGGTGCTTCTGCTTTAACTGAAACACTAGAAAGCTTGTCAGTGGCAATCTGCATAAATTCAGACTTGAAGTTATCAAAACGCATCTTCAAATCATTCATGACCTCCTCAAATTTAGACTCCAAGATTCCCTTTAATAAGTCAGAGGAACCATCATCACTCTTAGCCAAGCAATTTTTGCAATGGAACTGAAGAGATCTCTTTTTTAACTCCATACACCTGAGTTCGGACGAGGTAAGGTCACTGCAATCATAGCATATCTGGAGTCCACATTTATCACAACTGATGTTTTTGTTATCACTGTTGCAAGAAATACAGGATGACATTTTAGTCACCCTGTACATATATTTAATTTAGAGAACTTTAGAATATTAATAGTGTTATTTATGTATCATAACAACAGTGTGTTTGAGTTTTATTTATATTAGAAGTAGATAAAGCCAGGTGGTATATGTAATCAATATTATCACAGATGTTGTATTGCTGAAGTAATTGTTCACTTTAACTGTTAGAAGTTTTTACTATGAATTGATCCACTTAAATCACAATGATCACTAGACGGAGGAAGCTAGGAGTAACATTTTGGTACAATTTTCAATAAATATTATACACTATTTACCACTAATTTATTATAATTTATAGAGAGCATATGTTCACACATTCACATTAAACTGAACTAGTTCAAGAGCGGGTTTTAACGAAAGCGGCCAAGAGGAAAATTAGATTAGAAAAGACCATTAAACCTAGTATTTTTAAAATTGGTGATGAAGTACTTGTAAGGACGTATTCAGTTTCATCAGTACTTGACTCAAGTATTGCAAAATTCTTCCTTATTTACAAAAGCCCATATAGTGTTAATAAAGTGGTTGGTGCAAATTCCTATCAGTTGCTTGATGATCAAGGAATCTTGAAGGGCACACATAATATTAAACATTTAAAATCTTAATGTGCTTCTGTAACTAGTTTGGATTCCTTGGTGGCATAATGTGAAAATAATAGCAATTATAAGTTTATTATAGTGTTGTAGTAATCGTCTAGGTTGTAGGAAGTTAAAGAAAATTATTAGCCTTTTATGTATTGCATACATTTTATTGTAGGGTTGTTAATAGTGCTTCGTTATGATGTAAGTTAAAAAAAGGTTTTGTTATTAAAATTTACATATGTTTCCATATTACAATTTTAAAGGGGGGTGATGTAGTGCGGACATGTGTTACTACAATTTAAATATTGCCTCCTACCAGAAGAGGCGTGTATAGTTAGGATATCTAATAGTGTGTACGCGCCGAAGTGGGGAGTGAACTGATAAATGGGGATCCGGGTTTCAGATTTGAATGTTGCAGGACGTTAAAAACGTCTTATGTTGATTATTACATTGTTTATCATTAGTTTTAAAATAGCGTTTAAGTCGTTCAGCTATCCATTTTTGTCCAAGAATCATCTGAGATTTTTGTATTTATAATAAAGAGTTCGTGATTGTTATCCATAATTATTTTTGTTAGTGTTCTTTTAGAGGCCATAGCAAGCAATGGATTTGAGCACTACAGCCTTATAACCCTCGCGGTAATGGCCAAGTTGAAAAGTACAATGGTATCATCTGGCGTACAATTTAATTAGCTCTAAAATCCGAAAATAAAAATGTGTCGATGGGAAAGTGTACTTCCAGAATTACTACATTCAATAAGAAGCTTACTCTGTACCTCTACAAATGAAACTCTGCATAAACGATTGTTCAGGCATCAAAGGCGAAGTGGTAATGGAGAAACGAATCCAACGTGGCTTTTAAGTTCAGGTCCTGTTTATCTATGACAATTTGTTCGTAGTTCCAAATATTATCCCATAGTCAAAGAAGTTACACTACTCGAAAGTAATGCCGAATATGCTCATATTAGAGATTTTGAAGGAAGAATTACCTCTGTATCTACACGGGATTTGGCTCCAGTTGGTAATGCTGAATATACTCAGATTGTGAAGGAAGAATGAACTCTGTATCTGCGTGAGATCTAGCTCCAGTTCTTAATGTCCACATTAGAGACTCCGAAAAAGAAGTTTTAACTCGCAAAACTAACGAAATGCAATCAGACACTCCTGAATCACAAGTCGATTTAAACAATTCTCGAAATGTTCAACCTAGTGTACGTAGAAGTTGTAGAACAAGAAGATTACCTTCTCACCTCGAAGAATACGTGTTATAATTTATAGGCAGAGGTGAATGTGATATAATTATGATCTAGTTGCCTGATGTTGTTTATAGACATTTACTTTCCTATCTGTCATTAACTTTAATATGTTTAAAGTTTACTCTAATTAACTGTTTATTAAAACCTTAAAAGAGGTTCTCCATTTCATTACACAGTGTTATACCGTTAATTGCAAATTGCGCTTCCAATTGTAAAAACCAGATTTTTTGATCGGATTTCCAGAATGGTGAAGTGTGTATGGTGACTCTGTTTACTTGCGGTGGATTTGCGTTTGCCTAATCTACCATGGTAGTGATCGATTAAAAATTAGGTTCTTTTTTTTAAATAACCGTGTATTCGAACTCGGCGTCACCAATGTTGTATCTTATACTGTGATACTAACGAAAATTTGTGTAAACATTCAACAAATAACTTTAATGGTTCTTTTTTTTTAGCAAAAACACAAAAACCTTTTTATTCTACCAAACAAAAACGGAAGTCATAATAATTATTTTACACGAGAATACTCACTTTCGGATTTTATTTTAATAATAATTAAAAACGTCTATCCCGCCTACTTGAACTGATCCGCTACATACCTATCTTGCTCATTAATTTTACCATGGTTACTTTAACATATAGTTTGCAAGGTTGCCTTTCTAGGGTCCAAGGATTAATCACCCCTACAACAGTGTGGCAAAATTTTTTGCAGCAATAACCATTTTGTCTGTATTTTAGCTGCCAAAGCAAATAGAGCTCATGTGTCTTGAAAACATACAGAAGATATTAGCGATTAAAGTAGCCAATCTGGAGATAAAACTAAAAACAAATTCTAAGATCGAACAATTTTAGTTTTGTAATGAAGTACTGTTTTGGTCATTTTAAGTATTTTCTTTATATTTCAAGAGTCCTAGCGTATATTTTTATTTAGACAAAATATAATTTTTTCTCTTGCACAGATTTTGAATTCCAGTGCAATGGTTTTTAGCACCCCACATTTTATACGACTTAAAAGACCACCATATTTGTCTTGAGTGTCAAGGTTTTTATAAAATAAAACCAGCACTTTTGTTATGGAACAATTTATATCATTCAAATGGGAACAATACAAATTTTTATTAGGCACGATTAAATTCTATTTATTATTATTACACATATTTATAGAAATCGTTAACGAAAAAGGGAACCTGTTCGCGTTTATAACTGATGCACACTAGATGGCAGAGCAATATTCTCAAATTCAATATTTTCTTTTCGATACATGAATATACGGGAGTGGGGCAAATTACAACCACGCGTACTTAAAGTGGGGAGTACTTTTACGACATTAAAAGTAAGAAACAAAAGTTCATTCAAAATGGAGACCGTGAAACTAAATTCGTTTCCTATGCGGAATAGCTATAAGTACAGGTTATGTTTAAAATTATTAGTGCGACGTTATACGTAGTGAAATTCTTATCATATTGTTTGGAAACACTCCTAAATTTCCCCGATTATTCAGGATCACTCTGGCTTAAATAACTTTCGTGGTATTCTGTTATCAGGAAGGAAATACAAAATGGGTAATTTTCTAGCTACCTGTTTTAATTACTGTACTATAAAAATCTGAAGTGAAACTTGCAAGCAGCAATACAAACTGGCTGCGTGGGTAATTAAAACTGCCTATATTCTTGGTATAATAATACCACGGTGTTACTACTACGCAGCCAGGTTGTTCGTTCTATTTAAAACGAGTTTTTCAATCCCACAATGAGTATGGTAATGTTAAAAAAAAGTCATTGAAAGCAGTCTTCCTTGTTACACGTTTAAAATTTACGCAACGATAATAAAAGCAACCCTTGTACACTTGTTCCACTGAAGCTTAGTGAATAAAAATACACACAATAGAAAGGAATACATCGAAAAGAGTGGCTGTTGAACACGAAACGCAGTGAATTCGCGCGACCTAGACCGCAACACCCCTTGAAAGTGGACTCGCCCGAACCTCAATTAAACTGCCTACTATGCGTTCTGAAAAGGTTTTATATGATGCAAGCAGAGTTATTTTTGATTTTTTATGGTTTAAAAGTTGATTTTCTAAAGTCTTCTTTATTATAAGATGTAACGGAATGTATTTTGCACTACTTAATCCTTGTTCTGTCGTGCTTTAACACTATTAGCATTAGAAATCGTTATATAGCAGTAAACACTTATTTCTTAATCACATTACTGGTTATGTGGTATTTTAAATGTTCTTGTAGTACTGGTTATATAGTTATACCAAAAATTACTAGTTTATGTATGTAGATTCGAGGAATTGCTATAATTAATCGTAAAAAACAATGAAAACGATTGTAAGCAACTAATGTTTTTTAAACGCGTAATACAACTTTACGGGCGACGGAAAAGTCCAACTAAACAAGGATGAAACATAAGGGAAGGCAACATTATTTTACACGAAATAGTATGCTGTGCGGTAGAAATACGCCAACGTTTTCTCTTTCTAGCGCGTATAGTTTCGATTCTTAATGTTTACGAATGTCGTAGTATGTATCGTAGTAGAGGCGGAGCAGCCTTTAGAAACGATGGGGCCCAGTATGTTGTGTGAAGCGAAAATAAGTAGGAAAGTGCTCTCGCACGGTGTTTTTAGTGCAAAATAGAAAAGTAGTGTTTTGGATGTGCTAAAATTAAAAAATAAAGTGGTGAAGTGCTATTATGTGAACGTGAAGTGTGTTGTGTTGAAGCTAATTGTGTTAATCCCCTTCGTATTTTTGTGGAAAATGTGAAAATATAGTGTTGTGTATGTAGTGGCGCGACAAAAAACAAGATTTCTCAATGAGGTGTTCAGGGCAAAATGGTCAGAGAGACTAGACACCTTTGGGTTGGAAACTTACCCGATAACATACGTGAAGATCGAATACGAGAACATTTCAAACGGTACGAATTTACATAAGTTTAATAATCTTTGCATTACATTATTATTTTCTTGCTTATTTTGAAAAGATTAACGCCACATTTGCTTAGTGTTTATTATGAAGGTTGTTTATTTTGTGTGGGTGGTGGCAACGTTGCATAGACGCCACGTTAACGTTATGCATATTTGATCGCTACGTTTTATATAAGATAAGCAATATTAAATTATTGTGAAAATACCAATTTTTTTTACAAAATTATCCACGTTTTTAAACCGTTAATATTCTGTTTAAAGAGAGCGTTTACTGTACCATTATTTTAAGGGGTTGTTTCAGATGAGCTGCGTTAATGCGTCCCTCATTGTACCAATCGAATACCTATAAGAAATTTAAGCAGGGGGATGAATAATACGCACTTCCAAGCTCGGAATAGAACGTAAACGATTTTCTAGTTAAAAAGCTTAATCGATTGATTACCCAAATATTTTTAAATGCCCGCCCTTTCTTTACTGTTTTTGTTTCTATCAAAAGAACACTTCCGGAAACAGTTGAATTATTATTTTTTGATAGTCTAACGAACGACCTTTTACAGCGATTGGAATTGTGGTAGCATCAGATTTGTAAGTATTATTTAACGTATAGTATCTTTATATCTTCAAAAGCAGCTTCTCTTCAAAAGTTTTCAAATTTCGTAAGTATTTTCGACCATTGAATGCTAAAAACAGTTTCCAAGCAATAATTTTATATTTCGTACAAACTCAAATTTTAAAATGAAAAATTGATTATCTTTCCAGTGTTTGTTTTATCATTGTTATTAATCAGATGGCCATTTTGATGTTTTTGTTTAGCCTTGCTAATTTTGTTTTGCAATTGCCTTAAGCGAGTTTCACCTGATAATATCATTGTAAATTGTTTATACTGCCAGATGAATACGAATAAACACCAGGTAAGGTCAAGAAACACAAATATATGTGAAAATTGAGTAAGTGGCTTTCTAAACGAAGAAACAAACACGAAAGAGGGGAAAATCAACTTAAAAATTAGCATTTTATTGAATGTCTGTAACGATGTTTTTCTTATAAAATGGGCAGTTGTACCAACTAAATTGTTTTGATTATTGTTTTTATCAACTTTTTAAGAAATTTGAGAAACTAGGTGCATTGGAAATGGTTATATATTCACTGGAACAACAACAGGAATCAGTTACTGTAAATATTTTGTGACACTACTGTGATTGTTAGGGACTATATCAAGGTCAAGTAGGTAGCTCTTCACCAAAAATAAGATGGTTTAACAACTAATTTCATTTGTATCACAATAATTTCACATCATTTGATAGATTTTTTCAATTCTATAATAGGAAAAAAACAGTAACAGTTTGTAAAATCTATCAAATTATGAATTTATTGTCATGATTTTCCTGAATAATTTTGAAAATGGTCAATGAAACCGAAACGAATATGCTGTACATAATAAAATCTACAAACTTGTCTTGTTTTATTGTTTTTGTTAAAAAGTTTTTACAGATCAATATGTAAGAAGCTATCTTCTTTAATTTTTTTTGAAAATTTTTTGTTGGCCTAATGCTGGGGCTCAATGTTAAAAGCTATATAATATATATATATATATATATATATATATATATATATATATACATATATATATATATATATAACATTTTAACATCGAGCCCCAGCATTAGGCCAACATAAAATTTTCAAAAAAAATAACAAAATTTCTTACCCTACCTTCTGGACGCCTTCGTATTTCTCTGCTCGCCCTGGCTAGCTCAGCAATCGTCCTCTTCTTGAATACCTACCATTTTAAGTACATACTTTTCTCACACACACACACAGTCAAATGAAATCAAATAATACAACAACCATACAACCTTTTTATTTACAGATATTAACAAGTTTCCATTCTTACTCAAATATTTACACCTTGGTACAGACAGTTTGTTACAACTGTTACCAGCTCAATTATTAAGTACTTTAAAATCCTTGGTTTTTAATATATTGTAACACATTCTATATGATACGAGTAGATGGGCCCCACATGCAACCCTAGTTTGACTCTATTCTGGTCTATTTTGGGCTCATTATAACTCAGTTTCTGTAAATGCTTTTTAAACCTTGCATTTTATTGAAAACAAATTTAAAGACCCGTTTACTCCTTATAATAACAATTTATAACATGAATAAACCTTTATATATCATGAATAAACCCTTTTTTAAGAATCAAAATTAATTGTCCTGCACATGTACTTTTTTAAACAAGTTTTATGGTACTAAATACACCACCCATAAGTCAAAACACACAAACATACAAAAAATATCAACACAAATGTTTATACAGAAACAAATTTAAGTTTCGTTACCTGGAGTTGCCTTTGTTCCTCGTCACCACTGAAGATGGTTACCAGAAACCCTCGTCGATGTGTCCATCTACTACGATTATGCTTGGATCCACAGATCCCCACCATCCAAATCTCCACTACCACTACTGTTCTTCTCCCCAGATATTAGCTTTGTCTCAAACGTAACATTCCATACCAAATATATGACATGCATACAAATTACGGTTCAGGCTTTGCCTACCCCAAATTTCATCCTTGCATTTAATCGAGTCGTAGTAGTGATGCCACCTTTTATCTAAACAAGAGCACCAACTCATGCAATATCACTTTTACAACCTTTTGCGGTTCGTTACTACAGCTTTCATAATTTCTAAACAGGATGTTATATGCAACTTTACTGAACACACAATAATTAACAACTGTAAGAGCATTTACTACTATTACGTTGTAGATCTAAGCTCGGTCTCAGATCTAAATGGAAAGTTTTACTATTTTTCTCCGTGTATTTATATCATTTTGAAAACTCCCCGTGTGGAATCTATTTCACTTGAAAAGCTTATTTTCGAAGCTGCTTCTTAAAATTTTGAACGTAACGAACACTGACTTCTCAAAAATCCCACTTTCGTCGTGCTGTTACATAGAATTTTGTTTACCACTTTAACGGACGCTCTCTTCTTGAAAACTGCTAGCCATCGACCAATGATAGAATTTTCCCTCGTCACAACGCTCCACCTCTCCGCTATCTATCTCCGTTCCACGCATGTTTGTTGTCTCCTTTAGAACTGCTCTTAAGTTACAGAAAATCGATATTGTAGTCGTCCTTCACATTTACCCGTGAATTTCATATGTCACTTCTACCCAACGCTTTCTTTGTCTGTCTTACATTATCGATCGTTTATTCCACTCACTCTTCAAGGCATTTGAAATTTAAAGCAATTGGTCAAACCAACCGTTGCAAACAATTTCATAGAAATTCTGTCTTAACGTTTATTTAAGTTCCCTGAATGTGACATTAATCAACAGGTGTTCTTTGAAACAGCCGACTGTTTATAATAACAATTCTTGGTTTCTTCCCTTCTTAGTATTTGTATAAACGAACGTTGGCTTTTAAAATGGAAACATTTGTGTTTAAAATTATTGATTTTCTATGCATGCAAGCTCCTTTTTTGCTTCCATGCGTTTGATTAAAAATTATTATAATTACTTTTGCGGATCCTTGAGTTTTTTATGTACTCTAAAACTTTCTTCCCTTATACAATTTTAACGTTCCAATTTAAAAATCGAAAACTACCTTAATAACCGCCCGTTTTCACTATATAAATTAATTAATTTGGCGCGTAAATAATTTGCTCCCATTTCTATATACGCAGTTGCTAAAATTTTATTGCCTGGACCTATTTAACCTCTTTTCTTTTAGCCTGATATTTAATTTTTTTAACCTTCCAATATGTGTAGTTACAAATATATTTTGGAAAATAAAATAAATCTATATGTATAGCTTTCAAAATGCACCGACCAGCTCAAAACGGTTATATTTCTATGTAGCATGTACGACTATAACCCGGGTTGAGGTTCTAGGATTCTACAGTAGTATCAATTTTACCAAATAATGTGATGTACCAATTTTTCAACCAAATATTTTTATCACACACACAAATTATAAACTTTTTATGATTAAATAGTTACCGAATCCTGATACAGTCTAGGTGTACCTCCGTGTAATTTCTACAAATGGACACGAAGGTCGGTGTGCTCTCCAAGAAGTTCCTGCAATTTCAAAAATGTTTTAATACTCAATATTTGAATTTTAAAATTATTCTGATCTGTCAAATAATGACAGATCTACTTTGTGATGTTTTCAGATGTCTTTTCTATTACAAACTGTGGCCAAAAATTATACCAGAATTTTGAAGCAAACTTTTTCTACATCTAACATATATGATGCGCAAAATATAACCTAGTTTTCAAACTCAAAAGTAAAATTAAGAATAATTAAATGTCAAAACTCATACGTCCCTTTTCACTACTGTAACTTCCAAAATATCTTCCACCATTGTCTTTGTTGCAGTTTTCATTTAGCACCATTTCATTTAAATCTTCCCATTTACCAGTAACAATACCATCCATATCCTTTTATCACACTTCTTTATTCTTTTAGGTATAATCTATATTACCTTGTGTCAAAATCTTCAAAAAATCAAAACTCCTTAAAACTCAAAATCATCAACTCCACTTTTATTCTTATTCATTTCACATAGTATCAACATTAAATCAAAATTAGATCTTGTACAAAAATCTTATAAAAACAAACATTAATTCCAAAATTAGAATTAGTACATTTCATCAAAAAATATTTTATCAATCAAATCAATAAACATAATATCACCCTGCCCATAATCCCAACAGCCTACCTTAATATTAAACTTTTTAAATATAACATCAGACCACTATGTACAAAATAATAAGTAACATTTTTAAATCTCCAAATTTTGATACAGTCTTAATAAGCCAAAATTCAAAGAAAATCCTCTCCCCTCCCTTATCGACATTACATATATATATATATATATATATATATATATATATATATATTTATATATTGCTGTGATAACGGGTTGTTTAGTGGTGTATTGAGTAGTAAGGGTCGTGTAGTAACTGTAAATAGCAATGAGAATCAGAAAACTGCATTTATTTAACAGGAAAAATAAGTAACTGTACATTATGTAAATAGCAAGCATTTAACACCCTGTATATGGACCGTAATTAACTTTAAGCGATGCCAGTAAGCATATCTTTGAACAATAGAACGCGTATTCAGCAGATAAATAATCATACATGTAATTAAAACTACATTGAGATAAGATGAAATCTAACAAATCTTCATGCAATTACGCTAGAACAATAAACGCTTTGATAAGAAAACGCATAAATAGATAAATACGAAAACAGCATTCATGTTACATCATTTAATTTGTACAATTCTCCAAAAGCTTTATCTATACAAAACAACTACTGTGATTGTTAGGGACTATATCAAGGTCAAGTAGGTAGCTCTTCACCAAAAATAAGATGGTTTAACAACTAATTTCATTTGTATCACAATAATTTCACATCATTTGATAGATTTTTTCAATTCTATAATAGGAAAAAAACAGTAACAGTTTGTAAAATCTATCAAATTATGAATTTATTGTCATGATTTTCCTGAATAATTTTGAAAATGGTCAATGAAACCGAAACGAATATGCTGTACATAATAAAATCTACAAACTTGTCTTGTTTTATTGTTTTTGTTAAAAAGTTTTTACAGATCAATATGTAAGAAGCTATCTTCTTTAATTTTTTTTGAAAATTTTTTGTTGGCCTAATGCTGGGGCTCAATGTTAAAAGCTATATAATATATATATATAATATATATATATATATATATATATATATATATATATATAAATATATATATAAACATTTTAACATCGAGCCCCAGCATTAGGCCAACATAAAATTTTCAAAAAATAACAAAATTCTTACCCTACCTTCTGACGCCTTAGATTTCTCTGCTCGCCTGGCTAGCTCAGCAATCGTCCTCTTCTTGAATACCTACCATTTTAAGTACATACTTTTCTCACACACACACACAGTCAAATGAAATCAAATAATACAACAACCATACAACCTTTTTATTTACAGATATTAACAAGTTTCCATTCTTACTCAAATATTTACACCTTGGTACAGACAGTTTGTTACAACTGTTACCAGCTCAATTATTAAGTACTTTAAAATCCTTGGTTTTTAATATATTGTAACACATTCTATATGATACGAGTAGATGGGCCCCACATGCAACCCTAGTTTGACTCTATTCTGGTCTATTTTGGGCTCATTATAACTCAGTTTCTGTAAATGCTTTTTAAACCTTGCATTTTATTGAAAACAAATTTAAAGACCCGTTTACTCCTTATAATAACAATTTATAACATGAATAAACCTTTATATATCATGAATAAACCCTTTTTAAGAATCAAAATTAATTGTCCTGCACATGTACTTTTTAAACAAGTTTTATGGTACTAAATACACCACCCATAAGTCAAAACACACAAACATACAAAAATATCAACACAAATGTTTATACAGAAACAAATTTAAGTTTCAGTTACCTGGAGTTGCCTTTGTTCCTCGTCACCACTGAAGATGGTTACCAGAAACCCTCGTCGATGTGTCCATCTACTACGATTATGCTTGGATCCACAGATCCCCACCATCCAAATCTCCACTACCACTACTGTTCTTCTCCCCAGATATTAGCTTTGTCTCAAACGTAACATTCCATACCAAATATATGACATGCATACAAATTACGGTTCAGGCTTTGCCTACCCCAAATTTCATCCTTGCATTTAATCGAGTCGTAGTAGTGATGCCACCTTTATCTAAACAAGAGCACCAACTCATGCAATATCACTTTTACAACCTTTTGCGGTTCGTTACTACAGCTTTCATAATTTCTAAACAGGATGTTATATGCAACTTTACTGAACACACAATAATTAACAACTGTAAGAGCATTTACTACTATTACGTTGTAGATCTAAGCTCGGTCTCAGATCTAAATGGAAAGTTTTACTATTTTTCTCCGTGTATTTATATCATTTTGAAAACTCCCGTGTGGAATCTATTTCACTTGAAAAGCTTATTTTCGAAGCTGCTTCTTAAAATTTTGAACGTAACGAACACTGACTTCTCAAAATCCCACTTTCGTCGTGCTGTTACATAGAATTTTGTTTACCACTTTAACGGACGCTCTCTTCTTGAAAACTGCTAGCCATCGACCAATGATAGAATTTTCCCTCGTCACAACGCTCCACCTCTCCGCTATCTATCTCCGTTCCACGCATGTTTGTTGTCTCCTTTAGAACTGCTCTTAAGTGACAGAAAATCGATATTGTAGTCGTCCTTCACATTTACCCGTGAATTTCATATGTCACTTCTACCCAACGCTTTCTTTGTCTGTCTTACATTATCGATCGTTTATTCCACTCACTCTTCAAGGCATTTGAAATTTAAAGCAATTGGTCAAACCAACCGTTGCAAACAATTTCATAGAAATTCTGTCTTAACGTTTATTTAAGTTCCCTGAATGTGACATTAATCAACAGGTGTTCTTTGAAACAGCCGACTGTTTATAATAACAATTCTTGGTTTCTTCCCTTCTTAGTATTTGTATAAACGAACGTTGGCTTTTAAAATGGAAACATTTGTGTTTAAAATTATTGATTTTCTATGCATGCAAGCTCCTTTTTGCTTCCATGCTTTGATTAAAAATTATTATAATTACTTTTATCGGATCCTTGAGTTTTTTATGTACTCTAAAACTTTCTTCCCTTATACAATTTTAACGTTCCAATTTAAAAATCGAAAACTACCTTAATAACCGCCCGTTTTCACTATATAAATTAATTAATTTGGCGCGTAAATAATTTGCTCCCATTTCTATATACGCAGTTGCTAAAATTTTATTGCCTGGACCTATTTAACCTCTTTTCTTTTAGCCTGATATTTAATTTTTTTAACCTTCCAATATGTGTAGTTATTTTGGAAAATAAAATAAATCTATATGTATAGCTTTCAAAATGCACCGACCAGCTCAAAACGGTTATATTTCTATGTAGCATGTACGACTATAACCCCGGGTTGAGGTTCTAGGATTCTACAGTAGTATCAATTTTTACCAAATAATGTGATGTACCAATTTTTCAACCAAATATTTTTATCACACACACAAATTATAAACTTTTTTATGATTAAATAGTTACCGAATCCTGATACAGTCTAGGTGTACCTCCGTGTAATTTCTACAAATGGACACGAAGGTCGGTGTGCTCTCCAAGAAGTTCCTGCAATTTCAAAAATGTTTTAATACTCAATATTTGAATTTTTAAAATTATTCTGATCTGTCAAATAATGACAGATCTACTTTGTGATGTTTTCAGATGTCTTTTCTATTACAAACTGTGGCCAAAAATTATACCAGAATTTTGAAGCAAACTTTTTCTACATCTAACATATATGATGCGCAAAATATAACCTAGTTTTCAAACTCAAAAGTAAAATTAAGAATAATTAAATGTCAAAAACTCATACGTCCCTTTTCACTACTGTAACTTCCAAAAATATCTTCCACCATTGTCTTTGTTGCAGTTTTCATTTAGCACCATTTCATTTAAATCTTCCCATTTACCAGTAACAATACCATCCATATCCTTTTATCACACTTCTTTATTCTTTTAGGTATAATCTATATTACCTTGTGTCAAAATCTTCAAAAAATCAAAACTCCTTAAAACTCAAAATCATCAACTCCACTTTTATTCTTATTCATTTCACATAGTATCAACATTAAATCAAAATTAGATCTTGTACAAAAATCTTATAAAAACAAACATTAATTCCAAAATTAGAATTAGTACATTTCATCAAAAAATATTTTATCAATCAAATCAATAAACATAATATCACCCTGCCCATAATCCCAACAGCCTACCTTAATATTAAACTTTTAAATATAACATCAGACCACTATGTACAAAATAATAAGTAACATTTTTAAATCTCCAAATTTTGATACAGTCTTAATAAGCCAAAATTCAAAGAAAATCCTCTCCCCCTCCCCTTATCGACATTACAATATATATATATATATATATATATATATATATATATTTATATATTGCTGTGATAACGGGTTGTTTAGTGGTGTATTGAGTAGTAAGGGTCGTGTAGTAACTGTAAATAGCAATGAGAATCAGAAAACTGCATTTATTTAACAGGAAAAATAAGTAACTGTACATTATGTAAATAGCAAGCATTTAACACCCTGTATATGGACCGTAATTAACTTTAAGCGATGCCAGTAAGCATATCTTTGAACAATAGAACGCGTATTCAGCAGATAAATAATCATACATGTAATTAAAACTACATTGAGATAAGATGAAATCTAACAAATCTTCATGCAATTACGCTAGAACAATAAACGCTTTGATAAGAAAACGCATAAATAGATAAATACGAAAACAGCATTCATGTTACATCATTTAATTTGTACAATTCTCCAAAAGCTTTATCTATACAAAACAACAGACGTAAGTTAAAAGTCCGGCCGCAATAACAAATAATAAGGCAAGCAAAGAACGTGAATAAACAAGTATGATATGGGAATCCAAAAGAGTTTCATCAGAAAACAGCTTAAAAATACAGGGAATATTAAAGACAAACGTGGTTGGTCGCAACAATCTGTAAAACTGCTTGGAAACCCAATCCAAAGGTAGTGGGAAAAGGCTATATAACACCCACCAGTGATAAGGGAGCTCAGTCTACACTTGATGCATGTTGAATCCACGACACTTTTAATTAGAAATCTACGCATCATATAAATAAAATTTATGTTATAGTGACAATAGTGCTGTGCAACAATTACGTTAAGAATACATGAAGAGTTTTTGCGGGTTTTTTTTTAGAAAAGGCTTCTAATCGACTTCCAGTCAAATTCTGGACTATTTCTGGTTCAATTCGAATCTGCGTCGAAAACAATACTTATGGTCCAATTCTAATAGACTTCTGGTCTAATTCTAGTACACTGCTAATTTATGATCTGAAGTCTGGAATTTCTAGTGATATTTAAGGCATATACAGAGAAATATAGAATAAAGTACGAGGTGATTTTGGAAACAAAGGGGTAACAGTACTGAAATATCGGAGTACAAAGCAGGGCATTGATTTTGATTGAAGATAATGAAGGGGTGTTAATCCACAACACGAAACAAAGCAGGTCAGACCTACCTAGTTTTAATGAATCTTTTCTAACTTAAATTTTAACATTTCTTTTTCTCACTAATTTGCAAAATAAGAACATTGAGTACGTTAGAAATGTACAAAATAATCATAAAAAGGTCTTGAACGTTGCAGATTTTTTTGTAAGAGGGTGTTGTTTTTGGTGACTACATTAAATTAAAAGTATATAAAATTTTGGGATAAATAATCCATATTATATTAATTGATTACGAACATTCTGAAGTGTAAATATTATTTCCTGTCATTACATGAATGTTGATTGACTTTGTTTTATTAATTCACACAGGTAATCATAAAGAGGTGAAAGAAAATTGATAATCGTAACTTTGTGCACTCTGCGCAGATTAAAAAGGGCTAGCCGTGGCATAATAATAAAAGTAAATTGAGAGAACACAGAGCGGTGGCGTTCAGTCACAACCTCTATTACACCGAGTACGGCGTTATATCAATTTTTAATGACGCAACAACGTTGGGCAAAAATTACATAGGAATATATATATATATATATATATATATATATATATATATTTCAATATAAATGGTTTTATTTTTTGTAGGTTTTAGGTCTTCTTGAATAATGAGTACTCTTTTATAAATTTAAGCTTTCGGATATATTCAATCCTTTGTCAAAGATATTAAATATACAAAAGTAGTAATTCTGTAAAAAATTTCTATATTTTAGTATCTTTGACAAAGGATTGAATATATCCGAAAGTTTAGATTTATAAAAAATGGTACTCATTATTCAAGAAGACCTAAATCCTACAAAAATAGTACCATATATATATATATATATATATATATATATATATATATATATATAAAGACAAGTTATTTGCAGTCCGCAATAGGAAATAGTATATAAAGTAAGATGTATCTGTAACCAAACTCTTATGAAAATAATAAGAGCTATTGACAAATACAAATCGGGCTGGTAGTTATATAGCCATTAACAAAACATTAGCTTTATTACTTCACGGGGGAGGAAACATCCACTGACCAATGGTTTCGGCTTGTTAAGCCTCATCAGAGTGAAATAGTTCCCAAGAACCCTATGAAGTAATCGAAGCTATTATAATGATATAATTTCCATACAATCACTGTACTATGGTAAAAGTAAATAAAACCGCCATCAGGTGATAAAACACCAACACTACTAAGTGTGGAAGTACAGAATTGAACCGAAACTACATAATAAATTTTATAGATGACTATAAAAGTACGTCTGCCCTTTGAGATTTGCGGAATGTTACAGCAAAATTTATTTGCAAACGTAACAAACCTTACTAGTGTATGTTCTTTTTACCCTACAAAATTGAACACGTTTGAACAAACTATTTAAAATATATAGATTATAAGTAAACCATATACATTTTTTTAGTTGTTAATCATATAGCAATTTGTTATAGCAAAATTACAAACAATCTAGCTTAACTATTGTAAGGTTAAATTGAAATCAATATGTAGTTTTAGGGAGTGAAAACATTTCCAAAAAACTACAACAAGGGCAAAAGTTACACATCCTTATATAGATACATTTTTTCACCACCTATTTAAAGCAAATTTGCTTTTTATTAAAATTATTAATACTTAAGTAGCAGTTTATTGTATCCAGATATATTAAAGATGTTAAAACAGGTAAATAAAAATGTTTAACAATCTTTTTTCTATTTACTGCAAAAGTAAGAAAATACAGGATATCATAAATATCATGATTATTTTATTATTACAGTCTTTTATGCCTCTTTTAAAAATTTTGTATGCTGATCGGATTTCATCGAGTTCATTTATGGGAAATGGATAATTTCACATTTTTATGGGCCCATAATAAATAAAACTTTGCTGGACTAACTCTTCGGCAGCATGATAATTCCATGTGAACGTATAGTTCAACCCAGGTTCGTGAAGTTGGCACCCCCAAATAGGAAATTCGTTTGCCCAACACAAATTTTCGTTTGCCAACCTTCCAATAAAAAGTTATGAGCAAAACAAAAAATGGACCAAAATTTTAATCCTGCACCACATGCAAAAAATTCTCCAATTCGTTAGTGGAATTTGAGTGCCCACGATTTGCCCTCGTTTGCCCAACACAAATTTTTATTTGCCCACCTTTTAAAAAAAAGTTATAGCTAAATAAAAAAAATGGAAAACCATGAAGTTAGCACCCCAATTGCGAAATTTTTCAAAATGCACATACAATTTGTTTGCCCATGATTTGACCATGTTTGCCCAACATAATTTTCATTTGCCCACCTCCAAATAAAAAGTTATGAACAAAAAAAACGAAGCAAATTTTTAACCCAGTACCTCCATCCAAAAAAATTCTTCAATTCGTGAGAAGAATTTGATTGTCCACAATTTGTTCACGTTTGTCCAACCAAAATTTTTATTTACCCACCCTTTAAAAAAGTTATAGTTAAATAAAAAAAAATTGCGAAATTTTTCAAAATGCACATAGAATTCGTTTGCCCAGCAGAAATTTTTGTTTGCCCACCTCGCAAAGGATAATTATAAATAAAATAATACGGACATCATCTACTATGAGCAATTATGAAACAATTTTTACGCATTGAGTGCTGGAATAGTTTGCCCGCTCGTTCTTTTCGTTTGCCCATGCGTTAATGTTGTTTGGCCACTTCGCAAAGGATAGTTATAAATAAAATAATACGGACAATCATCTAGTATGAGCAATTCTAAAACATTTTTACGCATTGAGAGCTGGAATCCTTTGCCCACTCCTTTTTTTCGTTTGATACATATTCAACAAATAAAGATACTGTAACTTGTAAGTTGTAATCTTCATCCCATTTTAACCTATGTATGTTCCTAAATATATAGGTACAGGTGTGCGCACATACAATGACACATTGATAACACAGATATATATGCAGAAAATGTGGTCGTGAATCCTCGGGACGTATAATCTGCATATTTTCATTTTTATTTGTTAATTACTCGATTCCGTGAGGTGGGCAAACGACACTGATGCATGGGCAAACGAAAAGAACGACTGGGCAAACGATTCCAGCCCTCAATGCGTAAAAATGCTTTAGAATTGCTCATACTATATGATTGTCCGTATTATTTTATTTATAACTATCCTTTGCGGGGTGGGCAAACAACATTAACGCATGGGCAAACGAAAAGAACGAGTGGGTAAACGATTCCGGCCCTCAATGGGTAAAAAATGCTTCAGAATTACTTATACTAGATGATTTCCTTATTATTTTATTTATAATTATCCTTTGCGAGGTGTGCAAACAAAAATTTGTGCTGGGCAAACGTGGGCAAACGAATTCGATGTGCATTTTGAAAAATTTCGCAAGTTTTTTTATTTAACTATAACTTTTTTAAAGGGTGGGCAAATAAAAATTTTGGTTGGGCAAGCATGGACAAATTGTGGACAATCAAATTCTTTTCACGAATTGAAAATTTTTTTGGATGGGGTACTGGGTTAAAAATATGCTTCGTTTATGTTTTATTCATAACTTTTTATTGGGAGGTGGGCAAACGAAAATTTGTGTTGAGCAAACGTGGGCAAACGAATTCTATGTACATTTTCAAAAATTTCCCTTTTGGAGGTGCCAATTACACAGATCTCAACCCTTCATGTAAAAATTTCATTATACATGTTCCATCACCATTAATTTACTTATTAAATTTTACTTATAAAACTTTTATTGTAAAATCAATATATACAATTCTGTCACTAATTAGTATAAATAAATAATTATTTTCACTTGAGTAATTTCTTATTGCGTAAATACAAACTATAGAAATTTTTAATCCACAAATGCGTAATTCATAATTCTTAAACATAATAACTCACTCTACAAACTGTGTAATTTCAGGTTATCCAAGAACACCAATGTTGCTTGCAACCATTTCTTAAATTATTCAAAAAACAGAAAACCCCCCCCTTGCCACACCACACCATGAAATTCCAAATTAATGGAGGGGTGAACTCAATTTTCAAAATAGGGGTAACACCTAACTCCGCAATTTTTTGAGATATTTTAAAGCCGCAAGCGGGTGCTGTTTCAGAATCGTTTGTACCCGTTTGTACCACCGCCAGTTTTGTTTGTACCCTTAAGAGGGTGTTTGTGCCGAATTTTCAAAATAGGGGTAACAGCTAACTCCGCCATTTTTATAGATGTCTTAGATGCTCAAGCGAGTGCTGTTTCGTGATGTTTTGTACCCATTTGTACTGCTGCCAGTTTCGTTTGTACCCTTACGGGAGTGTTTGTACCGAATTTTCAAAATAGGGGTAACACCTAACTCCGCCATTTAAAAAGATATCTTAAATGCGCAAGCGGGTGCTGTTTCGTAATCATTTGTACCCGTTTGTACCACCGCCAATTTCGTTTGTATCCTTAATGGGGTGTTTGTACCGAATTTTCAAAATAGGGGTAACAGCTAACTTCGCCATTTTTAGAGATATCTTAAAGCTCAAGCGAGTGCTGTTTCGTGATTGTTTGTACCGATTCTTACTGCCGCCAGTTTTGTTTGTACCTTTACGGGAGTGTTTGTACCGAATTTTCAAAATAGGGGTAACACCTAACTCCGCCATTTAAAAAGATATCTTAAATCCGCAAGCGGGTGCTGTTTCCGAATCGTTTGTACCCGTTTGTACCACCGCCAGTTTAGTTTGCACCCTTAAGAGGGGTTTGTACCAAATTTTCAAAATAGGGGTAACAAATAACTATGCCATTTTTAAAGATATCTTAAATGCGCAAGCGGGCGCTGTTTCGAAATCGTTTGTACCCGTTTGTACTGCCGCCAGTTTCGTTTGTACCCAGAAGAGGGTGTTTGTACCAAATTTTCAAAATAGCGGTAACAAATAACTACGCCATTTTTAAAGATATCTTAAATGCGCAAGCGGGCGCTGTTTCGAAGTCGTTTGTACCCGTTTGTACTGCCGCCAGTTTCGTTTGTACCCTTACGGAAGTGTTTGTACCGAATTTTCAAAATAGGGGTAACACCTAACTCCGCCATTTTTTGAGATCTTAAAGCCGCAAGCTGGTGCTGTTTCAGAATCGTTTGTACCCGTTTGTGCTACCGCCAGTTTCGTTTGTACCCAGAAGAGGGTGTTTGTACCAAATTTTCAAAATAGCGGTAACAAATAACTACGCCATTTTTAAAGATATCTTAAATGCGCAAGCGGGCGCTGTTTCGAAGTCGTTTGTACCCGTTTGTACTGCCGCCAGTTTCGTTTGTACCCTTACGGAAGTGTTTGTACCGAATTTTCAAAATAGGGGTAACACCTAACTCCGCCATTTTTTGAGATATCTTAAATCCGCAAGCGGGTGCTGTTTCAGAATCGTTTGTACCACCGCCAGTTTCGTAGCGTGGGAAGAAATTGCATCGAATACTGCAGTTCTTACATATTAGAATTTTTGTTTTATTTTTATGCTAAAACAGTATAATTAGGTTATTTTTTATTAGGTACTTTCCGAGTCATGAGGCTTGACATTTATAGTACCGCCGGCATTAGCATTACCCGAGGTGTACAGCATGGAGGTTGCACGGTCGGATTTACACCTCTTGTGTTTTGTGTGTGTGTGCGTGCGTACGTGCGTGCGTGTGGGTGCGTGCGTGTGTGTGTATATGTGTGTATGTTTCTGAGAGTGGATGGGTGTGTTTCCTTTTTTGTTATTTTTACATTGGTACGCCCGAGCACGTTGTGTTTGAGTGCGTAGACCTTACCCTGGAACTACACGGATACAGAACAATACTACAAGACATCCCTATCAACGAAATGATATGGAACGAACAAATCTTCCCATACCTAAACGCACTGACTCAAAAGACTACGCAAGTATTACACAACCGCTACCTTGAACAGGCCTCTTAAAACGGCACGCAATCGTACATACCAAACTGAGACACCAAGGAACAACTGCTCTAGGATCCCGGGGCTGCACCCCGACGCCAGAGTCCGTCTTCTGGAAATTCCGAGAACAATAGCTCTCGAAGACCGAAGAAGGTACTCAAACCCAATCAAAACCTACCGACCAATTATGTCTCTAGCAATGGACTAACATTAGTATTAAGTTAGGCTAAGTTTTAGGATAAGTAGTAGAATAGGAACTTTTACGCTAACACCACTGTATGAAATCAAAAGTAACAGTAATTGAGGCAACAAAATGTCAAATTGAAGTATTTATTTCCACCCGACTGTAACCTGTACCATTCAAACATGCATAAAAGAAATTAATCATTTGGAAAACGAACACACAACCACACAAACACGAGCGTAAACACAAACACACACACACACACACACAACACACGCAAAACAAATGTGCCCTTCATTAATCTGGATTTCCGGCTGCCGATGGTCCAGATCGAAGAGTACAAATTCTGCGTAATGCTTTTTCTCGAAGCCTGGGATTTCCGGCTGCCGATGGTCCTGGACAGAGAGCGAGAGCACGAAGCAGAAACAACACCAACACCACCACAACTACAAACACAAAAAGCAAACCCATACACACCAACACAATACATACAAACACAAATTGTGCCCCTCAATAATCCGGATTTGCGGCTGCCGATGGTCCGGATAAAGGGTACAAATTCTGCGGGACGCCTTTCCTCAAAACTGGGATTTCCGGCTGCCGATGGTCCTGGTCAAGAGCGAAGGTATAACGTAGAAACAACATCAACAATAAACACAACAATTAACCAACACAATAAAACACACTAGCGCACACACATAAGCACACACAAACATCGACACTTACTCAATTATACACAACAAAGAAAAACACCCAAACACAATCCGTACAAAAGCGTACACAAGCACAGGTTACAATGGGGGGAAACAGGTCTGTCTAAAATGTCAGATGACAGACGACTAGAATGTTAGATTTAAAAATAAAAAAAAAATATGGCTTTTGTATTTGTTGTTACCCCTATTTTGAAAATTCGGTACAAACACCCCATTAAGGGTACAAACTAAACTGGCGGTGGTACAAACGGGTACAAACGATTACGAAACAGCACCCGCTTGCGCATTTAAGATATCTTTTTAAATGGCGGAGTTAGGTGTTACCCCTATTTTGAAAATTCGGTACAAACACTCCCGTAAGGGTACAAACGAAACTGGCATCAGTACAAATGGGTACAAACGATCACGTAACAGCACTCGCTTGAGCATCTAAGGTATCTCTAAAAATGGCGGAGTTAGCTGTTACCCCTATTTTGAAAATTCGGCACAAGCGCCCTCTTAAGGGTACAAACAAAACTGGCGGTGGTACAAACGGGTACAAACGATTCTGAAACAGCACCCGCTTGCGGCTTTAAGATATCTCAAAAAATTACGGAGTTAAGTGTTACCCCTATTTTGAAAATTCGGTACAAACATCCCATTAAGGGCACAAACGAAACTGGCGGTGGTACAAACGATTCTTAAACAGCACCCGCTTGCGGATTTAAGATATCTCAAAAAATGGCGGAGTTAGGTGTTACCCCTATTTTGAAAATTCGGTACAAACACTCTCGTAAGGGTACAAACGAGACTGGCGGCAGTACAAACGGGTACAAACGATTTCGAAACAGCGCCTGCTTGCGCATTTAAGATATCTTTTTAAATGGCGGAGTTAGGTGTTACCCCTATTTTGAAATTTCGGTACAAACACTCCCGTAAGAGTACAAACGAAACTGGCAGCAGCACAAATGGGTACAAACGATCACGAAACAGCACTCGCTTGAGCATCTAAGTTATCTCTAAAAATGGCGGAGTTAGCTGTTACCCCTATTTTGAAAATTCGGCACAAACACCCTCTTAAGGGTACAAACAAAACTGGCTGTGGTACAAACGGGTACAAACGATTCTGAAACAGCACCCGCTTGCGGCTTTAAGATATCTCAAAAAATGGCGGAGTTAGGTGTTACCCCTATTTTGAAAATTCGGTACAAACACCCCCTTAAGGGTACAAACTAAACTGAGGGTGGTACAAACGGGTACAAACGATGCTTAATCGAATGGCATTAAAAAAATTTCTGTATCTCCAAGTCGGGTGCTGATGATTTTTTTACCCTTCTGTAACTTTCACCCCTTTGAGGTTCAAACGAAATAAAAAGCGGTACAAACGGGTACAAACTGAGTTTAATCGAATGCATATATGGAAAAAATTTTTTAGCATAGTCGGGTGCTAAGTTCACATAGGTGTCTGTTAGCACTATTTACTTTTTGTTACGAACTGCCACTATCTTTCTTGCTAGATACTAATATCGTTATATGGTCTGCAAATTCGAGCATATCGATCGTTTGTCCTTGCATCATAACTACAAATGTCTTTCTGCATTTAACAGTATTCATTGCCTCTTACGTACAAGTTAAAAATTAATGGGGGTAGCGCACATCCCTGCTTCACCCCTTTCTTAATATTTACATACGTTCCTGCTCTAATTCTTTTACTGTCAATTGCTCTTTGTATAAACTATGTATTATCTGTCTGTCCCTATAACTCATTCCCATTTTTTTAGTAATCCGAAAATTTGTTCTCATTTTACATTGTCGAATACCTTATCCAGATCTACAAACCCTACATACACGCGTTCTCGTCTTTTCTATCGTTTTCTCTTTTATCATCATTTAAGCTAAAATGACTTCCCATGTTTCCTTGTTTTTCTTAAACTCAAATTAATCTCCTAGTATTTTTGCATACCGTTTTTTCATCCATCTTTGTACGGTTCGTTGTAATTGGTTGGTTTGCTTCGTTTGTCTTTCCCATTTTCATCTTAGTTTGTACCTCTTTGCATTTCCCCCAATCCATTGTTCTTTAGCTTTTCTGCTAGGCGGATAATTACCTATTTTATGATTTTGTATCTCAATTTCCCAGCTTTGTCTGGTCTGTTTTTGTATTTTCGCCTTTCTTATGTTACTTACAGAATATCCTTTGTCATACATAGATTCTTTTTTCTCTTTATTTATACCCTATGATATTGTTTAATAAATTTCATTATTGAACAAAACAAAAAATAATAGTAAACATGTCTATAGCATGTGTGTACAAGAGGATATCTCCTTGTTCGAAATTCTTAGAAAATTTCGATACAATATTACTGAACTAATTCAGTTTCGCTCTGTTTAAACGAAAAATTTCGAAGATTAAATTCTATGAGCCTGAGGTGTTAAAAGTTGAGTTAGCAAAAATAATTATCTTTACATTACATAACAGAGGACAAAATATTTGTGTCGCTTTTAACTGAATGACCAAATCTTATATCTTTAAGGTATTAACGAAACATTGATTCAAATCTGAAAGTCAGATCTTCCTTCCTTACAAATTTACATGTGAGTTTTTAAAAGAAAATTCTTACTGTATATTTTGTTTACTTAGATAATTTTTAGTAAAAAAATATAACTTATACAACGTTGCTTTTAACAACTATAGCAAAATCTTTAAGAATCACATTTACAACATAAGGAAACCAATGTTGTCAAGTATCATTTGGTTGCTCTCTAGAAACAAATACTAAAAGCCCAATACATTTAATAAAGTTTTTGCTATAGTTCTGGTTCTAGAACATTTTAAATAAATGATCCTTGAAAACAAATGCCTAACCAAAGGAAATTTGTAGTGAAAATTAGACATGCAGATGTTTTCAGTTCGTCAAACAAACAAAGTAACAGATTTGACTTACCCGTCTATTGAAAAAGCCTTTTTTAAAACAAACCAGAAATAGTATAATCCGCGTGTCCCACATCTAGGCTTCGGGATGAGCTGCATAAAAATAAAACAAGATCTTAAATTCTCTCCATAATTTTTAGCAAGGAAACAGATAGTTACTTCTCGCAAAATTACAACTGCATTATGCTCAATTAGATATACCTATTATGTAGTTAGTTCGTAAATTATGCAGAACTGTAGCAATACATAATCATGATAACTTTTCTTCTAAAGATGTTACTTAATCCTTAAATTATGAAAATTTTAATAATATAAAACCATGATGACGTTATTTTCGATTGTAATACTTAAATGCGATGTACTGTAAATAAGATATTAAATGAAATCTTGTATTTATTTTATATGAACTATGTGTTAGAACGGAAAGCTAGATTTTCTATAGTATATTCATCCTATCTACTACAAAAATTTTAAAGGGCATCTTAACTCATCAGACACTTGAACACGGCTGACTTCGTTACGTTTCGCCTGGTGCATTCGACGATAACAAACGTACGTAGAAGCAGATTTTTAGAGATCACAACAAAAATGGCTTATAATATTATAGCGTTATGCTCGTATATTATGTAATATCAACCCCTGGATGTATTTATTCTATAAGCAAACGCTAATACTAATATATAATAATTTTGAAAATGTTATTCTTTCAACAATTCGTTTGATTTAGCTGAATGAGATAACAGAAGACACTTTTATGTTATTCAGCTTTCCTTCAACAGTCATAAATTTTACGTTCTGGTTTGTAGTACATACACAAACTGAGTTGGTTCCACTACCACTTGCTAATTCACAGTTTTTGGCTGCAACTCCAAACATTTTGTATATCGTATTTTATCTAATGGATATTCCTTCTTAAACGTTTGTATTGTAGCGCCTATAAGTGTGTGTGACCAGAATAATACGTCGAAATATAATCGGAGGTTTAGAATACACAAACGATAATTGGTGGGCACCCTGTGGCGCGACATCTTCAAATAAAAATGATTGACAGATCCTGCGGAGTGAAATCACTTGATTGACATGTACAAGACTTTTACATTTAAGGATTGGTTAGATTACAACGAGATCGCGAGAATGTAATTTGCATATTCTGAGTTGTTGTAAATCAGTCTAGTACAATTAAGTGAGCATAAATTGGTCATAGATGTTGCTCAGTTCTAATTGCAGCTTCGATTATAATAGCAGTTCTGATCAGCTTTGATCACGATGTTAGTTCAGAAGTTAAGTTCTAATGTAAAGCTTTAAAATTATGTGACAAATTACTGTGTACCGCCGATGTAAATTAGTGTTCATATAAGTTATTGTAGTGATCATAGAAATTAATATAGATTAATAGTGTTTTGATAATAAGTAATTAAGAAGACCGTAATCGTAGTTTAAGAAGATTGTACTTGTACTGTTAATTAAAGCTCTGAGAGTAAATTATTGTGTGAACTTTTAATAATGTTATTGTAGCTACGAGTTTTTAAAGAGACCTGTGTAATCAGTTTGAAAATAAAGAACTGTTATTGCAAATAGAGTTTTCGTTTCAGTATGTTTTTTTTCAAATTAATTAAAACTAGTCTCTTTTGAATACGAGTTCTTTTCCCACCGACCTTCAGGGACACATGGCTTTTTTACCAGTCATGATTTGCTTTATTTCATAGCTGTTATAAAAATTGTTTAACTTTATCAACTACACATTCCTGGAGGTTTTGTCAGCTTTTGTATCAGGAGTAGACATTATACTTTTTCTTTAACTAAGGCTTTAGTTTTCTGGCCATTCTATTGCTTACATTGAACTTGTTTTGTATCCCTTTTCACGTCTAATTCTTAGTAAGTGCAGTTAAAATGGTGAACTGCTCGGTCCAATCTCTATTTTTTTTAACTTTTCTTTCAGTTGTTCAGGAATTTCTGAATTTGGATTATATCTCTTTTTTCATCTTCAATTTCTGAACCTACCAATTCCTGATGTAGTTTGTTAGTTACCTTCTGTAGTTTTCTTTGACAATATGATGGAAAGTGTATTCGCTTCTTCAATATTTGAAAGAGATTTGTTTAGGCAGTCGAGTACTAAGTCTGGACTCTTAAAATCGGTATCCATCTGCGAACGCTCTTCTAAGGTTTCTAAACTCCTTTTATGTTTTGAAAGTTTTTTGCAACTGTCGCAAATTTTCATTCCTGCTTTTATCTTTGAGTTTACTTCAAACATCCAGTCCTGGCCTGGTCGAAGACTTTTTGTAGATCGGTAAGTACTTTTTCAAATAAGTTGCAACAATATACAACAAAAGTCGTTTATACATTCGTATTATTTGTACTAGCCATTTTTCTAGATAAAGTAATTGTTTCACTTCTGTTTAAATTTAAAAATAATTGCACTAAAACAATGCGCTAAGTTTTTGTACTTGTTACCTTAATTGTTAATGAAAGATGTGTAATTCGAGGTCGGCTGATAAGACCCGGGCCCGACAAAGAAAACATTTTTTTAATTTTTTTTATTTATTTCTCAACATAATCTCCAGAAAGGCTTGTACATTTATTATATCGTTGCTTCAACTTAATTAAACCATCTTGCTAATGTGATTCGTCGAGTTCCAAAATAGCTGTTTACGACATCAATAACGTCCTCGTTGCTCTGTAATCTTTGTCCACCCAGAAATTTTTTAAGGTTAGGGAATAGATGGTAGTCACTGAGTGCTAAGGCTCGCGAATAAGGTGGATGTTCAAGCAATTATAACCTTATTTATGTACTGGAGCATTGTCATCGTGAAACACGTTTTTTTTTTGTCTATTGAGGTCGTTTTTCTTTACCTCATTGCTCAAACATTGTAGTAAACTTGCGCAGTCTTCACCATTAATACTGTTCCGTTTATATTGTAAATAATTTATAGCTACATTTTATTTTCTATTGAGTTTGTTGATTATTTACGTTCCCCTCGGGATATTTAAATTTGTTAGAGTAAATTTCCTTGTTTACTACAAGTATACGCCAACAAGTGCCGCGAAAGATAAAACTCTGTGTTAGCCCGCATGTGCAAACAGTGTAGTGACTGGAAAATCCACGAAGCATCAGAGTATCGATTTGGCGTTCAAACTGGCCGCATCGCTGTTTTACACGTTCTACATAGAACAAATTAATTACATGAACCGCTTTTCTTCACAACACCGCTGTCGTCATGAATGTGCTTTCCTACACCCGCCAAAGAGAAGAGTAATTTTTGTTTACGTCGTTACGGCTTCATTAACACCAGGTGAGTGCTTTTAGTAAATGCGTGAACTGATTAAAAACATTAATTATATGTTGTTTGTTCAATTATCACTTAACTTTATATACAGTCCACTTCTCTCTACCACAAACCTATTCGTTATTTGTTACCGCATTTTACAAATATTTTTACCCTTTCTTCCAAGACTATTCAATTGGTGTCGTTTTTCTTTACCTCATCACTCAAACATTGCAGTAGTAAACTTGCGCAGTGTTCACCATTAATACATTTACCCTTTCTTTCAAGACTATTCGACGAATGTTTTCAATAATTTCAGTTGTCACTTCCACGGTGCGTCCAGATCGAGTCTCATCACCCATGCCCGTCCGTCCCATTTTAAACTCTGCAACCAATCTTTTAACCATTGAATATGATGGGGCAGAGTCATTCGGTGTACTGTCCATTTCCTCCTTGATTTCTTTAGGCGTTAATCCCTTCAAATGGAAGTATTTTATTAGCGCTCATTTTTCCAAGTCTTCGATTTTTGTGAAAACTCTAAAATCGACTTGACATAAACGTCCCTTAATTAAACAATAACCAAGCTACTGACCTGAGACTGTGAGGCCTAAGCTAGTAAGGGACAGTACAATGCAATGCTAGCGTATAAATGCCCCAGTGGCCTTATCTCTGTGTCGGGTCCGGGACTTTGCAGCTGATCCTCGTATTGTACCATGTTAAAAATTTATAAATTCTGACAAAATTATAGCCTTTCAGTAAATTTTTTGAAAGTTTATTTTATAAATAGTAAAGAAAATTTATTAAGCAAATGAGTTTTTTATGTATTTGCTATACATATTTAAAGGAAGTTAAGGACTGATATGATTTTAAGATTAATATTTTAGGCGGGTTCGTTTTTAGCTCTTTATGCCAAAATATATTGTAAGCTATTGAAATAACTATTAGCCCTACAGTACCTGAATTAGTAATTTTTGTAAGATTATTTATATCTCCCTGTTAACTCTTATCCAAAGAAATTCACAGTAATCCAAAAATCACATCACACTGAACAGTAAACTGAACCGAACTGTTCAGTTCAAGTGATGGTATGAGACTGACTCAAATTAATCCTCATAGTAGCTTTGGACACAAGCTCATACTTGTCTATTTCCTGTCACAGCCTGCCTGGCTCCAGACCTTTGCTTCCTATTCCTTGGCACAACTTGCTACGTACCTAGACCTAGCCGGAAGAAACGTAAATATCAGGCTAACTACCTAACGGGGAGAGTAGGGGATTAACCTAAATACCAAAAAAAGCACGTCGCCCACGATTATCTATTAACAATAAGAATAAATAAAGGATTCTGTACAAACAAGCAAAAGAAATAAATTAAGCGGATTTCAAAGTAAACAATTATGTGATACGAACAATTTAGTACTTTAAATACGAAGTGCGCATCTCGTATTTTACACGAAATAAAACTAATCAGTAGAAAATAAACATGTGAGAGCTTTTGTCAAGCGTTTTTAAAATTGCACATAATACCTTTTGTAAAATTAATCAGTAGAAAACAATAAACGTGCGGTAACTTTTGTCAAACATTTTTAACAATGGTACATCACACCTGTAGAGCGATAATATAGATTCGGAGCAACAAACATACACCAAACGCTGATAAGGAATATGCCCTTGATATACACAAAAGAAAACAAATTGTATACCTGTATGTGCGGGATACTTAGCTTACACGCCATCGGGAGTGAATCGGCACTAGCGATTTACAGGCAACGGCAGTTGATTTGCGCCAAAGAACAGTTGGGCCTACATAGAAAAAGAACCAATTTGGCCTCCAGCTAAGAGCTACAAAGAGAATCTGATTAGGATGGGTAAGCGCGGAAAAACTCACCGATACACGCAAGATACCTCCTACTTGTCGAACAAAAAAACGTGCATCGCTCTTGAAGTACTGGGACGAATAATGTAGAAAATATTTCAACGCACAAGCTGAAGAATCAAATTAAAAATTGGTTCAAATAACACAAGTTCGAAGTGCAATCCTCGCGTTATCAAAGCGCGATTAGCAAACTGGAAAACTCGCTATCAAATAATAGTAGGAGTCATTATTTCGACAAGACTTTAGATGGAAAACACAAGAGAAAGCAATTATACGTTATCGGAATGTGTAACAAATTAACGGATACCCAAAACCAGGTATTGACTATTTAATTTATGGAATAAATTTTCGTTTTAAAAGCAAAATGAATTTGAGTTAACAGTATGTTAAAGCGGGTTTATTCTGAACAGGTACACTATATAGGGTATTGTTGGAAAATTTAAGAATAGAAATGGAATTTATTCTAGCGGGTAATGACTTAACCAGGGAAAAAGGGTATTTAATTTATGTTGAAAAATAAACGTAACAAACTTTACAAAACTCACTACCGACATCCGACAAAACTAGTGTTAAGTATAATTTGTAATAAAACATTATATAAAAATCAAATGAGACTTGGGTATGTATTATGCAATTGATTATTTAAATATTGGATATTTTTATGCCATATTTTTGTTGAAATTATTGGCTATATATAAGAATACATTAAAAACGTATTTGCTGTGTGCCTCTCAATCAAATTATTTTTTTTTTGCTAGGATCCAATCGAGATCCCAACTTGAGTTTTTATAGGTTTGTAAATAAATGCTTAGGAAATAATGGAGTATTTTTTGGAAATTTTTACGCATATTGTTTTTTGAGAAATATTAATGTATCAAACATACCTTTGTAATAAATCAAATTAAAGTTTGTAAAATTCTGAATGCAATGACGTTTGTTTCATTCACCTAGTCTGATCCTAAGTCGAGATATGAGCAAAAACGTGTGTTGGTAAAGCGTAGAGATTTGCGATATTTCCTAAATCTAAAAATAAACTAAAAACCAACCGTTCGACATAAAAATCTGACATTCATAATTTGATACCTACTGTAATGGTACTTAAGCAAAAGGAATAGGATATTAGGTGAAATATGGTAAAATATTATTTAAGTTTTGGATCACTTGATATGCATTCTTATGGCAATGTATGCACTATCGCTTTGGGCAACTCTTCAAAATAATCCAAAAAGAGGGTTTCTTTTATTTCCACTGCTTGTCATTTTCATGCCTACAAATTTTAGATATGGAGCTTGTTTTTATAAGTTTCAAATCAAAACTTAAAGGAAAAGATGATATAAATTGTTTAATGCGCGGGGGGGTCTTATAATTTTATATATGGACTTAACCTCCGGGTTGTTCTATTGTTCTAAGGTGTAGTTCCTTACTCTTCAACTAAGTGGACTGTATGCGATTTATATTACGTGTTACTTTTGCACTTTCACTGTGTTTTTAGGGGTTTATCGATAAATTCACATTTGGCGGCACTATTGACTCTCACTTTACCGAACCGAACCAACGACCGTTCCGCTTCGATGTTCATGTGAGAATGTTTCTATCACTATCCCTTTTTCAACTTAATTTACACATGTACAAAGGAGGTTTTACGACAGGATATAACGGGACAAGGGATGACAGTTTTACTATTTGTTTTACAACTACAAATTTAAAATAACTTAAATTTAACCACGCAAACGTGCGACAAAGGGACCGGATATCCCGCCCACCAAAATAAGTACGAACTAACTTATTTGATATTTAAAAATAATTATAGCTAAACCGACAAACTTATATAAGTGAATATATGTATACATACCATTAAATATTAAGTAAAACGCAGCAAACATAGTTTCACTAGAGGACGTTTAACTAACCCTTGGGAAGTCTGGACTGTAGCTACTCGAACGATACCTTCCCTATCAGGATGGAAATGTCTTTCATGACAATCTAATATAATAATTTCAGTCAACCGATGCGACCGAAGAAGAAAAATTGGAAATTTTACATCATGCGATAACTCTGAATTACGCAGGCGACCGCCCACTCTCAACAAATCATGACTATCTAAAAACGTTCTAAGACTACGAAGTTGTTTACTAACAAGTTTTCCAGTTTTAATATTTGCAATGTCTTGGGCAAAAACATTTGTTTGAACTCTTTTAATCAATAAATGTATAGCCTCTTGCTGCTGAGCTAGAGACAAACCATCAGAATATTTTGAACGCAAATCTGCCGGACATTGAACATTACATGTAATAATCCTACAAATTTTCTGCAGTTTTGAAAATTTATTCAATAACAAAGCTAAAAATACTCGGACAAAACGACTGTTAACGACAGAGTACGATATTCGACGTCCATCTGAGATGAGTCGATACGTTTTGGTAGCGACGTTACTGGCCATTCTTCGCTAAGACGCACTAACCAGGAAGACCCTGTCCACCATAATGGATGATGAACCAACTCTGAAGCCAAAAGTTTACGTGAGGCACAATCCGTAGGGTTATCCTGGGATTTAACATGAAACTACGAAGATGGGTGAATACGTTCTTGAATATGCGAAATGAGATTGCTAACGAATGTCTTCCACTTATGCGAGGAAGACCGAATCCAAGACAAAACAACAGTAGAATCTGACCACGCGAAAATATTACTAAATGATAAAATATCTGTAAAAGTATTTTTGACGAAATCTACTAAATCTGCCGAGAGTACAGCAGCACACAATTCGAGACGGGGCAATGTAACGTGATTAGTAGCAGCAATCTTCGATTTTACGCATACTAATGACATGGTAATTTTACCTTTTAAATCGAACAAACAAAGATAGATGACAGCTGTATACCCAGCTTCAGAAGCATCACAGAATCCATTCAACTCTACTTTTTTAAAATTATTACATACGATGCGACGGGAAATCTCAATATTCGAAACCGCTGTTAATCTACCCAAAAAATGTTTCCATTTTTCTACGACTTCGAATGGCAGCTCTTGGTTCCAACCGAGGCCTAAAAGTCAAAGATCTTGAACTAAACGTTTAGCGAACAGTACTAAAGGCGCTATCAAACCGAGAGTATCAAAAATTTTTGCGATCGCTGACAAATCATTACGCTTAGTGCAAGTGCGCTCTTCAGAGTTTTAGTTGAATAAAAATACATCTGTACGAGCGCGCCACGAAAGGCTAAGAATTTTTATTGATCCACCTTCTTTATCTTGAAATGTAATTGCTTCCGAACTGGACAGGGACTCCTTCAAGTTGGACATCACTTCCGGGCAATTACTATTCTATTTTCGTAATTAAAAATCACCACTAGTGCAAATACTATTCAACTCGCCAATTAATTGATTAGCAGCTTCAATTGAATTGCATCCAGTGACTAAGTCATCAACATAGGTATCGCTCGCCAATACCGATGACGCGAAAGGAAAATTAATCGATTCTAACCTTGCCAATTCGTGAATAGTATGCAAGGCCAAAAAAGGCAACGACGAAACTCCGTGTCACAGTATTTAATTTAAAGTCCATAATAGGATCCGACTGAGAAAATCTCCAGACGATACGTTGATAACCACGATGAGTATCTTTAACCAAAATCTGCCGATACATTTGTTTAATATCAGCTGTAATTACGATAGCATGTACACGAAAGTGCAATAACAAAACTGCAATGTCCTTTTGCAGAGCAGGGTCAATAGCCAAGCTATCATTTAAGGAATTTCCAGATTGATCCGGACACGAAGCATCGAAAACCACACGCAATTTGGTGGTAGTGCTATCACGCTTATGTACAGCATGATGGGGAATGTAATGCATTTTCTCATGAACCGACGAACTTTCAGGCGATTCCACTTGAATCATGTGACCCGCCTTTCAAATAATCCTCCATAAATTTTTTATAATCCGAATACAATTGAGGATTTTTTAGCAAACGACGTTCTAAAGACAAAAATTTTTTAATACAAATCGATCTCGTAGCCACGAATGAGGGTTCAGAGATTTTAATGGACAAGGACACTACAAAACGACCGTCCTTGTTACGTCTATAATGTTCCCCAAATTCCTTTTCACACCTTTCTTCTTCAGGAGAAACGTGTTTCTTGAAGGGAATATTTTCTAATTCCCAAAATCGACGAATGCCGCTGTCTAAGGGCTCAACAAAAGCACACAACGACATAATAGAATTATTCGGGGAAACGACCTTTCCCGTTAAAACCCAACCAAAGGTTGTTTTAATAGCAACTGGCTCGTTAGCGACACCCCAACGAGATTCGTCCAACAAAACCTGAGCAGAGATTTCCGCTCCGAGTAGCATGTCAATCTTACCAGGAATATTAAAATTAGGATCAGCTCAGGCCAAACCTTGAGTATGCGACCATTCCTTGACTCCTATAGACGACGAAGGTAATTGATTACAAATGTTAGGTAAAAAATAACAATCAATTTCATATGCTGGAGACCTTGCTCCTGAGGGGCTGACTACACACGATAGTGTACCAGACAACAAAGACGAATTCAAGCCAAGTCCTTGAACAGTGACATTGGCTCTCCGTTTCCTTAAACCTAATTTCTGACGGCACCTTTCAGTCATAAAACTATCCATGGATCCATTATCTAAAATTACACGAACGGGTTGCAATTTTCCTGTATAATCTAGTACCGACGCCATTGCCGTAGCTAATAGTGTAGTTGTGTGTTCTAATGACGTCGAAATTAACGAGCTAGTGGCAGGTTGTTCATGCACAACCGCCGACGACAGTTTGTCTTCACTAGGTCTACCAGTAGACGCTCTTCGAGGAGACGCTGACCTTTGACGTTGAGTTTGTCTGCGTGGAGACACCGATTTTTCTCGTATATCAAAGTGAAGTAACGAATTGTGCGACTGTTGACGTTTTCTACACGACCAATCTAGCTTACAATTTTTCATCGCATGGGAAGTATTTAAACATTTAATACACGAGTTTTTAACCTTTACCACCTCAAATCTTTCTTGAGGGGTTTTTTATCGAGAAACTGCTTACAACTATAAATAGGATGCACAGCTTGACATAAACTACAATTTTTACCATCATTGGTGGTACCAACTAACTTTTCTTTTCCCCTTTGTTTCGCGGAATCTCGAAATTTTAAGCATGTTCCTGTAGCAATATCATTTATTTCCTACACTTTACATTGTTTTTCAATGTACGACCTTAAATTTTTAAACGAGGGAATCTTGTCACTATTTCCTAATTCGAAAAGGTTTAAAATGTTTGTATCTAATTGTTTAGATAACAGATTAAACAACATGAAATCTAATAAATCTATTTCCATCTGCTTTAACGCGAATATATTTTCATCAACACAACTAATTAATTGCCGGAGTTCCGTATGCGAGTCTGAGGAACTGACGTTAGTGCATTTTTCGAGAGCATTAAAATATGTTGAAAGTAATAACTTCTTGGACTGAAAACGATTAGTAATGATTTTATAGGCTTCATCGTATGCACAATCGTTTAATGGCAAATGTTTTATTAACGCACGCGACGACTCATCTAGTGTATCAACGAGATAGCAAAATTTTTCAACGGTTGACAAACTGACATTATCATGAATCATCGCTTATAAATTGCATGATAACTCTCAAAATCGGAATGCGTCCCGAGAACCGCGGGACAGAAAGGCGTTTCAAGCGAATGCCTCTATTTACCGGCAAAGAATTATTCATATTTTCCACCTGCGGCTTATTTTCTACGCGATCCAATTCGCGTTGTTCAGCGATAATACGAATATCTAATAGATAATCTTAGATTTTCACTTTAAGAGCCGAAAATTCGTCAAATTGTTCACTCTCCTCATCAAAGAAAATATCCTTGCAGAACGACTTGAAATGAGTTTCAATTTGCTCGACACTTTTAACCGATGCTCTAATTAAAGCAATCGATACATTTTCCGGTTGATTAATCTTACTGTATATATGATCCAACCTTTTAACTACAAATCTAGCTTCAAGAATAGCTTTATCAATTGATATAACCATATTTGATTAATGATTAATGAACGACAATAAAAATTAATGTAAAAACAATGCGTAACTCAAATACGCTACGACACTAATTAATCTACGAAATTAAATTATTAATAGACAAATGCAACTAATTACAGTGCTCGCCCGACAAAAACGTTTAACGTTTCCCATAAATTCCAACCCCTTTGTTATACTAAGTTGGATGAACCCGAGTGGTTCCTCAACTTGACGACGAAAACTAAGGTAAGGATTTACAATACAATAATCCTCATAAATTTAGTGTACCTAAAGTAAACTGACTGACCACTAATCTTTGCGACAAAGGACGAGGGATATATTGTAAAATCTACCGTTATGCCCAAATGTTTGTACCATTAAATGTGTAAGCACGATGTTAGTCTCTTTGTAACACTCTCAAACATAATCAAAACTACGACAATGATTAAATTTAAGTATAAATGAGGAGCGAAAGTATAGGAACTAATTAATTAATTAAATAATCCGGCCCGAAGACCATGTTTAATGCGCGGGGTTTTATAATTTTATATATGGACTTAACCTCCGCGTTGCATTTTCATGCCTACAAATTTTAGATATGGAGCTTGTTTTTATAAGTTTCAAATCAAAACTTAAAGGAAAAGATGATATAAATTGTTTAATGCGCGGGGGGGTCTTATAATTTTATATATGGACTTAACCTCCGGGTTGTTCTATTGTTCTAAGGTGTAGTTCCTTACTCTTCAACTAAGTGGACTGTATGCGATTTATAGTACATGTTACTTTTGCACTTTCACTGTGGTTTTAAGGGTTCATCGATAAATTCACATTTGGCGGCACTATTAACTCTCACTTTACCGAACCGAACCAACGACCGTTCCGCTTCCATGTTCATGTGAGAATGTTTCTATCACTACCCCTTTTTCAACTTAATTTACACATGTACAAAGGTTTTACGACAGGATATAACAGGACAAGGGATGACAGTTTTACTATTTGATTTACAACTACAAATTTAAAATAACTTAAAATTAACCACGCAAACGTGCGACAAAGGGACCGAACATAAATTCATCTGCGCATCTTATGAAACGATATACATTAAATTACTTTTCAAAGCTGCGTAAATAATTTTATTCAATTAAAATAAGATAATTTTTAATATGTGAAATAAATGGATTTAAATTAATACAACCCTTGTTGGTGAGTTTGCTATCGAAATCGAAGGTTGTAGGTTCAAATACAGTCCGTTACCTTATATATTTTTCATGTTTGAATTACTAGCTCGATTTAAAATGATCATTTAGGCTTTGCATAAAAGTCTAAGTTTCTGGATGATTTGCAACAATTTCAATCGTTCTATGTTTAAGTTAAGAAGTGCAACATTTTCTTGATATTTTACACAAGTATTATTAACTCTTTAGAAATCGCGATTCTTTAAATAATATTTACCCATGTCTGCTTTCTATTTTTAAGAGCATTATAAAATGTTTGTCAGATTAAATTTGTTTTAGAATATATAAAAAAATTGTTTGTTGTGTAGTAACAAGTGATTGTATGTTATTCCTTTCCAAGAATCATGTACTAGCATTTCTATCATTATTAAAAAAGTACGATTGAAACGAGGACAATTCAATTAGCCAAACGTCATATAATTTAAAATCGCTTACAGAAATAACTATTTATGTATAGTAATGAAAGTTAACCTTATATTATTTATCATTCAAGGAGTCATTTTAATTGTCTTTAATGATATTGAAAGTGCGACGACCTCTCCCAAGAGGATTCTAATTTTTCTACTGAAATTATAATACAAAACTTGTATAGGTTGTATTAGAGGCTCATTCTCTGCTATTTTTCTATTTAAGAAGATTGTACTTTATCTTGTTAACGGAGCAATTTTCGTCACTTAGTTCGTAGAACAACTCAACTTCAAATCCAAGCGATCTCTTCCTGTTGAGTTTCATTAAAAATATTTTTGGCTTTTAAGAGGTAGTTCTAAAAATACCGTTTTACACAGAAGTTGCGTCGTAAGGTTTTTTTTAATAATGGAACGATTTGTTCAAGGCGATAATATAGATTGATTGCCTGCCTAATAGGATCACTCATAAATAAAGTGATCAACTTTTGAACTGGAATATTATAGTTACTTTCATTTGACTAGAAAATCGTCCTTCAACCATATACAGGGTGCCCACAATCTATCTCCGTATATGGGTAACTTTTTTATTATAGAAGATACAATGTTGGTTAAATTAGCAAAGTTGAAGAGAAATTTACGAGTAGTTTGATGCTTTTTTGAAAACTCACCTAGATGTTCAACTTTTTAGATATTTGAAAAAACTGAAATTTGCCATTTTCTTCAAACGCTAATAACTTTTAACGGTTTAACCTATAGAGAAAATAAAACTGCTTGTAAGGTAACTTTTACGTAGAATTCAATAGCGTATATGACAATTTTAATTGGAAATGGGTTTTCAAGCTACAAACATAACCTCACTTTTTTTAAATGGAAACCATAGTTCAATATAACCCAAATGGAAAGGTTTTTCTTTTCTGATTACCCTGATGTAAGGGTTGATGTACTTATTTTCAGTAGTTTCTTCATAATAAAGAAAATACGATTTATTTATTTGCGGACATCAAGGAGTCCATGGATACATATTACAAACAAACAAAATGTGTAAAAATCAATAATGGAAACACAAGTTTATTGTAACTAAATTTATTATAATCTAAGAAAAATAAAATACTTAAAAATTAAACTATCCATACAATACAAATAACTTAATCAAAGGAAACAAAAATTAATTAATGCGAATATGCCCACTCCTACATTAACATATGCTCAAAATGACCTCCATTAGCTTGCAAACACATTTCGCACCTTTTAATTAGGTTTTGGTGCACCTTATTTAACGTTTGTGGTTTTATACTTGTAATGGCTGCTGTAATACTATCTTTGAGTTGCTCAATGTTATTGGATTTTTTAGCATACACTACATCCTTTACAGTACCCCAAAGAAAAAAATCCAGTGGCGATAGTTCTGGTGACCTTGCCGGCCATGGAACAGGACCTGCATTGCCAATCCAATTTGGAAAACTATTATCAAGATATTCAGAAACGACTTGAGCATTGTGAGCAGGTGCACCGTCATGCTGAAAATAATATAAGTTTTGCAGTAAATGAAGTGGCAAATTATCGAGCATTTCTTGCAATTCGTTTTGTAGAAAATTTAAATAGCGTACACCATTTAAATTATAATTATAGAAGAAAGGCCCAAGTATTTTATTACCAAAATGGCACACCACACATTTATCGAAAATTGATGTTGATCCCGCCTTTCTTCTGTTAAATGGGGATTTTCCTGACTCAGTAGACTGTATTTTTCTGTTAAACATGCCTTTGTTAGTAAATTTAGCTTCGTCGGTAAATATAATAGTGTGACTAAAACCAGGATTATTATTTGTTTCATTAAGAAACCACCTACAAAACTGTTGTCTTCTCTCACAATCCCCATGATACAGTGTATTGCTAACATGGGTTCTGTATGGTTTGTAGCGGTTTTGTTTTAAAATTAGGCGAGCTTTTTCTGTAGAAGTAGCGCACTCAATTTCAGTTTCTCGGTGGACGCTGTTGGCTTAAAATTTATGTAGGCTAACACACGTTCTTCATCATCAGTTTTGAATTTTCTTTTATCAGTACTGGGTTTTGTAAAAGCACCAAACCTTTTTAAATTGTTTTCTAATTTAGAAAACAATCGTTTATCTGGCTGCCTTCTTTCCAAATATCTTTCATAATACATATCACCAGCAGCATCACAATTTCTGTTACAGGCATAGTAACAAAGAGCATGTCATTTTTCGTCGTTTGTATACATTCTCTATTATAATCAAATAAATTTAAAAGTCTTCTACACAAAATTTGCAACCCAGAGCAAATAAACACTTTAACTAATAATATCTGACAAATGCCAGTTGTTTTTTGTTTATTTAAAATATGTATCCATGGACTCCTGGATGTCCGCCAATAAAGAAATCGTTTTTCTTTATTATGAAGAAACTACTGAAAATAAGTATATCAACCCTTACATCAGGGTAATCAGAAAAGAAAACCTTTCCATTTGGGTTATATTGAACTATGGTTTCCATTTAAAAAGTGAGGTTATGTTTGTAGCTTGAAAACCCATTTCCAATTAAAATTGTCATATACGCTATTGAATTCTACGTAAAAGTTACCTTACAAGCAGTTTTTATTTTCTCTATAGGTTAAACCGTTAAAAGTTATTAGCATTTGAAGAAAATGGCAAATTTCAGTTTTTTCAAATATCTAAAAAAGTTGAGCATCTAGGTGAGTTTTCAAAAAAGCATCATACTACTCGTAAATTTCTCTTCAACTTTGCTAATTTAACCAACATTGTATCTTCTATAATAAAAAAGTTACCCATATACGGAGATAGATTGTGGGCACCCTGTATAAATATTTTTTACATATATGTTTAATGCGTACAGGAATAGCTGTAAAAATAAATAGAATTCATCATACGAGGGTTGTCTTTAAAGCTGGAATACAACAGTAGAAAGCTTTTAAAGACTATTGCTTTTCGAAGTATTCTCCTCAAAGATTAATGCACTTTTGCATGTGCTCGAACTAAATTCTGAAAACAGTTATTCCACTCGTTTGTTGGTAAGTCAAAATTGCATTTTTGAAGGCATCGACTGCTTCTTCTGACGACTGAAATCTTTGACCACGCAGGTCGTCCTTAATTTTCTGAAAGATACAGAAATCGTTCGTCTTAGGTCGGGACTGTACGGAGAATGGTGTAACAATTCTATGTTTTGTTGCGTGAAAAATTAAATTGTCTTGCGGACTGTGTACGAACTTACATTGTCTTTGTGTAGGATGATTCGTTGTTTGGGGTTGGTTTTTCGAAGCTCCGCGATGGCTTGCGGCAAACAAATGGTTACATACCAATCGGTAGACGTGTGTGTGTATGTATACCGTGCGTGGCGGTATAAAGACGTTAGAATTTTTTGGATACGATTTTGCATCGATGCTCGTAGAACTGTTTTGATTATGCTTTAATGCGATCAGAACTCCCGAAAAAATAGTTTAGTTTAGTCAGAACTCTTAGAAATCGGTCAGCATCTCACAGGAGTACGTGTATGTATACCGTCCGTGGCGGTATAAGGACGTTAGAATTTTTCTGGACTCGATTTCGCATCGACGCTCGCTAGAACTGTTTTGATTATGCTGTAATGCGATCAGAACTACCGAATAAATATTTTAGTTTAGTCAGAACTCTTAGAACTCCGACAACATCTCTATGTTATACACGTATACCACTCGTGGTCGAGTTGTTTGACAATAAAATGTTTTCGGCCAAGCTTAATCGTCAGAACTATTGAGGAAATGTGTTTTGGCTATAGAACTCCACGGATTATATCTCCCCTGAGTTCGAATGTTCGAAATACGGTGAGATGCTAAAATGTGTTTTTGGAAGTTAGCATCTCATTTGTAAAAATTCAATTTTTACGATTAATTAAACTATTGGTAAAACTTATCAAGAACTGCAGAACTATGCTGTATGCAAGTAAATATTAAGTTGTTTTATGAGATGCTGATAGTTGAGATGCTAACTTCACACAGGTAATCGGTAGTAGCAGTTCTTTGATCTTCAAGAGGAATTGTTACTACAAGACCTGCCTTCGATTCAAATGTTGCGACCATCTTTTTGCGTATACTTCAAGAATGAATGACTTCTGTCGGCTTTTCTTCATCTTGGAACACCCAAACATACGACTGGCGTTTATTTTCTGACTCGTATGAGTAAATCCAAGATTCATCGCCACTTACGATGTACACGTTTTTAGAATTTCCTGCGTTGAAGCGGTCTAGCATTTTTGACACCTATTCATCCTAGATGCTTTCTGTTCTTCGGTCAACAGATGCGGTATCTAACGGGAAACTAATTTTTTACACACAATTCTTTATGCAAAATTTTTTGAATTGAAATCTTCGAAATCCCCAATGATGCCCTAATTTCGCGTATATCACATGTCAATTTTCCTTGATGTGCTTGCGCACAGCATCGTGTGTGACCGCCGTTTTTGGTGCACCTGCTCTTGGATCGTCGCTAAGACTAATCCGTCAACGTTTAAATTCTCCATATCAACGAGAAATTATTGACTGATGTGGTGCTTCATTGTCCGAAACAAAACCACGATGAGGCATTCTTGTTAAGATAATTGTTTTCGAAAATTATAAAAATTATTGCGAGAAAATTTTCACGGTTTAATCAATTTTCGATTAACTTATTGACTTCGACAGTTTGATGTAGCTACAACACTACACTCATTGCATTGAAACTTTGGATTTAGCTTAATTAAAGATGAAGGTTAATTTTTAGTACTGACATTTGATTAGTGTTGCCCGCGAGGTCCCAATATGCAAAACATAATAGACATCCCTAAATTTTATATTTGTTCGTGCCCCACGATTTGAATTGCTTAATTACTTTTACTAGTTCGTTCCTCTACGATTTTCGTATTTCTAAATTTCTTTTATGGTATTCTCTCCTCACGTTGGGCGCCATATAAATTGCTGTGAATCGCCCCACGTTGGTACGATATTATAAATTTGCTGTGAATAGCCCCACGTTGGTGCGATATCTTAAATTTGCTGTGAAATCTTACCTTTCAATCGCTAATGTTGGGCGTCATATAAATTGCTGTAAAATAGCCCCATGATTAGAGTGCCAAGTTTATTGCTGTAAATCGCCCCACGATTGGATGTCGTATTAATTTTAATTTCTGTGATCTCTGCCCACGATTATTTCGTTATACAACTTTGCTGTCACAGCCCCTAACGTTGCTGTCGCCTTTTAAAAAAACTTTACTGTTGTGTTCGTACTCGGCCTCTTTTCTCTGCGTTTCTAAACCCTATAATTACTTGAATTTGTATGCCTCGGCTACCTCAATTTATTAAACACAGAGTGTCCTATATCACGAGAATAAAGATTGTTTAACCCCTTTTCTTTCTATTACCTATCTGTTAAAATAAAAATGAAATTGAAAAATGAAGCAATCTAAAATATACAATATAATAATCGTTAATATGTATGTTTTATGTCTATAACTGATTAATTTGTTTAATATTAAAAAATTAGCCTCTGAATAAAATATTGATATTTATCTTATTCCATCAAAATTTATGTTTCTCTGAAAGCCGTCAAAAATACCACTATAATTACTTTTAAGTACCTTTTGAATGTTCAAAACGATCCTTTCTATATTTTTCAAATTCTCAAATGATTTTTGATGACCCTTACAGATATTTGATATAGCAAATATTGAATGTTAAGAATTAAAAACAGTCTTATACTAATAATGAATCAAATCTCTGACTTGTGTTTTCCTTGCTTGTCTCTAGGAAGTGCCTCTGAATATCGATGGTCAGCACCCCAGGATTGTTACAGCCTGATTTGTTAGTGTAGTTTATTCACTTGTTGACCAGACTGATTAATTAATTGTTGCTCGAATTCTTACTTAGGATTTTGGAATGACTTGGAGTTTACTTGCGGTTTAATTTGAGTATCTTGACGTTTATTTTATGTTTTCTTGTACGTTTATTTAGAATTTCCTTGAAGTCTGTTTGTAGCTATTTATTTAGACGGATATTTAGATCTGGAGGTTTGTTTAGAGGTATATTCAGAAGTACATTCAGAGCCCTAAATTCCTACATATTAGAATAAAATTCAATTAATAGTTTATCTTACGTTTTAAGATCAAAACGGCTACTTCTCGTTGTTTAAATTGGCACTTTTAATTTTCACTATTTAAATAAATTATTAATTTTTACTACCACTTTTACGTAATATTTAACTTTAAATTGACGTGGTTACTACCTTGGTTGAATAGATACTGAATGTTTATGAGGTTTCCATAGTATTTATAAACTCCTCCTATCTATTTTTCCTATTGGTGTTCATGGTGTGTTTGTTGATGAAGGCGTCGTACCTTACGCTTTTCACTGCAGAACTCGGTATTTCTAAAAATTCCTTGTTCCGATTCTTGTTCAGATTCAGTTCAAATTTTATTGCATTTTGGCCACGTCTTTATGTTTGTGTCGACTATAGTTCAAACTTTTATCATATCGCTGACCGCCTGTTATTTATTGTTTGTTACTCCAAATATGTTGGATCTTATGCAATACAATGTCTTTGCTCATGTATTCATATTTTTAATAATGACGTATTTGAACACGTTTACTTATTTTTGCTCGTTTCTTTCCAGTTCTGGACTTAACTTAAAACGTATTATACGACGTACACATTATTATTTTTGCTAAATGGTATCTGATTATTGAATAATGAGCTTCTTTCTTATGAATTAAATTGGTTATGATTTATATACAGTGTGCTCGCTATTGACTTTATGTAAAATAGTCGATTTACTCGTATTTAATGGTGGAATTGTTTGGTTTTTGCAACGTTAATAATATTTACATTTATCTTACGACCCCTATGACTTAATTTACCCTTAAATTACCGTCTTATCATGGCAATATATATATATATATATATATATATATTGTTGTCGGGCAGTCTCTGGAACACTCGAGCATTTTCCTAAAAACCATTCGAGCTCCACAAATTGGGCGTCATAAAATTGCCGTGGACTCTTCTACTAAAATCTCAAGTCTTTTCTAAAAACCATTCAAGCCTCACGAATTGGACATCATAAAAGTGCCGTGGAACTTTTGATTAATTTCGAGCCCACTCCTGGGCCAACATAAAATTTTTCTAAACAAACTTAAAAAAAATTTCTTACCCTTTTATTTGAACGCCTTCGTATGTTTCTCTGCTCACCCTGGCTAGCTCAGCAATCGGCCTATTCTTGAATACTTATCTTTAAGTACATACCTCTCTCTCACACACGCCATCCAATGAAATTACCAAAATAATACAACAACCATACAACCTTTTATTTACACATATTAACAGATAAAACATTTACCATTAGTACAAACGATTTGGTACAATTGTTACCAGCTCAATTATTAAATGCTTTAACCTTCTTGGTTTTTAAATTATTTTAACAAAAATTCTACATGATATGAGTAGATGGGCCCCACATACAACCTTAATTTGACTTCATACTGGTCTATTGTGACCTCATTATAACCCAGTTTTTGTAAATGTTTTTAACCTTGCACTTTATTGATAACCAATTTACAGACCCGTTTACTCCTTACAACCACAATTTATAGCATGGATAAACCTTTATATATCATCAATAAACCCTTTTTTAATAATCAAAATTAATTGTCCAGCTCATGTACCTTTTTAAACAAGTTTTAAAAATAATAAATACACCACCAATAAGTCAAACACACAAACACCAAAATATTACTACAAATGTTTATACAGAACAGAAATTTAAAGTTCGTTACCTGGAGTCACCTACGTTTCTCGTTACCGCTGCAGATGGCTACCAGAAACCCTCGTCGATGTGTCCTTGTACTACGATTAAGTCTGGATCCACAGATCTCCACCATCCAATATCTCCGCTACCACTCCGGTTCTTCTTCCCAGATATTAACTTCGTCTCAACAGTAACATTCCATACCAATATTTCATGCATACAAATTGCTTTCAGTTTTGCTTACCCCAAATATAATCCATTTATTTAATAACTTAGTCGTAGTAACGGCACCTTTTATCTAAACAAGCACCAACTCGTGCAAACACTTTTATAACTTGTTTAATGTAACTTTACTGAACACAATAATTGCTAACCGAAAGCTTTTACTATTATAGGTTGTTGATCTAAATGGAAAGAAAAGAGAGTTTTAATATATTCGTTCGTGTATTTATATTATTCTCAAACCCCCGTAGTGGAACCTGTTTCATATGAAAAGCTTGTTTTTGAAGCGGCTTCTTAAAATTGTGAACGTAACCAACTATAATTTCTGAAAAGTTTCTCCCATCCGTCGTGCTGTTTACATAGAATTTCGTTTCCTACCTTACCGTACGCGCACTTCTCGAAAACTGCTCGCTATCAACCAATGATATAATTTCCTGTCGTCACAACGCTCCCACCTATCAGCTATCCATCTCTGTTCTACGCATATTTGTTGTTTCCTTTAGAACCCCTCTTAAGTTACAGAAAATCGATATTGTATTTGGCCTTCGTCTTTGCACGTGTATATCTTACGTGACTTCTATCCAACGCTTCATTTATACTTTTTTCTGTCTGTTTTATATTATCGATCGTTTATTCCACTCACTCCTTAAGGTACTGGTTATTGTAGCAGCTTATCCAAATTGACCGTTGCAAATAATTTCTATGGAATTTTGTGCTAACGTTCGTTTTATATTCTATGAACCTGACATATAACAACAGGTGTTTCTTGAAACAATCGACCGTTGAAAATAACAATTCTCGGTTTTTTCGCTTCGTAGTATTTGTATAACCGAACGTTGGCTTTTAAAATGAACAACATTTACGTTTGACATTATTGATTTTCTATGCAAGCACGCTCCCTTCTTGCTTCCATGCGTTTGATTAAATTATTATAATTTCTTATGCGTATCCTTGAGCTTTTTATGTACTCTAAAAACTTTCTCTTAAGTAATTTTAACATTTTAATTTAAATATAGAAAAATACCTTAATACCCGTCAGTTTCCACTATATAAATTAATTTATTTGGCGCGTAAATAATTTGCTCTTATTTCTATATACAAGGTTGCTAAAATTTTATTGTCTACGCCTATTTACCCTTTAAATCCACAACAATATATATATATATATATATATATATATATATATATATATATTATTCCTAAGTTTTCTATATTTTGCCTTCTCTCCTAAGTTACAACATTTATATTTTCCTTGTCTTCTATTGAACGTGTCTACTGATAATTTTTCTACTAACATGTACAAAATTTAATTGCACGATCTCAGAAAATCACTTAATTTCGTGTGCGAAATAAATCTTTGAAAATACGTAAATAATAATTGTTTCCTAGCTTAGCAACAATACAACAATGTGTCTTGTTTATTTACTTAATTAACAATTTTATAATTAAAAAAAAATTAACAAATAATTAATTAATTTGTATAATGGGTCGTATAAGCCACATTGACCAAGAATGGATTTTAAACCCCCCCCATTAGGTATGTCATTTTACTGACGCGGTTTTGGTACTGGGTGTTAGCTATAAGCAACGAGGTGCTACGTTCCTGATCAAAACGTCCACGGGGAGTTTATATTTTTATCCTTTATGGGTGATTTTTGAAGCCCCTACGGCGATGTAAGTGAAATTTGTTTTTACAAATGCTTTAAACACGGCCTTAGCATTCGTTCTACCAATGCAGAAGGTGCAACTCGATTGCCTTGCCGTTTCTGATTTTTTTACAGTTTTATTCCTTAAGGGTTGTTTATGAAGCCCCTGCGGGTTATGACATATGCATTAAACGCGGTCTTAGCAATCGTTCTGCCATTTCTGATTTTTATATTTTTAACCTTTATGGGCGGTTTTTGAAGCCCGTACGGGGTCGCAAGCGAGTTTTACTTTTAGAAATGCATCAGGGGCGGTCTTGACAATCGTTCTACGAATGCAGAGGGTGTAACTCGATTGCCTTTTGCCATTTCTGACTTTTTATATTTTTATGATTTGTGAGCGGTTTTTGAACCCCCTACCGGTCGCAAGTGAATTTGGTTTTTATGTGTGCATTAAGCGCGGCCCTACCAATAGTTGTGCACATGTGGAAGCTGTAAACTCGATTGCCTTCTGTCATTTCTGATTTTTTATATTTTTATCCTTTATGGGCAGATTTTGAAAACGCTACGGATCACAAGTAAATTTTGATTTTACGAATGCATTAGGGGCGGTTTCAGCAATAATTGTTCCAACACAGAAAGAATAACTCTATTGCCTTCTACCATTTCTTTTTTTTTATATTTTGACCTTTTGTGGTAAGATTTTAAAGCCCCTACGGGTCGCAAGTGAATTCTGTTTCTATATGTGTACTAAGAGTGGCCTTAACAGTAATTGTGCCAATGCGGAAGATGTAATTCGATTGCCTTCTGCAATTTCTGATGTTTTTATATTTATCCTTTATAGACAGATTTTGAAGCCCCCCCTGATCGCAAATAAATTTGTTCTTAGATATGCATTAAGCACGGTCTTAGCAATCATTCTGCCAATCTGGAAGTGTAATTCAAATGTCTTCTGCCATTTCTGGTTTTTTTTTTATATTTTTATCTTTTAAGGGCGGTTTTTGAAGCTCCTACGGACCTCAAGTGAATTTTGTTTTTACAGGTGCATTAAGTGCGGCCTTAACAATTACCAATGCAGAAGGTGTAACTCGATTGCGTTCTGCCATTTCTGATTTTTTATATTTTATCCCTTATGGATGTTTGTCCTACAGGTTGCAAGTGAATTTTGTTTTACACATCCATTAAGGGAGGTCTTGACATCAGGTGTACCAACGCTGAAGGTATAACACTAATTGGGTTTATTTAAAAAGGAGCTGCTGGAAAAAATTGCTGCTGAAAATTGGCTGGTAACTTTACACTACATTTGATTTTGTAATGCTCCAGGTGCTACATTGGCCAGGGAGCGAGATTTTTACCTGGAAAATTTTGAATTTTGCCGAACCGTTGTTGTTTCAAGCAAGAGAGATATCTTTAACGTGCATGACAACACTCGCACAGGGGACCTCCATTTAACCTCTCATCCGAACGAGGGTGTGCGTTTTTTTGTGAAAAATGATGGCCCAACATTTTTCAAGCGGTTTGTGTTGGGATGCGAACCCGGGGCCTTGTGCATAGTAGTCACATACATACCAACTAACGCCACAGAGCCGCTTACTAACTTTACTTCAGTTTATTGGGTTTGGCCCATTATTGTATAGTAAGTATTTTGTCTTTCGGCATCTTTTATGGCGGGGGACGAATAGTTATCAAATATTAGATGAATTATTTCTGCTTTGTCATACAAAGTTTTCTTAGAATACCTCGGCCATTTGTCCAAACGTTGGCATAGACTTCACAGTTCTTAGAAAATGGAATCCACCAACTAATAAAACATCCTTATCAGAAGTTGACATTTCGATCCGGCTGCCGACGGTCGGAAGCTGGGAAGGAAAGCAGTCCCAAAGACATTACCACAGACAGAAACACACAAACACATACACACTCACGCACCCACACGCGCGCACAGACACAAACACACACACACACGAGTATTTTCAAACGCAAATAATATAAAACTAACTAATATAATTTAAGGTAGCAAATAATTCTGTTAGATTTCTTAGGAGTAACAGGTTTGCTGTAATTTTTAGGTAGCAGACTAAATGTAATGCTAGAATAAATAAAATAAAAAAAAAAAAATTTCGATCAGTGATTTAAACGATTTTCTAACTTTGGTATTTCTGTGTATGGATCATATCTCTGTTGGAATGTGATAAATACGAACCTGGTCTTCATCTCCTAGGGTGACATAGATGGTATTGGCTGATCCAAACTACCAACTTCAGCAGGTACAATTTCTGTACCTTAAAAACAATATGAGTTTGTTTAAAGATCGCACCAAACTTCTTGATTGCTTAACTTATACGTTAAGTCAGATTTCCGTCGCGCATTAAATGCTTGGAATTGAAAGGCACAAAAATATGAATTTTGTAGATCATGAAATAATGAGATAAGAACCGACAAGCCGATCCAAACTATATCTAACTGTAGCTTTAAAAGTAACGGAAAATCGTTGGAAACCTATGAGAATTTACTTCGTCATTATGGGTATGAACTTTAGCTTTTCCTGTTTCAGGTTGTTACTTTTCTATGGTATTCCAAGAAGCTATAGTGTTCTCTATTCTCTGAAGTAAGCTCCAAATGAACATATCCCTGCGCTTGCGTATTTGAATCAATTCACAACATTTTTTGAACGTCTCCTTGTTAAATTCTTTTAATTTTTTAGTCTTTTAAGTGCAAACAATAGTCGCTATAAATTACGTCACTTAAGTGTTAATTAACGCAAAAGCACACGCGATTCAAGTGAAGGACGAATAACGAATGTTTTGTGTATTGGTTAGCTGTAATGTTTTTACTTATCTCATTCTTCGTACGCACTAGTTATAGTTTCAACTCCTTCCATCTTTGGCGTCGACATTGTTTATGTTCTCGCCGGGCAGGCAGAAAGAAACACAATGCGCTCGTTTGGATTAGCCGTTATTTAAGGTCAATATAATCGTTTGCATTTTGTCTGCTTGGGTGCATATAAATTGTTGTGTATTTAATAATTAAGTAAATTGGTACTAATTAAGTGATTTTTCTAAACAAAAAAAACTTAAAACCACTACCCTCCTACATTTAATTTTCCAATCGACCAACCGAAGGTACTACATTGGCCACGAAGCGAGTTTTCTACCCGGAATTTTTTTATTTTGTCCAACCTTTGCTGTTTCCAGCAAGTTAGGACTGAACCGAGCTCTTGAGATCAGCAGCCATACGTGAACCTGTCTGATTCAAGGAGCATCTGTAGAAATCACTTCCTACTGCGATTCCAAAATCAGGCGAACAAACTGAACTGCAGATTGCCTACCGTGTTTTTCTAGCCATTTTTATCGCGAGTCATATCGTATGAACAAAGTTCAAAGCGAGAACCTTTTGATCTATTTTGACATCACTGAAGTCTCACGGTTCTTCATAACTCTACACATTATAATTTGAATAAGGGCCGCTATACTTGCGGCCGCGTCTCCAATGCTCCACCCGAAGGTACTACATTGGACTTAGGCGCGAAAATATAAACGTTCTCCAAATTAAATCTAACTTCACAATTAATCTATCCTAAATAAAAATCTAACAAACTGAAACAAAAACTAAAAATAGGGTTTGAATAATGGTATCCCTGGCGTTGATTTTGGAGTGTGCCCGATCAACAAGACACAACCAAAAGTAAAAGGGGGAGGAATTCGTAATACCGGATAGCAGCTGCCAACTCTGCTTACCGGTGCGATCTGAAGGGTCGACTTAAAACTATACAAAGCTAGCTAACTAATTTTAAAATGGTTTCAAATTTCTAAGCATTCGCCAAATATTTGTAATAGTGAATCCAGCTATTTTGCCTGCTCTATAAATTTACAAATTCATCCTCCCTGGTCTAAGTATTTATTCTAATTTCATCCTAAATTGTCCCTAGCGTTCCTATCATTCCCTAACTGACATATTATAGGTACAATCTTCATTCCTATATATATATATATATATATATATATATATATATATATATATATATCCTGCCACCAAAAATTGGCGGCAAAACGTCAAACAAATAAAGAAAAAAAATAAATAAACATACAGATAAACAAAAGCATGTAACAGTGCATAAATTAGCAAAAACATTACCCATAATTATCAGTTGTACTCGCATAAGCATTATGATGTCTAGCGCCATTACACACAAAAAATGTGCTGGTTAAATTATTTCAAAATCTTCTTATTAATACAAGTCAATGCTTATGCGAGTACAGCCGCCACAATTTTATTTCTACCTCGTATATAAATTTTTCCAGCATCCAAAGATCTGGTCGGCTTCTTCAGTGTATTGATATCCTACTTTTAAGGGGAGTTGAATATGCACTGTTAAAGTCCTGCTGGGCATGCACTAAACGTTCGGAAGGGGGTGTTATAATCACTATAACTTTAAAAGTCCTGGGGGGATGCGCGGTTTCACTCTATTTTATTATCTTTAGTTATTTTACTGATTTAGTTTAATTAGGGTTTCTGGTTTAATTTGTTAATGTTTATTTGTTATTATTTATTTTCTATATTACGCGCCTTCAAAGTGAGACAGTGATTGTTTCAGTGGTGTGAGGGGTTCGCCGTGCATAATAGATTTTAGTTATTGATTTTTGCTTATGTTTATGCATTTAATTTTTTTTTAACAGTTTTTAGATCGTGCTTACATATCGTGTCAAGTCAAATCATAGTTTTCCAATCCCCCCACCCTCCGATTTACACGCGGTTATCACCGTCCAATCTCGTGACCCTTCCCGAAAATTCTTTGAAGGCTGCTCAGATCGCCTTCAGGTTAACCACTTCCCCAACCTCCTCTAGCTCTTTGGCCAAGCTAACCCTACGATAGCTAACTTCATATCAGCTAACCCTCGATTTGCCACCTCAAGTGGGCAGTCGAAGAGCAAATGCTCTGCGCATTTTGCTCCCTCACCGCATTCGTAGCGGTCGTTATCGGTTAAACCGAATCGTTGTAAGTACGCTTTCAAGGCGCTTTGCCTTGTTATCAGTTGCACCATTTTATGATCGAGTTTCACCTCCATCTTATCTCTAGCTACTATACTCGGTATGAATTTGTGTATCAACCTGCCCGTGGCAGCGTTATTCCGCCTCTCTTCTCATTGTCGGATTGACTTTTCGCGCAGCTTTCTTTTAATCAGAGACCTCGGTATCGACGAATGTGATATCCGGAAGTTGCCCGTCGCGGCCTCATTGCCTACGTTGCCATCATTCGACCTAATCCAACAGTACTTTAAACGTCCAAACTCGAGACCTGTATGCGCTACCCGAAACACCTCCTTTTCCTGCTTAAACACGACAAACGCCGCGCCTGCTTGCCCATCGTTCATGCGTGAAACGTCCGTGTAAATTCTAATACCCGTCGAATCTCTATCGCCTTCGATAAACTCGATTTCTTTAATATCGGCTGGGTGACCTAATTCTGATACAACGATCTTTCTCGCCCTTTCCCTATATCTATTAATCTCCTATCCCTAATCTCCTTAAACACATAATCGATAGGGAGATTCCTACTGATCACAAGGACCGCCTCCGTGAAGGTGATCCTGTACGCTCTCGCCGCCTTTACAGCGGTTATTCATTGTACGCTCGTCAATTGACGCATCTTCCGGACTTTACAACCTTGCGCCCATACAGATGCTGCGTACAGCTTTGTCGGCTCAATTGCTTCGGCATAAATCGTCCTTAGCGATTCGTCTCTGAAAACCCCAGATTATTTTTGCCGCCGCCATTATTTTGTTTGATATTTCGCTGCCTTTGCTTTTAACGTACTGCACGTGAGCTTTCCAATTTAACTTATCGTCAATCTTTACCCCGAGGTATGTAATTGCTTGCTTAAACGGCAGTTTCTCCCCTCCCAGCTCTATCCTATGGGGTCGCTGTCCCGGTCTCTTCGCCGTGTTAATTTTTAATTTTACCGCCTGCGACCATTCGTGTAGTTTATTAAGCGCCTCGTTCGGATTCGTGCGCATATCCATTAACAATCGCGATCTGACAATTAAAAGCGTATCTATCATCCGCAAACCCAACGATTGAGCATCCTGTGGGCAACTTGACCCTAAAGATGCTCTCATGCAACAACTTCCAAAATGTGGGACCCGAGCACGACCCCTGCGGGCATCTCCTTTCCACGTCGCGCGACAAAACTTCACCTGGAATTTCAACATGTGCCAATCGCCCCGAGAAATAACTCTTGACCAAAGACATCAAGTTTCTGGGACAACCTCTATTTTCCAACTCGCAAACAATCAATGGCCACAAGGCAGCATCAAATGGTCCTGAAATGTCCAAAGTTACAACGACACAATACTCCTTTGCATCTCTCGCATGCTTAATTTCCCAGACAACAAACTCTAATGCGTCGATAGTCGACTCTCCCTCCATAAAACTGAACTGTCGCTTATTAAAACCGCCGTTGTCACGCACTAAGTGCTCAATTCGGGTAGTCATAACGCGATACAAAGTTTTCCTCAGCAACGGTAGCAAGCTAATTGGACGATAGCTGTCCGGGTTTGACGCATCTGCCTTTTTAGGTTTAGGTATGAATTTCACGTTCTGGACTTTCCAGCAACGCGAAAAGACGCCCACTTCTAGGCAAAGATTGAACAACCCGGCAAAGACATACGGGGCTAACTGGCAAACTTCCAGAGCTGCGTCTGAAGTGATTCCGTCATGCCACGGTTCCTTCTTAGGGTTCATCGTCCTAAAAGCCCTAACGATCTCGTGAACTAGGATTGCCTTATCGGCACCTGTTCCTTGCGCCTCTGTAGCTTCCCGACGTACTAAATCCTGCGACCCCTCATCCTCCTCGGGATTATCCGAAGGGAAGAATTTCTGTAATAAATATTCCGCCGTGGTTTTATTCTGTATATTCGCCATTTGTCTTTCTTATGTTACCGAGCGCGATTTTTTGTTTTTTTACCTCTTATTACGCGGTATGCGGTTCCCCATGGTTCTTTCTCTGCGTTTCGCGTGCAGAATTCTTTGAATTTATTTGTTCGCGTTTCTTCTATTAATATCTTATATTCGTTGTTCTCTTATATCTCCCGAGGCGCGTTGAAAGCGGCGCCTTAGGTTACGCGTTTCTGCCCGCTTAGTGGTTAGTTCCCGGCGGGTTCACTAGGGTACGCTGTCTTTAAATGTTTTCTTTCGCGGCATGGAGTACGACGACGCGTATACCACCGCGTCGTTTAAATTTTCCGCGAGTGTTTCTATTTCTCCTGCCTCTCGGCAGTTAATAGCTCGTCAGTAGAGTATAATTGGGGCTCCTGGCCCCTCATTTGCACCAGCATCCTCATTTGCACCCACATCTGGACCAAATAGTTTTCTTCGACTAACCATTTTTCATCTTTCGAGATAAATGAGCATCCTCATTTCCGCACATGAGATAAACCTATTTTTAAGATTTTTTTTACCGCTAACATTCTGGACCAAATAGTTTTCTTCGACTAACCATTTTTCATCTTTCGAGATAAACCTATCTTGTTTGGTATTAATTAACATTAGATTTTTCTCAGCTACCCGAATCTCTAGGAATTTTTCAGATTGCGCCATCCCCAAGGGAGCTACCCTCATTTTAAGATTTCTTACCTGTAGCGACTTTTGAGCGTTCTTATAAATTTTTTTATACATGCGATACATCTTGTTAGTCTAGCATTTTATGCAGAATCTGTAAACAGATTTGAAATCGGACCACGCCCTGCAAAGTTATACCCCTTTAAAGTCCTGATCTTCTAAATTTTGCTCCTTGCTCTATAAGCAAAACTAACAAATAGTTTTCTTCGTCTAGCCATTGCATCTTTCGAGATAAACCTATCTTGTTTGGTATTAATTAACATTAGATTTTCTCAGTTACCCGAATCTCTAGGAATTTTTCAGATTGCATCACCCCAAGTGAGTTACCCTGATTTTAAGATTCCTTACCAGTTGCGATTTCCGACCGTCCTTAAACATTTTTTAGTCATGCGATACATTAAATTAGTATAAAATTTTACGTAGAATTCGAATCTGCAAACAGATTTAAAATCGGACTGACTACTCCTTACAAAGTTACACATACCTTCTAGCGAGCATACCGCGACCGTACCACTACTCGCTTTTAATGTTACACCATACTTTCTATCTTGTTTAGCTCATCTTTCGAGATGAACCTATCTTGTTTGGTATCAATTAATATTAGAATTTTCTCGGCTACCCAAATCTCTTTAAATTTTTAGATAGCGCCATCTCACAGAGAGCTACCCTGATTTTAAGATTTCTTACCTGTTGCGATTTCCGACCGTCCTTAAACATTTTTTTAGTCCTGCAATACATCCAACTAACCTAACCTAACATGGTCATATGGTCATGTGGTCATATGGTCATGTGTTCATATGGTCATGTGGTCATATGGTCATGTGGTCATATGGCCATGTGGTTATGTGAGCAGGATCCAAATCTGTAAACAGATTTAAAACAGGATCACCCCTTACCATTTTACACACACCCTCTAAATTATAACTTTCCTGCAGCTCATATCTAAAAGAAAATCTAAAAACCATTCTTAAAACTTTTTACTACAGACAATTTTTAATAATACAGTTTAAATTTTGTAAACCACATTTCTAAATACATATTCACAATTTTTTATTCTTAACCTAGAACTTCTCATATCGACTTGTACTTATTAATATTTATTTCTAAATAGAGCACCTTTTCCAAAGACCAACTGGACTCACATGCTTCAAATTCCTCTGATTTTGTTCTTATGGTTTCGCTTAAGACCTCGTACATATTTTCCAGATCACTAGAAGACGTTATAACCACATTTTTTGTGTTAAAGCATTTCACGTCCTCTACACCCTCTGCCGCAGCCATTTTGGTGTAAACGCCGTAGAGTTCGCAATAGACTTTAATTGGTGTATGTTGTATTCTTTTTTCATTTATTAATCGAATAAATCGCTCTTTCTGCTTCCAAAGAAACTCGACACTCCATCGTCGACACTGGCGTTCTTTATGCGATAGCTAGCCATACGGTTGTTAAACGCTGTGCTAACCATTTCTACACCATCGTCGTTAGTAGCGGTAACTGATGCATTTTTATGTTTGTTGCTCCGTAGATGACTAGGGTATGCAGACTTTAACACCTCCATGTCGCACACTTTACACATAATTTGTGGTTGTTTCGTACAAGGCCCTTTAACAGCTGGCGGAGTTGAACGTTTACGACTTAATGACATGCCGTGCTGTTTTCCTTGTGTCGCTGTAAGCTGTCCATTCTCGTAAAAGCGATACCGCAAGTCCCACAGTTTAAGTACTTTGCTGCCGACGGATGTATAAGCTTAACCGTAGACGATGTTACATCACGACATTTCTTCTGGTGCCGTTTGAGAGCATTTTTCCAGGTATAGGAAGCACCGCAAGAGTTGCACTTAAAAACGTTTGCAGGTACCATTTTAATACAAAACAAAATCCGCACTATAAGACTTGACTTGTAAGCGAACTAACTTATAACTAAAGAGTTTACTCTTGCGCACCGGCTTTATGTACCCTATAGAATGCAAACCGAAGGTTTCGAAGATACCCGAACGAAGTTGAGGATTTAGCAGGGGACTAAATGACGTCATAATCCTTGCTGCTCGTCCAATACATTTAGCGCCAATGCATGCACCTGGTTCGCATCGTCGATGGTGCGAGTGCAGTTAGTAGAAACACCGGAAAACGTCTTCCATGTTATACGGATCGCGTGCATATTAAAAATCCAAAAGGGTGATAGCACACGCACACAAATTGTGTGCAAGTCGTGCTGTAGAAGATGCAGTGCTACTATAACCAAAAACACTTTAAACCTTTACTAAGGGAATACCAAACTTGTTGTCTACAGAATACTTACTAATAAAGCAATTTAATTTTAAACCACTTCTACGTCATATTTTCGGAAATGGCAGGTTGAATATTTTCTTTGGAAACAATCGAAGATTGCCGAAGACACTCGAAGAGTGCACGAGCGCGGTTACTAAACCAATTAGCATTAATATCAAGTATTCCGTACTTTCGTAGGTTGCTCATTTCCTAGAAACAAATCTTCCACATAGCGGTCGGTAGCACGTAATGATTTCTAGAACCGGTAAGTACTCGATATCGCCCAAATAGAGAATTAGATGCTCGATGTCTGTCAACTTCCAATTCCCTCGTAAAGGTAGCAAAAGCTCGGTCAATCATCCATTATACTTCGACTCGCTCCTGTTCTGATAATTTACAAACATTTTTCAAACGACAATGGGCCGAGAATTTTAAACCTCCAAGAGATCTATAAGTCGTGATCAATTACACGTTCGAGCTACCCGTAAACTAACATATTTTGTAGCAACTGTGCACTGTATAATACATGCATACCCCTCCTCTGCGCTACTGCTATTCTTGTAGTTGCTTAAAAGTCAGTCGCCCTTTTACTGCTAGGGCCGCTAAAAGCGCCATTCCATACTTTCTTTATAAGTGTAGCACATCGCGCACTTTTTGTAGGATAATTAAATTTTGTTTATGTAGACCTTTACACTTTCGCTTATTTAAACATCTAATACAATTGATTAACCACTTTCGATTATTCTAACGGAGGCCACCATACATCCCGCCACACCGTTCTTTTTGAATCCAACGATCCTATGGGCTTCCGCACACTAACACCTGACGTATCTTTTCTACTATTTGTTAAACAAAAACTACCGGTATCGCCATTGTGGACGTAAACAGATGTTTGTGGATGTGTACGAGAATATGTAATCATATACATTAACCAGTCTAAGCTATTTTATTTAGTCCACGAAAACTACTATTTTTCTAAACCATAATTAATAATCGTCTTTATAGGTTCCACATTTCTACCGTTACCCAATGACTGGTGCTACGTACATGTAAACTTTAATTTCTTATTGGAGAGAATTCTTATTCTCCCGCGCACTGCTGCGTAATTGCATGCCTACCCCTTTTGGAGGTATATGCTCGTTATAGGTTGTAAGACCCTCGGTTTTACTTAACTACAATTCGTAAGACCCCTTTAATCTTTTTAATCGTATCTTTCTCGCCTACAATACAGTAGGACTTAACATTACTACCAACAAATTGTAATACTGGACCCCCATTAAATACGTCTTTAAATTTCCCTACAAGTTTTTATCGACAAGTGTTATATTGTATTTATTATACGCAGGGTAGTCACTCTTTTAAGATAAATATATTTTGCTAGGTATCAACTAATATTAAATTTTTCTAGGGACCCCAAATCTGTAAATAGATTTTAAATAGGACCACCCCATACAAAGTTATGCGTTTTAAAGACCCAAATCACTGATTTTTGCCCATCTTTATTTAACTCCATCTTTAAAACCTTTTTCGCTACCCAAGACATATGCCTTAGCCAACCATCTTCCGAGAAATCTAAAACCGCAGTGTTCCGCTAACACAACGTGGAGATAACACGTATACTCTGTCAACCAGGATAGAAGCAGAGGAAGGATTTGGAAGGTGGGCGAGAACTTAAAATTATGGAATCTTAAAACTAATATATACAAATATAAACAACTATCTTATATCTTTACGCCCCCCATGCGTAGATTGTTGTACTATTAGGAATGATGTACCTTTTGTCATCTTCCCTCGATAAACTAATTTTATTAATAAGCTGCGTATACAAATCGTATTCTTTTACTCCGGATACATACGCAGACAAGTACTCGATACCATCCAAATAAAGAATTGGATGCTTGGCGACTGTTAACATCCGCTTCCCTCGTGTACGCCCAGACATCCCAGCCCATGAGCTGAGCACCCCTGCGCATGCACACCCCTGCCCATGCACACCCCTACGCGTACGCACCCTTGTCCATGCACGCTGCCCATGCGCACCCCTCTCTATGCGACTGCTATTTCGGGGTAACGTTACAGCCTTTTATAAATAAAGAACAATGTTATATACTATTATAAAATGTTTATTCTGACATTATACCTAACAAATTTAAAAATATTTAATGCCAAGCATGGAGTCATTTAAACTTAATTTTAATACAAAGTTATACACAGAAGGCAGTCCTTTCTTTATGTTTGTTTGCAGTGGTTTTAATTTTATCTAATTTTATTCGCAGCTTAAAATTTAAATCGATACCCAAGTCTTCTATCTCCTTTTCTAGCCAATAGTTTGATACATAAAGACCGTCTAGGTTTTCGAATTGTAAAATGTACCGAAGTTTGCCTCTATATTTAAAGTCTTTGATTCCACCGACAACCAGATCCATTCCTTCGTGTAATTCTTGCAGTTTGTGACAATCTTTTAATCGCAGCTTTCCCACTATATCCTGCATACGTATCTTGTTAGCTTGATCGACTTCTTCTTGTCGGTATTGGAGGAAATTCTTATTCTCCCACAGACTGTTGCGTAGTTGCATGTCCACCACTTTTGGGAATATATGGTTGTTATAGGTTGTAAGACCCTCGGTTTTAAATGATCCAAAAGGTTCTTTACTAGGCAAATATACAATGTTTAGCGCAACCTCTTTGCGTGTCGTGTACGCAAAGATTACGAAACCCGCATTCCTTAGTTCGTCTTTGTTATCTGCAATTTTGATAAATACGTTTTTAGAATAACCTTTTAAAAAATATACTGATTTAGTGCCATCCTTTTCCGCAAGGACGCCTACATAACTAAAAGAGTCTTTTTTACTAACCACAAATGCATACAACTTGTAGAAACCAGATGTATCTAAGTCAGTCCATCGGCACATAAAATAATCTTTTAATTCTTCCTCATTTTCTCTAATAAGATGTTCTTTGTCTAACACATCTTTGTATTGATCGCGTATTGTCGCAGTGTTTTCCATGTAGTCCAATTTTCGTCTTTTTGCATCCATTTCCTCTAATTCCAGTTGTCTTTTCCTTCCACTTACAGCGTATGGTATACATAATGGGGCAATTTCCTTTAGCGTAAACGGATAGAGTTTACTACCAATATTTACGCGTTGTCGTACAACCTCTGGACGAATGTTAGGCGTATCTATCAATCCCAATTCCGAAATTACTATTTCTTTTGGAATTGTAGAATATGGTGTTGCAGATTGTGTAAAATATGTACTACCTGTTTTAATGTAGCACTTGTGTAAGATTTTTATTTTATCTTGGCTATCTTCCTCTACTATCTCCAAATAATTTATAGGTAAATAGTTAAAACTAAAAGCCGAAAGGCGAAAGCCGAAAAGGAAAAATTAATAGGTTAGGTCAGCGCCGCGGCGCTGACCTAACCTATTAATTTTTCCTTTTATCTAACCTAGGTCCACACTTGTTTTTTAATGGAAAAAACTCATTAAAATGCAATTAGTGCTAATGGGTTTTTAATGAGAAAACTCATTAAAAAGCAATTAGGTCATATGGTCATGTGGTCATATGGTCATGTGGTCATGCGGTCATATGGTCATGTGGTCATGTGGTCATATGGTCATGTAGTCATATGGCCATGTGGTCATGTGGGGGTAATTTCACCCTATGGGGCAATTTCACCATAACTTAACATCCTACATATATCCGGATATATGTCGATGCGCATCCCTGTCGGCTTAGGTTGGATAACAACATATTCGACTATCTTCGGCAATATACGTCCTCACTCTGTAGAATACGTAAGAGAACAATTTTTTCGTATTCAATTTAGTATTCGATAGTAGCTAGAACAGTAAACATGAGCGTCTCCAAGGTGATTAACGTTTCTGAATTTCTTGGGAATAAAGTGAAACCGACAAATGAGCGATTTGGATTATGGCTGTTGACAGAAAATATGTGCAACAATAATCTGGTAAAAGATATTGGTAATATTTGTTATGTCGAAGGCGAACAGATGCTGACTGTTGGACTACACACACCAATTACAGAACCATTTTGTGACAATATAATGTTGGTTAAAATTTGCGACCTTTCTGACACCGAACAAGCATCTGCAAACAAAAAGATGTTTATCCTAAAAAAAGAAATTTGTGGTGCATTTAACAGCTATCTACGAAGAAAGTTCAACCGATTTGTTTCCGCTAGGCATGGTGTTAAAGCTAAGCTTCCGTTTTCTCTGGAAAGCACTAACAAGAAGGGCCAGAGAGTAAAAGAAATTATCGGAAAAAGAAGACCTCGAATGCATTAATAAAAAATTCCAAAATCCTATATGTGTTCCATACAAAGTGGAACTAGCAGATGTTAAGTTGGAAACTTTATTGGAGGAACTACCAGATATATTAGACGAAGTCGAACAAGATTATTTCTATCTTTTTGACATGGATGTAACCCAAGATTTTGCGGGCATATTTAGCAAGATGGAGATGTGTAATTATTTAACTACAAAGCATAACTTTTGCTATAAGGGAGAATACGAAGAAAATTGTAATATTATAGTTGACAACGATAAAACTGGGATTGATTGTTTAACATGGCTAACAACCAATGCAAGAATTAAGATATTCAACAAATTTGTGTGTCAGATAACAAGTCCTGGTGTTAATAAACAACTTGGCAATCATATACTAGATTTTTTACGTTGTCCAGATGTACGTTTAAGGGAAACATTTGCGTCTACTTTGGTCAAAGAACATGGTATTACGCGATTGGAAGCGACAATATACAACTGTGCAATTGGAAGCTATGTCAGTGCGGAACGAGTGTATAAACCCTTAAAAGACTGTTTAACCTTATTGGAAGATAGTAAGTTTACTTCCTAAAGGCGCCAATGTACTCGGTATCACTTGCCAAAATGTGGAGTAAGCTATCGGACAAGCTACAAAATAGCTGTTGTTTAGTCTATAATAACCTGCTACAGTACGTGTATTGGGGAATGGCAATACAAAGAAATTGACGGGCTTGCAAATTAAGTTGTCCGAAAACTAGAGGAAAGGGAAAATTGATAAAGTATGTGCTTTCGGCTTTAGTTTTAACTATTTACCTATAAATTATTTGGAGATAGTAGAGGAAGATAGCCAAGATAAAATAAAATCTTACACAAGTGCTACATTAAAGCAGGTAGTACATATTTTACACAATCTGCAACACCATATTCTACAATTCCAAAAGAAATAGTAATTTCGGAATTGGGATTGATAGATACGCCTAACATTCGTCCAGAGGTTGTACGACAACGCGTAAATATTGGTAGTAAACTCTATCCGTTTACGCTAAAGGAAATTGCCCCATTATGTATACCATACGCTGTAAGTGGAAGGAAAAGACAACTGGAATTAGAGGAAATGGATGCAAAAAGACGAAAATTGGACTACATGGAAAACACTGCGACAATACGCGATCAATACAAAGATGTGTTAGACAAAGAACATCTTATTAGAGAAAATGAGGAAGAATTAAAAGATTATTTTATGTGCCGATGGACTGACTTAGATACATCTGGTTTCTACAAGTTGTATGCATTTGTGGTTAGTAAAAAAGACTCTTTTAGTTATGTAGGCGTCCTTGCGGAAAAGGATGGCACTAAATCAGTATATTTTTTAAAAGGTTATTCTAAAAACGTATTTATCAAAATGGCAGATAACAAAGACGAACTAAGGAATGCGGGTTTCGTAATCTTTGCGTACACGACACGCAAAGATGTTGCGCTAAACATTGTATATTTGCCTAGTAAAGAACCTTTGGATCATTTAAAACCGAGGGTCTTACAACCTATAACAACCATATATTCCCAAAAGTGGTGGACATGCAACTACGCAACAGTCTGTGGGAGAATAAGAATTTCCTCCAATACCGACAAGAAGAAGTCGATCAAGCTAACAAGATACGTATGCAGGATATAGTTGGAAAGCTGCGATTAAAAGATTGTCACAAACTGCAATAATTACACGAAGGAATGGATCTGGTTGTCGGTGGAATCAAAGACTTTAAATATAGAGGCAAACTTCGGTACATTTTACAATTCGAAAACCTAGACGGTCTTTATGTATCAAACTATTGGCTAGAAAAGGAGATAGAAGACTTGGGTATCGATTTAAATTTTAAGCTGCGAATAAAATTAGATAAAATTAAAACCACTGCAAACAAACATAAAGAAAGGACTGCCTTCTGTGTATAACTTTGTATTAAAATTAAGTTTAAATGACTCCATGCTTGGCATTAAATATTTTTAAATTTGTTATGTATAATGTCAGAATAAACATTTTATAATAGTATATAACATTGTTCTTTATTTATAAAAGGCTGTGACGTTACCCCGAAATAGCAGTCGCACAGAGAGGGGTGCGCATGGGCAGCGTGCATGGACAGGGGTGCGTACGCGTAGGGTGTGCACGGGCAGGGTGTGCATGCGCAGGGTGCTCAGCTCATGGGCTGGGATGTCTGGGCGTACACGAGGGAAGCGGATGTTAACAGTCGCCAAGCGTCCAATTCTTTATTTGGATGGTATCGAGTACTTGTCTGCGTATGTATCCGGAGTAAAAGAATACGATTTGTATACGCAGCTTATTAATAAAATTAGTTTATCGAGGGAAGATGACAAAGGTACATCATTCCTAATAGTACAACAATCTACGCATGGGGGGCGTAAAGATATAAGATAGTTGTTTATATTTGTATATATTAGTTTTAAGATTCCATAATTTTTAAGTTCCTCGCCCACCTTCCAAATCCTTCCTCTGCTTCTATCCTGGTTGACAGAGTATACGTGTTATCTCCACGTTGTGTTAGCGGAACACTGCGGTTTTAGATTTCTCGGAAGATGGTTGGCTAAGGCATATGTCTTGGGTAGCGAAAAAGGTTTTAAAGATGGAGTTAAATAAAGATGGGCAAAAATCAGTGATTTGGGTCTTTAAAACGCATAACTTTGTATGGGGTGGTCCTATTTAACATCTATTTACAGATTTGGGGTCCCTAGAAAATTTAATATTAGTTGATACCTAGCAAAATATATTTATCTTAAAAGAGTGACTACCCTGCGTATAATAAATACAATATAACACTTGTCGATAAAACTTGTAGGAAATTTAAAGACGTATTTAATGGGGGTCCAGTATTACAATTTGTTGGTAGTAATGTTAAGTCCTACTGTATTGTAGGCGAGAAAGATACGATTAAAAAGATTAAAGGGGTCTTACGAATTGTAGTTAAGTAAAACCGAGGGTCTTACAACCTATAACGAGCATATACCTCCAAAAGGGGTAGGCATGCAATTACGCAGCAGTGCGCGGAGAATAAGAATTCTCCAATAAGAAATTAAAGTTTCATGTACGTAGCACCAGTCATTGGGTAACGGTAGAAATGTGGAACCTATAAAGACGATTATTAATTATGGTTTAGAAAATAGTAGTTTTCGTGGACTAAATAAAATAGCTTAGACTGGTTAATGTATATGATTACATATTCTCGTACACATCCACAAACATCTGTTTACGTCCACAATGGCGATACCGGTAGTTTTTGTTTAACAAATAGTAGAAAGATACGTCAGGTGTTAGTGTGCGGAAGCCCATAGGATCGTTGGATTCAAAAAGAACGGTGTGGCGGGATGTATGGTGGCCTCCGTTAGAATAATCGAAAGTGGTTAATCAATTGTATTAGATGTTTAAATAAGCGAAAGTGTAAAGGTCTACATAAACAAAATTTAATTATCCTACAAAAGTGCGCGATGTGCTACACTTATAAAGAAAGTATGGAATGGCGCTTTTAGCGGCCCTAGCAGTAAAAGGGCGACTGACTTTTTAAGCAACTACAAGAATAGCAGTAGCGCAGAGGAGGGTATGCATGTATTATACAGTGCACAGTTGCTACAAAATATGTTAGTTTACGGTAGCTCGAACGTGTAATTGATCACGACTTATAGATCTCTTGAGGTTTAAAAATTCTCGGCCCATTGTCGTTTGAAAAATGTTTGTAAATTATCAGAACAGGAGCGAGTCGAAGTATAATGGATGATTGACCGAGCTTTTGCTACCTTTACGAGGGAATTGGAAGTTGACAGACATCGAGCATCTAATTCTCTATTTGGGCGATATCGAGTACTTACCGGTTCTAGAAATCATTACGTGCTACCGACCGCTATGTGGAAGATTTGTTTCTAGGAAATGAGCAACCTACGAAAGTACGGAATACTTGATATTAATGCTAATTGGTTTAGTAACCGCGCTCGTGCACTCTTCGAGTGTCTTCGGCAATCTTCGATTGTTTCAAAGAAAATATTCAACCTGCCATTTCCGAAAATATGACGTAGAAGTGGTTTAAAATTAAATTGCTTTATTAGTAAGTATTCTGTAGACAACAAGTTTGGTATTCCCTTAGTAAAGGTTTAAAGTGTTTTTGGTTATAGTAGCACTGCATCTTCTACAGCACGACTTGCACACAATTTGTGTGCGTGTGCTATCACCCTTTTGGATTTTTAATATGCACGCGATCCGTATAACATGGAAGACGTTTTCCGGTGTTTCTACTAACTGCACTCGCACCATCGACGATGCGAACCAGGTGCATGCATTGGCGCTAAATGTATTGGACGAGCAGCAAGGATTATGACGTCATTTAGTCCCCTGCTAAATCCTCAACTTCGTTCGGGTATCTTCGAAACCTTCGGTTTGCATTCTATAGGGTACATAAAGCCGGTGCGCAAGAGTAAACTCTTTAGTTATAAGTTAGTTCGCTTACAAGTCAAGTCTTATAGTGCGGATTTTGTTTTGTATTAAAATGGTACCTGCAAACGTTTTTAAGTGCAACTCTTGCGGTGCTTCCTATACCTGGAAAAATGCTCTCAAACGGCACCAGAAGAAATGTCGTGATGTAACATCGTCTACGGTTAAGCTTATACATCCGTCGGCAGCAAAGTACTTAAACTGTGGGACTTGCGGTATCGCTTTTACGAGAATGGACAGCTTACAGCGACACAAGGAAAACAGCACGGCATGTCATTAAGTCGTAAACGTTCAACTCCGCCAGCTGTTAAAGGGCCTTGTACGAAACAACCACGAATTATGTGTAAAGTGTGCGACATGGAGGTGTTAAAGTCTGCATACCCTAGTCATCTACGGAGCAACAAACATAAAAATGCATCAGTTACCGCTACTAACGACGATGGTGTAGAAATGGTTAGCACAGCGTTTAACAACCGTATGGCTAGCTATCGCATAAAGAACGCCAGTGTCGACGATGGAGTGTCCGAGTTTCTTTGGAAGCAGAAAGAGCGATTTATTCGATTAATAAATGAAAAAAGAATACAACATACACCAATTAAAGTCTATTGCGAACTCTACGGCGTTTACACCAAAATGGCTGCGGCAGAGGGTGCAGAGGACGTGAAATGCTTTAACACAAAAAATGTGGTTATAACGTCTTCTAGTAATCTGGAAAATATGTACGAGGTCTTAAGCGAAACCATAAGAACAAAATCAGAGGAATTTGAAGCATGTGAGTCCGGTTGGTCTTTGGAAAAGGTGCTCTATTTAGAAATAAATATTAATAAGTACAAGTCGATATGAGAAGTTCTAGGTTAAGAATAAAAAATTGTGAATATGTATTTAGAAATGTGGTTTACAAAATTTAAACTGTATTATTAAAAATTGTCTGTAGTAAAAAGTTTTAAGAATGGTTTTTAGATTTTCTTTTAGATATGAGCTGCAGGAAAGTTATAATTTAGAGGGTGTGTGTAAAATGGTAAGGGGTGATCCTGTTTTAAATCTGTTTACAGATTTGGATCCTGCTCACATAACCACATGGCCATATGACCACATGACCATATGACCACATGACCATATGAACACATGACCATATGACCACATGACCATATGACCATGTTAGGTTAGGTTAGTTGGATGTATTGCAGGACTAAAAAAATGTTTAAGGACGGTCGGAAATCGCAACAGGTAAGAAATCTTAAAATCAGGGTAGCTCTCTGTGAGATGGCGCTATCTAAAAAATTTAAAGAGATTTGGGTAGCCGAGAAAATTCTAATATTAATTGATACCAAACAAGATAGGTTCATCTCGAAAGATGAGCTAAACAAGATAGAAAGTATGGTGTAACATTAAAAGCGAGTAGTGGTACGGTCGCGGTATGCTCGCTAGAAGGTATGTGTGTAACTTTGTAAGGAGTAGTCAGTCCGATTTTAAATCTGTTTGCAGATTCGAATTCTACGTAAAATTTTATACTAATTTAATGTATCGCATGACTAAAAAAATGTTTAAGGACGGTCGGAAATCGCAACTGGTAAGGAATCTTAAAATCAGGGTAACTCACTTGGGGGTGATGCAATCTGAAAAATTCCTAGAGATTCGGGTAACTGAGAAAAATCTAATGTTAATTAATACCAAACAAGATAGGTTTATCTCGAAAGATGCAATGGCTAGACGAAGAAAACTATTTGTTAGTTTTGCTTATAGAGCAAGGAGCAAAATTTAGAAGATCAGGACTTTAAAGGGGTATAACTTTGCAGGGCGTGGTCCGATTTCAAATCTGTTTACAGATTCTGCATAAAATGCTAGACTAACAAGATGTATCGCATGTATGAAAAAATTTATAAGAACGCTCAAAAGTCGCTACAGGTAAGAAATCTTAAAATGAGGGTAGCTCCCTTGGGGATGGCGCAATCTGAAAAATTCCTAGAGATTCGGGTAGCTGAGAAAATCTAATGTTAATTAATACCAAACAAGATAGGTTTATCTCGAAAGATGAAAAATGGTTAGTCGAAGAAAACTATTTGGTCCAGAATGTTAGCGGTAAAAAAAATCTTAAAAATAGGTTTATCTCATGTGCGGAAATGCGGATGCTCATTTATCTCGAAAGATGAAAAATGGTTAGTCGAAGAAAACTATTTGGTCCAGATGTGGGTGCAAATGAGGATGCTGGTGCAAATGAGGGGCCAGGAGCCCCAATTATACTCTACTCTCGTCTTCGAGCGCAGGGATACTTTCGCCAAATTTTTGTTTACACCGCTCCCAATTTGCTTTTTATTACAGAATCGCGGAAATATAGTTAGCTGCTCGTTTGCGCTTGTTTTGGTTTCAATGTCCCATGTTATTAATTTATGGTCAGAGAGCGTTTCCTCCTCCGACCTTAGTTCCCAATCACAAATGATTTCTAACATCCCGTGCGAGGCTGCAGTAATATCTATAAAACTGCTGCCTCTATGCCCCTCGAACGTAGGTGAATCATTAGTGTTTATCACATAGATTCCATTCCGTAAAAAGATCAGCAACCTGTGAACCCCTATCGTCTTCTATTGGGCTACCCCATAACGGTGACTTAGCATTAAAGTCTCCCCAATTATTAGCTTTTTATTCCTACCAATTTCTTGAATTCTCAATTTGAGGATTCTCTCGCCTGGAGTCGACTGACCGAAAGTATGCGCTTATCAGGTAGAACGTGTTTGACCGGTTTTTATTTCCACGGTGGTTAAAAACTCGTTCGACAAATTATTTAATATTATACCGGCGCACGTCTCATTATTTATTATTATTGCGCTGCGCGGTCGTTCGCTATTCGCGTTTAAGACGGTAACTCCCATCCCAAAACCTGTATACAGGTGCGGTTCCTGTATAAGCCCGATGTCGTAATTTTATTCGCTGAATAACTTTACTAAGTTATTTGTTGCCCCTTTACCTTTCCTGAGATTTAGTAGCGCGAATTTAATCTTCTTGCTTCTTTTAAATCTTTGTTGTTCTTCACGGTCTTTAATCGATGTTTCGTGTGATTGCGTTCTTCAGTCTCAGCATCGTTGTACGCCACCGCCAGATCTGTGGTTTGCCCTAGTGCAAACCACACAGCAGGGGACTGCCTTCCGGCAATTCTTGAACTCGTGACCGACTTCGGCGCAGTTACCACACCACTGTACCTTCTCCCTGCACTCCAGCGATCCATAACTCTACACAATCTGCCAGGTTTTGCCTAGGCCGACGAACATTTTTAAAAGTTACTTTTTGTCTTTTTCCTCACAGTGACTTTGTCACTCTACTTGAGGAGGTGCGGTTACAGATGACGCCCTCTCTGTCTAGTAGGTTCATTAGATATGCAAGGAACAAAGTGACGTTATGGGTACTCTCCTGTCATTCTTCACACTTGAGCTTTCAGCACGAAGAGTATTATTCGCACTATTTTCAGCACAAAAAGTGCGTTCTCGGGTTTGCTTCTGCTTCATGTTTCTAATTGTGCTAGAAAATGTAAAGCCTGTTACTGCATCAGGATAACCACATTACATTATTATCAAATAAACATTGTAATATAATTACAAGCCATATTTGCCATATTTTCAGTACAAGTATTTACATGAATCTAATAATAATAAAGTAACAGCAAGAGATAGATAATCTCAAATGGTGATTGATAACAGTAAATGGAAGTTGGGCGCGCTATAAAATGTAAGAAAAAATAGTTGCGAATATGAATCATAAAGCTGAATTATTGAAACAAATTATTTCAAAGATAAATAATTATTGCATTAAGAGCGAAAAAATCTAAAAGTTGAAATATTAGTTATGGAAGGTGAAAGTTGTAAAAAATATATTCTATACAACATTATGAAAGAAGACATAGAGATATTTCCAAAAACTTGTCTTTGCGTTGTATTTGAAAATTTCTCATCTATGTTCTCAAATAAATCGAAGACGCGATGACATGCCAATAGAGAAAGAATGAGGAGTATAAAATCTGAAAAATTTCGTAGATTGGTATGTTATCACAAAATAAAAAGTTATCGGAGATGAGTCTACATCAGTAATCTTAAATGCATAACAACACTACATATTTTTAATTGTAATCGAAGTTTATAAGTTTATTTCTGTTTTCATATCTTGCTTGCGTAAGCGCTCTCCCACGTGGTTATCGTCGGTAAAAACTAAATTTGTTAATAAAATAAGATATGATACATTTGAGGTTTTTTTTGTACTGTTATCTTATCAGACTGTAGAATAGCAAATCGAATGATTTTACTTTATCTATGGTACTAACAGGGCTATTATGTCCACTTATTTTGCATTTCGAATGTTTAGTGCATTACTCACAGCTAATCTAACAATATTCGAATATTTCCACCACGTGAAACGTCAAACCGTTGTATTTTTAAGCAATTGTGGTTTGCTAATTTAATATTCAGAGACCGCAATAAACCCTGCAGTGTGCTAATCAAACACATTCGTTAACACAAAGTCTGATACTTTTAACGAAAAAAAATTGTCCGAAAATCGGTATATTTTACCGTAGTTTCGCTTTCGCTATATACGCACGCGTAGGCCACTGAGAAATCGATTTATCGAACACTACAAAATAAATGTTTATCTTTGTTATAAAATCCACGTTCAATGGAAACTGCTTTCAGCAGATTCGTCTTTCAAGAATAAAAATAAAAAAAAATCACGTACAACTTAATCTGGTAAATAACTAAATACTGGGAATAAGATCGCAAATTCCTGGCATAATTGAACTAATTTGGAGATGCTACAGCGGAGTGAGTCTGATGTATTGACATGCTGTAAAAACGCATCTTTACTAAATGTTTACGTGTTATCTTAAATATTAGGTTGAATTGTTCATATGTCCTGAAAATCTGTATAGTTCTGATTCTTTCTATCTTAAATAGTCAACGTAGATATTACAAATTCCCAAATGAAGGTAGGTAGGCATGAGTGACTTTCCAATAGTGCCGTTTTGGACCCTATTTGGTACTCGTTTCCTGTGCGTCGACTGTGATTTTATTTCGGGCGTGTGTGCTTAGATCCATGTTTGATCAACAGTCAACGCCATCCGAGATTTGTTCGAATTCCCGTATATCCAGACACTCTTTCAAACTTCTAACGCGATTCCTTTTTCGTACACCCTGAGCAAACGTGATGCTCATCTTGCCGGTAGTTTTTCGTCAGCCTTCGCTTAGCCACTGGCCTATACGCTTTCATGGATTTCAGTAGTTCTTTTCTCACCAATAACATCACTAGGCGGTCTTTAGGTTGTAGCATTATTCGTATTGGCTTGACTACATGCAAATTTAGTAAACCACCTATGAATCATATTACCCAAAGAAACGCAGTTGTTAAAACACTTTTGAATATTCTTAAGTTTGTGTAGTAGTTTTTTAGCTTAATTCGCTTTGAAAGACCTAAATGTCTCAGACATGCCAAAACTCTTAACAAAAATGTGACAAAGCAAGAAATGACGGCCTTAAAACACCTACGAACAAACAAGATAATTGTTTTACTACCTGCAGACCAAAAGTAATGCCACTGTAATTCTAAAACGTACAGAATACAAAAAAAAGATTAAAAAATTATTACAAGACGGTTCCTACACTCCTATAACAAAAGACCCCACTTCAAAGCTTGCACGGTAAAGTTTCAGCACTTATCAAATTCTCTAATATTCACAAAACTATCCAAAAACGCATAATACCTCGCGAATCTACACCACCTCGCTTGTACTGCCTTTCTAAAGTCCATAAACCTGATGTCCTTCTCCGCCAGATAGTTAGCACAATTGACTCGCCATCCTACCATTTGGCAAAATACCTAGCAAATTTCTTAAAACCTTATTCCGGTAACACCCCTACTAATGTTTTAAACTCCACTCATTTCATACAACTAATTGCAAATATTGAGTTAGGCCCTAATAATATACTATTCGGTTTTGACGTAGCATCCCTATTTACAAACATACCTGTCATAGACAGTCCCCATTATTAAGCAACTCCTACCTCAAGAAAAATGGCCACGCTCATTGAAAAATGCTAAACTTCTACGTATTTTCTCTTCGACGGACAATTTTACAAACAAACCTCGGGCACACCAATGGGCTCACCTCTATCCCCTATTGTGGCCAATATATTCATGAAGTCTTTGGAATTCATGGCTCTAGAATCCAAAGATCTTAAACCAAAAACTTGGCTCCGTTATGTAGATGACACTTTTGGAATCTGAACCCATGGACACCAAACGCTCAATAATTTTCTAGATCACATAAACAATCAACATAAAGATATTAAGTTCACTATAGAAATTAAAAAAAAAAACGGAACTCTGCCATTCCTTGACGTTTTGGTGGAACACCAACCTAACGGACGACTAGGTCATTTTCCGTATATCGAAAACCCACACAAACAGACAGATACCTACATGCGTCGTCATATCATCATCCCTCACAAAAATGATCGGTAATCAACTCTCTAGTCCACCGTGCAATTGAGATTTCACAACCAGAACACTTATCTAATGAACTGACCCATCTTAAAACTAGTCTTAGAAAAAACGGCTATCGTAACTCAGATATCGGCAGAGTAATAAACCAGCATCTGCATCCTACGCGAACCCCCAAACCACGCTGTAATCCAGATACACGATCTTTAGCAATCCTTCCATATATACACAGAGTAATAGACCGAATTAGCAAAATTCTACGTAAACACATCAAAACAATCTATAAACCCACTAATAAAATTTCACAAATATTACCAACCCCAAAAGATTCCGAAAATAGTCTTAAAGCCCCAGACGTATATAGTATACCTTGCAACTGCGGTTTAGTATACATGGGAGAAACAGGACGTTCAGTACAGACTAGACTAATCAAGCATAAGCGACTCTTAACAACAAGCCAGTACAATCGCTCAGCGGTGGCTGAACACCAATATGAAACAGGCCATACCATTAACTTTGACAAGACGAAACTAATTGCCAAAATTCCATTTTTCTACAATAGAAAAATTAGAGAATCCATAGAAATCAATAAAATTCTAATAATCTAAACAAAAATAATGGTTACTACCTTTCCCCCATTTGGAAAACAAGCCTATGTTCACAACAGCAGAACCGTGACGTTCACTGATCCGCTACGACACTTATTCATGGCCACTCATGCATCAAGTTCTCGCCCTATATAAACTACCATTTTCGCTACTTTCACCAGTTACTTCGCCACAAGACAACTTTTGGCTTTGAATGGGCTAGTGAGTCTGGTAGTTCAGGAGTATCTCTATTCTTTACACTTTAACTTGTCTACTTAATATTATCATTCTTATCTTTATTATTATTTATTTTATCTACTCTATTTTCTTGTCTCTGATGAAGTCCCCTTAAAAAGTGGGCATAATCGCCAGACACTTTGTTTAATAGAAATTGATCAGGTCAATCTCTTGAACAATAAATAATTTATTGGTTATATATTTTATTTTATACCATTTGAACTTTCTGTACATATAATTCTCTTACGAACAAGTAACCTGAACACTATTTTTATCATTGATCCGGAATGCGTCCTGGGTGTATGTTTTTTTTACTTGTAATTACACGCTAATATGAGATCCTGTTGGTCAAGATTTTATTTCCTAAAAAAAAGCAGACAATTCTACCAGTTGATATTTATTTGGTAAAAAGATATCGCGATTTCACATTAGAATTTCTGTTGTTTGAACAATAGAAGGTGAAATGGGTGTAACGCTTATTACTAATTAGTTACCTTACACGTTTGTTACTAATTAGTTACCTTACACACGGGTATTTTATTTGTGTTCCTAACTAGCCACACATGTCAAATGTGGAATAATATCGTCTCTGGATGTAATAATATGTTAAATTATACAGTTGTCTATAGAATTAATGACTCGACTAATTGAGTTATAAATAGTTAAGCTTATAAATATTTAAAAATATTTTAATAACATGTTTAAACAATGTAAGACAAAGGTTTCATGAAATTTTTCGTCTAGTGCTATTGGTTATTTTGTTTCAGTAATTTTAGAAAGATATATTTCGATTGTTATTGTTTAATGTACATTTAAAGAGTTGAGTTTATTATAATTTATTACAAATATTTAAATTTGTAGAAGTACAACTTTTACTTCAATAATTTTTGTACTAAGTTTGGTTATTATCAAGTAACAAAAGAATTTCCATACATATCAAATTTTAGTTTCGATTTATATAAAGGCCAATGCTGTAATTTATTTTCAATTTTATTATTTTTTTTAATTTATTCTTAATGCACTTGCATTGAAATTACTTAATTAATTATATATCAAGTATCTTGTTTCAAGCAAGTTTTTATTTCATTTACGTCTTTAATTTTTTTAGCTGAAATATTTATTTATGTATGTTTTTTGCTTCTCAGCGCCACCTATAATGCGCCAGAGTGAAACTCAATATTCTGTCGTGCACATATCCTTTTCATATCACCTAGAAAAGGGTAGAGTGTACTATAAAATAATATTTATTTTGTCATTAAAAAGAATAATTTGGCGCCACTATAAAAAACATGAAATTATTGTCAGAGGAATACATTTGAAATTTTAATCTTTTAGAAATTAGACCGTAGTCTGCGATTTCAGCCTATACTCGTAAAAGCAATTCTTGTGTTCTGTATGTTATCCTAAATAGAATGAAGAAATTTCTGACATCTCCTCTAATTAATCAATTTTTTTTCAAAGATCCTTTATCATCATCATTAGGTCTTCAGTCCTGGAACTGGTTAGATGCGTACCCTCATTGTTTCCTATTCTGAACTAACATACACATTTTCCTGAAATTCGCACAGTCTGCATCTATCACGATCGGATATAGGTTTACATCTACCTCCTTTTTCTTATCTGTGCTTGTAATATATCCCATACTATTCCCCAAAAATACCTTAGAACATATTCTGCCCTTCTCTATTTCTCGTTTTTTGTTTTCCACAAAAAAAAGTTCTTAGTGAATTAAAATAATTCAGTATAGATAATGGAAACAGGCACCAAGACATCAACCGAAAAGTATTGTTGCGATCCACTATTAGGCAACCCGTCAAAAATACAAACGCCCGAGGCACATCATATTCTCAAGGATTCCAGAATTCTTCTAGAAAATACTAGATAATGAGTCATATCTTTAATTCAGGGTATATATAAGGCCGCTTATGAATGTAAGAGTTAGTCTATACTTGAATGTCTAATATAAATTATATCGTGTACAGTAAACGTAGTTGAGCTTTTAGGAGTTCAAGAATTTATACATAAATGATATATGCTGTGTCTAATGTACATGCAGCTTGTAGTATACATAAATAAATAGGAGTGTATAAACAAATAGTTGTGTTAGTGTTGTTAATGGACCTATGGTAAAGAAGTTAGTTTAAGAAGATATTAGTGCTTGTAAATTCATTATTGTAATAGTGCTTCATTGTTAAGTGGACTGAAAACATCTATAAACAAGGCATATACTGTTAATTAGACTTTGTGAACAGTGAGTAATAAAGACGTTTGTTATTACTTGTTTTTAAGTTAAAGAAACGCGGTAGCAGTAGCTCGTTTCAGTATGAAAAAACCGAAAAATTGTGTGTAAGTAAATGAATGTATGTGTTTTTGTGTATGTCTATGACTTAACCTAAGTGAAATTTCAATGCCGTAGGCGCCACGGTAGGTGAGACGTCGTGAAGCGTCCCCCTCTTTACCTTTGAAACGAGAGAACACCCACAGCGAGCCTAATCTTCTATTTCTCCTATTTTTGTTCCACAGACAAAGATCCGTAGTGAATTAAAATAAATCAGCATAGATAGTGGAAAACAGGCACCAAGACATCAACCTAAAAGTATGAAAAAACCGAAACATTGTGTGTAAGTAAATGAATGTATGTGTTTTTGTGTATGTCTATGACTTAACGTAAGTGAAATTTCAATGCCATAGGTGCCACGGTGGGTGAGACGTCGTGAAGCGCCCTCCTTTACCTTTGAAAGGAGAGAACACCCACGGTGAGCCTAATCCAGCGGACAACTCTGCGGCTAGGCCCCAGCGTAGGTTTCAGAGAAGGCAAACCCCCGAAAAGTTTCCATAACTTTTACTTCCTAGCCGTATCTCTATTTATTTTAAACACCATTTTTAGTGGAATACTTCATCGATTTTTTTTTGTGGATTGCTGGCTAGCTTTTCTGGGGCCAAAACTGTACGTGACAAATTTTAAATAAATAAAGATTAGGCATGAAAATCAACAAAACCAAAATAAAGATGACGAGATGTAGTAAACATGGCAGCGAAGCGAGCGGTAAAAGATACTAATATTGTTGAGATAGAATGGATTTTTGTTATTTACGAAGTTAAATTACAAATGGCAGTAGAATTCGAAGGAATGTAAAAAGTTGAATAGTCCAAGGAAGGAAAGTCTTTTGAAGTGCAAGGCGCGATACTAAAATCTCGAATAGCTCTAGCTTATGTTTGAGCGTAGCACTATTATACGACTGCAATACATGGGCACTGCGCAAACATGAAGTTATAAGGTTAAAAATTTATGAAACAAGGTGCGATGGGCATGCTTTAGATCAATTGGACATATAAGCTTAATAAAAATAGGGTGCTAAAGAGGACCGGCAGATTGATATCATATCTTGAGCCATGAAGGAATATTTAGGATGTTAATATAGGGCAGCGCAGAAAAAGGTAGAGATAGGTAAACATAGTTGCGTTACGCCACAGCCATGGGTATTCTGACAAAAATGCCACATAGAATGGACCGCATGGTCATCGTCAGGGCATGCGCCTACGTATGGACATAACCACATAACATTATCGACGTTATTATTATTTCGACATTTCTTTTAATTTTTTCTAATTAGATTAAGTAGTTTCTTTTTTGGGATCAGTCGCTGTGCCCAAACAAAACACAGCCAAGGAATGTAGACTAAATTCAACTCCAAAATAGTAAGTTTTAAAAATTTAAATATTTGTTCTTTAACTTGCGCAAATAATTTCGTGTGATAAATATCCAGCCTTAGCGTTAGAGTATCATTCTAATTAAAATTATAACTTCTTGACGCGACGACTTTTATTATTTGATCATGACAGATTAAATTAAAAGTTTACTTTCAAAATAAAAATCCTAGTTTGCTTTATGCAATAGAAAAAAATTAAAACTGTCTTTCAGGTTAAAATTAAAATTTAGATCAGACTTGTAAAAAGAATATGCCACATCCCTAGCAAATTCCTGGGAGGTCTTTTTGATTTTTGGGATCAATTCCAATTTGAAATTACTTCCAGATAACGCTTTGAAATGGGCTCAAATACTATTGGTCTAACTGTAAATGAACTGTATCCAGAAATGTCAATAGTTAGTTAATAAATTTGCATATTGGACCTGTTCATTTGTCTATTTTCTGTTAGGTCGAATACAGAAAGTTGTGAAGCAATCTTAAGAAAAAGTACAATTTATTATTAAACATTATTTTTATTAGAATTGATTTATACACTCATCGATAACATGAACATTAATATCAGTTTAATATAAAATGAACTGTGTACTTCTATTTCTGTAATGCATCTTGCTAGAACCAGAACTATAACTGCGCAATTTTTGGGTGTAATGACCTTGATATTGCTTTCGTCGATATTTGAATTCCTCCAATCTATTCTAAAATTTTCCGGTCCAACAAAAAATTCACCACTTGAAGTTTGTGCTTTAACTTATTGCCAAAGAAGTGTTTTTGATACATTGAATTTTTAGGATGTATAGACTGTATTAGTAGTGTTGCACGTAATTTCAAGGAACGCGGCCCAGCAAATAATTAAACAAAAGGAACAAACGTTTTTCTACGGCAGTTATTCTTCAAGTTTCAAAATTTACCCTTATTAGTTGATCATAAGTCGGTCAGAAATTTTATTTATTATTTCAAAATGTTCCAATTGGTGTGTTATGTGTACAGGGTGATTCATTAAGAATAGACAACTATAGTAGAGATACTAGACACCAAAATATTACGATTTAGCCCAGCGTGCATTATAGCAATGTCGCTGGTTTAAGAGATAGGTGTTCAAATTTAAAAATTTATTTTGAAATTTTCTAAATAATTTTGAAAATTTTGATAAGACCAATTTCAAAATTTTGTACTTCTATGTATCCTTGGCATGAAAATTACGAATTTGAAACTTACTTTGGCATTGCTCGCACAGGGAGCTAGTTATAGCCAGTTTCTGCACTACATCAAAATATCAATTTTTGTCTGTTGAACTACGGTTGAAATAAATGAAAAATATGAAAGGTTGTTCAATTTTACTCAAAAAGCTACTTTTGTTTAATTCATGTAACACTGTTGATTTTTGTTGTTTTAATTTTTTTAAATTACCAAGTAGGTTCATCTACATTTAAGTGTCAATAAATAGCAGGTTACGGTGCGGGTTCTGGTAGTAGTTTTCATTAGAAAGCGTCATTTTTACGTCAGTGTGGTTAGCCGACTAGAAGTAGCAACCAATTGCCCGCATTCTCAATGAGTCGCGCCCCTCCCACCAATCCAGGCTAAAATACACGCCTATTTTAGTCCAGTATCACTTAGCTCCGCCCTCGTTCTTTCGATAATACAATCGTAAATCAGAACGCTCTTATACAATAACTATCTTTCCTAAGCAAGATGCACTATTGTAAATATCTATGGCGAGCAGTGTTTTTTATCAAATCTTCAGAATGACAAATTGTGTTGTTGCATACCTTATTTCCTACAGATTACAAACTAATTAGTTTTCTGTGACATACATCAACTGGCCTCCGCTGGTATTACTTTAAGTTTTATCTAGGCGTTTTTGCTAAGAAATCCAAATTTACATATACGTGCCCTTAGTACATACATGACAGATTTTTAACAACGGAATAAGTCATCCCTTTATCTGAAGGATTTTGAAGCAAGAAAAACTCCATCCATATCATTATAATCCTGTTCAAAATTTAGTACGTTGAAATTTTCAGACTCGCTTACAATTTACTCAATCCTTAAAAGATAAACAAAATGCAAACCCAAATTTTTTTGGTAACGTTTTTTTCACTAACAACGTTTACTAGAGGATGCGTTTTTAATTGAAAAAATAATCATTTGTGGGATTCGGATAATCCACATGTTGTAAGAAAAAACATTTTCAAGATGAGTTTGTTGGTGTGTGATATTTGGGTTTTTCATTAATCCTTCTGAACCGCCATTCCATCTAAATGGAGTTCTTTGTTTAAGCTTTCTTGAACACCATTTAAACGAACCTCTAAGAGATTACTTGCGCCATAAAACAAAGCTTGTGGTTTATTCATTACGAGGCTCAACCACATTTTCTTTTGTTAGTGCACCAAAACCTAAATGAACATTTTTCTCATAGTTATATTGGCCGTGGAAGTGTATTTATTTGACCACTGACGAGTCCAGATTTAAACGCTTTGAATTTTTCAAAAAATTAGTTATATCGAGGAGTTGCCACTGAAAATACAAGAAGCCGCAGATGCAATTAAAAAGTCTAAACAAGTGTTGTTTGATAGTCAAAGATCTTTCAGAAAGCGCATTGCAAAATGTATCGAGGTGGATGGTGGACATTTCGAACAGTTATTTTAAAATTTTTTATTGTATCATTACCAATTGTTATTGTTGTTAGTTATTTTTTTCTTATATTTACTCTGTATGGTTTGTAATTTTATAAGCAAAATAGGTACATGCAATCGTTTAAAAGCTGATAATTGAAAAACCAACAGAGTCACATAAATTAAACAATTGTAGCTTTGTGTAAAATGGAAACACCTTTCACATTTTTCAACCGTAATTCAACAAAACGTTATGTTTTGATTTAGTGCAGAAACAGGCTGTAACTAGCGCACTCTATGTCAAATTTTCAAATGGATCCCATTAAATTCAATATTATTTAGAAATTTCAAAATAAATTTTCTACTTTGAACATCCTATATCTGTTAAATCAGCGTCATTGGTATAATGCATGTTGGGCTAAATCGAGAGATTTTGGTGTCTAGTGCCTCTACTTTAGAGATTGTCCATTGTTAATGAATCATCCTGTATTTACATGCTTAAAAATGACAAGTTCAAACCTACACCACTTCCACCCTATTCTCGTCGCGACCAGTGGGAGAACTTAAAAAGTATTGGATAGAACAGTATACCCTCATTCTTATCAGAGGTATAACTGTTGGCTCCGAATATGCCTGTTAACCTGCGCATTGAATATCTTAATCTGTCTATAGAGGTTGAATAAAATTTTAAAGGATAGTAGTTTCTGTTCCCTGATATCGATGATTGAGCATAACAATAAAAAAATGCCCCATTAATTAAATAAAATAACAATTTATTAAAAATATAACTTATAACTAGCTATTTGGACATGACAAAACAATTTTGACATTGGCGAAGTATTTTGGACATGTCGAATTAATTTAGACACGTGGCGAATCAATTTTGACATGTCCAAATTGCTTGATTAAGTCCACATTTTTAATTTATTTTTATTTATTTATTGCGGTATATAATATATATATATATATATATATATATATATATATTGAAGTATTTAAAGGTTATGGAGAGGTCATACTGCATCAGAGTAAGCATACGATGTCGTAAACTCGAGAGAATGCAAGAAAAAGCCCAGTTATTTAGCTATTTATTTCAATAAAAAAATATATCTGGTAAGTGCCCGCATAAAAAATGATCAATGCATAAAAACCTACGATTAAAAAGAGTTTTTGTCCTTAATTAAATGATTTAATAACGGGAACACGCGTTTTTCAAAAGAGTTTCGTCCGTATGTTTTTATAAAAGCCTTATGTTTAGCGAAATATCTAATATAACGCCCAGCTGCTTGTATAAAATACTCGTAAATGCAAGTCAAGTTTAGGTTTAAATTGCATTTTCTAAAAGGAATTTTAATTTAATAACAACGTACTTTAGTATTTCAATTTTATTTTTAAATGCTAAAATAAAACAAACTGAATGACGTAAATAGCCGGGAGCGACGATAAAATTTGCGAAAGCAATAAAATAATGCTAGTTAAAGGAATAAAAGCTTGAATATTGATAAGATAGGTAAACCATATTAATTATTATATAGCTCGAGGTGTTAGTAGAACGATAAATCTTCGAATGTCGAATGACACGCCTTCGAGAACAAACCAACTAGAAGGTACTGGAAATTCCTGAAAATTCTAGAAGTCGTGACGTCAGAAGAGGCTCGCCTTATAAATCCAATCAATGCTGAATAAAAGGACAGTGCTGATTTAACCGTCATCTTGCTAATCAACTGATACGTTACATACTTAACGTTCTACCTACGTGTACTGTAAAATTTTTGATACTCAGAAGTGAGTAGATTATTTGAAATACTTACAATGGCTTCAAAATGGAGAATAGATAATTAAATATAGTTAAACTACCGCAAGATAGTTTCTTAATTGAAATAAAAGCATGTATGATTGAAATGGTTTGTTATATGGTATTTTTAAAACGTTTTGAACTATTTTGGATTAAATATTGATAATTACGTTCTGGAAAAAGGCTACAACAAACGGATTTGCAACGGTATAATAAATCTAAAAGGACTTGTGTCTAGTGCTTTTTTTTTGAATTTGGAGTAGTTTGTGTAAAAGGCGATACTTTGATTAGAAGGGTTGGTAATCTTACGGTACAGGATTTCGCCAGTATATAAGAAAATAGTTGAACGTAACAACGTACATCAAATATGTTTAAATACGGCTTTTAAGAGAGATGATATTAAATCATCCGGCTTATTTTGATTAATTTTGTACATAATAAGGAAGATTTAATTAGGCAGTTGTTTATGAATGATAATTACGAGTCCTAATTCTAAAGAGGTATTTTTGGACTTCATTTCTAGTGCATAAGATTTGTGTAGAATAAGTGACTGATTATCCAAAAGTTATATTTTTTATGTTATATTTGAGGTATTGTTCATGGACTCTATTTTTAGTACATAAGATTTGTGTCGAGAGGAAGTTATAATTGTTATTTATCGATGTTACATTTGTTCGTAAGACAAAGCTGTTGTGGATGTATTTATTGTTTGTAAAACAATATGTCGTAACATTATAAATATGATGTATGCTTCAATTGGTTTTATTTAAAAAGAGCTAGAAGAAATAATTAGACAGCGGGCAAATTTGAAACTTTTATCATAAGCATCTTTTATTCGGGGAGTTTGGTTCTAAACGTCGAGTTTCCCAATCCACAGCAATATATTTTTATGTTTAATCAACGATATCATAGAACAGAAACTACTATCCTTTAAAATTTTATCCAACCCCTTCAGACAGACTAAGAATATTTAATGCGCATGTCAACACCCATACTCAGAGCCCGCAGTTGCGCCTATCATAAGAAGGAGGATATGTGTTCTATACGTTTTCCGTCGGAGTTTGAAGTATCTGGTTCATGGCTGTATCCACTAAGTTTGAAAAATTGTTATCTGTTGCCGTGTTTGTTGTAAATGTTCTTTCAAGGACTTCAGCAAATTTGGTACCTCGGTCCTCGGCGCTCTATAACATACCATTTTGTCCTTACAAAAGGGAGAGACTAGGGTTTTTCCACGTCGTTAGCCTTCGGTTCGGTCTGTATAAGTTGCTTTCTGTGTAATGTATCGTTCACATGGTTGGCCCAGAATTCATTGTTACATTCGTTGATCATTAGTTCGATCGTGTTTTCGGTTGAGCTGTGTCTTCACCTTCGTGTCACGGGTATTTCTTCATCTTCTAACGATGGTTGCATTGTGTTTGATTGAATCATAAATGTATGCAGGAAGACTAGGTCGTTTGTCCCGCACGGGAATCACCTCGGAGCTTAGTTGTAGGACTTCCTTGAGCGTGTTGGTCAGGTATTGTACGGATTTGTTGATATCTTGTGTGCTTGTGTGTTGTAGTGTAGTCGACGGTAGTGTGAGTCTCTCGTGTAGATATCGATTGCGTATCAACACGACAATTCCTCCGTAGGTTAGTTGTCGTAGATTGGGATTGCCATACATTCTGTATGTGTCGTAATTCGCCAGGGTGTTGCGGGTATTGTAGTTGACCCGATCATCGTGAAGTGCACGTTGTGCTCTTGTAGGAAGTTTCTCGTTAGTGGTGTATTATCCATTGAAGGTTTACAAAATATCGTACAGCGCCGTCCAAAGTCATGTGATTTTGAAATTTCCGGCCACATATGAGCTAACTTGCCTAGGCGTCCATTGCAATATTTTTTAGATTATCCTGTTTGTCGCGGGGCTGCTGTTGATTCTGTTGTCATGACTGGTCATTTTTTGTCCGTTATGGCTAATGCTGATGCTAGTTTTGTGTGTTTTTTTAAATTTCTCCATTGCCTGCTTCTTTTGTTCGATCTGCCATCGGAGTTGGGTTGCTTTTCGTCGTCAATAGTTGTGTTGTCGGTGACGGTGTCTGGCAGCGGCATCATGTGTGCGATGAACGGGAAGGCACCGTGACGCCCAGTTTTGGTTTTTGTTAAGCCATCTCCATCGGTTTCTGGAGCCACTCGTCCTCATTGCGTTGCCGTAGTGTTTTTGCAGTAATTCTTAGATTGCCGGACACTTACGATAGTTCGCGGGATGTGGACTGCTGCAGTTGTTGGTACATGCAGCCTGTATTCCTCTAGTCAGTTCTTTACTGCACTTGACGTCTGAATACACAGTTTAGACTGAAATGTTCGAACCGTTGGCAGGAGAAACACTGGGGTAGCTCCATCTTTGTGGAAGAGGTTCGTCAGTTTATAAATCTCACTCGACTTCTAATTATTCGCTAGTGCTACCAGGAAAATGTTGCTGAATTTTGTCATTGTTTTGTAATTTGGGTGCCTAGATGATTGTGTAGTCCATGTCTGTGAATTCGATGCTGGTGTCTTCAGCCATGACGTTTTTCTAGACCTTTGATGGCGACTTACATATGGAATTCGATGTTGTTCGGTTTAATGTTCTCTTCTAGGAATCTGAACTCATTGTTGTCTGTCGCTAATATGCGAGCCGCTTGTCTAGAAGCTCTGATGTCTACATCGTTCTGTAATTCGTCGTTTAGTACTTCGACATGCTGCAGGGAGTTGATGAATTTTTCAATAAATTTTGGTGGGGTGCGGTTGCTCGTGTTTGTTCTGGGTCGTGTTCGTTGTTCGTTGTCTGATGTAACCATGGATATGGTGGCAGCGGCGTTTGCCTAGCTTGTGATGATGGTGTTCTTGTTTCCGTTAGGGGAGGTTGGTGCTGGTAGAGTAGTCGTCATGTTATGTTCCGGTGTTAGGCTTGTTGGATTTCTTGCTCGTCTTCTTTTCTGTCTCGGATGCTGATCTGTCGTCTCGACGTCTGCGGTTTTAAATGGACTCGTAATCTATGTCGTCCGCGAGGGTGACGGATGCTCGTTTCTTCAATAAGTCCTTGGTTGTTGTTTCCGGCATTGCGATGATGAATTTCTTTTTCTCTTTTTGCTCTAAAAAGAGCAGTTGTCGATTCCCTTGGGATTCTCCCAGAAAAGAGACGTTAGTAATGTCGGCGTACACTAAGTGCCGGAGTCCGTGATGTACACTACTGCAGCTTGAAGTTCAGCTCATTCGGGCGCCTTCGTAGAAAGGCGTAGAGCTGATTTGAAGTTTTTCCAAAATTGTAGTTTCAAGTTATGATGCTCTTGATGTTTATTCTCTCGAGGTCTTACTGAAACTTGCCTCCTCTTTTCATAGCGCTGTAGTTGTTTTATTATGGTGATTGCTTGTAATGGATACCTCTGATCGTAAATGCTACGTTAAACCTGGTAATAGCTAGTCATATCTGAAATTAACTTAAGTGTGCATATTTTAAAACACTAAAAGGACCACTTTCTTGATATAAAGTTTAAAGAGTTTGCCAGGTACTTTTCAATGTGATATATTAGTAGATAAGGAGGAACTGAAAACGTCCAGCAACTAGGCCAATCGGTCACTAGCCTTTTGCAAAGTGTAGCTTCTGATTCTGTTGTTTACGTTTAGGTGGTAGTGGAACATCTAATTTATGAAGCCCTAAGGGTTTATACATTTGTGATGTTTTAGACTTACTTGAAACAGTATGTGGTTATTTTGTCATGTTGAAGATATGTACCTTGCTCGGTACGACAATAGTTGGCGAAATTCTAAATTTTCAGATAAAGAAATTTTCCTTCTGGCTGAGGTAATGCCTTTGGGCGGAGCACTGGAGAATTATAGCATACTACTTTGTATTTGATCATTTTGAAATTATCATGTCGATGTTTTAATTTTCTACTGTAGAATATCTAATAAAAAATAATTGTCTACATTAGAATGTACGCTCGATTACACATTTTCTTCACTGTATATCCCACTGACCCAATCGTGGTATAAATTAAAAATTTTCGATTGCTATAGTATCTACGTAAGTTACAATTGTAATAACAAAAAAATTTATTGATTTTTTAATGTGTAATTGCTTCTCTGGGAGATTTGGTCCTTACCGTCCCCCCAGTTGCTAAAAATTTTGTGCTCAAGCGTTCATCAATACAGGGCTGATCAATGTTAACTTGGGTGGGCCCTATATAGCTTATTGAACGGCTTGCAGTATGTTATTGCATAGGACTCGTAATTTGATACAAATAAAGGCGGTAATTTGCGCCAACAAGCTTCGTGTATTAAATAACCAGAGCTGTTTTGGTTAACGAATATAGTTCAATTTAGGTTAACTTAACTCTTCTACGGACAATACACCACGTCTTGTTGTGCAAAATGAAACTTGTTTTTAATTTGTAGCGCTTGCCTATGTTAATCTAGCACAATATCTTATATTTTTAAAGTGTATAAAGGATTAAAAATGCAATGACGGTCGGTAGCCTAAATCGACAACAAGGAAACATCTAATTTTAAGCTTAGTTTAATAACTTGTACGTAACTGCTTTTCTTAGTGCATGCAAAAGTAGGTTGCTAATCTGGAACAACAGTAATAAAACCCACCACATGTTTCTTATAGGTAATAATTCTCTTCAACTGGATTTTTTACATATACATCCTTGATAATAATCTGTAAATAATGATTCTCACAGCGTGTTAGAGTAGTTTCGCTACGTTCATAATTTTCTTTTGCAAAATATTTTTATTAATTTTTTGAAGCATATTTAGAGTTTCTGCTGCTTTGTAAAAATAAGGCTAACGTTATATAACATAACCCACAGCTGGTGTTCATTTGTAAAGCGTAAATTAATAAATATACACACTTCGTTACGTTCTTGCATGCAGTGTTGCACAGAAGAAACACACCTATAACAATTCTTTTATTGCTGTACTTTCGTAATTCATTCCATCGTTGGTTAGTAATATAAATCCAGCATTCGAAGGTAGACAGGTGCTATAATACTTTACGAGTGTATTGTTTGCCGTACAATAAAAATACTGTACAATTCCGAGGTGAACGTACCTTTGACTTTTGCAATAGCAATTTCTATTTAAAAATATGGTAGGTTTCGTCATCTCTCTGTTACACACTCTTGTCTTGGAACTAATGTGAGTGTATGCAATATTTGAAAGTAACTATAAGTAGTTGGTAAATTTTTTCAGTATGGAAACTGGGGACACGTATCAAGCAAAACAGGACATTGCATGTTGTAGAAGTTGTTTTAAGTAACTTTTTTCTTCTGACCATACGGTAAATACAGCATTGAATGCCTGACATGTAACGGTTTTCTCGAATAAAGGCGATACGAGATAGATTGCTGCAGTATGCATTGCTCAAACTACTGATTTTAAAACAAAATTTATAATAGAAACCACTATTATTCAAAGTTAATTTAGAACAGTTATCCTTGAAATTGACTAAAATCGAAAATAATTATCAAAGGAAATATCTTAAAAGTTTATTCTTTATAGTTTAAAAACTCACGTTACGGTAAAAACCTCTCACAAAATAAGTTTCTTCCTTTGTGTGTCTTGTAGCTTTCATGCATTGTACACTCCACCTTTAATTTAATTTTTAGAACATCCGATTGTATCCCGATGCCCTCCCAAGATTCAAAACCAAGCAGATAACGATTCAATTCTGTTTTGTTGGTGTAGGGAAATTTTTGGTGTTCTGCTAAATGATGACAAACATGTTTCGATGAACTTTACGGTAGCTAGCTAACGGATACTATTTTGCTTATACGGAAGCTATTCATGAAGAAATTTTAAAATTGGGTAAAAGAAGACATACGTTCCTGGATTTATCACGCATGGAAGTTGTATTTTCGTAAACTTTGTACGAATGAGAATCATACACATTTCGATACTAAACACCTTCCTAGTTAATATTCAATAATTTTCCGAAATTTTCTTTACTTTAAAAATAAGTTGCTTAGTTTAAAGTAAAATTTAGAAAAAGCCAACTAACCAATGCTCAATTCAAAAACTTATTCGTAAAGATTATTTCCATATATTTATAATCAATCAGTAAAAAACGTGAGGTAATTCACTTGCAAGAAATTTGTATATCCTGATTGCCAATTTGCAGTATTCTTGCAAGTATGCCAATTAAAAACAATACTGCTAATATTACCGAATACTGCTCGTACTTCTAACACTGTCAACACTGCAGATGTTCAAAATATAATCTAATCAATAAATTATATTACGAATTATGCAATGTTATAATAATATACTGGCTGCGTAACCATTTGTTATGAAAACAATTTTCTAATGGGTATCTACCGAACTTGCGTGCAAAATAAAATTAAGTTTAATTATTGATGAACAAGACATAAAAATACATATTCGCTTACAAATAATGCGTAAATTATGTTTAAGATTATGTGCATATTACAGAAAGATAGAAAAATTCATGTTAGTGAAGTTAGCGGCTAGAAGTAACAGCCAAATGCCCGCCTCCTCAATAAGCCGCGCCTCTCCCACCAATCACGAAAAAAGACACACCTATTTTAATCCAACATCACTTAGCTCCGCCCTCATTTTTTCGTATAACACAACATCGTGTAAGTAAGGACGCTCTTATATAATAACTGTCTTTCCTAAGAAAACTAAATCAGTGCTTTTGTAAATACCTGTGGGAAGCTGTGCCTTTTTATTAAATATTCAGAATGACACAAATTTGCGTTACTGCACACATAACTTCCTGCAGATTGCGAACTTATTAATTTACATATGTGCCGTCAGTAAATGCACGGCAGATTTTTAAATTCTACATTCAAATAAGAAAGTTATTAATTTTTCCTGAACCGTATTAATTGGACGTCAGCAGTACCTTAATTTTTTTCTGATTAATATAAAAACAGCCAATTTTCAAAGAAATCTACATTTAGGTATTAAGGCGCTCAGTACATACGCTGTAGATTTCTAGGTTCCATGCCCAAACAAAAAAGTTATTAATTTTTTCCTTAACTGCATCACATGGTCGCTACTACTACTTAACAAAAGCAGGAAATTTGTAAAATTATCCACATTTAGGTTTTAAGGCCCTCAGTAGATATGCGGCAGATTTTTAATTCCGTGCCCACATAAAAAGTTATTAATTTTTTCCTCAAGTGACCTCTGCAACTGCTTTCATTTTTTTTTTAGTGAATACAAAAGCAGCGAATTTGTAAAGAACTCTACATGTAGGTATTAAGCTGCATATTTTTAGATTCCATACACAAACCAAAAACTTATTAATTTTTTCCTGAAATGTATCAAGTGGCCGTCAGCACTACTTTAAATTTTTTCTGGGTTAATACAAAAGCAGCGAATTTGTAAAGAAATATACATCTAGGTATTAATGCCCTTGGCACACATACTACTTTACAAATTCGCCGCTTTTGCATTAACGCAGGAAAAAATTGAAGTAGTGGTAGCAGCCACTTTATACGGTTTAGGAAAAAATTTAGAAATTTTTTGTTTGGTTATGAAATCTAAAAATATGCAGGGTATGTACTCAGTGCATACGCCTCAATACCTAAATGCAAATTTCTTTACAAATTCGCTACTTTTGTATTAACACAGGAAAACCTAAATAGCTTTTTTATTTGAAAGTAGAGTTTTAGAAATCTACCGGTACGTACTGAGGGCCTTAATACCTAATGTAGATTTGTTTACAAATTTGCTACTTTTGTATTGACCCAGAAAAAAATTAAATTAGCGCTGGCGCCCATTTGATACAATTTAGGAAAAACTTAATACTCTTTTTGTTTGGACATGGAACCTAAAATTCTGCAGTGTATGTGCTCTGAGTATTAATACCTGATTGTAGATTTCTCTACAAATTCCCCGTTCTTGTATTAACCCAGAAAAAGGGGAAAGTAGTGCTGGTAGCCACTTAATACAGTTCAGCAAAAATTAATAACTTTTTTTTGGGGCATGGAACCTAAAGATCCGCAGACCACGTACTTTGGGCCTTAATACCTAAATGTAGATTTCTTTACAAATTTCCCGCTTTTGCATTAACTCAAAAAAATTAAAGTTGTGCTGGCGGTTACTTAAAACAGTTCAGGAAAAATATTAGTAACTTCTTTATTTGGGCATGAAACTTAAAAATCTGGGGCGTATGTGCTATGGCGTTATACCTAAATGTAGATTTGTACAAATTTGCTGCGTGTGTATTAACTCACAGAAAAATTAAATTAGTGCTGGCAATCACTTGATACATTTCAGGAAAAAATTAAGAACTTGTTTATTTGGGCATGAAACCTAAAAATTTGCAGAATATGTACTGAGGGCCTTAATACCTAAGTCTGGATTTTTTTCACAGTTTCTGCTTTTGTATTAACTCATTTTGAGCATGAAATTAACAATTTACCGCATATCTACTGAAGACCTTGATACCTAAATGTAGATTTCTTTACAAATTCCCTGATTTTGTATTCTCATTTTGAGCATGGAATTTAAAATTTTATTGCATATCTACGGAAGGCCTTAATACGTAAATGTAGATTTCTTTACAAATTCCCTGCTTTTGTATTAACTCAGAAAAAATTGAAGTTGTGCTGGCGATCGCTTGATACAGTTCAGGAAAAATTAATACCTTTTTATTTGGGTATGGAACTTAAAAATCTGCCACGTATGTACTGATGGTCCTATTACCAAAATGTAGATTTTTTTTAGAAATTCGCTGCTTTTGTATTTACCAAGAGAAAATTAAAGTAGTGCTGGCGACCACTTGATACAGTTGAAGGGAAAATTAATAACGTTTTTCTTTGGACATGTAACTTAAAAATCTGCCGTGTTTGTACTGAGGGCCTTAATACCTAAATCTAGGTCTCTTTGCAAATTCCCTACTTTTGTATTAACTCTGAAAAAATTTAAAGTAGTGCTGGCGGCCATTTGATATAGTTGAGGAAAAAATTAATAATTTATATTTGAGCATGGAATTAAAAAATCTGCCACGCATGTTCTAAGGGCCTTAAAAGCTAGATGTAAATTTCTTTACAAATTCACTGCTTTTGTATTAACCCAGAATAATCAAAGTAGTGTTGGCGGCCACTCGATTCAGTTATGGAAATAATTAAGATCTTTTTTGTTTGATCATGGAACCTAAAAATCTGCATGGTGTGTACTGATGGTCTTAATACCTAAATCTAGGGAACAATTCTACGCTGAACTTCCTATTTATCCCAGATAAAAATTTCTCGTTAGTAGTCGGTTCCAAAAGGTAGTTAACTAATATCTTTTAGGATTTTGTGATGATAATGAGAGGACCAAACGTAAAGTTGCCCCATTCTGTTACCATTCCGCTGATGGAGCTTTTAGGTGCCCTTTTATTAGCTCGCTTAAAATTCTATCGCGTATATTCTATTCATAAAGTTAAATTGTTCACTGATTCTCTAGTGGTTCTTGCGTGGCTAAGAACTTCTTATTTACTTAAGTCCTTTGTAGGTGAGAAGATTGTATTTTTAACTATACCCAAATTTCGCAATGGAACCAATATTTCTGGCAAAATCAATCCTGCCTACCTGGGCTCTTGTTGTCTGGTCACGTGCCAGCGCATAGGCAATTATTTATGGTGGCATGGGAGTACTGCTATCTCCGATCTTACATTGGAACGGTTTTGTAAACCTTTCTTTGTTAACTTTGTGATGAAACTAACACAAAGACTGCATTGTGATTTTGAAATTAATCAAATGAAAATGGGTAAACTTCTTTCTGGTTCTATACGAAAACTTTCGCCTTTCTTGGATTCTGGAGGGTTGCTCAAGGTTGGCAGCCGTCTTCGTAGCGCCCGGATGCCTTACGATTTTAAGCATCTTCTATTGCTGCCTAAACGTTCACCGCTTTCCGTCCTCATATGGATCATTATCACATTTCCTTGCAATTGGGCCTTTCGACAACTCAAGCATTGATTCAACGCAAGCCTTGGATCGTCTGATTACGATTCTTAGTTCGGCAACGAACTCACAAGTATTTGCCCTGTATTCGGCTTGGCTCCAAACCTCAGCAGCCAGTTATGACTGATTTACCTTCGCCGCGTGTCCAAATTAGTAAATGTGGACGTTGATTTTGCAGGTCCGTTTCTGATTATAACTTTCAAAGGCCGAAATGCCTAAATTCGGAACTATTTAAGTATATTTGTCTGTCTATGCACCAATGCCATACATTTAAAACTAGTTTCTGAATCACCGACTGAAGCATTTTTGGCTTTTTGTACTCGATTTGCTTCCAGGCTTGGTTTATGCAAGCCTGTATATTCGGACTGCGAGAGAAATTTTATAGGTGCTTCTCGCGCTCTTAAGGAAACTAGTGACTTTCTAAAGTAAAATTAACAAGAAGTATTTTTGCTATGGCTTCTCGTGGAATTAGGTGGATATTTAATCCTCCTTACGCCTCAAATTTTGGTGGAATTTAGGAAGCTGGCGTAAACTCCGCCAAGGTTTTAGTGTATTGCGTACCTTAGGTAAGCAACCTCGGTATTTTGTGAAACTTTCAACTGTTTTTGCGCGCATTGAGGCGGTGTTAAATAGCCGTCCCTTTTGTTTGCATCCTTCTATCCTAACGACGGCACAGACTATCTCACTGCCGGGCACTTCTTTATACGTGGTTCTTAGTCTCTCTGAAATTCCTTATTCCGAAGACCAGAACCTTAACTTTCGCTGGAAGCGTTTTTGTCAGGTGACTCACAGTTGTTTTGGCGAAGATGGTCTAAAGAATATCTGAACACTTTGGTACAACGGAGTAAATGGCACCGTTGTGTTTGGGGATCCCAAAGCGGAGAACTTTCCCTGGTCCCGATGGTGTCATCAGAGGGACTTCGGAAAAATAACGGGTGACCTACTGACGCGCCCTATAAACTTATTTTTCTTCCGAAACAAGAGTAATTTTCTTTCCAGTTTTATTTATTTATTCTTCTTAATAATTCTAAAATTAATTAAAATTTATTTAATATCAGGTTTCCGCGTTTCACGTCCTATCTCGTATTTCATTTAGTTTTTAAAAAATTTCACGTTCCGGCTGTCTTGTTCGTTCCCGTACCGGGTATTCTTATTTCCGACTGGAAGTCCAGTTCTAGTATTCTTTAGTTAATTAGCTTGTAGTTTTGTTAATTTTAGGCGGGCGGTATATTCGCGCCTTATCCTTTCGTATTAATTCGCGATTATCCGGTTCGCGTCGTTAACCGCCAGTTTTTTTAAACACGTCTCATTCAATGGCGACTTTCACTCGTCTGAAGATAAGGATTATTAGCTGTCATATTAATAATAATAAAAAAAACAGCCACTATTTTACGTGCGAATGAAAACGAACAGATTTCAAGATTTGACTTCTCCCATAAGTACAAAAATTACTAATCAGTCGTGTACTGCTATTACTGCCGCTACTGCCACTCATGTGTACACCGACTGCCGGCAGTGAATTGTGCAAAATTTCGAAAAACAACTATCTTGTTGAGAAAAAGAAACTTGGTGGTTAGAATTGGTTTAAAGATACACGAGTTCCCTCCTAACTCAGTTGCATCACTGAATTTTACAAAAAATCGTTTTTGAGAAACGCTAATAAAAATACTGCAGACAACTTTACATTTAATTATCAACGTAACATCCTCAGAACCAGTTAATCACTAAAACTAATAACTAAAACGAAATAAAATATCAGACGAAATGTAAAAAATATTCAAACATTCATGTAGAAACAGTTTAAACATTTACTGCTAGGTAGCGTTACATCGACATCCAAAATTCTTTGAGTTAAGCTCTGGAAAATTCTATTGAAAAATTGAAGTCTTCCTTCAATGTAGGGGTTATTTTGAAAGGATTTCTTTAGCTTTCGTATCGTGTACCACAACTGTTCATTGTAAACTCGTCCCAGTAGTAGTCTATTTCAGTTTTCTATGTACTTTGTATTCTCTGAGGAGTACCATTCCTTCATGTACAGTAAATGTGGTTGTATATAATGTCAAATATTTGATTATACATATATTCTGTATTTAATAAAGCTGTCCTGTTTATTGAATGAAATTTTCCTATTCCTTGGAGGTCCCGTTGCCGTAGAGCATAACTGTTCCAAAAATTTACCTTTTCTTTAGCATGGAAACCCTAACGTTTTCTATGAATAACATCTAAAGTTAATGCGTTAATTAAACAAACATTTGTAAATAGAAAAGCATTTATTAATTTAAGTTAGTTAAATGCGTATAGCGCGAAAATACTCCGAAATTTTATAGACGCTTGTATGATTTACATTTAATAACATTACTATTTCATTATAATAATAAAATAGTACAGAAAAATAATAGTACAGCACTTTATTTTACAACCGGTAATAAAAACCGGGATTTCATATTTTGCTTATTGAATTAGAAAAACACACAATTTCCGGTAAATAACCAGTCTAAGAAAGTGTATTCGTAAACATTCTCACGAATTTAAAGAAACTGAAATCATTGTAAATTATAACAATAGATAAACCCATAAAACAGCATAAAATTTAATGTATAGCGACCAATAAATGACTGTGTGAGAATATATATAACCGTTCTTACCCATCGAAATGCGCTTGACCTCGATCTTGAGATAGTTTAAGTCGTACAAACCCTGAGAACGAAGAAAGTGGGGATTACCCAAGAAAAATTTTAACTTACAAAACCCCCAGATACCAATAGGAGGGATCGGATCACATCACAACACATAAGAGCATCTTCAATAGAGTCGAATAACACCCAATTGTCACCGTGCGTAATGAAATTGCTAAGCGAATAAATGATTACCTTTATTAAAAATTGGAACAGTATGTGAACATGTATCCAAACGTAGTTATAGTGCGAAATAAAAAATACCGGGGGGTTAATAACATGAAAGTGATCCGTGAGAGCTTCATTCCACATTACGTGGGGAGTTTAATTCACTGCAACCATTCTCAACCCTGGAAGTCGACAGAGCGTTTGCATAGGGTAACCAAATATAACAAGTTATTAAGTTTGTTTTATTTTAAAAACATTGCATGCTGATATTTGATAACTGCGATTGATGGTAACTAGAATAATGTATAAAACCTACTATCATTAAAAAGGACGATTAGGTTGGTGCGCGCTTCTTTAAAGCGGATTGTGGAATCATCATATTTCATACGTAAAAGCTCATTATTGGAGAGGCGAAATAATATTTAGAAATTTGTCTATCATTGATACATTTAAGTTGCTCTTTTTTAGTTCCGCGCATATTTGCCAAAGTATGGTTAAAACTTAATATTGATTTTGTTTTCTTTTGATTATTTGCTGTGATAATTATGTTCGCTAGTATAGGTTAGGTGTACTAGATATAGAATTTTTTTTTATTTGTGTAGACTAGTACAAAGAAGTAATAAGGGTGTAAGCAAAGCTTTATAAAGCTCAATCTGCAGCAAAAACCATTTAAATCATCTCGTAGGACGCCTACCGTCTAGCGAGAATCAAATCTGTGGGGTTGGCGCTCAACGGCGTTTTATTAGACAGAAAGTGCAAAGGTCTTCCCAATAGGTGTAAGTCAAAGTGTTGAAATTTGTATACCCCTAAAAAGAGTTGCTTTTTTTTTCTAGAACCCACACGTCGCCGCTGAAAGTTAGCTGGTGCATTATTTACTATTACTTTTCCTTCGTAGAGTAATTTAATTCAGGTAATTAACCTTAATATCCACATAAGAAACCCTACTCCTTATTGTTTTTAATATACATTTCAAACCTGCTCTCTTCGTTCCATTCTACTGAATGTTATTTTTGGAACAGTCCAATTCTTATACGTTTTGTTCATTTAGCCTTATCTTTCTTTTGCGGTATCAAAAATAGTTTTTGTTTAATCTTACACAAAATTACGAAGTTTAAGAATAATTTTTATTAACACTAACTTTTTTAATAAAAACACCTTAAATAATAAATCCAACTTTGTAGATTTCATAATCGTCTTTCAATAAAAAAACTCGCAGTAAATTTGCACGCCGACTTGTTTTCGTGGTTCATTCCAATACCATTCAATTGTTTTTAGTAGTCTTAGTTGTCCTGTCTTTAAGGCTTTCAGGTTGCCTCTGAATTTTAAAAAACTTTTTGAATTATAGCGTTCAATTTCGCGGATATCGAATGCTTCTAAAGATGTTGCAAATTCTTCTAAACTTACTGTTACTGTATATGTTTTGCATTTAGTTTTGTAATTTCCTGTTCTTCCGTGAGAAACGCTCGTTGTTAATTTATTTATCGAAAGAGTCAACCACTGGTTGTTCTGTTATCCGATACATATGATCTGACTTGCTTATTTACGACTTTCTGTTATGTATTGAAAAAACTGGTTTTGTTGTTCATAAATCTGACTGAGAATTTCTTGTTTCTCTTTATTTGAAAAACGACACCAGAATTTTACATAATTTTTGCATAAAATATAGAGTTCATTAATGCTATTAAAATTAAATATCTTAAATTTTAAGTTAAATGAATTACATTACGTTTATATTTTGTTACTAAACTTTAATAAGAAATTGCCCAAGTAGACAGACATAAAAGCATAAAAATTACACAGGAAATGAATGATGTAAAAAAGATGTTCTAGTAATTTTAATTCTTCTTTTAGAGAAATTGTAACGGTTTAGAAGCGTAGCAATATACCATGTGTTCTTAAATGATTGCCCTGATAACGTAACGTACTATTGCTCACCTTTGTTAAGCTGGCAGGAACAAATCGGCAGAATCGATTCAAACCTATTGCCTTATTCAGTGCTTATATTGGGCTAATTTGTGCCATTCATAAAAATTTTGTGCTACGTGCCGTTTTGACAAAAATCCTGGCGCTGCTAGCTTTGTATTAAGCTAGCAGACCACATGCAAAAACAAAGGAAAAACAAAAAAAGCTATAAATACAACGGCCAGAATTTGTGCTAATATGTGCAGTCCAAAAGAAGCAGCAAAATTAATTCATTCTGGTGGAAACAACAGCGAATTACATTTACCACGACTAGGCTCATGCGTAAAGAACCCGATTGCACGAGGGGAATCAATCGGTACTGCTACATTCGAAGCACACTAATTTGTGCTGCTCAAATGTTCACTCACGAAATTTGTACCTCACCCCTTTTCTGAAGAACCACCCGCGAAACCTACTCGGCACAAGAGTAAAGTATCTGTTTCCACGAGAAGAATCAATCGGTACTGCGACACTCGAAACACAGTAATTTGTGCTATTCAAATATTCACCCACGGATTTTGTACCCCACCCCTTCTCTGAAGAACCACTCGCGAAACCTATTCGGCACAAGAGTAAAGTGTTCGTTTCCACGAGCAGAATCAATCGGTACTGCTACATTCGAAGCACCCTAATTTGTGCTTCTCAAATGTTTACTCATGAAATTTGTAAACCGCCCTTTTCTAAAAAACCACCCGCGAAACCTACCCGGCACAAGAGTAAAGAATCCGTTTCCACCAGCAGAATCAATCGGTACTGCTATATTTGATGCACACTAATTTGTGCTTTTCAAATGTTCACTCACGGATTTTGTACCCTACCCCTTCTCTGAAATACCACCCGCGACACCTATTCTACACAAGAGTAAAGCATCCGTTTCCACGAGCAGAATCAATCGATACTGCGACACTCGAAACACAATAATTTGTGCTATTCAAATATTCACTCACGGATATTGTACCCCATCCCTTCTCTTGAAAAAACACCCGCGAAACCTACTCGGCGCAAGAGTAAAGTATCCGTTTCCACGAGCAGAATCAATCGGTACTACTACATTCGAAGAACATTAATTTGTGCTTTTCACATGTTCACTCACGGATTTTGTACCTCATTCCTTTTCTGATAAACCACCCGCGAAACCTATTCGGCACAAGAGGAAAGTATTTGTTTCCACGAGCAGAATCAATCGGTACTGCCACAATCGAAGCACACTAATTTCTGCTATTCAAATGTTCACTCACGGATTTTGTACCGCCCGCGAAACCTATTCGACACAAGAGTAAAATATCCGTTTCCACGAGCAGAATCAATCGAACTGCGACACTCGAAACACAGTAATTTGTGCTATTCAAATATTCACCCACGGATTTTGTACCCCACCCCACCCCTTCTTTGAAAAACTACCCGCAACACCTATAAGGCGTAAGAGTAAAGTATCCGTTTCCACGAGCGGAATCAATCCGTACTGCTATATTCGATGCACACTAATTTGTGCTTTTAAAATGTTCACTCACGGATTTTGTACCCCACTCCTCTGAAATACCACCCGCGACACCTATTCGACACAAGAGTAAAGCATCCGTTTCCATGAGCAGAATCAATCGGTACTGCGACACTCGAAACACAATAATTTGTGCTATTCAAATATTCACTCACGGATATTGTACCCCATCCCTTCTCTTGAAAAAACACCCGCGAAACCTACTCGGCACAAGAGTAAAGTATCCGTTTCCACGAGCAGAATCAATCGGTACTACTACATTCGAAGCACACTAATTTGTGCTTTTCAAATGTTCACTCACGGATTTTGTATACCTAACTCCTTTTCTGATAAACCACCCGCGAAACGTATTCGGCACAAGAGGAAAGTATTTGTTTTCACGAGCAGAATCAATTGATACTGCTACATTCGAAGCACACTAATTTATGCTTTTCAAATGTTCACTCACGAATTTTGTACCGCCCGCTAAACCTATTCGACACAAGAGTAAAGTATCCGTTTCCAAGAGCAGAATCAATCGATACTGCGACACTCGAAACACAGTAATTTGTGCTATTCAAATATTCACCCACGGATTTTGTATCCCACCCCTTCTTTGAAAAACTACCCGCAACACCTATAAGGCGCAAGAGTAAAGTATCCGTTTCCACGAGCGGAATCGATCGGTACTGCGACACTCGAAACACAATTATTTGTGCTATTCAAATATTCATTCACGGATTTTGTACTGCATCCATTCTCTGAAAAACCACCCGCGAAACCTTCTCGACACAAGAGAGTAAAGCATCCGTTTTCACGAGCAGAATCTATCAGTACTACTACACTCGGAACACAATAATTTGTGCTATTCAAATATTCACTCACGGATTTTGTACCGCATCCCTTCTCTAAAAAACCACCCGCGAAACTTACTCGGCACAAGAGTAAAGTATCCGTTTCCACCTGCAGAATCAATCGTTACTGCGACACTCGAAACACACTAATTTGTGCTATTCAAATAATCACACACGGATTTTGTACCCCACCCCTTCTCTGAAAAACCACCCGCGAATCCTATTCGGCACAAGAGTAAAGTATCCGTTTACATGAGCAGAATCAATCGGTACTGCGACACTTAAAGCACAGTAATTTGTGCTATTCAAGTATTCACTCTCTATACAAATTGCCTTTAAAACTTTATTCTGTTAAAAAAAAGCGTTACACATATATTTACATATACTTTATCTCTCTCTCATACTGGGGTACAAATTTCGTGAATCACCATTTGAGAATCACAAATTAGTGTGCTTCGCGTGTAGCATTACCGATTGATTCTGCTCGTGGAAACGAATACTTTACCCTTGTGCCGAAAAGGTTTCGCGAGTGGTTTTTCAGAGAAGGGGTGGTGTACAAAATCTGTGAGTGAATATTTGAATAGCACAAATTAGTGTGCTTCGAGTGTCGCATTACCGATTGATTCTGCTCTTGGAAACGGATAGTTTACTCTTGTGCCGAGGAGGTTTCGCGGATGGTTTTTCAGAAAAGGGATGTGGGTACAAATTTTGCGAGTGAATATTTGAAAAGCACAAATTAGTGTGCTTCGAATGTAGCAGTACTGATTGATTCTGCTCGTGCAATCGGGTACTTTACTCTTGAACCTAATCGTGGTAAATGTAATTCGCTGTTGTTTCAAGCCGAATGAATCTATTTAGCTGCTTGTTTTGGACGGCACAAATTAGCACAAATTCTGGCCGTTGTATTTATACCTTCTTTTTTTGTCTTTCTTTGTGCATGTGGTCCTGCTAGCTTAATACAAAGCTAGCAGTGCCCCATTTTTTCCAAAACGGCACGTAGCACAAAATTTTTATTAATGGCACAAAATAAGCACTAAATAATGCAATAGGTCTGAATAGATTCTGCCGATTTGGTTCTGACAGCTTAACAGAGGTATATTGCTCTTCAATGATCGCTTTTAATGAAACGGACATTATATATCAGTGTCTACGCACTTATAGTTTTAAACTAAATCAAAAACTTAATAAACTTCAATGTGTGCGCCACGTGTAGCACGCAAAATATTCAACCGACATTCGATTTTACGTTGCACATTCTGTAATTTTTATGATGTGACATCTGTCAATTGCATGTCTGGTGCGTTGTTGCACGATCGCTAGATCTGGAACCACTGTATTGAACCACATTTTAATATACCCCAAAGAAAGAAATCTAAGGAGGTAATATTCAGTGATCTCGAGGACTCTGGTATTGGACCATATCTGCCAATCCACCGATTTGGGAAAGTTTCATTTAGAGACTTGCGAACGTGTTGAGCCCAATCTTGCTGAAAAATGACAGTCGGTTGCATTTCCTGTAGCTGAGGAATAGCATAGTTTGTTAACATATCCAAGTACACATTTGCAATAAGTGATCTTTCAAGGTAGAATAAAGGGACAATCATTGTATCATGCATTAGTTTACATCACGCATGTTTTTCTGTTTCTAATGCGTTTTCTCTCATATGTGAGTTTCTGATTCCCAGATTCTCATGTTATGTCTGTTTATTCCGCTTACATAGGAAAACACATACGTTGTAAAAAATCATTATCCTCATCTGTAACGTGTCGTTAGCAAATTCTTCACGTTTGGACAATCATCTCGGTGCAATGCCTGAACAATTTAGACTTTGTAAGCATACAACTTTAGACGTTTACACACCACTTCATGGTACTTGAAGTTTCGCGCGAAGCGCCTAATTGATCGTTGAAGTGACCTAGTGAACGACGTTTGAATCATTCCAACAGTCTCGAGAAGCCGATGGTCTGCCACTGCTTTTAACCTCATGTACCCTCTTGTTAAAAGGGTTGTCGTCCATAACTTTATTAACTTGAAGTCAGGTGGTTCTTTCCATGGCGTGTCCTCAACATTAGCTGCACATGGGTCTTGGAGATTTCGTTTCTGCCAGCCGTAAACACATTGAACCTTTTCATGCGGAGAAGCCAGCGACAGCGTTCCTAGCGGTAAAGATGATGAATTGGACACACATGTACAAAAACTTTATAGGTGCCTCAATTTACCTGCAACAAAGAACTTCAGTTACTATCATGGATAAGATTTTATAAATTCTTAATCTGGATAATCATTTATGGACACCCGGTATTTTTTACTCTGCATATAGCTTACAATACGAAACCTGCTACACATAGCTATCTGAATTATTTTCAAGTTGTTTTAGAATTAACTCTTTTCTGCTCATTCGTTCCTAAGGTATTCTGCTAATTTTTCTTAGCTCGGACACGATTACTAAGGAACTAAATATGGTTCAGCATTTATATAGTAAAATAGCAACCGCGCTGAACATTTTTATTGTTCTGCTAATCAGAATTATCAAATATACAAAACAACCTGTGGATATCCAATACCCTCATAACTTAAATTTTTCAATAATTTTTAAAACATTGTAAAAATAATAACGATTTATTCATCTAATCAAAGTTTGAAGTGTGCCGGCAAATATTTGTAAATTTTGGACGTGTCTCCCTCCCGAAAAATATACAGGTTAAAAGTCCTGTTTACTGAAATGCAGTACTGTTATTGAAAATTTGCTTAAAACCAAAGAAGTTTATAAAGCACGTTTTAGAGAAAATATGAGAAGTATTGCCCGTGATATAGTTTCTACACTGAGAAATAAATGTTCAATTATACTATATAAGTAAGGCAATTATATCGAAGCCGCTGTACATATATTATTAATTGTCATCATTACGCTTTAAAAGCTAACTTATAATCTTTGCGACAGTTTTCATCTAAATATTTAATTCTTGTTTCCGTGTTTTAATCGTTATAGTCCTTGAATAATACAATAATTATAGTACTCTGATTTGAAAGGAATATAGTTTTGAAACCGAAAATGGCGTTATACAGGATTTTTAAAAATATGCCCATTGATTTTGATATTTTAAAATTTCAACTTATCAATACGTATTAGATTTGTAGAATTCACCTTAAAGTTGCCTAAATTAAGGTTGACCTTAAAAATCCTTTCCAGAATGGTATTATTTTAGAGAAAGGAAATCTTAATTAGTATACGGACTGTACGTAAAGCAGTTATCAGGATGTCCCTGTTGGTTTTCACTTTTTGAATTCAAATTAAGAAAAAAAAATCGTCTTATTTTAACAAACTTTTTATTGAGTTGAAGACAAAACGTGGTAAATTTATTTTTTAAAAATGATATTGTCTAAATAGTTACCCATACTCTTCTGACCCTCTTGAATGGGCTCTAAAATTTGCCATCACGCTCCGCAAAGTTTGCTCAGGAATGGCTGCCATTTCGCTCCGAATAGTAGTCTGCCAATTCCACCAGAGCGGCAGGGCAAAACACTCGGCTCTTTAAGATATCCCCATAAATAAAAAAGTCGCATGGCGTCAAATCCTGGCTTTGGGAAGGCCAATTGATGTCCTCTTCGGGAGATCAGTTTTCCAGGAAAAAGCGCCAGAACAACGGGTAAAAACCGATTTGAAGTGTGACTTGTGGCTCCGTGTTGTTGAAACAGGGTTTTTGATCAAATCTATCAATTCTTGAAGAGCAGGTGTTAAAAAATCACATATCATATCATATAGACATAACGTTTGGAATTTACCGTCATGACGTTTCCGCCATCATTTAAAAAAAGCGGACCCATAATCCTGATGCTGATATAGCGGCCTAAACTGAAACCGTTGGGCTATCCAAAAGCCGTTGATGTTTTGTTTTCGGGTTCGTTTCACACCAGTACCGACAATTACGTTTATTGACGAGGCCATTAAGATGGAAATGCGCTTCACCTAAGAACAAGATTTCGAACGATTGAAACCCATACAACATTTTGTTGGCGAATAACAGTCTCTCAGCATAGTCTGTCTGCTTCAATTCCTGTACGCTCTGGATTTTGTAGGTGGCATTCGTAAATCTTTCTCGAGGATTCGATTCACAATTAATGCAGATGCGCGCTTGCGCAGCAACAAGTTTCTTTCTTGCCGCATATACATTTTCACCATCTCAATGTTGTCAGGGTTTCTTACTGTTCTTATATTGTTAATTACGCGTTTATTCTTCAAACTTACTAACCCATGCCTTAATTAAATTAATGCTTGGACATTGTTGAATGTCATGTAATTTGTAATGCCGTCTAAACAAACGTCGAACGAGGTGCACGAATTGTTTTTGCAATAAAATTCGCGCACACAGAAAGCACGTTTTTCTCCTGTGTAACGCTGCGTCTTGACTAAATTTTTCTAGACCAAGATGACGTTTCGACCAACCGCACTCTTCCAAGCCATCTTTTTTACAGCGCGATAGAAAGTGAAACACTAACAGGGACAACCTTGTACGCGAAGTAAAAAATTTAACATGTAAAATCCTGTAATCGCACTTTGAAAAATGCACTGAATATTAATATCAATTTGAAACTCTAATAAGTGTATAAAATATATACTTGAAAATTCTCACTGTTTTAATAGGTACTTATACAAAATAGGAAACCATAATGTTTATTTAAAAAATTGCAAACTTGTTAAATGATACAAGAGTAAGGTAAAAAGTTATCGGCCTGACACAGAGATGGCGTTCCAATCAGCAAAAATTTGTGCTTTCCGCCTGCGTGCACATGTCATTAGTTCATATGACAAGTTTCAACTTGCTATCTCAAGTAGTTTGTTTACACGAATTTTTTCAAGCAGACACGTCTTATGCGTGTTTCCTTAAGATGGATAAACTTGAATATCGTGCGGTCATAAAATTTTTTCGTTTTGGCGGATTAACCCTCAGGAAATTCATCCGAAATTGACAACAGTTTACGGAGACCCTGCCTCTTTCTTGTCAACCGTTAAAAAGTGGGCAGCTGAATTTAAACGTGGTCGCACGTCTCTCGAAGATGACCCACGTGAAGGACGACCAAAAACCGCAACCACGCCGGAAACGATCGAAGAAGTGCATGATATCGTGTTGGACGACAGGCGAGTGAAAGTGAAGACGATAGCTGAGACTGTAGGGATATCGGACGAAAGGGTGAGAAACGTCTTACACAAAGAGTTAGGGATGCGAAAGCTCTGCGCAAGATGGGTGCCGCATTTGCCGATCAAAAGCAAATGCGAAAACGAATTTCGCAGCAATGTTTGGCACGGTTCGATAAGGATCCGAGCGATTTTGTGTGGCGATTGTCACTATGGATGAGACATGGGTCCACCATTACACACCAGAAACGAAACAGCAGTCGAAGCAGTGGGTGGAGGCCGGTTCTTCAGCGCCAAAGAAAGCGGAGTCGATCGCATCTGCCGTAAAGGTGATTGGCAGCGTGTTTTGGGATACGAAAGGGATCACGTTAATAGATTACTTTGAAAAAGGCAGAACAATTACAGGACAATATTACTCCACCCTTCTTTACCAGCTGGATGCCAAAATTCGCGAAAAGAGGCCTAGCTTGAAGAAGAAAAAAATCATCTTTCACCAAGACAACGCACCTGCACACAAGGGTGCGTTGGCGATGGGAAAATGGACTGATTTGGGATACGACTTGCTCGGCCATCCCCCCTATTCCCCTGATTTGGCGCCCTCAGACTTCTATCTGTTCCCAAACTTAAAGAAATTTGTTTCTGGGAAGCGCTTCATGTCTAATGAAGAAGTTGAGAGGGCCGTAGACGAATATTTTTACAGCCTTCCAGACTCTATACTGATGTTGGAGAAACGCTGGACCAAGTGTGTTGAAGTTAAGGGGGATTATGTCGAAAAAATAAAGTAATTTTTTTACTGAAAATTGCAGTCTTTCATTGTAGGCCGAGAACTTTTCACGTTTCCCTTGTATATAAAAATTACGACAAGTGTGTTACGTTTCTATTCTCTTCTACGCGCACAGGAACATGATACAAAAAGAATTAACAGAGTAAACAATACAGATATAATTATAGCGCCCGGCTTGAACTAAAATGTTCCTTAAAAACTTGTCCAACAAGCATAAATACACACAGACACCAAAATAAAACATTCTTCACAAATTTAGCCCGTCCATTTTCATCTATACACACTCAGAAACACAATACAAAAAATATCAGCAGAAAGAACAATGTACAAAAAAAGTTACAGCGCCCGCATGAAATAAATCAGTCTTATAAAGAATGTTTTCTTCTTTGCGGGCGTTGTAACTTTTTGTGTTTCACTTTTGTTCTAATTCCTTTTGTATTGTATTCCTGGGTGTAAGTGGATGCACATGGACAGGCCGAATTTGTGAAAATGCCCTCTTGGTAATCACAATACTGTTCTTCAAAGACGAAAGCATTCTTAAAAAATAATAAAAAGACAATGTTTTAGCTGCTAATAACATTTTCAAAAATTTAGCCTGTCTATTTTCACGCGTACAGGAACACGATACAAAAAGAGAACGATAAATACTAAACAGAAAAAGTTACAGCGCGCGCACGGAAGAACATATTCCTCAAAAACTTGTCCAACGTGCAAAAATACATACAGACACCAAAATAAAACGTTTTTCAAAAATTTAACTCGTCCATTTTCATTTCCACACATCCAGTAACACAATACAAAAAGTATCATAACAAAGATAAATATACAAAAAAGTTTACCGTGCCCGCACAGAAGAAACCGGTCTCATACAGAATGTTTTCTTATTTATGAGCGCTATAACTTTTTCATTTTGTTTTGTTCTAATTCTTTTTGTATCATATTGCTGGGTGTGTGTGGATGCAAATGGACCGGCTGAATTTTTGAAAACACCCCCCTTGTGAACCACAATATTGTTCTTCTAAGAAGAAAGCATTCTGAAAAAATAATAAAGGAACAACAGTATGATGCCAAGCGCATTTTCGAAAATTCGGCCTGTACATTCTATCTACACACGCACAGGAACACCCTACAATTTGAATTAGAACAATTAATAATACACAAAAAAAGTTGCAGCGCCCGCACGGAAGAAAACATTATTCAAAAACTTGTCCAACGTGTAAAAATACACACAGACGCCAAAATAAAACATTTTTCAAAAATTTAACCATCCTTTTTCATCTTCACACACACCCAAGAACACAGTGCAGAAAGTATCAGAACAAAGAACAGTATACAAAATAGATAGAGCGCCCACACGGCGGGCGCTGTTACTTTTTTGTGTTTGGTGTTGTTCTAATTCATTTTGTATCTATTCCTGGGTGTATGTGGATGAAAATGTACAGGCTGTATTTTTTAAAACTCCCAAAATACTGTACCGCAATGGAGAAGAAAGTATTTTTAAAAAATAATAAAAGGGTTATATTTTGGTTTCCAGGGGTGTTTTAAAAAATTCAGCCTGCCCTTATTCTCATCTACACCCGCGCAGGAATGCGATACAAAAATTATTATAGCAATTCCTCAAAAACCTGTGCAATATGCGAAAATCACACAGACACCAAAATAAAACATTTTTCAAAAATTTAACCGCCTTTTCTTCTACACAATATAAAAAGTATCAGATCAAAGAACAGTATACAGAAAAAGTTGCGGCACCCGGATGGAAGAAATCAGCCTTATAAAGAATGTTTTCTCCTTTGCGGACGCTGTAACTTTTTGTGTTTAGTTTTTGTTCTACTTCTTTTTGTATCGTATTCCTGGGGGTTATGTGTATGAAAATGAACAGACTGAATTTTTGGAAATACTCCTTTACAGCCACAATACATTTCCTTACAGGAAAGCCTTCTTAAAAAATAATAAAAGCACAATGGTTTGACTGATAAAGGCATTTTCAAAAATACAGCCTGTTACTTTTCATCCACATACACCCAGGGATCCGATACAAAATGAATTAGAACAAAACACAAAAAACTACAACGCCTTCAAAGGAGAAAACATTCTTTATAACACCGATTCCTGCCGTGCGGGCGCTGTAACTTTTTTGTATGCTGGTCTTTGTTCTGATACTTTTTATATATGTTCCTGGGTGTATGTAGATGAAAATGGACAGCCTACATTTTTGAAAAATGTTTTATTTCTGTGTCTGTGAGTTTTTACATGTTGGGTAAGTTTTTGAAGATATTTTTTTTACGTGCAGGCATCATAATTTTTGTAATATATTGTTTATTTTTCTAATTCTTGTTGTATCGTGTTTCTGTGCGTGTGTGGATGCGAATGGACAGGAGGAATTTTTGAAAATGCCCTTGGCAGTCAAAATGTTATACTTTCATTATTTTTACGCGGAACAGTATTTGGAGGGCATTTTTTAAAATTCAACAAAGAATTAGAACAAAAAACAAAACACAAAAAAAGTTGTCGGCGAAGCCGCCTTCTGCAGCTGGTTATATTGCAAGCTGATTTCAATAATTGTTTTCGGAACCATAATTAATAATTTGTGCAGTATTTGCTTACATTTTTAGATGATTCTTTAGTTAGTATGAGTTTGTCATTACTAGTCATACGAAATGGCGTGATTTAGTCACTGACATATTTATCTTTTATTTAAAAACTGTTAAACTAAGATACATGGGAAATTAAATCATTAAACTAGCAGTACGAAATCACTTTGTTGTGTCATGAATAATGTTGTATATATTAGTAAGAAACCCGATGATCTTACATCTAAATTTAACAAAAGAATTGTCGAGAGATGAAATAGTTTTTAATAGAGTGAAACCTCCCTCCCCTTCCCTTAATATCGATTTTATCCGACTAATTTTTATTTTGGTCTAATAAGTTTATTGACTCATTTTGCAATGAAGCGGTTTTTGTAACAGAACCTTAATTATTTGATAGAATATATATTTGGTACTGTTCTGTTGTAAATGACGTGATTTAGACTACATACTAGAAAGTCGGGAAAAGCGAAAATGAAATTAATGATTAAGGAAATATAAATCAAAACAATTCGGGAAAATTCTTAAAATCCAAGTTAAAATTACATTTAAATAAGTCCAGGAGTGATCGGATCTCGAAAAGAAATGTAATTATAAGTAAGATGAAAGAGTAATTTAAAATGGTCAGTAGAGGAAAATCAGGCAACCCAGGCCCACATTTCCACCAGCATCCACATTTCCACACACATCTGGACCAAAAAGTTTTCTTCGACTAACCATTTTTCATCTTTCGAGATAAATATCTCTTAAATTTTTCATCTTTCGAGATAAATGAGCATCCACATTTCCACACACGAGATAAACCTATTTTTAAGATTTTTTTTTACCGCTAACATTCTGGACCAAATAGTTTTCTTCGACTAGCCATTTTTTTTTATCTTTCATCTGAACCAAATAGTTTTCTTTGTCTAGCCATTGCATCTTTCGAGATAAACCTACCTTGTTTGGTATCAATTAACAATAGAATTTTCTCAGCTACCCGAATCTTTAGGAATTTTTCAGATTGCACCATCCCTAAGGGAGCTACCCCAATTTTAAGATTTCTTACCTGTAGCGACTTTTGAGCGTTCTTATAAAATTTTTTTAGTCATGCGATACATCTTGTTAGCTTAGAATTTTATGCAGAATTCGAATCTGCAAACAGATTTGAAATCGGACCACGCCCTGCAAAGTTATACTTTAAGCTCTCAAACCTCTAAATTTCGCCTTTGCTCGTATATATTTAACTCCATTTTTTAAAACCTTTTTCGCTACCCAAGGTATATGCTTTAACCAAACAGTTAGAGGTAGTAACACAAAGTTTAATAATTTATTTATCCAATTTACAGTTTAATAAACTATTACAATTTTACAAAGTATAGCATTATTTCCTGTGTGTAGCCGAAAGTTTAATCTGTAACAAAAAAGATTAATGGGTTGTTTAAAATAGACGTGTAACAAAAGAGATTAATGTAAAAGAGGAGACGTGTTTTCAGTCAATAAGACATATTGTCGTTAACAATATGTTTTACCGTCCAGCGACACCACGTGGAGGTAAACACATGCCGCCGGGAACAAAGGAAATTTTAAGGATGGGGGAGGGTAGATATGCTTATAACTAACTTACATACTATATATACACAATAAAATATAAACAACTTAACCTATATCCTTATGCCCCCATGCATATGTTGATATGCTTCCGGGGATGACGTAACGCTTGTCATCTGCGCCCGATAAACTGATTTTATTAATAAGCTGTGTATAAAGTTGGTGTTTCTTACTCCGGATTGATACCATCGTATTCATGAGGGCATCTCTATTATTAATAACAACATCCCTAAAACTATCTACACTAATCCCCGCCACCACATTACGACTCACACCCTTAATCTTTTATAACAATGTCTTTCTCACTAATAATGCAGTAGGACTTAGCCCTACTACCGACGAACTCCAACACCAAATCCCCACAAAACTCGTCCTTAAACTTACCCAACACCTTTTTGTTTATAAGTGGTATATTGTATTTATTGTTTGGAGGGTAATCACTTGTATCAAAATGCTCAATGTTCGCACTAATGTCACTGTATAAGTCTGGCGTCTCAACACTATAAACTAAAGAGTCTGTATCCGTATAAAGCAGGGACAATCTGGGACCATACAGAGGAACCATGGTACTGTAGTGAAACTCATACATAAGAGTTTTGGACAAATCTAAAATTGACAATCCTGCATAGATTGGTTTATTATAATTAATTTTAACACGATCCATCTGTATAATCGCCAGATTTTCCCCCAACACGGTACAACTGTTAAAGTTAGGTTTAGCTATTAGTCCACTCGCGCACAACTTTTGTCCCTCGTGCTCCCACCGCGACACAATCTTGACATCGATCCTTTTGTCCACGTTCTCCATTGTTTTACCAAAAACCGCATTGTTCATAAGTTTGAAAAAATCTTTTTCAAACGCGTTAGCGGCAGAGGTACGGAGATTCGTGTTGAGATCAATGTAGGGTTTGAGCCACGGTGATTGCTCGAACTCAACACACGGTGAACTGTAGTTAATTGTAAGCCATTGCGCAGAGCCTGTTGAAGTGCTCGGTAATGGATTACATATTTCTTCTTATCAAAAGTGTGGTGAGTAGCTTTGAGTCCTAGAAGACAGTGTTGGTGGAACCATGGTCTCGGGGTAGAAGGCAAGTCCATCGTTGGACCACTACATTTCACCGCTAATAAAAGGGTTCGGCATGTGAACCTACTGTACATTCAGGATGGATGCAAGTCCCACTACTGTTGGATCAAAGATTTGGGAAGCTAGTGGGTAAGCAGATCTCTCGTGAGCATACCCGCAAATGGATTTGCGATGGATGCTTGGTGTTTTTCCATCCGAAGACAAATTACACCAACACTCAACAAACGACTGCAACCATGTAGTGACAACCATGCCGAACCACTTCAATAACATTGTAGAGTTCACCAACATCCACAAACAAATGCGGGTACCGTTCGTGATTTATGCTGACTTCGAAAGTGTGTTGAAGCCTATTAGCTCTGCAGTTCCGGATCCCACCTCTTCCTTCACCAACAGCACACAACACCACGAACCCTTCAGTTTTGCATACTATATCAAATGTTCATACGATGACTCGTTTAACAAATTTGAACTGTACAGAGGACCTGAAGCCGCAAAAGTTTTTATGGAAAAGATGAAAGAGGAAGCCCAACGATTGGGAAAAATTTTAAAACAAACACCCCATGCTTCCAATGGAACCCCTAGATGAGTTGTTGTTTCATATGGTTGAGGAGTGTGGCATCTGTAAGCAGCCTTTGGGAAATGAGAGGGTGAGGATCACTGCCACCTCTCAGGGAGATTTCGCTTTGCCGCACACTCCCAATGCAACATTAAATACACGGTACCTAAATTTATCCCAGTGATTCTTCACAATTTGAGTGGTTACGATGGACATTTTATCGTAAGGGAGCTAGGATGTGATAAAGAACGTGTAGAGGTGATCCCCAACAATAAGGAACGATATATTTCATTTACGAAGTATGTTCGATTAGCAGGAGATGCAGATACTGAAGATGATCACAATTCAACGATCCAGCTGCGTTTCATAGATTCGCTTCGTTTTATGGCATCATCGTTGGATAAGTTGACGAAGAATTTAGAACCTCAACAGTTTGTTGAGGTCCAAAAATTTTTCTCAGACGACAGATCGCGTAGTTTGCTGACGAGGAAAGGTGTTTTCCCGTATTCATACATTTCTGATGTAAGTGTATTGAATGAAACCTCTTTGCCCGCAAAACATGCTTTCTTCAACGACTTATCTTCTACGACTATTAGCGATGCGGATTATAAACATGCGCAGAAGGTGTGGGAGGAGTTTCACGTACGAAACTTGGGTGAATACAGCGATCTGTATTTAAAGAGCGATGTTCTACTGTTGGCAGACGTTTTTGAAAATTTCAGAAACGTTTGTCTAAGTACGTACAATCTCGACCCGGCTCAGTACGTGACAGCTCCTTCTCTCGCCTTTGATGCAATGCTGAAACACACTGAGGTGAAGTTGGAGTTATTAACCGATGTTGATATGCACCACTTTATTAAGAAAGGCATTAGAGGTGGTCTCACTCAGTGTAGTCATCGGTATGCTCGTGCCAACAACAAGTATATGGAGGAGTACAACCCCAGTGAACCCTCCATGTACTTGACATACCTCGATGCCAACAACCTATATGGATGGGCTATGAGTCAACCACTACCACATGGGTTTTCAGGTGGTTAAACATCGATCAGGTTAACCATCTGAAAGATAACATTTTGAATATCCCCATTACACACAATATGGGGTACATCCTAGAGGTTGATCTGCACTACCCACAACAGCTTCAGGATTTGCATAACGACTTGCCTTTCTGCCCCGAGACCATGGTTCCACCAACACTGTCTTCTAGGACTCCAAAGCTACTCACCACACTTTTGATAAGAAGAAATATGTAATCCATTACCGAGCACTTCAACAGGCTCTGCGCAATGGCTACAATTAACTACAGTTCACCGTGTGTTGGAGTTCGAGCAATCACCGTGGCTCAAACCCTACATTGATCTCAACACGAATCTCCGTACCTCTGCCGCTAACGCGTTTGAAAAGATTTTTCAAACTTATGAACAATGCGGTTTTGGTAAAACAATGGAGAACGTGGACAAAAGGATCGATGTCAAGATTGTGTCGCGGTGGGAGCACGAGGACAAAAGTTGTGCGCGAGTGGACTAATAGCTAAACCTAACTTTAACAGTTGTACCGTGTTGGGGAAAATCTGGCGATTATACAGATGGATCGTGTTAAAATTAATTATAATAAACCAATCTATGCAGGATTGTCAATTTTAGATTTGTCCAAAACTCTTATGTATGAGTTTCACTACAGTACCATGGTTCCTCTGTATGGTCCCAGATTGTCCCTGCTTTATACGGATACAGACTCTTTAGTTTATAGTGTTGAGACGCCAGACTTATACAGTGACATTAGTGCGAACATTGAGCATTTTGATACAAGTGATTACCCTCCAAACAATAAATACAATATACCACTTATAAACAAAAGGTGTTGGGTAAGTTTAAGGACGAGTTTTGTGGGGATTTGGTGTTGGAGTTCGTCGGTAGTAGGGCTAAGTCCTACTGCATTATTAGTGAGAAAGACATTGTTAAAAGATTAAGGGTGTTAGTCGTAATGTGGTGGCGGGGATTAGTGTAGATAGTTTTAGGGATGTTGTTATTAATAATAGAGATGCCCTCATGAATACGATGGTATCAATCCGGAGTAAGAAACACCAACTTTATACACAGCTTATTAATAAAATCAGTTTATCGGGCGCAGATGACAAGCGTTACGTCATCCCCGGAAGCATATCAACATATGCATGGGGCATAAGGATATAGGTTAAGTTGTTTATATTTTATTGTGTATATATAGTATGTAAGTTAGTTATAAGCATATCTACCCTCCCCATCCTTAAAATTTCCTTTGTTCCCGGCGGCATGTGTTTACCTCCACGTGGTGTCGCTGGACGGTAAAACATATTGTTAACGACAATATGTCTTATTGACTGAAAACACGTCTCCTCTTTTACATTAATCTCTTTTGTTACACGTCTATTTTAAACAACCCATTAATCTTTTTTGTTACAGATTAAACTTTCGGCTACACAGGAAATAATGCTATACTTTGTAAAATTGTAATAGTTTATTAAACTGTAAATTGGATAAATAAATTATTAAACTTTTGTGTTACTACCTCTAACTGTTTGGTTAAAGCATATACCTTGGGTAGCGAAAAAGGTTTTAAAAAATGGAGTTAAATATATACGAGCAAAGGCGAAATTTAGAGGTTTGAGAGCTTAAAGTATAACTTTGCAGGGCGTGGTCCGATTTCAAATCTGTTTGCAGATTCGAATTCTGCATAAAATTCTAAGCTAACAAGATGTATCGCATGACTAAAAAAATTTTATAAGAACGCTCAAAAGTCGCTACAGGTAAGAAATCTTAAAATTGGGGTAGCTCCCTTAGGGATGGTGCAATCTGAAAAATTCCTAAAGATTCGGGTAGCTGAGAAAATTCTATTGTTAATTGATACCAAACAAGGTAGGTTTATCTCGAAAGATGTAATGGCTAGACAAAGAAAACTATTTGGTTCAGATGAAAGATAAAAAAATGGCTAGTCGAAGAAAACTTTTTGGTCCAGAATGTTAGCGGTAAAAAATCTTAAAATAGGTTTATCTCGTGTGTGGAAATGTGGATGCTCATTTATCTCGAAAGATGAAAATTTAAGAGATATTTATCTCGAAAGATGAAAATGGTTAGTCGAAGAAAACTTTTGGTCCAGATGTGTGGAAATGTGGATGCTGGTGGAAATGTGGGCCTGGGTTGCCTGATTTTCCTCTACTATGGTCAAAAGTAACAATTTTCTATATAAAGAACTGCTTTTAATTTTGTTTAGAAACACGATACGAATATCACAATTTCGCAAAGATAATACTATTAGTTTCTTTTACTAAACGTTATCATTGTAAAACTATACAAGAACTATTGTGTGGACGTCAAAACTTTTATCTCTCTGGGGAAACTTCATACTTTGAAGGTACATCCACCTCTCTCACTGACCTTCAGTATTGATGTACAGAATATTGTTTTGCTTTAGTGATTATAAATTATAATCTCTTTCATTCTCATTTTGCACATGTTCTATCTTTTAAATTGGTATTCATCTTGTTTGAGGTTTATGTGGAGATGCTTTTACTTGTTCTGTGATTGTTAAACCCCATTGATCATATTAGAATTTTTTTTGCAATCTTGTAAAAAATTGAAATCCAGAGCATTTTAGATTAGCTTGAAACTTTTCTCAATTTTTACAGCAAAAAAAAATAGTTTAAAGTACAGCGATGTAGTTTAGAAGTTACATTGTTCGCAGCGTTGTTGTCAACAGGTTCTGAATGAATTGTTAGACACGACGTTTTGACTAAATTGCGCAAGTTTTCTTTAGACCTTTAGTAGTTGTCTGCGTTTGCTTATAATACTATCGAACTGTTGCAGTACACGAAACGTTATCAGACGTTTTTTTTAGGCATTTGTCCACAACATTTGAAATACTGTTTTTAATTACGCATAACGATTTACCTTTATAATTTCAAATACGTTTAACCATCTAAAAGTTATTAATTTTAAACTCGAGTTGAAATAAAAATATTACTTAAAATTTTTTCATATTTTGTGATACAAAAACTTTGCTATGCTCTAAAACTTGTTATGTACACGCTATAATTTAATCAAGGTTGAATCAAATTATAACATTAATTACGATAGTTAAATAAATTATATAGCAATTTGAATTTTTATCATTTGTAGCGAAGTTTTTCACGAGGTTTGTGTGTATCACTTAATTTTTAATTTTGGTATGAAAATCAATGAAATCTAAAAAAAGGTGCAGCACTCCCCGCTAATAAAACAAACTAATCTGCAACACTCAAGATAATTAAAAAGCATCTAACGTAACGATAATTGCTACTACTCAATAAGTGTTGCCTGAAATTCTTGATAAAAAGTAACCGTTATAATAACAAAATTTTATATATATATATATATATATATATATATATATATATATATATATATATATATATATATAGTGAATAAGATGAAATAATAACTTAGTCTTTTAAGCAAAGCCCAAATGATCATTTCAAATCGAGCTGGTAATTGAAAGATGGAAAATATAAGGTCTTGGACGGGACTTGACGCCACCAAGACCTTATATTTTCCATCTTTCAATACTATTCGATTGAAATGATCATTAAACTTTGCATAAAAGATTATTTCATCTTATTCACTATAATACGATAGTATTTATCAACTTACCTTGTGATATATATATATATATATATATATACACAAGGTAGTTGATAAATCTATCGTATATATATATATATATATATATATATATATATACACAAGGTAAGTTGATAAATACTATCGTATTATAGTGAATAAGATGAAATAATAACTTTTATGCAAAGCCTAAATGATCATTTCAAATCGAACTAGTAATTGAAAGATGGAAAATATAAGGTCTTGGTGGCGTCAAGTCCTGTCCAAGACCTTATATTTTCCATCTTTCAATTACCAACTCGATTTGAAATGATCATTGAGCTTTGCTTAAAAGACTAGTTATTATTTCATCTTATTCACTATATATATATATATATATATATATATATATATATATATATATAAAAATTTTGTTATTATAACGGTTACTTTTTATCAAGAATTTCAGGGGCAACACTTATTGAGTAGTAGCAATTATCGTTACGTTAGATGCTTTTTAATTATCTTGAGTGTTGCAGATTAGTTTGTTTTATTAGCGGGGAGTGCTGCACCTTTTTAGATTTCATTGCTTTTCATACCAAAATTAAAAATTAAGCGATACACACAAACCTCGTGAAAAACTTCGCTACAAATGATAAAAATTCAAATTGCTATATAATTTATTTAACTATCGTAATTAATGTTATAATTTGATTCAACCTGATTATATATATATACACAAGGTAAGTTGATAAATACTATCGTATTATAGTGAATAAGATGAAATAATAACTTTTATGCAAAGCCTAAATGATCATTTCAAATCGAACTAGTAATTGAAAGATGGAAAATATAAGGTCTTGGTGGCGTCAAGTCCTGTCCAAGACCTTATATTTTCCATCTTTCAATTACCAGCTCGATTTGAAATGATCATTTGGCTTTAAGCTTAAGACTAAGTTTATATATATACACAAGGTAAGTTGATAAATACTATCGTATTATAGTGAATAAGATGAAATAATAACTTTTATGCAAAGCCTAAATGATCATTTCAAATCGAACTAGTAATTGAAAGATGGAAAATATAAGGTCTTGGTGGCGTCAAGTCCTGTCCAAGACCTTATATATATATATATATATATATATATATATATATATATGCACTGTATAATGCGTATTAAGTACGTGTAACGCATAAAGTATTATTCTAATAGAAAATTTCATTTATATTTAATAACTGACATCGTATTATTTATATTCTATGAGAAAATGTTCATTTATGTTTAATAACAGAAAGATCGTATTGCAAATATTTAAAGTAATCCTAATACGTACTATTTTTACATAAAAGCGTTCATTTTTATTAATTTCAAGATTTATAATTGTTAAGAAGTTCAAATTTCTAAATCGAATCGTATATTAAATATTAAGTGCATTAGAATAAGTTTATGAAGTTCGCGAGAAATAATGACGTAAGATGGGAATTGTATATGAGATAAGACAAACAAAAATTGTTAATAAACCTGTAGTCTAAAACAAATAGTTTAGCTACAAATGAACACACAAAAGAAGTATTAAAATGGTTTTAAAACCACTGTAATGTTAACTCGGTCACAAATAAAGTATACATTATAAATTAGTGAAATAGAGTGCATTTTTGGTGCCAAACGAAATAACTCGATGTACTTTAGCTGCTACTGAAGAAAGTTTAAAATTCTCATGTTTAGGTAATAAAATAATCACAACAAAAAATATCCCATAATGCTGATATGGCCACTGTATAGGATTTTTTTGATGTACTGTTGCGTTTGTTTACAGTTCAGAGTTTAAATAGAATACGATATCCTACTTTAAGTTGAATGTACTTTTTCATTACATAGCTCATAACCGGGGTTAGATGTCTGTATTTCACCTTTTGATTTTTGTGTTCCACTATGTGCTTAGGTAATATGCTCAAACTCAGTGTTGTGACGTAATTATAATTGGATTTAAGTAATTGGAGTTTTTGTCGTGTTAGTAGCTTAATGAGTTGTTTTTTGAAAATACGAAAACCCGAGAGTTATACCGACCACGAACTTGCAGATACGGTGGAAATTTCTAACATTTGTTGTGGAATCATATGTGCATTGCGATTCAGGATAGCACTCGCAATACGTAAGTTATTTCTTAAAAAACATGACAAAACAGCAGTCCTAAAACTTTTACTCAAGTTGGCCTTGGTCGGTTGTTTAAAAAACGGTCTAAGAGAAAAATGCCTTATAGGTTTTTGTTTAGCTAATCAATCTCTATCACCTCTTAAATTTAATAACAAAACGAATGCTACCACCCTGTGTGTGTGTCATTAATAAAACAACAATTTGATTGCTTCATAAAGGAAATAAACATCCATTGAATAGCACCGGCCTTTTTGACCTCTTCAGAATGTAGTAGTTTATAACCCTTATGAAACAACCAAAAACAATTGACAATAATAACTTCGACAGAACCTTTGCAAAATGTAAGAGTAAAATAGAAACGCTGTCAAGTGATAACCACCAGCACTAAGCCAGTGAAAGTACAAAGGTTAATTCGAAATTAAATTGCCATTTCATAGATAACCATTATAAATACGTTTTGCCTTTGGATTTAGGTAACATTACAAGCAAAAATTTTGCAGAAATATAACACACCATCGCTTGGGTTCGTTCGGTATAATATCCTGGAGGGTAAAGTTCGCAATAAAACAACGTGTATGTATGTGTGTATATATATATATATATATATATATATATATACAAATCAAGTTAATATTTGTATAGCAGTAATGAAACAATAATTTGATTGTTTCATAAAGAGAATAAACGCCCATTGACTAGTTTCGGTCATTTGGACCTCATCAGAATGGAGTAGTTTAAACCCTTACAAAACAACCAAAAACAATTGACAATAATAACTTGAAAGAACTTTTGTTAAATGGAAGGAGTAAAATAGAAACGCCATCAGGTGATAAACACCAACACCAGGCCATTGAGGGTGCAAAAGTTAATTCGAAATTAAATCGCTATTTCATAGATGGTCATAATAAATACGTTTTGCGTTTGGGTTATTAGGTAATATTGCTAGCAAAATCTTTGCAGAAATATAACACGCCGTCCCTTGGCGATGCTCCGTATACTACCCTGGAGGGTAAAAATCATAATAAAACAACGTATACATAAAAGAATTGCAGTTCACAAAGATTATTTGTTGATAAGAAAATAGTAGTAATATGTATAAATAAACACACTTCATAAGAGCGTTTTTAAATCCTAATATTGTTTATAATTGTTTGTTAATAACTAACGTAACCGCTAGGTGGACATTTTCACGCATGCGCAGCCGTCTAATTAGGATTTGTTTACTACTACTACTACTACTAAAATAATTTACGTCCAAATTTACAATGTAAATTAATCAATACTCGCTTACTTTTCTAAATTGCTACATATTAACAATCAAGGTGACACAATTACTCTTAAACTCAGTTTTATGGCATGGGTTTACCCAATGTCTGTTCTAATCCATATTCTGCAGTGGAGCTCGCTGGTAATACTTACAACATGAAGCGGTATGATATTTAGGAATTTTGGTAGGAATAACAGGTAAACACTCCACTACATAATTTAAAAGACACGACTTTCACACAAGCAGTTAAATATAAGACTGTTAAGAGAAGAATACTCTCATGGCGGCTCCTTTACCCGCAACTTGCAAACCACGACCCTTCTTTGTTCGTCATTCTGATTGGTCGGAACGGCGACATATGTCTATTACGAACCGTGAGAACAGTATTTGTCACAAAGTACATGATAATCCTCCCCACGCACGCGCGTGCGCGCACACGCAACACACATACCACACAACCACACACACATCCACGCCACCACATACACACGCATTCACGCACGCACACACAACACACATACCACACATCACACACATACCAAACACACACACGCGCACACACACCTTCGGGAAACACCAGTATCATATTTAATATGCGTGATCTCCTAATTTCTAAAACTATATTACACAGCTATGTAATATACTTAAATTAATTTTACAAAAAATTCCCGTCAATAATTATTTACTAAACAATTTTATAAAGCGGTTTTGGCGCATAGCAATCAGTATTTGTAAGCAGCGTAGGAATTTTCGAATTGTTGCCTAAATTTCAATTCATTTCTATTAATTTTTTTTCCAATAAATTCCTAAACATTTTTGAACTTTGAATTCTTTTATTTATTATTTCTCTTAGATTAGTTTATATTTAAAAATCAATTTCCCGCAGACTTAAATTGTATAATTTTTTAAGGGGTTGTTTCATAACAAAAAGTGTTATATATTTATATTCGTGAGACCATCCCTTATCAAAATATATTGATGGGATTTAAGGGTATAGCAAGGTCATATCGCAGCGTATGATAAAGATTGTACTTTTGAAATTCGAGAAATATACCAAATCGTTTAGACATTTAATTATATAGAAAACGTGTTTGTGAAATACCTTATATAAATGTATCGATTACGTTTGACGGATATAACTGTGATTATTAGAGGAGTTTAATAACAAACGGATCGTGTTTCAGATGCAAAAAAGACATATATTACTTTCGACGCATAAACTAGTGTTTATTAAAAGAGTTTCAGTGATTACATTGGTTTCGTTTCATCTTAAAAGATAAGAATTAAAAAGCTGGCAAAACTAATTAGATGACGGGCAACATTTATTCATCCTGCATAGCACTTTTATTGACCTCCAACGTCGGGTTATTAGAAGCATATAATCCATAGCAACTTTTATTGACATCCAACCCGGGGCATTCATATTGCTAAAACGAAGTCCTACCAAAGGATTAATGGTTTTAACAGCAATTTTTCCCTCTTTCCGAAAGTGGCGAAATTATTTTTTTATGGTTTTTTTGAAGAGTATGCAGTGGATCTTGCAAACTTTTCGCACTACATATTGTCTGCTTACCCTTTAAATTATTTATTTTTTACTTGGAAACTGTTTGAAATAATTACAACTAGAAAAGTTCGTATGTGCAAACACTAGCTTTTGAGATCTGAAACTGTTTTCTGTAATCATGTGCTTCCTTATAAACTATATACATTACCCGGATCTACAACTTCCAGAATGATTCAGGATCTAGAATATATAAAACCGCCTTAAGTCGCCACCTGGTTTAATAATATTTATTTTCTTATACAAACATTATTATTGAACGGGTTCCATGCATTTACTATTTATTTTCACTGTAATTGGAGATTAGATAAGGTTTGATATGTTGGCTGGAGTTGTTCCTGTCGGGGAAACCGCTCCCAATGAGTTGTTTACCACATGAAAAATAAATTACAAATAATCTAACAACTATGACTATCGCAACGTCATTGATTATAAACTTTGTTATTTAGGTGTGGAATGTATTAAATTCAAACATACTACGATACAAAGTTCAAAATCGTGGAATAGCTTGTTACTTTCACAAATAAAAGGTTATTTTAAATTAGATTCTAGCATTGGTGTTGTCTTCGGCTCCACATTTGCAGTATTTTTTTACTGCGATACCTAGAAGCAAGCAAATCATGGTCGCCATAATCTAATCGCGGGGGAGTGGGGGCATTACTGAACACAGTGTAGATTTCACTTCTGGAAACGCTATGTATCATTCGAGAACACGACTTGGCGCTACACACGGGCATCTTAAAATCCAAACTCGACATCGGTACAAAATTAAGTATGTCGTCTCTTTTTAGTTGTATTCATTATCATAATGTCTGCATCGTTTTAGAAAGCATTAAGCGAACTTACAGTATGTGGAACTGTTTTGCTATATATAAAACAGGTCGATTGACAAAAGAGAAAATTAAGAGAAGTGAATCACCTTGATCGTTTAATACTTGTTTCTATACGACCATCTGCTCAAGTGAATTATTTATTTCACAACCGCTATTTACAGCACGACAAACGAAAACGCAAACACGAAGATAAGTGTTTTTTTCGTATTTTATTATCGTTGAACAAAACAATTCTGTATGGATTTGTTGGAAAAATTAGCAAATTAAGAATTTGTGAGTTTAAAGTTGTAACGATGCATTTAAATGCTAGCGCTAAAATATCAATTAACCACGTTACTAAATAAACATTCCCATTTTTTTTAATAAGTCAGTCTTTTTTTATTTCTTTCTTGGTCGTTCAGGCTAAGCTTTTGTAATTTTTCCAGATTTTACGAAAGCGAACCAATTGTGTGCAACATGCGTTTATTCATCCGTTTGTAAAATAAACTTTGCATAACTTGACTATAATTTCCATGAGAAATTTTAAGTATTTTGTTTTATTTTAGAGACTTGCTCTTCCTAACCTAGTACTAATTTTATAAACCACTACCGGTTTTGTAAGTGTAGAGTGAGACAAATTTTCTTAAAATATATTTTTAATATATACCCAGGGACCTAAGATGAACATTGAATACAGTTCCACATTTTGACAATTGATTCCACGTTTTTGCGCGACTAGGTAAATCCCCACTTGTAGACTATCATCGCCTTTGGAATAGATTTACCAAGTGTTTCGTATTGTTTAAAATATTGGCGAAATATGGAAGTCTCCAACCGACCAATTATGCCAAACTCGCACTTTTACAACCACACAATTAAAACGAATCCACCCAAAACTTACATGGCTAACAACATAACCTTAGAAATCTAAGATTTAGATTTAGCTAAACAATAAAGTACTTTAGTATAAATTAAATTCTATTGATTTTATTGTACTCTTATTAAGGCAAACACATCGAGAATTTAGGTTAACACTGCTGTTCACCCCCGTTTTTTTAGCTAAGCGTTCCTTAGTCGTACCATAGATGTTCTTTATCGAAGCAAATTTTAAATTAATAAGTGTTTAAGTTGAAAAAAAGCTCTTCACCAAGTCAACCAAGCTTAAGGCAGCTCAAAGCACAGTTTTCTTGAGTCTGTTATTTGAGATGTCCACAAATTTGAAGAAAGACTGAGTTTATCACACGATTGGACATCAAACATTTTATTCACCCGTCAATGTCCAAGCCATTGTAATTTAATACAATGTGTTAAAGCTTTTTAAAGGATTTCTAACCTTTAACCCTTTAAAATTCTTTACCTTCTGTATACCTGTTTCTTTTGTCCTTGGTTATATACAGTCCTCGGTGCATCATAAACAATAAGTCAGTTGAGTATTAGACTTTGATCAAGCCGGAAGTGCGTGAAAATTTATCGACGCGAACTCACGGTGTCATTACAACTTTGTGTGGACAATATTGTGCAGTCATGCTGACAGTCCGTTATAAACATTTTTTATGGAATACTTCATGACCTATGGAGTTATCATCGCAGGAGATAACGCAGTAAGTGCCAATATTAATTTATTACACTCTCCATATCATTCATAATTTTGGTACTTCGAGCCGGATTCTTTTTTAGATTGATTACTCAACTCAGGAATTTCTATTGCCATTCATTGCTCCTTAATTCTTATCGTTTCGTACTTTTTTTATATCTCATAATGTAAAGTTTTAAAACGCTACTTATAGAATTTCGTTGAATGGTGGTATATGCAGTCAAACTTTCTATAAGCAGAAACGCATTATTTAAAAACTCGGGTAGGTTTAGATGCTTTATGCTGGTGAATTTCGTACCATGACGTGACAACAACATTGTATGTAATACTCGTCTGATATTTATGTTTAACAGCTTATAACAAGGCGAACGTCACCCTTTAACTGGTTTTGTTACTCATTGGTGTTTCTGTGTAAAAGCTTTTAGGTAAAATTTCATAATTACAATTTTATTACCTAATGCGATTAAGCAAATTTTGGTTATTGGTATTTGAAATTGTATCGTATCATTTGCTTGCATAATAGCGCAATCCAGAATTTCAATGGATCGCTTAATTTTGGACGAATAGGATATCTGAATTATTACTTAGTAGTGGAAAATTGAAAAAACCCGCGAAAATTGGATAGCGGTAAAATTGATGACTCAAACCGCAATGGAAATCAAACAAGAATTTGGTGTTTCTTATCATGCTTATATCTTGGATGAAAAAAATACCGAAGGCATTTACGAAATTGGATCGCTATCTCTCGAATTGAATAAAATATTGCTGTCAATTAAAATTTGTATTGCTCAGTTTGAAGACATATTTAATTTGTTGTATATTAAACCTAAAAATTCGTTTGAAAATATCTCACATACCGGTATTAGCAGTATTAGCAATATTCGATTGCCACGGATAACAATAGGAAAGTTTTCTGGAAATTATCATAACACATTCAAAAATTTAGTTTATGACGATCCGAGTTTGTTGCCTATTGGAAAATATTTCTTTTTATGGATTCTTTGGATTCGAATTCGAAAAATTGATTCGTTATCTTTCTCTGAGCAGTGAAAATTTTGAAGCGGCATATTCGATTTTTGTTCAGCGCTTAAAAGTCGCTTATTAGCAAATACGTAATTTTCAGCGTTGGAAAATATTTCTACAGCTCGATCTAACTCACATGTAGAATTGAGAGAATTACTAAATTGCTTTGTAGTAAATTTGGCTGTTTTGAGCCAAATGAAAATTGATTTATTGGGTTTAATTCTTTTCAATATGTTTTCAATATCGATTTACTAAAAACTTCCTAGTTAGAAAATACTCAAGATATTCCAACGTACTGGCAATTAAAATTGTTTGTTGAAAAGCATTGTAAGGCGCTTGAAGTCGGCAGTATGATATTTCAGCATTTCAAATAAAATCTCAAACCGCACAGTATGAACGCGGACTTTGAAAACGCCCGAGTGCGTACTCAAAATCACAACCTCGCACTTCTTTAGAGCCAACATCAAATATAAATAAATGTTTATGACACAACACCTTATTTATATTAATGTAAAACATTTCTTGGGAAGTCACCTCAGGAACGTTACCATTTTGTTAAAGAAAGGGGTAGGTGGTACATTAATTCTTGCATGAACTCGCATCATGTTACCAATTATAAATCAAAGAAACTGCAAAAAGTGTTCAAAACCTCATAATATATTGTTGCATTTTGGAAAATTTGTAGTGCAGATTGCGGAAGTTTCATCTTTCGTGTCAGTGGAATCATCTTCTGTATTTGTGATTTCATCATCACTAATTCTGACGTCTTGTTCGACCTCTAAATTGGAAACTAACTCTACTGCCAGTAGTAGATTATTTTCGACAAGATCATCAAACACGGACACCCTGTTATCTATGGCTGCAGTATTCGTTTATGATGTGTTTGTAAGAGTTCAAACCGTAAGAACTCTATTGGGTAATGGTAGCATGGAAAGTTTTACGACTGACGCATGTCGCCAGCGTATCTTTGAATAAATTAAAAGTTTCTATAAAGGTAGAAGGGTTGGAATTATCAACGTCCCAGATTTCAGGTGCATTGTCATGTAAAATTCTACCCCAAGGACATAGAAATACTCAATATCATGTAGTCTTTGTTGTCGCGGAAATTTGCAAAAAATTGCCAACGAGTTGCCGTCGAATAAGTGGTTGCAGACGTCCGACTTAGAATTAGCGAACGAAGATTTTGATAAATCCCGCACAATAGAAATCTTGCTTGGGGCAAATATTTTCGCTCATATTTAGTCGAGTGAATCTCGTATAGGTTTGCGGGATGAACTTGTTGCCATAGAAACAACATTGGATTGGATACTAACACGAAAACTTGTTTCTCCTGTCTCGTCATGCACCTCGTCATGTGCAATTGTGGAACTGTTACATTCTAATTTGCGTCGTTTTTGGGTATTAGAAAACATTTAATATTCCTCTAAGTTAACCTCTGCTGAAGAAGCATGCGAGAAACATTTTTTAAGATCATTTCTAGAGAAGATGGTGGTCGTTTTGTGGTCATGTTGCCGTTCAAGAGCTCAGAACCTATTTTTGTTGATTCTCGTATTACACTACTCTTGGTGAAAGTTTATATGGTTGATAAAACAATTTGCAAAGTATTACACTTTAGATGGTGATACATTTATATGGTGATAGATAGTTCTTAAAAGTCGGTAATACAGTTACCAAAGTTCATAAGATACATCGCGCAAGCGCAATGGATAAAAAGCAATGCAACGCCCTGGCGGCCGGAAGCGCCAACCTTATGACAGGTTCGCGTGGCCAACTACCATGACGTCACCACTGCCAAATTTACATTGCGTAATAGTCCAAAATATAAAAAGTTAAATAAACAGGTAACACAATTTACTCACCCCGGAAATCCGAACCAAAGTTGGCCTCTATCAGGGTTCCTCAGGGCTCCATGTCGGAGGGATTAAAGATGGCGGTTCCTCCGGAGCGGCTAGCGGAGCATGTACCTCAGGGTCGTGGAGTCCAGTTTGCCGAAGGTTGCTGTAAATTTACCTACGCAGGGAATGACGGAAAAATGGTAAAGGAGCGACAAACAAAAGATAATCAAGCAAAGGAAATCTACATAGGTACAGCTACGATACGTTACCAAAAGAAACGTCCACTTAACTCCACGAACAAAGGCAAAAAGCCACGATTCAGAGCGTCACCAAAACTCGTCCCCACTCTTTGTCTAGTATTGGTCTACCCCTCTAGGGTTGTGCGATCTGCGCAAACTCACTACTATGACGTACGGAAGTACCGCCTAGTCTATTTAAAATTCCCGCGCACTGCGTATTTGAAATTATGGCGCGAAACTCCCGTATATCAAAAACTAACCTAAAAACATGTTTAAGTGGCAATGGCACGTAACAATCGCCATTCGTAGATTTCTTTCATTGGAGCGGCATTTGGAAAAGGACTCGCAGTTACATACTTCATATCGCGACTTTATGAGGCATTACATTTGAGATTGGTCGTATTACTCCTTGTCCGATGCCGTATAAAAATTCATCCATGGGTCGTCCGGATACTACATACGTCATGCCGTTGTCAAATCAGATAGTTCAACAACCTAACATCAAGAAGATGTACATTCAGATTTTGGTTGCGCCAGATCATCGTCAATATGAAAATATTGCTTGGAGATTTAAATCGTCGAATCCTATCATAGGTTATGGGTTGAACACGGCCACGTTTGGAATCACTTCTTCTCCATTTCTAGCGTTGAATGTCATTCACGAACCAGCTCAAATGGAGTCAAACACATTTCCTTGTACCGCTGAAGTTTTAGCATCAGACACATACGTTGACGATGCGAAGGAAGAAGCAAAACGCTCAATTTTTGAATTAAATCAAATCTGTAACCTGCACTACGCTCCTACAGAAAGATCAGACCTTCCCGGAGGCGTGGACACGAGTGGATGCCCTTGATGTCGGCCCGGACTAGCGGCACCCCTCGCATGCGGTATTGTTCGTGATCCTTTTTAGTTTTACCTGTTACAACCTGTGAATATTTAATAATAACTCGTAGATGGATTTACGTAGTTTAATGACTTGTAACCAATATTATTACATAGAAAACAAACACAGCTAAATAGAAATTCGCAGTATATACCGCAATTACACTGCGGTTAAAGAAACAACAAAGAACAAACACTACGCTATAACTTATCTGTAAAATACAATCCAACTGATCATCAAACATTAGCATCCTTTGCCACTCTCTTACGGGTCACTTTATAATTTAATTTCAACGCGAAATTCACAATTAAACTAAGTTCTAAAACACTCGACACCTGCTAGGATAACGTGACGCGCACCCTAGCGCGCTTAAACTCGACTCTCTGTTACCTATCGGACCATTTAAACATTACTAATACTTCTCCCTCTTATTATAGGGGCGGCCTAGTACATCACCCCCCTATAAGTTAAACTTAATTGCTAAACATATTTTTGTAATTAAATTGAACTTATACTTAATAATTACCGTGTTAAATTTTGATACGGTACAACATACGGTTTTAAATTCCTAACATTCTGTATACCCAACAAGAGACCCCTAGTGTCGTCCCGTACTTCATAAGAATTTGGCCCGCGCCTAGCCACAATCGTAGCAGGCCCGGAATAAAGCAAAAAGAATTTCTTAATCTCCTTGTCTTCCGCAGAAGACTGGGGATGAGTACGAACCAGTACTTTATCACCAATCTTAAACTCAATACAATTTTTATGAATCCTTTGATGACGTAATTTACGCTTTTCAGCCTTAGACTTTAACTTATTATAAGCTAGAGTTATAATTTTATCCCTACCAACACCTGATATGTCACTTGTAGGAAAAATAATGTTTTTAACATTAGGGTTATCACTATGATCACCAAAATGTAGTTCACAAGGGCTATACCCAGTCGAGTCATGGACTGCCCTATTAATCCATTTCTTTACTTTATCTAGCATCAAAGCCCACCCCCATGAGCCGAATAACACAATGATCTCAAAATACGCACAATTTCTTTATTAACCTGTTCCGTCTGGTTTCCTGCGGAAGTACACCGACGTGTGGGTTACCTTTACACCTAATAAATTCAACGACTCTTTCCATTCTTTGCTCGTAAACTGGCTACCATTATCGGAAAGAATGACCCTGGTTTACCAATCTCTATAAAATATTTCTTGACCAAACAACGAAGAATCGCAGCTGTATTAGCGCGTTTAAGAGGTGCAAAGTAACCAACTTACTGAAAGCATCAATAATAACTAATAAGGAAGTCGCCCCGACCTTGATACTGGGAGCGGACCAATGAGATCAACACATACGATTTCGTTGGGCGCTTTAGGTAAACACTATGATATTCGCCATAAATTCTCATTGAACTCTTCGCTTTCTGGCACAAATCGCAGCTTGAAATAATTTTTCGAATGAAATGTTTCATCCTCTGAAAATAATAATCACGACGCAGCATCTGGAAACACTTTTCCGCCCCAAAATGCCCATTATCTACATGTTCTTGCCAAACCAATATACTTATTTGGGAAGCAGGTACACATACTTTAAACTCTGGCGAACCTTCGTAGCCTCGCCTAAATAAAACTCCCTGAGACACAACAAACCAATCCGCGCACCTTTTCGGAACTTCCTCCTTTAATAATCTATACATTATTTTACAACAGAATTCGTCTTTCCCTTGCTCCTCAACAATATTTTTCATACCTAACTGGACCCCTTTACATAGTTCCGACTTCTTTACTGCACAAATTTCTGTCGGCACACTCTCAAATTTTTCAAGTTTCTCCTTTCCCTTGATTGGATAACGCGATAGAGCATCCGCCAGAACATTCTCCTTCCCAGCACAATATTTAACATTAAAAGCGTATTCTTGAAAATACAACACCCACCTAGTCAAACGCGAATTTAATAGTCTGCAGGACATTAAAAACGATAGAGATTTATGATCTGTAATCACCGTTAATTCTCGACCTAGCACAAATACCCGCCACTGCTGCAAACAATGTAATACGGCTAATGCCTCTTTTTCTGTAACACAATAACCAATTTCAGGGCCACGCAGAGTCCGACTGGTGAATGCCACAATATCCTTTTCTGAAGTTTGCTCATTTATTTGAAATAAACAACCACCTAAACCTCCTTCAGATGCATCTGTTTGGATAAAAAACGCACGGTCAAAACACGGATGCTTCAACACAGAAATAGTTAAAAACCTCGACTTAATTTTCTCAAACGCTTCTTGTTGAGCTGAACCCCAACGCCATGGAACTCCTTTTGACAACAGCAACTCGTACAATTTATTTTTTTCTTCTTGAGAAAAGTTTTCTGCGCGATCCACGACCTCTTTAATTTCAGACACCTTACACGGCACTATCTTTTTTTTTAATTGAATTTCTTCATCTTTCTCTTCCGACACTGGACAAACAGTCAACCGACCATCAGGTTTTGGTTCCATACTAAACCCTATGCTTATCGCCCTTCCTTCAAAAATACCCGATAGACTATTAGTAGGGTAAAATCAAGAAACCCAGGCCCTCATTTCCTCCAGAATCCCTCATTTCCTCACTCATCTGGACCAATTTACATGTAAATTATAAGGAGCAAATGGGAGATGAATCTCCTCCTGACTCCCCTTGCTCTCCGCCTTGCTCGGACACCCCCCAACCATTTTTCTTACGTCACACCCCCATTCTTTCCACCCCGAGATAAATCTTTTCCACATTCCACCCACGAGATAAACCTACCTTGTTTGGTATAATTAATATTAGATTTTCTCAGCTACCCGAATCTTTAGGAATTTTTAGATAGCATCACCCCAGGAGCTACCCTAATTTTAAGATTTCTTACCTGTAGCGACTTTTGAGCGTTCTTATAAATTTTTTTAGTCATGCGATACATTTTTAGTTAGAATTTTACGCAGAATTCAATCTGCAAACAGATTTGAAATCGGACCACGCCCTGCAAAGTTATACCCTTTAAAGTCCTGATCTTCTAAATTTTGCTCTTTGCTCTATAAGCAAAACTAACAAATAGTTTTTTCGTCTATCCATTACATCTTTCGAGATAAACCTATCTTGTTTGGTATCAATTAATATTAGAATTTTCTCAGCTACCCAATTTCTAGGAATTTTTAGATTGCACCATCCCCAAGGAGCTACCCTAATTTTAAGATTTCTTACCTGTGCGATTTGATCGTTCTTAAAATTTTTTTCATGCGATACATCTTCTTAGTCTAAAATTTTACGCACATCCCGAATCTGTAAACAGATTTGAAATCGGAACGCCCTGCAAAGTTACAATATACCCTCTGCGAGATAAATCTTTCTCCACATTTCCACCCACGAGATAAACCTACCTTGTTTGGTATCAATTAAATTAGAATTTTCTCAGCTACCCAAATCTCTTTAAATTTTCAATATCCATCCCCAGAGCTACCCCATTTTAAGATTTTTTTTTTTGTTAGCGATTTTGACGGTCCTTATAAATTTTTATACATGCAATACATCTTGTTAGTCTAAATTTTATTAGAATCCGAATCTGTAAACAGATTTAAAACAGGACCACCCTTACCATTTTACACACCCCTCTAAATTATAATTTCCTGCGGCTCATACCTAAAGAAAATCTAAAACCATTCTTAAAACTTTTATTACAGACAATTTTACTAATACAGTTTAAATTTTGTAAACCACATTTCTAAATACATATTCACAATTTTTATTTTCAACCTAGAACTTCTCATATCGGCTCATACTTATTAATATTTATTTCTAAATAGAGCACTTTTCCAAAGACCAACCGGACCCACATGTTTCAAATTCCTCTGATTTTGTTCTTATGGTTTCGCTTAAGACCTCGTACATATTTTCCAGATTACTAGAAGACGTTATAACCACATTTTTGTGTTAAAGTTTCACATCGGTAGTCTCTTCCCCATTTTGGTGTAAACGCCGTAGAGTTCGCATAGACTTTTATTGCTGTATGTTGTATTCTTTTTCATTAATTAATCGAATAAATCGCTCTTTCTGCTTCCAAAGAAACTCGGCACTCCATCGTCGACACTGGCGTTCTTTATGCGATAGCTAGCCATACGGTTGTTAAACGCTGTACTAACCATTTCTACGCCATCTTCGCCAGTAGCGGTAACTGATGCATTTTATGTCTGTTGCTCCTTAAATGTGCGGCATAGGTAGTCTTTTCCATTTCGAAATCGCATACTTTACACATAATTCGTGGTTGTTTCGTAAAGGCCTTTAACAGCTGGCGGAGTGAACGTTTACGGCTTAATGACATACCGTGCTGTTTTTCCTTGTGTCGCTGTAAGTTGTCCATTCTCGTAAAAGCGAAACCGCAAGTCCCACAGTTTAAGTACTTTGCTGCTGACGGATGTATAAAGCAACCGTGGACGATGTTACACCCGACATTTGTTCTGGTGCCGTTTGGAGCATTTTCCAGGTATAGGAAGCACCGCAAAGTTGCATTAAAAACGTTTGCAGATACCATTTTAGTACAAAACAAAATCCGCACTATAAGACTTGACTTGTAAGCGAACTAACATAACTAAAGAGTTTACTCTTGCGACCGCTTTATGTACCCTATAGAATGCAAACCGAAGGTTTCCGAAGACACCGAACGAAGTTGAGGATTCGCAGGAACTAAATGACGTCATAATCCTTCTGCTCGTCCAATACATTTAGCGCCAATGCATGCACCTGGTTCGCTTCGTCGATGGTGCGAATGCCGTTAGTAGAAACACCGGAAAACGTCTTCCATGTTATACGGATCGGTGCATATTAAAAATCCAAGAGGGTAGCCACGCACACAAATTGTGTGCAAGTCGTGAAGAGATGCTACTATAACCAAAAACACTTTAAACCATTACTAAGAAAATACCAACTTGTTGTCTACAGGATACTTACAACAATTTAATTTTAAATAACTTCTACGTCATATTTTAGGTAGGCTTGAATATTTTCCAAATGAATCACCAAGCGAAAGTATATGTAGCGGTATTAAATTACCATTAATTTCCCATTTTACGACCATGTTAATTATAGATTAAAATTTAATTTGTGACGTTCGAGCTTCTCGTAAACTAACATATTTTATAGCAACAATGCGCTGTATAATACATGCATACCCTTCCGCGCTACTCTATTCTTGTAATTGCTAGAAAAGTCACTCTCCTTTTTACTGTTAAGACTGGGCAAAGCACCATTTTTATACTTTCTATAGCACATCGCGCACTTTTCGTCTGATAATTAAATTTTGCTTCTGTAGGCTTTTACACTTTCGCATAGCGGTCGGCCGCACGTATTGATTTCTAGAACCGGTAAGTACTCGATATCCTCCAAATAGAAATTAGATGCTCGATGTCTGTCAATTTCCGATTCCCTCGTAAAGGTAGAAAAACTCGTCAATAATCCATTATACTTCGACCCGCTCCTGTTCTGATAATTTACAAACATTTTCAAACGACAATGGGCCGAGAATTTTAAACCTCCGAGGGATCTTTAAGTCGTGATCAATTACACATCCGAGCTACGCGTAAACTAACATATTTTGCAGCAACTGTATAATACATGCATACCCCTTCTCTGCGCTACTGCTATTCTTGTAGTTGCTTGGAAAAGTCAGTCGCCCTTTTTTATTAGGGACCGTAAGCACCATTCCATACTTTCTTTATAAGTGTAGCCACCCATTTTTGTCGGATAATTAAATTTTGTTTATGTAGGCCTTTACACTTTCGCTTATTTAAACATCTAATACGATAATTAACCACTTTCGATTATTCTAACGGAACCACCATACATTCCGCCATATCGTTCTTTTTAATTCCAACGATCCTATGGGCTTCCCGCACTAACACCTGACGTATTTTCCTACTATTTGTTAAACAAAACTACCGGTATCGAATTGTGGACGTAAACAGATGTTTGTGGATGTGAGAGTATGTAACCATATACATTAACCAGTCTAAGCTATTTTATTTATCACGAAAACTCTATTTTCTAAACCACAATTAATAATCGCCTTTATAGGTTTAACATTTCTACCATTACCCAATGACTGGTGCTACGTACATGGAAACTTTAATTTCTTATTGGAGAATTCTTATTCTCCCACTGCAGCGTAGTTGCATGCCTACCCCTTTTGGAGTATATGCTCGTTATAGGTTGTAAGACCCTCGGTTTTTTAACTACAATTCGTGAGACCCCTTTAATCTTTTTAATCGTATCTTTCTCGCCTACAATACAGTAGGACTTAACATTACTACCAACAAATTCTAATACTGGACCCCATTAAATACGTCTTTAAATTTCCTACAACTTTTTGTTACAAGGATATTGTATTTTTTTTCGAGGGTAGTCACTTTTTAAGAAAATTATGTTTGCACTAATATTAAATTTTTCTAGGGACCCTTAAGAGAAAACTTTAAAAACAAAGGTCATATTGGTCATGGTTGGGTCCATATTTGGGCATCCCAGTTATTATTCAATGGTCATGTGGTCATTGTTAATAATTCAAGATTTCATAATGGGGAATTTCACTGTTTAATTTCTTAATTTCAACTTTAACAACCTTCATTTATATTCCGGATATATGTCGATGCGCATCCCTGTCGGTTATTGGATTCCCAACATATTCGACTATCTTCGGCAATATACGTCCTCACTCTGTAGAATACGTAAGAGAACAATTTTTTTCGTATTCAATTTAGTATTCGATAGTAGCTAGAACGGTAAACATGAGCGTCTCCAAGGTGATTAACGTTTCTCAACTTCTTGGGAATAAAGTGAAACCGACAAATGAGCGATTTGGATTATGGCTGTTGACAGAAAATATGTGCAACAATAATCTGGTAAAAGATATTGGTAATATTTGTTATGTCGAAGGCGAACAGATGCTGACTGGTGGACTACACACACCCAATTACAGAACCATTTTGTGACAATATAATGTTGGTTAAAATTTTGACCTTTCTGACACCGAACAAGCATCTGCAAACAAAAGGATGTTTATCCTAAAAAAGAAATTTGTGGTGCATTTAACAGCTATCTACGAAGAAAGTTCAACCGATTTGTTTCGCTAGGCATGGTGTTAAAGCTAAGCTTCCGTTTTCTTGGAAAGCACTAACAAGATGGGCCAGAGAGTAAAAGAAATTATCGGAAAAGAAGACCTCGAATGCATTAATAAAAATTCCAAAATCCTATATGTGTTCCATACAAAGTGGAACTAGCAGATGTTGTTGGAAACTTTATTGGAGGAACTACCAGATATATTAGACGAAGTCGAAAAGATTATTTCTATCTTTTTGACATGGATGTAACCCAAGATTTTGCGGGATATTTAGCAAGATGGAGATGTGTAATTATTTAACCACAAAGCCATAACTTTTGCTATAAGGGCGAATACGAAGAAAAGTGTAATATTATAGTTGACAACGATAAAACTGTAGGGAATTGATTGTTTAACATGGCTAACAACCAATGCAAGAATTAAGATATACAACAAATTTGTGTGTCAATAACAAGTCCTGGTGTTAATAAACAACTTGGCAATCATATACTAGATTTTTACGTTGTCCAGATGTACGTTTAAGGGAAACATTTGCGTCTACTTTGGCCAAAGAACATGGTATTACGCGATTGGAAGCGAAAATACAACTGTGCAATTGGAAGCTATGTCAGTGGGAACGGGTGTATAAACCCTTAAAAGACTGTTTAACCTTATTGGAAGATAGTGTTATACTTCCTAAAGGCGCCAATGTACTCGGTACCACTTGCCAAAATGTGGAGTAAGCTTATCGGACAAGCTACAAAATAGCTGCTGTTTAGGAATAATAACCTGCTACAGTACGTGTATTGGGGAATGGTAATACAAAGAAATTGACGGGCTTGCAAATTAAGTTGTCCGAAAACCAAAAGAAAGGGAAAACATTGATAAAGTATGTGCTTTGGCTTTAGTTTTAACTATTTACCCGTAAATTATTTGGAGATAGTAGAGGGAAGACAGCCAAGATAAAATAAAAATCTTACACAAGTGCTACATTAAAGCAGGTAGTACATATTTTACACAATCTGCAACAACCTTATTCTACAATTCCAAAAGAAATAATTTCAATTGGGATTGATAAATACACCTAACATTCGCCCAGAGGTTGTACGACAACGCGCAAATATTGGTAGTAAACTCTATCCGTTTACGCTAAAGGAAATTGCCCCATTATGTATGCCATACGCTGTAAGTGGAAGGAAAAGACAACTGGAATTAGAGGAAATGGATGCAAAAAGGCGAAAATTGGACTACATGGAAAACACTGCGACAATACGCGAACAATACAAAGATGTGTTAGACAAAGAACATCTTATTAGAGAAAATGAGGAAGAATTAAAAGATTATTTTATGTGTCGATGGATGACTTAGATACATCCGGGTTGTACAAGCTGTATGCATTTGCGGTTAGTAAGAAAGACCTTTTAGTTATGTAGGGTTCTTGCAGAAAAGGATGGTACTAAATCCGTATACTTTTTAAAAGGTTATTCTAAAACGTATTTATCAAAATGGCAGATAACAAAGACGAACTAAGGAATGCGGGTTTCGTAACCTTGGCGTACACCACACGCAAAGGGGTTCCGCAAACATTGTATATTTCCTAGTAAAGAACCTTTCGGATCATTTAAAACCGAGGGTCTTACAACCTATAACAACCATATATTCCCAAAAGTGGTGGATATGCAACTACGCAAACGGTGTGGGAGAAAAGGATTTCTCCAATACCGACAAGAAGAAGTCGATCAAGCTAACAAGATACGTATGCAGGATATAGTGGGAAAGCTGCGATTAAAAGATTGTCACAAGCTGCAAGAATTACACGAAGGAATGGATCTGGTTGTCCGGAATCAAAGACTTTAAATATAGAGGCAAACTTCGGTACATTTTACAATTCGAAAACCTAGACGGTCTTATGTATCAAACTATTGGTTAGAAAAGGAGATAGAAGGACTTGGGTGTTCGATTTAAATTTTAAGCGGAATAAAATTAGATAAAATTAAAACCACTGCAAACAAAACATAAAGAAAGGACTGTCTTCTGTGTATAACTTTGTATTAAAATTAAGTTTAAATGATCCATGCTTGGATTAAATTTTTTTTTAAATTTGTTATGTATAATGTCAGAATAAACATTTTATAATAGTATATAACATTGTTCTTTATTTATAAAAGGCTGTGACGTTACCACGAAATAGCAGTCGCACAGAGAGGGGTGCCATGGGCAGCGCATGGGCAGGGGGCGTGGGCGGCATGGGCAGGGGTGTGCATGCCAGGGGTGCTCATGGGCTGGGATGTGTCTGGGCGTACACGAGGGAAGCGGATGTTAAAGTCACCAAGCATCCAATTTTTATTTGGTGGTTGGAGTACTTGTTCGCGTATGTATCCGGAGTAAAAGAATACGATTTGTAACGCAGGCTTATTAATAAAATTAGTTTATCGAGGGAAGATGACAAAAGGTACATCATTCCTAATAGTACAACAATCTACGCATGGGGGGTAAAGATATAAGATAGTTGTTTATATTTGTATTTTATTTATTAAGTTTTAAGATTCCATAATTTTTAAGTTCTTCTCCACCTTCCAAATCCTTCCGGCTTCTATCCTGGTTGACAGAGTATACGTGTTATTCCACGTGGTATTTGCGGACACTGCGGTTTTAGATTTCGGGGGTTGGTTAAAGCATATGTCTTGTAGCAAAAAAGGGTTTAAAGATGGGTTAAATAAAGATGAGCAAAAATTAGTCTTTAAAACGCATAACTTTGTATGGGTGGTCCTATTTAAAATCTTTTACAGATTTGGGGTCCCTAGAAAATTTAATATTAGTTGATACCCGCAAAATATATTTATCTTAAAAGAGTGACTACCCCGTATAATAAATACAATATAACACTTGTCAAACAAAAAAGTTGTAGGAAAATTTAAAGACGTATTTAATGGGGGTCCAGTATTAGAATTTGTTGGTAGTAATGTTAAGTCCTACTGTAATTGTTAGGCGAGAAAGATACGATTAAAAAGATTAAAGGGTCTCACGAATTGTAGTTAATAAAACCGAGGGTCTTACAACCTATAACGAGCATATTCCAAAAGGGGTAGGCATGCAACTACGCAGCAGGTGGGGAGAATAAGAATTCTCCAATAAGAAATTAAAGTTTCCATGTACGTAGCACCAGTCATTGGGTAATGGTAGAAATGTTAAACCTATAAAGGCGATTATTAATTGTGGTTTAGAAAAATAGTAGTTTTCGTGGACTAAATAAAATAGCTTAGACTGGTTAATGTATATGGTTACATACTCGTACACATCCACAAACATCTGTTTACGTCCACAATATCGATACCGGTAGTTTTTGTTTAACAAATAGTAAAAATACGTCAGGTGTTAGTGGTGGAAGCCCATAGGATCGTTGGATTCAAAAAGAACGGTTGGGGGGATGTATGGTGGTCTCCGTTAGAATAATCGAAAGTGGTTAATTAATCGTATTAGATGTTTAAATAAGCGAAAGTGTAAAGGCCTACATAAACAAAATTTAATTATCCGACAAAAAGTGGCGATGTGCTACACTTATAAAGAAAGTATGGAATGGTGCTTTTGCATCGGTCCTAACAATAAAAAGGGCGACTGACTTTTCCAAGCAACTACAAGAATAGCAGTAGCGCAGAGAAGGGGTATGCATGTATTATACAGTTGCCAAAATATGTTAGTTTACGCGTAGCTCGGATGTGTAATTGATCACGACTTAAAGATCCTCGGAGGTTTAAAATTCTCGGCCCATTGTCGTTTGAAAAATGTTTGTAAATTATCAGAACAGGAGCGGGTCGAAGTATAATGGATTATTGACTGAGTTTTTCTACCTTTACGAGGGAATCGGAAATTGACAAATCGAGCATCTAATTTCTATTTGGACGATATCGAGTACTTACCGGTTCTAGAAATCAATTACGTGCGGCCGACCGCTATGCGAAAGTGTAAAAGCCTACAGAAGCAAAATTTAATTATCAGACGAAAAGTGCGCGATGTGCTATAGAAAGTATAAAAAATGGTGCTTTGCCCAGTCCTAACAGTAAAAAGGAGAGTGACTTTTCTAGCAATTACAAGAATAGAGTAGCGCGAAAGGGTATGCATGTATTATACAGCGCATTGTTGCTATAAAATATGTTAGTTTACGAGAAGCTCGAACGTGCACAAATTAAATTTTAATCTATAATTAACCATGGTCGTAAAATGGGAAATTAATGGGTAATTTAATACCGCTAACATATACTTTCGCTTGGTGATTCATTTGGAAAATATTCAAGCCTAACCTAAAATATGACGTAGAAGTTATTTAAAATTAAATTGTTGTAAGTATCCTGTAGACAACAAGTTGGTATTTTCTTAGTAATGGTTTAAAGTGTTTTGGTTATAGTAGCACTGCATCTTCTAACGACTTGCACACAATTTGTGTGCGTGTGCTACCCCTTTGGATTTTTAATATGCACCGATCCGTATAACATGGAAGACGTTTTCCGGTGTTTCTACTAACGGCATTCGCACCATCGACGAAGCGAACCAGGTGCATGCATTGGCGCTAAATGTATTGGACGAGCAGGGATTATGACGTCATTTAGTTCCCCGCCGAATCCTCAACTTCGTTCGGTGTCTTCGGAAACCTTCGGTTTGCATTCTATAGGGTACATAAAGCCGGTGCGCAAGAGTAAACTCTTTAGTTATGTTAGTTCGCTTACAAGTAAAGTCTTATAGTGCGGATTTTGTTTTGTACTAAAATGGTATCTGCAAACGTTTTTAAATGCAACTCTTGCGGTGCTTCCTATACCTGGAAAAATGCCTCAAACGGCACCAGAACTGTCGTGGTGTAACATCGTCCACGGTTGCTTATACATCCGTCAGCAGCAAAGTACTTAAACTGTGGGACTTGCGGTTTCGCTTTTACGAGAATGGACAGCTTACAGCGACACAAGGAAAACAGCACGGTATGTCATTAAGCCGTAAACGTTCAACTCCGCCAGCTGTTAAAGGACCGTGAAACCCCCGAATTATTGTGTATCGTTTCGAAATGGAAAAAACCTTGCCGCCTTTAAGGACCGTAAAAGTCTTAGTCGGGGTGGGTGAAAAGTCGCGTTTAACAACGTTGGCTGTTGCTAAAGCCCAGGTGGTGGGTGCCGGTTTCGGAAGCAAAAGGGTTTTTCGTTAAAATGAAAAGAAACAACAACGCAAAAAAGGGCCCTTAGGCGTTTCCCAAAATGGGGGGAACTCCAGTAAATTTAACCAAAAAGTGGTTATAAGCTTCATAATCGGTTGACGAGGTTTAACGAAAAAAGAAAAAACGGGAATTTGAAACAGGGGTCCTTGGTCTTTGGAAAAGTGCTCAAGAAAAAATTTAAAAGTTGGGAATGAGAAGTTCTGGTTGAAAATAAAAATTTAATTGTATTTAAATGTTTTACAAAATTTAAACTGTTTGTTTGTCTGTAAAAAAAGTTTTGAATGGAGATTTTTTTAGGTTGGGCGGAAAGTTTAAATTTGGGGTTGAAAATGGTAATGGCCTGTTTTAAATCTGTTTACAATTATTTACAAAAATTTGAAACAAGTGTTTGCTGTAAAAAATTTAAAGGAGTAAAATCGTACAAAAAAAAATCTTAAAATGGGGTAGTTCTATGGAGCATTAAAAAATTTAAAAGGAGGGTATGAAAAATTTAATTTAATTGAACCAAAAATAATCTGTGGGTGGAAATTAAAAGTTTATTCGCAAGGGATATGTTAATTTGCACTTTATTTAAATCTTTTAAATTCGGGATTGCTAAAATTTTAACTAAAAATTACCAGCTAAAAATTTTAAGCGTCAAAGCAACGGGAAATTTAAAATTGGGTAAAGCTCCTGGGGGTGATGCCTATCTAAAAATTCCTAAAGGATTCGGGTAGCGAGAAATCTAATATATTATCCAAACAAGTAAAGGTTTATTGTGGGTGAAGTGTGGAAAAGTTTATTCGCTGAAAGAATGGGGTGGACTAAGAAAATGGTTGGGGTGTCCGAGCAAGGCGGAAAAGGCGAGGGTCGGAGGAGATCATCTTATTTGCTCCTTAAATGGAATTTACAAATTAAATTGGTCCGATATAGGAAATAGATTTGGAGGAAATGAGGGCCTGGGTTTCTTGATTTTACCCTACTTATTTTTGGAAATCGATTTTAATTTGATGTAGCAAAAATCGGTATTCCGAAGATGACATCCGAATTAAATTCGAAACTACCAGACAGGGTAAGAATTTCGAAATCATTGAATTAAAATTTAAATAAAATTGCTCCTTAACAATTTGAATTCTTGGTCGCACTCACCAAAATAGTTGATGTAAACGGCAAACGTAAAATATCGCTATTAATTTGCACTATCTTTAATAAAAATCTTTTGAAATGCAGGTAACTTGACTACCCGAATCTACTAATATTTTTACCACAACAGTCTCAACTGTCGCTTCAATGGTCGGTGCCAAAGCAACCGACTTATTATTATTTTGTGCTTCCAACAGAAGCTCATCCCATTTTATTAAATAAAGTTGCCACAGCCGGTGGTCGACTTCCCCTGGACTACTAACAGTTTGAGATTCCGACGCCCTTCAACCCTATCATTATTATTGTAATTACTATTAGTACTATTTTCCTATTTTCAGAGCGGGCACTATTACCGCCTCCAGAATTTGACGTATTTGATCTATAATTGTAACGAGCGCTCCCGTTTTGTTCACTATTCGTCCCTCTACCACGCCAATTCGTGTAGGAACTGTTATTATTATTATTTGGGTTCCGATTATAAGTTTCATCAATTTCCCTTAAATAAGCTTCTACTTCATCAAAAGTTCTAGGCATGCAATTTACAATACCTCGTTGAATTTCACTCGGAAAATGATTTTTTAATAAAGAAATAAGCGCACCTTCCTCAAGAGGAGTAGTTAAGAAATTTGCTTCTCTCACCAACTTTAAAAAATAATCAGCCCTTGACCCCCTTTCGTAACACCCAAATTTAATTTTTTGGAAAAGTTTTCTCTCTTCGTCAACCCCCCAATACCGACTTAAAATAGCTCTTTAAATTCTTGGAAATTCCTTACTTTTCTTCCTTCAATACACCCCAATCTTGAGCTGAATTGCGTAAATTACTAACGGTAAAAGGAACTTTTCTACTTTCAGGAACTCCAGCTTCCAAAAATATTGTTTCCTGTTTTTTAATGAAAGATACCGGATGCACAGATCCCTCCGGCACAAAGCACAAATTCGTACCCCCCAGATCCTTATATAAACTCATATAATTATGATACCCAAAAGCCCCGGACGTGACGCCCCTGTTCTCTGGTTGGTGTACATGCGCAACACCTTCATCTTTAACGTATTCAACATCGCTAGCTTCTACCTGTTCTTTAACCGATTCAGAAACACGATTTACATCAACACTTAATTTGCTAATATTTGCAGCAATATTTACGTTCATTTGTTCAATCGATTCCTTTAGGATGACATTGTTACAATTCATACTATTAACGGCTGCAACTAGTTGTTTCAACGCCTCTGCGATATCAGGCTCGCCCATTTTATCAGCTTTTTTTTAAATTACCTCGATCTTTACTACGCGTATTATACTTATGTGACATTGAATTTCAACAACAATTAAAAACATATTTCACCTTGCGGTGCGATCATTATTCTTAAGCTTTAAATTACTCTATTTATTTTTGTTCGAAACTAACACAATAAACTCAATAAATTTCTCTGAATTGTCCGCTCACACTTAATACAACTTGGAATGTTATACCTCAATATCCAAACACCAACTATTGTCCGTAAATTCAAGTAACATGGACTTGGTTGTTGAAAAACCGTTAACCCTTATTAGAAATTAAAATGTACTGTTCGTTTCCATAAATGTCCTTCAATGTTATCTGAACCTTTTCAAATTCTACGTAAACAACTCGAATCATTACAGTTCCAGGTATTTGTGTAACAAGAAAACGCCCCACGTTGGGCGCCAAAAATGCACTACGCTCCTACAGAAAGATCAGACCTTCCCGGAGGCGTGGACACGAGTGGATGCCCTTGATGTCGGCCCGGACTAGCGGCACCCCTCGCATGCGGTATTGTTCGTGATCCTTTTTAGTTTTACCTGTTACAACCTGTGAATATTTAATAATAACTCGTAGATGGATTTACGTAGTTTAATGACTTGTAACCAATATTATTACATAGAAAACAAACACAGCTAAATAGAAATTCGCAGTATATACCGTAATTACACTGCGGTTAAAGAAACAACAAAGAACAAACACTACGCTATAACTTATCTGTAAAATACAATCCAACTGATCATCAAACATTAGCATCCTTTGCCACACTCTTACGGGTCACTTTATAATTTAATTTCAACGCGAAATTCACAATTAAACTAAGTTCTAAAACACTCGACACCTGCTAGGATAACGTGACGCGCACCCTAGCGCGCTTAAACTCGACTCTCTGTTACCTATCGGACCATTTAAACATTACTAATACTTCTCCCTCTTATTATAGGGGCGGCCTAGTACAAACCCTGTTGGCTTTATGTTGCGTAAGTGGAACAGCAACGTCGGCGAGGTTTTGAAGGATTACCAGACCAGTTTTGTAATCCAACAACTTTGTGTTTTGAAGATTCAAATAACGTGTCACAAAAAATATTAAATGTGCAGTGGCAACCGCTAGGGGATTGCTTTTTATAATGTTAATCCTATATCGAAGGATAGTACGAAGCGTAGTATGGTTTCTGGATTGTTGGGATTAAGGAGATGTGATAAAGGTGATATAAATATGCTAATTACAGGGAAGGACCAATTGCTTTTTGTAGCAATACCGATTGGCGGTGGAGCGGTTATGTAATAACTAAAACCAACTACACCAAACTACTTAATAAAAGGGAAAAACCTTTTATCCTGTGCCGCTGTGGGCATTAAACGTTCACACACAAAAGCTTTCGACGGACAACCAGTAACACGCACGATTTGGTGTCGGCGTCGCTTTCAAAAGCTCTCATACAACCGTCTTCTGCAAGGGTTCGAATGCGACTGTGTTCATGCACTTTCACTGTCGGTATATATAAAATGTTTCACTGAAAACTGTAGGATGCACGCACTGATGGTATTTATTGTCACAAATACCGAATTGTTCGATGATGACGTAACAGTTTCTGAAGCATCTAGAATTTTTGATCCTCTAGGACTACTAGCACCTTTAGTGTTTTTTTGCAAAACACATAACCCAACATTTGTGTATTCTGGACTTAGATTTGGACAAAAGTCCTACGCTAAATGTCGTGCCACCGTGGAAAAATTATTTGGAATTATCGAAATTCGATATACCTCGATGAATTTTAAACGCGAATTACAACATACATATTCTTCAGAAGCAGGCTATTCAGTCGTTTTTTATTTTCGAATGTTCGATAATATTGAAACATTAATATTTCATTGGTGTGGGCCAAATCCAAGGTTGCTCCTACGAATCGTATTTCTTTGCCACGTTTGGAGTTGTGTGCACTTCTGATTGTCAGATTTGGTAGAATTGTTCTAGTTACGTACAAAACTCAGTTGTCTTTTGATGGTGTCTTTGCTTGGTCTGATTCGACCGTTACGCTGACTTGGATTAAACCATCATCGCACAATTTGAAAACATTCGTCAGCAATCGAATTTTACATATCCAAGACCTCATTACTTCAGCATGCTGGCTTCATATTAAGTCGTTGGAAAATCCAGCTGACTGTGCCTCTTGTTGTCTTTTGGCTTCAGAATTGTTAAAACATTATTTATGGTGGAAAGGCTCCCCATGGCTTCAACTTCGCGAAGTAGAATGGTCATCTCGTCGCTTATCTCGTTTACTAGATTCGTCGACATTTGAGGAGGAAAGGCGAACTTTATCATTAAATGTTTTCGTTTCAGACAATTTTTTCGACTGGTTGATTACCCGATTTTGGATTTATCCAAAATATGTTGAATGGTTACATGTGTTCGTCACTTTACTTCTAATTTGCGGGCACCATAGAGTCGCGCAAGGATACGTCTAATCATGTCTGTTTAGCTGAACAACAAGATTTACTTCATATTTTGGTCAAAAGGGTTCAACAAGAAGCTATCTTTGCGAAGGAAATTTGTGCTGAAAGTTTAAAGCATTAAAAAATTGTTTGGACTGGAATTAATAATTCAAGGCTCCTGAATGATCAAATGAGTTTTTAAGATTTGTGTTTTTCTGTGAAGGATTTTACGAAAATATTTGAATTTTTTTTTTGTATCTAATAATTTTATCGTGAGAATTTGTAGTCTTATGATTTAATTAATTCATAAATATGTTCCCGATATTTTTTTATAACAAAGCGCAATTTACAGGTATTTTTGAAACCAGGTATATTTATAAAGAAATATACTTAGTGTTGAGAGTACCCTGGTGGTGGTTTCCCGTTTCCTTCCACTGGGTAATATTAAAATTCTTTTGCAAACTCTTCAAGAGAAAAGTGTTGGGAAGGTGTCAGGTGACGTATCTTCTAGTAATGAACACGAGTTTAGTAAAATTTGCAGAATTGGCTCTCTCTCGAAGAACATCGTACTCGGATCAGTTAAACGAATTAATTAAGAAATGAAGATATTTGCTAGCTCTACAGGTAAAAACCAATCAAAAGTAAAGGTTCTGAAGTTTTAAAATATTTTCAGACAATAAATAAGGGAGTTTATTACGTCCATGCGGAACAATATTTTGTTGTATGAAAATTGATATTTCTAAAGTTTATGTTTTAAAGGCCAGTGTGAAAGTCGTTGACGAAGATGTCGTGGGTTAAACAAAATTCTAAAGTAGATAATAACTTTGGTGGTAGTAGAGGCAAAATGTGTCGTCAACAAGAAGACAATATAATTGAATGCGATCAACGAAAATAAAATGCATATATATATATATATATATATATATATATATATATATATATAAAATCAATTGGACGAGAAAGAAATTGTTCAAATATAATGCAATCGAATGAAAATAAGATGGCTTGTCTCTCAAAAAAGATAAAACACCATGATTAAAAACGAACTGATTTAAAACAGACGCCATGTTTTTGTTTGTTGGTAATGTTCAGGAATTTTATATACACTCTAAATATATCTACGATGTGTGTACAAATTTAATAAAAATAGAAGTAATCCGACAAATTTTATTTGACGATTTCCAGTATTTATGAACCGCAACTGTCAGAAGAAATGTGTATCATATCGATATTTGTGTAGTTCTAAACGTTATGATTGTTCAACTTTTGCAATAAGTCAAAGTTTACATTTAGAATAATTTTTTTAATATATTTGGACTTGCACATTAATAGTATCATAATACAAATCTTGAAACAAAATATATTGGTTCTTGACCAAGCCTTTTACGGCCGGCGTTATGATTAATACGTGTTCCGAGTTTGGACCGGATCATATTGAAACCTAACTAACGATCGTTAACTTTCGTAAGGGTGTCACCAGGACAAAAATTGTTGCTAGAAAAATTAATTCCAGGACGAGTTTTTTGACACTCCTATTAAGCTACAAGGTTTTTATGGAGCGTTTAACGAACTGATTCAGTAAGTGCTCCTCCCATAAATGAGCGAAATTACTCCCTCGCATTTACATTTTGTTTTTTTTCTCTCTAGTCAAAATTTAAGGAAATACTCTTACAAAATATGTAGTTTTTGAACAGGAATCATTACTAAAAAGTTTAATAACTTATACTTCAAAAAGTGATGGGTAAAGACCGAAGTATGTCATATCGAAATTTTTTTGACTTCATTTTTTTAATAGCAATGTTTAAAGAAAACACCAATCTCATCATCGCTAGGTTTTCGGTCTTGGAACTGGTTGGACGTTGGACATTGTTTACTATTCTTAGCTAACCTAGATATTTTCCTGAAATTCCCACAGCCTACAACTTTCACTACCTATCTGCAATAGTCTAGTATAGATCTACCTCTACCTTTCTTTTTTCCTTTCTCTGCTTCTAAGATTTCACGCCCCGGTACGCGAGTGTTCCCGGTTGTTCTTGGACTTCGTCCGAAGTTGTCGCCTCCCGGAGATCCGAATGGAGAACTATTTTAGCTCAGGAATATTTACCCTAGTGGATGCCATTATTTTTAAAAACTGTTTTGTTACGCTATGTGCATAGGAGAAAATTAGTGCTTTCCCGTTGCCTTCCACATTGCAGTAGTGTCTTAGAATGCCATACCTACCTATATGGTCTCTGTCTAAGTACCGAAAGAGCTGCTGTCTTCTTTCGGGATCTGTTTTAGTCTGGTTCCTGACTAAAACCGCCCACTAATTTGGTTAAATCTATATTCGGCTCTTTATTTCGCTAAAACTTGCCATCCATTCTATCCGTTCTAGTATTGTACAACTTTTCAAAGTGCAGGTCCGTTCAGAACGTACACCAGCGTAGTATGTTTTATATTTTATATGAATAGGTTCATAAAGTTCTCAAAATTGGCATTAAAATAATATAAAAGTTTGTTTCTTTACATGACCTAATAAACTTCTTATCAATGTATGACACGCATTTATAAGCTTCTAGCCGTATCACTTTTATACCAAAACTTTATGTACTTTCCAACTTTTAGTTTTTCACGTACTAGTTTTCATCTATAGTCCACGCCTATTCGCGCAATCACTAACTCACGGAGAATTTTGTCTCTATGTTTGTTTCAAATCGATTTCCACGTAAGGTATCCTTTAAATCTTTAAGTAAATAATAATTTCTGTGTGCCAAATTAAAATTGAATGATTTAAATTTTCTCTCAATCTTTTCTAGCCTCTAGCAACCTATTGTTGGGTACTGCCGTGCAAAAGCGTAATTTCTGTGATCAGACACTCGGGTCGTTTATTTTGAATAGCACGTCCTAATCTTTGAACATTATCACTGTACCTGCTCGTATTTATTGTGTCACCTGAGAGCATAAAGGCTACCAAAAAAACGGCTTATTTTCTTACAATACAATAGACATAGGAACAATTTACCCGAATTTTGTTGATCTAATCCTCGCTTTAACATGATGCCGTTCTATGAATTATTGTTTACTTTTAGGAGTGAAACTCACAGCTCATGTTTCATCTCATGCGACAATACGACAAAGGAAATCGTAACCTTCAAGCCGATAACGATCTAAAAATAATGTCCCCTCATTCATGCGGTTTTCCTCACATTAGTCGATTACTTTCTTTGGAACATGTTCAGTTTAAATTTTCCTATAATTAAGACGATAAGTGACGATCTCTTGTACCAGAACACGTGAAATTTGAGAAAACTATTCTGAAAATGATCAAGAATCATCCTGCGACTTTGTTAAATCACTTAGTGAATTCGTTGTTTTAAATCCTCAGTTACCGTCCTCCTAATCGCACTTTTGTCTTTAAACAGACACGATTGTCTGAGAGATGATCTATCAATAACCTAGTGCCTACAATTTCAGCAAGCTGTCTGTAAATTTCAGGCGACTCCGTTGCGCAGTTGGTATGCGCCCAAGGTCCCGGGTTCGAATCCCGACATGGACTGCTTGAAAAATGTAGGCAAGCATTTTTCAAAAAAATACGCCCTGATACGGATGAAAGGTGAAATGTAGGTCCCGTGTGTATGTGTTGCCACCCACGTTGATCCCTATCTTGCTTGGAACAGCAAACTTTGAACGGCAAAATTCAGAATTTCCAAGTGAAAAACTCGCTTCCTGGCGAATGGAGTATTTTCGGGTGGAGGGAGCAAAGGAAAATCAAATGTAGTGTCTGTAAATTTCACAGGGTTTGTGAATTTTAGCTGTTAAAACATGCCGCAGCATGGACTTCGCATTGTTGGCAGAATTTTTATGATAAGTTCATAATAAATGGATAGATTGGAAAAACTATCATTTTAAAGCTCATAAACATTCTTCACACAAGTAGCTGAAATGTATTATTTTTAAACAATTAACGATAACAGAAATTGTTTGTTTTAATTTCAGCATTTTTCAACGAACTTCGTTCGTTTATAAAATCGATTTGTCGTCCGTCTGTCTGTCCGTCTGTCCGTCCGAGGCCTTTCTAATGGTCGGACATCAATGTGTGATACATCAATCGATTCAGCTCGGTGTCCTGAGCTTAAGTTTTGATGTCAGTTGAAATCGGGCCACGGGGACGCCGTGCCCCCTCGATATTCCGTCGGGAAAATTAAAATTTCAAATAGGTCCAAAATTAATGTGCGATACATATTTGGACTCCCCTAACATAGCTGAGTCGAAATATGGTACCCTTCACAAAATCTGACCACGGATACCCGACCCCAGAAATTTTATCAAAAATTTCAAATAGGTCCAAAATTAATGTGCGATACATATTTAGAATCCTCTGAAAAAACTGAATCGAAATATGATGCCCCCTTATTTACACACACACACACAAACACACATACATACATACATACATACATACATACATACATACATACACACACACATATATAGCTTTTAAAATATTTATTCAATAAAATAAAATATATTAAAATGTCTCTTTTGTTGTTTATAAATTTTTGTATTTTATCTGAATACTTATAATTATTACAACATAATAATTTTAATTTCTTTAAATTGTTTTAAAGTAAGTCTACATTTGGAAGTTCGTTGCGACAATGCCTTGCATTTTCAACTTGTTTTATTTGCAAATAAGTACTAAATTCGTAGTGCGTTTCATATTATACAACTACAGTAAGATGTGTGAAGGTTTAGCGTTTCAAATAAAAAAATAACGAACTTTGATGTTGTTTTAATGTTGAAAAGTAATTGTTAATCTCAATTTCTCTGAAAGAATCCGCGTTTCAAAATTTGTACTAAAATATAGTTTCCTTCATATTTGTTTATATATACATGTATACGCCGAAAAACATTTTGTTTCATACGCATTAGTGTTTATTATAATCAGTTGTAAACCGATAAAAAATCACATGAGAAGTTTTAAAATAAACACACAATGTGATAACTTCCACTTGTATGATGTGTTTACCATGATACATTACTAGTTATTGCGAAAGAGCACGTTCGCATATATTTCGCTACGTTTAATTACTCTCACAAATTGGCCATTAAATTACTACGTGAAAAGCCAAGCTTTTTTTGTTGTGTATTACTGCACTGATTTCGAAATACAAAACAGGGTAAGACCACGTGTACTCTGAAAGATACTGTAACTTGCAACAAATTTTTTTATTAGTAATTGATTACACTAGCCTTTTCACTCAGAGGTACATTGGGATTATAATGTACTGAGGATAATTTATTCTATCTAATCACATGAAGCGAAAATACATGCTCTTAATTAATACCCGATGCACTTATAATTAACACTCGAAGCCCAATTAATTTATTAAATACTAATTGTTAATTTATGTCAATCGCTAACTCCGAAAATTTATATCACATAGATGTATAACACTTAATCTAATTGATATCACGACTTTATAGCTCAAATCAAAACTTGGAATGGAACTAATTAATCCCGATGAGGCGCGCATCTCTTATATATCTAATTTAATCGTTCGCGAATGTTCCGAGTTAACATCTAGAAAGTTTCTTTTGTAAGCTTTATAATGTCTTAAGTACGTCCTCATGTAATCTGCTAATCATGTTCGGTTTGAATGTAAATATCACTCACTCACTCATTGTACATTGATGTAACGTTTTATTGTTCTTTCCGAAAGTAGACTCCTTGATGCTTTATTACACTATGTAATATAGACCTTTTCTTAGAAGAAAAGCCTTCTGTGTCTAGAAGCTACGAAACGGGGAAAGGATATATGTTCCAAAGTTGTTAAGTAATTGGGAAAGATCTATTGATGTTATTTACTTTCCACAAAACTTCATTAGTCAAAACTTTGAAGTCTCCTAAACTGACAGAACAACTAGACAGAATCGTATCTATTTAGTACTTATTTTGTTGTTATTTTTACCATTTACACAAATTCTGCACTGTGTGCCTTAAGAAAGCGTGACGTTGCTTACTCAATCTTAAACTATGATCGCGTTAAAAAAGAATAGACCGAAGGTGGTAATAAGAAAAGGACTGAATTTGTACTAAATTAACCAAACTATTTGAAATAACCTCTAACTGAATTCAAATTTGTCATCCCAGTAGTGCCTTTCTCCGCGAAAGAATCTGTATTTATTTTTACGTAAGAAGCAACATTATCGGTACCGTTAAAACAAATTCTGTACTCTCTCCAATCTCTCGGAAACTATCTCGAAACTATCAATAATAGTACCTTGACATAAGCTGGATCAACAATCATTGCTCCGTTGGTCATCCTACCAGCTTTGTATTGTTAAAATTGTGGAGGTTTTTAACGTCTAATGTTGTGGTCAGATTGGTAACATTAAATTCTCCACTCAACCTATGCAGTGGTGCGCCTATAAAGAATGCTAAATAGTTATCAATTAGTTTCCGGAATACTTGTTCTTAAACTAAATACGAAGAATAAACTGAAAATAAATCCATAATTTATGAGACTTCAATAACTCCAAATACGTATGACATTTTCTTGTATCAGAAAATCTACATAAATGTCGGGTTTTCTCTTGAAAATTAGATGAATAGATTCGTCTAAGTATCTGGAATACTAGAAAGGTGCAACTGTTTATAATGTTAATCAAGATCATCTTATTACTATTCAAACGAATTAAGAACAAAATTTATTTTCGTAAAAATGTTATTTAATAGATAAATAACTTGAATTACAAAAGAAGTAAAAACAATTCTTACAATTAAATAAAGAAAATATTATGATATGCGTGAGTCAAATAACAATGTCTGTTTGAATACAATAGTAGGGGTATTAAATTATATCATTATAATCACTTTTTGTTTTAAATCAATTTCTTAGTTTGTAGTGAACGTATCTAAATAAAGAAAAATCGTTCGACTTTTGCAGATAAACACACAACGAAAACAATTGCTCGATGATGGCATTATTTTATTATGGCAAGTATGCGCAGTGCTGGCTTATTCACAAATTATAAGCGGATACATTTGTTGTTATTGAGGTCAGCAGTTTAGCTAACGACAATACGATGTTTCCTACATGATGTGGAACTTCATTATATTCTTATGCTCAGCCTGTATAAATACGTCTCATCAATCAGTTTAATAGCGATATAGCTGTAAAATAATTTTTTATTTACTCTAGCTTAAAATAAAACACTTACAATGGGAACCCCTTTTTGAAAGGATGTTAAGTCCTTTATGCGCGGACAAGGCTGGAGTTCCACATCCACGGTGATACAGAAAGCATTTTATGGTTTGTCACTAAGCTCTTTATGGACTAAAGGCGCTACCACATCCAGCAAAGCTTCTAGAAAATCAAACACCAAAATTAGTATAAACAAGTGAGGTCATCATTTGTGCCTCCAAGTCTCTAATATAATATTAAAAAATAAGTAAATAGCTGAATAACCAATCCTGACTAATTTAATATTTGTCCACTACACTCATGTTTCACCTACTTCATTGTCTACTTGAAATCGTCTTTCCATGTTTTACTATTAAAACAACACTAGGCTTGTTGCTTGGATTCGCCGCTTCAATATTCCAAAAAATTCCGTTTTTAATATTAAATTTGCAGTAAAGCCAGCAGCTAGAGTTGGCCGCCAAAATCGCGCTCTTCTATTAGCCACGTTTCTCTTACCAATCAACCTTAAAGCCACGCCCATTTCGGCTCCCCCCCCCCCTCTTTCTTACAATACAACTTATTGTATGTAAGAACGAACATATACAATAACTATGTTTAGCAAAACATCCTAAATCAGAATTTTGGTAAATACTTATATTGAAAAAAATTGTGTTTTTGTATGAACTTTCCAGAAACACATAATCTTACTAAAAATTTAAATTCCTGCTTACATTCAACCATTAAAGAAAAAGTTATTACGTTTTCAGTAGTGTACGTCAAGTGGTCGCTACCTGTACTTTAATTTTTTTTACTTTCAATGAATGCAACGACTTTGTCAAGAAATCTCCATTTAGGTACACCCGTCCAATATGTGTGCGATAGAGTTTTACATTCAAAACGCAAATAAAAAGTTATTAATGTTTAATCAAGCCGCCCTACTTCTACTTTAATTTTTTTCTTGCTTTCTATTGAAACAACGACTTGGTCAAGAAATTTCCATCTAGGTACACCAGTGACCAATACGTGTGCGACAGCCAAAATAAAAAGTTGTAAACGTTTTCGTGATATATATCAAGTTGCCGCTACCTCTGCTTTAATTTTTTTCTTGCTTTTTATCAAAGCAACGACTTTGTCAAGAAATTTCCATTTAGGTATACCAACGACCAATACGTGTGCAACAAAGTTTTAGATTCCAAGCCCAAATAAAAAAAGTTATTAACGTTTACATGATATATATGAAGTTTCCACTACCTCTGCTTTAATTTTTTTCTTGCTTTTTATTAAAGCAACGACTTTGTCAAGAAATCTACATTTAGGTACACCAGCGCCCCATACGTGTGCGACAGAGTTTAAGATTCCAAGTCTAAATAAAAAAGTTATTAACGTTTACGTGATATATTTCAAGTCGTCGCTACCTCTGCTTTAATTTTTTCTTGCTTTCTATGAAAGCAACGACTTTGTCAAGAAATCTCCATTTAGGTTCACCAACGCCCAATACGCGTGCGACAAAGTTTTAGATTCCAAACCCAAATAAAAAAGTTATTAACGTTTAGGTGATATATATCAAGTCGCCACTATATCTCCTTTAATCTTTTTCTTGCTTTCTATTAAAGCAACGACTTTGTCAAGAAATCTCCATTCAAGTACACCGGCGCCCAATACGTGTGCGACAGATTTTTGATTTCAAACCCAAATAAAAAAGTTATTAACTTTTGCGTGATATATAACTAGCGCCGCTACCTCTACTTTAATTTTTCTGGCTTTCTATGAAGGTAACGACTTTCTCAAGAAATCTCCATTTAGGCACACCGGTAGGTAGAACGTATTGGGCGCTGGTGTGCCTAAATGGAGATTTCTTGACAAAGTCGTTGCTTTAATAGAAAGCAAGAAAAATTAAAGCAAAGGTAACGGCGACTTGATTATATTACGTAAACTTTAATCACTTTTTATTTGGGCTTGAATCTAAATCTCTGTCGCACACATATTGAGCGCTGATGTACCTAAATGGAGATTTCTTGACAAAGTCGTTGCTTTAATAGAAAGCAAGAAAAAATTAAAGCAGAGGTAGTGGCGACTTGATTATACCACGTAAACGTTAATAACTTTTTATTTGGGCTTGGAATCTAAAACTCTGTCGCACACGTATTGGCCGCTAGTGTACCTAAATAGAGATTTCTTGACAAAGCCGTTGCTTTAATAGAAAGCAAGAAAAAATTTAAGTAGAGATAGCGGCAACTTGATACATATCAGGTAAACGTTAATAACTTTTTTATTTGCGTATGAAATCTAAAACTCTGTCGCACACGTATTGGGTGACGGTGTACCTAAATGGAGATTTCTTGACAAAGTCGTTGCATTCATAGAAAGTCAGAAAAAATTAAAGTAGAGGTAGGCGACCACTTGATATACATTACTGAAAACGTAATAACTTTTGCTATAATGGTTGAATGTAAGCAGAAGTTTAGATTTTTAGTAAGATTATATATGTGCTTCTGGAGATTTCATAAAAAAACACAATTTTCAATAGGTATTTACCAAAGTTCTGATTTAGAATTGTTTGCTAAACATGGTTATTGTATATGTTCGTTCTTACTTACAATAGGTTGTATTGTAAGAAAAAGAGGGTGGAACTATTTGATGTTGGGCTAAAATAGGCGTGACTTTTAAGTTGATTGGTAAGAGGGGCGTGGCTAATTGAAAAGGCGGGGTTTTGGCTGCCAACTTTAACCGCTAGCTTCACTGACGTATTAATACTCATTGTCCTAGTGGGTCGATCGTCGAATAATTTACATTAAACTTAAAATTACACTCAAGTGTTCAGACTGCGCTCTTAGGATGGACCTCAAGCGCTCTTTCCCGCATATAATGAAATATTTCGAAACATTGGTTTGGTGTTAAATGATCTCCAGATCTACCCTTTTCAATTTCTTTTACTTTAGGAATATTTAGGTATTTTGACGCTACAAAAATTAAAAACTGATGTACCAAATTTGCCATCAAGCGCACTATCAAACCATTGTGCACCAGAAAGCATATTGTGAAAAAAATTTTGGCTCTATTCTGTATTACGGAAGGAAGCACCGAGAAGATTTATAGACGCTTGTTAACAACAGAGAAATTCAAACTAATGTAAATCGAACGAGGGTGAAATCTTCTTTTACGCCGGAGTACTACTTCGTTTACGTGAAAATAAGAAAACTGTTTGAACATCATCTGTGACAACTTTCGTACGTTGAATGCATTAGTGATTCTGTATGTTTTTTCAGTTAAGGCAATATTTCCAAAACAATCGATTAATGTTTGTAGTTTGGTTTCGTATAATTTTTTGTTTGTTTAATCTCAAAACTTGCATATTAAAGTACACCTTATATAACTTTTAAGCTATTTAAGTTCACACCTAAGTTGGATGTTTTTGTTAAACCAATCAAATTATTTAATTTGTTAAAGCAGCAATGCGTGCAAACGCTTAGTGATACTTAAGCCGCCGACAATCGAAAAGATATTTCATCAAAAAGTCGAGCCTGTTTGCAGTGCTTCTATGTCTAAGCACGGTGAAACAGAATTCTGAACACCGACCTAGATCGGTTTATTTTGATGTTAGAGGTTAGAGGACACATGTTAAGGCATGAGGGAACAACGCGAAATATATTAGAAGTACAGAAAGGAAAAAAGAGAAATAGAAGTAGAACTAGATTAAATGAGTGCACCCAGATAGTGAAAGATGTAGGCTGTGAGAATTTCAGGGAACTGTGTAGGTTAATTCAGAATAGAAAACAATGGAGGTACGCGTCCAACCAGTTCGAGGACTGAAACACTTGATGATGAGAGGTCACTGATCCACGGACTAACCTTAAACTTAAAAGACATACCGTACTGATGTTTAACGATGATGAAAATTGACAATGACAGCACTGTTACTATCAGGAGGAGCCAAAGACAACACCGTAGAGACTTTCATTTTTCGGTGTTCTCCAACGCTTAGGAGATGGAAGGGCTGGCGCGTCGGAGATTGAATATGACGGCCATTTGCGATAACGAAGACGACTAGAAGAAAATATCCGATGAATGCCCGCTCCTGTTATCAATTCAGTCGACTTCTGGACCTTACGAATAGATATCGAACTGTAACCAGGATCTCCAAAACCCGCAGCAGTGATAATGCTTTCTACAGCAACAAGAATTTTATGACAAAAGTCGACAAGAACATCGATGTCATCAATAACCTCTAATTTGACTTTCCAATGCTTCGCCCGAAGGTACTAGATTAGCCAGAAAGCCAGTTTTTTACCTGGAAATTTTAAATTTTGCCAAGCAAGGTAGGAATTTTTAACGTGCATGACAACACTCGCACACGGGACCCACATTTTAGCTCTCATCCGAACGAGGGCGTTTTTGTGAAAAATGCTTACCTAACATTTTTCAAACGGTCCGTGTCGGAAATCGAACACTAAACCTTGGGATTAGCAGTCATATACGAACCTGTCTGATCCATAGAGCCGCCTGATGCCATCCCACAACTACAGACGATGCCCTTGAGGCTTTAATCTTTCAGCGTCCTCCATTATCAAGGAATGGAAGGTGTAGTGCGTTTGAAATTGGACGGAGCCATTCCTCCGGTAACGAGGATCTGTAAAAAGTTGTACAAGATGAACCAACTGCGGAATATCCTAGTCTGACACTATTTCGGCAGACTCTCGGCCGCAACTACCGACTAGAACAAACCTGCCCAACCTACGGCAGCGAAGACATCTCGAAGGAACCAACTGCAAACAACGCCACAAAACATAGAAGATAAAAATATGTGAATCCAAGATTGGTACTTCTAACTGGGAGTTGGCGACGTACACCACTTAAGACAAAACGACAGTGGAAAGAAGTTGACTTCGTTCCTAGGGTTGCAGATTTAAATACACCAAAAACTTCGTCTGGCTTGGCATAGAAAGCAACGTGACCGTATCGAAGACATTCTCCTTCAGTTTCTATAAAGAATAATTATTACCATATCGTTGCTATGCACAATAAACATTACGTTATTCTTGTAAATGGTAATAAGTTTGAATTACAAAACAGATTGCTTGTGGAGAAGCATGCTCTTAATTGTGTACCGTGGCAGGTGCGTATATTTTATTGTTTGGTGCTTACGGCAATGCCGTTTTTGGTAGCTCTGTATCTTATTCATCTAATTAACTTGTGGCATATAAATCTACACGATTTTCATTATTATGTAGCATATAAAAGTGGCATCATGAATTTTGCGAAAACAAGTTGTTTACATTAGACGCTCGTGTTGATTGGAAATATTATTGAGGTATGCAATATCAGTGAAGTTCATATAAAAGGCATTTTATTGCCCAGCCGAAGAATATCACAATTTTAAATCAACATTTGACAGTTCGTGTTAGGTCATCCGTGTTAAATCGATAGAAATAAAACACAAAGGAGTGTTTGATGTGCGCGTTTTCTGCTTTTATGGTTTCCATTGATATAACGTGGCTGTTGTAAAAGGAAACGCCAGGTGCTGCTTTTAAAAAAGTAAATTGATTGCGAAAGAAATGTAGCATGCCGGTTATATTACAGGCTTCCTTTTCTTAGGAATTTAAGGAATAGAAATTTTTTCTGTTGACAAGTATATACAAGAATCAAGAAATAATACAGCGTCGCTTTATATTATTCTGTGCTGTATTGTTATTGGCTTAAGAGAAATTTTTTTGAAAAACATGGGCTTAAATATATTTGTAAACAAGTGAACGAACTAAGTTTTAATTGTATTCATTTCTTTTCCCTGATATGCCTATAGGCCTGAAAACGTTTTAATTATCATTCTTAATTTATAAATCCATACGATAGACAATAAAAGGTAATCAAATTGGCATAAATAAACAAACTACTTTTAATAGCGTCTTACTTGAACTACAATGTACTTTAAATACTTTATTGTGGTGTTTGACAACAACATGTGGTCTGTAACTGGTAGGGAACTATTATATGGTGTAAATAAACCAATATATCACGAATCTACTCCTTGCATCCCACCAACGTTCTTTACTTCGGTAAAACTATTAGAATTTGTTTTCTGAACTAGACATCTAGTTTCGTCATCTGTTAAAACATATTTGCAAGTAACTGTAAATGATATTTTTCCTCTTGCAATTGGCAATCTAGTAGGTAGTGTTTTGAATGGAACGATGGATGACCACCACCCATGGAAGAATTATACGCGTAACAAGTTTGTACTAAATTAGAAGAATAAGATTCGTACAACACCAGAATCAAGATTTTACCGAAAGCTATTTTTTCTTCTTTTAGAAATAACGAATAACGTTTCACCTTGTAAGTTCTACTACTGAAAATTTTGAACACACACAGTGTAAACTTGAATAGTTCAAAATCTTGAAAATCATTTCTTATATAAAGCAGAGGCAGAAAATGTGAATGTAATAACGCATTAACAAAAACATGCCAAAACATATTCCGAAAAGTTATTTTTCTCTTTATCCCCGCTCTCTCTCTCTCTCTCCCTACGTCTACCCGCTCTCAGTCTCTTTCCTTCTTTCTTGTCTCCTATACACACGCACGCAGGAGTACGCACCTACACGTACGCATGCACGCACACATACACACACACATACACACACACATCGCCTCCGTCCACCAGAGGCGTAGGTTATTCTCGTTAACAGTTTTTCCTTAAATAATAATCTATAGCTACCAGATATAATGCCAATTCAGTTAGCGGCTAGAAGTAGCAGCCAATTACCCGCCTTCTCAATAAGCCACGCCATCACCAATCCATGATAACACACACGCGTATTATAGTCCAACATCAGTTAGCTCTACCATCAGTTTTCTGTATAATACAACCTACTGTAAGCATGAACGCGTTTATACAATAAATAACTTTCCTACGAAAACAAAGACAGCGCTTTTGCGACTATCTAGAGCAAGCTGTCCTTTTTATCGAATCTTCAGAATGGTATAAATTGTGTTACTGCGTACCTAAATTTTCTGCAGATTACATTTTTCATATATATTAACTGGCCGCCGCTGGTATTAACTAAACTTTTTTCTAGGTTTATGTAAGAGGCGCTTTTACCAAGCAATCTACATCTACATATACGTGCCCTCAGTACATACACGACAGATTTTTAAATTTTATATTCAAATCAAGAGTTATTAATTTTTTCTTGAACCGCATTAAGTGGCCGCCAGTACTACCTAAATTTTCCTGGGTTAATACAAAATCGTCAATTTTGCAAAGAAATCTACATATAGGTATTAAGGCCCTCGGTACATACGCGGCATATTTTTAAATTATATTTTCAGATAAAAAAGTTATTTTTTCCTGACGTAATACAAAAGCATCGAAAAAATCTACATTTAAATATTAAGGCCCTCAGTACATAAGCGGCAGATGTTAAGTTCCATGCCCAAATAAAAAAGTTATTAATTTTCTCCTGAACCATATCAAGTGGCCGCCAGCACTACTTTAATTTTTTACGCCTTAATACAAAAGCAGCGAATTTATAAAGAAATTTACATTTAGATATTAAGGTCCTTAGTACATACGTGGCAGATTTTAAATTCCATGCCCAAATACAAAAGTTATTAATTTTTTACCTGAACTGTATCAAGTGGCCGCCAGCACTACTTTAATTTATTTTAGGTTAATGCAGAAGCAGCGAATTTGTAAAGAAATCTACCCAGAAAAAGTTTAAGTAGTGCTGGCGGCCACTTGATACCGTTCACGAAAAGTTAATAACTTTTTATTTAGGCATGGAACTTAAAAATCTGCCGCATATATATATATATATATATATATATATATATATATGCGCTAAAAGAGTGCTGTGATGCAGATACAGCTAATTGTAAAATTTGAAATTGTTGACTTCCCTTCTTTTCTAACTTTGCCTAGCTAGCTCAACGGAAATATTGGAGTTTTCAAAATGAAATCCAACACACCAATATCACAGAGTAATTGTACAGTATGAAATATTTTCTCTCATACAAAAGCATGTAGAACATTTAGTGCATGTTTCTTTAAAATATCAAATTATTTCTAACAAGTACTTATTTACTTAATTATAGAAAAATGTTCATTACCTTATTTAAATTTACGGAACTAAATCTCTTTTCTTATGAATAGTCTGGTTTTTATTCCCACGCTTGTAAGATTTGTTGTGGAAAAAATTGTTGACATATAGTCTATTAAAAATAGCAGAGTGTTTCGAACTCTGACTATAAACTTTCATGATAAAGACCCTTACAAAAGAAAGTGATTAGGACTTACTCTTTCTTAAACTAAATGACAAATACTCAAATATCAGTTAAAAGCAATGTTTTTTTTTAAATTATAATTGCAAAATTTACGATGCGCTTTTTATCCAATTCGTAATTAAACATCTTTTTATTTTAAATTGTTTTCAAAATCAGCTTACAAGATTTTCATATTATTTACATCTCCATTTAGAAACCAATGATTATTCGTTAAAATTTTAAATAGCTTTCTATATCGAAGCATTTGATCTTGTGATATATCATGAAGATGGCTTCATGGTATATATCACAAGATCAAATAATTGAATTTATCAATTTTCATGTTTCTGTGCAGGTTACGTTTAACTTTACTTCTTTATTCACTGTTCCGTGGTAAATATCAAATACAGTATTCGTATTGCATACTTTAAAACAATAGCTTCGAAATTCTTTTCTCAATGTGACATTTTTGCGATTGAATTTATGAATGAATCTATTTAATAAACGCTTCCTTTCGTATACAAAATTATCTATTCTCTAGAATATACAAGTGTATACGTTATTCCATTCCCAATAATACACGCCTATCTGACATAATTTTCTGGGAATTTCTCATTAACATTGAAATTGTCGCGTTTTCTTACCTCGTTATCGCGTTACACGTATTAGTGACGTGCGCGGTCCGTCCTTGTTTAACACTCAAGGTTATTGTGGCGTCTCATACTAATCCTACAATTGCGAAAGGTAGTAAATAACTTGTATTATATTGTATGGTATTTTTTAACGTTCTGGTCGCTTCTTGCAATAAACGTTTCTTAATTAATTAGGTCATACGAAAATGAGGTATTTCTAAGTACGGATAATTCATCATATATTCTTAATATTTTAGAAAATTCTGTATTTAAAATGAATTTATGTAATCCATAGAGTAATTAATTTAAACTTTAATGAATTTGCAATGCAAATTAGTTGTATTTTTATAGAAAATATTTGCTTTCACGATAAAACGTTTTTAATAACCAAAATTAAGATACAAAATTATTTATTTTTATGCACGGGAAGGGACATTTTTTTACTACAAATGAGTAGCTTTTGTATGTATCTTAAAATGATCGATTTGCGTTCGCATTTATGCATTTTTAAGGTATCTTAAAATTAATTATTTTTGCATATACAGCTTAGGCTATTTGCTATGTTGCAATATTTTGGTTGTGGTTTTGCCCTCTGCTCTTTATTAACCGATTACACAGACCAACACTATTTTTGTTTTCCGATGTCTGATGGGCGTTTTTTGTGTATTTTTGGTCGCTGAAACGGAATCTGTACTTATATTTTTTGTATCGCTCTCAGGCATTAAGATATCTGTTAAAGGCGGTTTACAGTGTTTAACATATTGTAACGAACGTAATCCGGCGGGTGACTCCTCATTGGAATGTAAACTACGCCATGTGTAGCGAAGGGTCTAGAAATTGCTGGAAAGGCTGGATTAAGATATATAAACGCCGCGAACAGGATAAGCAGCAGTTGATATTCTAAACGCGTCTGTAAATAGATATTATATCTAAATAAAGAAATAATATTTTACTATACTGTATATATTGCTGATAGACTTTATAGAAAGTCGCGAAAGTGTATAAAACATACGATACATTTTGTTACATATATGGCGAGTTTACGATTAAATCTCACAAAAAGACGATAACTACGTTAATCAAAATTCTAATGAGCTTTATTTTGAACGTAAACTAGATCAGGATAAACTTTAAGCGCGGCATATCATTTGCGCAGCGTGTGATGTGAAGGTAACAGGATTTTTCTACGGCATCCATAAGTCAATGCCGCTAATAGTGCCTATGGTGTGGACAGAACATAAAAATCATGCTACAGATAGATATTTTTACTTGACGAATCTATCTGGAATTTCACTGAAGTCGAAACATACTGTAACCAAACCTGTAATCAGCTCTCAGACCAATTCTTCACGGCCAGAATTTACCTGTCTCCAAACGTCCAGAATCATATACACTTGACGATGATATGAGTGCTGCTGAAGATAATATTGTTTAACCTATGGAAGAAGACACGGATCATGATTACCAACCATTTGATATAGATATTCCACATATACTTTCACAAGATGTTCTTAATGACAGTACGAGATTTAAATTTGTCGAAAGCTCAAGCCAAACTGTTGGGATCCAGGTTGCAAAGTTGGAATCCATTACAGAGTGGTACGCTTATTTCTACGCATCGGAGATGTTAACAATATTTTCCTCATATTTTTACATCGTGTGATTAGCTGGTGTAATGTGTAGATGTTTTTGGCGTAATGGATGCATTATGATCTAAATACAAAACTAATGAATGGAGACTTTCATTGATTCATTTACTCTGAACTTGAATGGAGTTTTCCTCCTCGGTGGAAATTCGTACTCCTCTGTTCCTGTTGTCCAGGCAGTACATATGACTGAAAACTATGACAATATGAAAACTTTATTTGAAAAATTAAGTATGCAGAACATGGGTGGACATATGTGATGATTAAAAAGTCTTAGAACTTTTATTAGTAATGCAATTGAGTTACACTGAGTACTACTATTTTCTCTGCGACTGGGATACCAGAGCAAAGGATCGACAGTACTTTGAAAAAGACTGGAAAATGCGAGAAAACCTTGTTGCTGAAGAAAAAAATGTTGCAACCTCATGTCGTAGTTACAAGAAAGTTTTGCTACCACTTCTGCACATAAAACTAGGACTGATGAAAAACTTTGTCAAAACTTTAAATATAGATGGTGAAGGATTCTAATATCTGAGCGAGAAGTTTCCCAGATTAAATGAGACAAAATATAAGAATGAATTTTATTGGGCGCAAATTCGTCACATCTTAAAGGATAGGGTATTTGATTGAAAACTGACCGAATTGAGGCTGCTGCATGGGTATCATTTAAAAAGGTGTGTTCCAAATTCGTGCGGAATACAAAGGCAAAAAATTGCGAACAAATTTTAATTTTCATATACAGCGATATGGGTTGCAATTTCTTTAAGGATTCATGTTTTTCCTTCTCATTTGGCCTTTATCCCTTACGTTTGACTTTCCTTCCAATGCTCCATCTGTAGGTAATGCATTGTTCAGGAAGCAAATTTTTTTACCTGAAAATTTTGAATTTGGCCGAAGCCTTGTTACTCCAAGCAGGGTAGAGATCTTTAACGTGCGTGACAATACGCGCGCGCATACACACGTACGTACATACGCACAACGCCGTACACACATACACACGCTCACAGATACACACTCACTTTAACGTGCGCACATGTACGCACGCAAGAACGCTCAACGCCGGCCATGCACGCACAAGCACGCACGCACGCACCAAACTCGTATATTATTTTTAAGTTATAACTGAATAGTGGTTTCATTTGAACATAGAGAACATTTTGTATAAAACGTTCTCAACAGAGGATGTTAAAATAAAGCAATATACAGTGTTTCTTCAGTACTAATGAAAGTATAGAGAACTGGAAAAGTATAAAATTTTGCAAGAACGCAGATCTACACCCAATGTCTCCATTTTTTCCGATCTTACCGTATTTTAATTTGATGTCATTCTTGTCCCCTGTTGATTCATCTGATCGGAACTAATTTTTCCACGCGTTTCTCTATAACCGTATGAATATTTCAAGTCTAACAAATAGATATTACCGCTTAGGATTTTAGATAAGTTTTCAACTATATTGATAAGAAATGTGGAGAAATAAGAAAGAAATGTGGAGAAATAAGATTTCTATTGTATTTACACACTTACGAGGGGGTGTTAATAATACGTTCTTAGCTTCTTATTGAAATAATTAAAAGTTGGTACTAGAATATTTTATTATTTAACATGGTCTCTTCTTAAATTAATACACTAATACAACGATTCTGCGACGTCTCTAATCCTTTAAAAAATTCTTCGTGGTCTGTAAACTGGGCCTCCATAGCTTATATTACCTCTTGGTTATATAAAAATGGATACTTTTTAAACCTTTGTCAATTGAGGTACCGGAGGTCTAAAGCTTGGGAATAGAGTGATCGTTCTAGTAATTCGAATTGAATTCAGGGCAATGCGCCTTTTGTGTGCAGGTGAATTGTCATACAAAAACAACACACCTTTCGGTATTATGCCACGTCTTGTTTCTTAAAAACTGAAATAAAAACTTTTCAAGCAGATTTTTGAACTCGATACTTCTTAGGCCTTGAAGAATCACGATGCTTCCACATCATCGATTGCTGTTTTTGTTTCTGGATAATAAAAATGAACCCATGTTTTAGCCATAGTCACAAGACAGTTTAAAAATTTGGATCATTCTCAAAACGGGCACAAAACGGATAGTTTTCCTCTTTTGATGCAATATAATTTTTCACAGTTGCATACGATGGGCATCGATCGTCAAGTGTCAACTTGATATCAGTATCCTCTCGTAAATGATAAAATACTGCGACGGTGTTTGTTTTTAATTCGTTTTGTGAATCTTACCTAGACGTATTTGCATATTGTAAATAACTTTGTCTTCAGTAATCAAACTTACTTTAATATTTCTGCTTTTAAATTTCATATTTTATACTAATCGTTGGTTGAAATTAGTCCTTCCATTTTCATTAGCACAACACAAGCAAAATAAATCATAATATTTCATTTACATTTTCCGCAATTTTGGTCCTTGATTTCTGCTAAGTAATTACCTGGTTTTCATTATCCGATGTTTGTTTGCCGCAAGACACGTGTAGCTATATTTATTGTGTTGTATGTAATCGTAGAATTGCGAAACGCTTTGTATTGATTATGTGACGCATGTGCTCGAATTTTTGTATATCAAGTTGTAAAAGCTTTGTCATTTAAATTATAACGTTAACATCCATTATCATTTTTGTTGATTACCTTCTGTTGAATTGAGTTTTTCAGATAAGGTTGACGTCATTTGTACCACATGCTTTGCGATAAATTAACTTGCTTATTGAATACCTCATTACATATGGTCGAACACATGTGTTTTGAGTTAAATTTATAGATTTATTCCAATGTAATTTAGATATCTTTTATTATACAATTTTTGTTGCTCAAGGTAGCATTGACGATATCCTTAAGTGGCTTTACATTAATAGAGCTATAACCAAATGCGTTTCGTAAATACATTTGAGGGCCATTCTCTTTCTGTTTAGCTCAATTACGAGGGCCGTCGGGAAAGTAGTATCCGTTTGTATCGTGTGGAGCGCTGGTGAGTAGAGTAGCATTCGGAGAAGTTATAACACGTTTAGTTATATTGCAGCTACCTATGTGCAAAGTTACGCCTCGCTGGTACTCACTGTGTTCTTTCTGCGAGTGTTTATAAAGTTCAAAAAAATATAGAACGCCGCTAGTTGTGAAATTAGGGCTATGATTACCCTCAACACAAGAAATGTGAAACCCTGCGTGTGACATTAAAGAAATTACGACGAGCAATTCAAAATCGATGGTGAGGTCTGTTGTCTAGCGGCGTCCTTCTCCACCACGACAATGTCAGGCCTCATACTGCTCGAATAACAGAACAACTTGTTCAACAATTCAAATGGGAAACTTTTAACCATCCACCCTATAACCCAGACTTAGCACCGCACCCTCAGATTTTCATCTGTTTACAAAACTCGAGGACTTTTTGGCAGGAAAGAAATTTGAAAGTGATGATGAACTGAAAGCAGCTGTGACTACACATCTCAATACATTGGCGGCAGAGGAATACGAAGCTGGCATACAAAAACTCGTCTCACGTTATGATAAATGCTTAAATTTGCGAGGTGACTATGTGGAGAAGTAGTACAAGATTTGTTCTTTTCAAATAAAACATTAAAATTTGTTAAGATGTACTAGTTTATTTTTTATTCAAAAACGGGTACTACTTTCCGGACGGTCCTCGTAGTAGCAACAACTTTTTGTCCCTAGTGTTGTGGCATTTTAAATTACTTTCGCTTGCATAACACAACTTACTTTAAATGTGAACTTTGCGTTCTTTGGAAGAAATTTTTGCAATAATCAGTTTCCAAACAATTATTAAATATAATAACAAGCATTTTTGCGCTCTTTTTTGTAATTTTAAGCAGTCTGCGAATTTTTTTAAACTATAAAAATGCTTAGATAATGCTCATTACCTAACTACCATGAAACGGTGGTTTAACAAATTTTTATGTATTCGTGATTGTTCGAAATACAATTTTCGACAAGAACCTTCTAAAACCGTCACTACTACCGAAAACATTGATACTGGCAGGACAAGACCCTCATGCTTCTATATGCAGCACTCAAACAGTGCTAACGATTGGCGCGGAAGCATAAACACTAACTTGAATAAACACTCGCGTGCGTAAGCTGTGTTTGTGGATAACCCACTAATAAGCACCAGAAGATAAAGCAATCGTGTTAATTGGTGCAAAAAACTCCAAGGCGTCTCTGGTGAATCATAACATGTATAAAATATCGTACCCGATAGTATATCTTGGATGAATTCATGTGATCTAGAGAAAAAGCAGCCGTCAGTGGTTTGGGTTGGGTGTTTTCAAATGAACTCATCCCTACGAAAACGGTTCGTAAGAAGCCGCAACAAGGAAGTAATTGCATCTTCGTGAAGTCGCAACCGTATATTTCTGGAGCAAAACAGCTCATTTTTACATGTATTTTTCCACAAGAAAATCTAAGGTTCATTTTGCAAATTTTTGTAATTCGTTCCGGGATCGCGTGACATCATTATGACTAACCTTTCACTTTGCAAGTTCAATAAGGTGAAATTGCCTCATAGGGTTAAATTGTTGTATCAGAATAGGGCAATTTCACTCTATGAGGCAATTGCATTCTATTCTGATAGGGCAGTTTCACTCTCTTGATGCCGTAACATGATCGTAGAACGAATGATCTTGGCGGCTACAAAAATTTGCAAAATGATCATAGATTTTCGTATGCAAAAATACATCTAAAAATGAGCGATTATAGTACGATTAAGTAATTAATTCATTGCCGTTTGTTTGATAGTAATATTTTTATGACATTTTTGTAAATCGTCTAAGAGAGCGCCATACCGTATGACAACAGTCGTACACAGAAAGCTGTTCAAACAATCTCGTTTTTATATTAGAGCAAAATTCAAATGATGGACTATCTCCGATATATAGTCCAGACCTGTCACCTTGCGACTTTTTTTAGTGTTCCCATATAAAAACATGTTGGGAAAATTACATCTTACTTCTCCTGATGAGTTTTATTGATTGTAAAAACGAATTAAATACATATTTTTGGATGTAAGAAAAACTGTTTTGAAAACAGATTTCTGCACATACGTGAAAGTGTATCGACTACAGAGAAAAATGTTTTGGAAAGTTGCCATAAAAATTTTTAAATATTATATTTTTGTATGTTTGGCTCACTATACAGAGAACTACCTTCCATAGGCATTGGTTAATTACCTTTTAATTTAATGTCAAAAATAATTTGAGTTGCCGAGTGAACGCCGAATTAAAAATTTGCGCCATTTTCTGTTTTGGGGTTGACGGTTCTGTATGACTGTTGCAATTAGAGAAATGGAACGCTATACGAAAGAGCAAATTGGTTAGTATTTGTTAAAGCGTTAAAGAAGGAGGTAAGGGTTAAATCAGAGAATTCTCAGTGTTTAATTTTCGACCGGTGAAGTTCAGCTTTTTATCAACTCAATGTATGCAGCGGAAGCAGGTTCGTTTATGGATGCAACCCCTCACGTTTATGAACTTTGTGTAAGGTATCAGTCAAAAATATCTCCAAGTGGAGAGAAACGTCCGTGAAAACCGAAAAACATCAATTCGCCATCCAGCAATTGTACTTTTCAGTGAGCTCTCCGCTCCATTTTAACAATATTAAACTTTTCCCGTAGTTTGTCTACTGATCGTTCTCAAGGTTGGTATTTTGTGATTTGATATTTAGAGCAGTACATTTTGGCAAGATAATTACTTTTATAGACGAGATCCATTTTCGTTGTGAATGGAGGAAATATGCTCCCGCTAAAAGCTATCAGGCGGTTTTTGGTTTAACAGGGTTGAATGGCGATTTTCTTCGAAAATGAGACCGGTAATGGGCTACAGTCGATAGTGTCTGATATCCAAACATGTTACAGTGATTTTTGAAACTGTTTAAACGTGGTTTGACAGAACGGAGCAACATGTAGAAAACCATAATTTTTGTTAGAACTATTTATGTATGCTACTGACAATAATCGCTCTAACAGACTGTTTAGTGGAAGTTTAGGTGCTTTTCAGATCTGTTCGCAGCTGTTTTGCATTATCTATTATTTCATTTATTGAAATTTTATGTAGCTTAAACGTAGCTTCACGTTTCATGTACTATTTTATCTCAATCCACAGGTACTTCAGCACAATTGACTTTTATATTCTTTTTTTCTATAGGAGAACAATTTTCATCGTTGGGGAAACAACTAAGGCCCCTTATGGGAGGCGGCTCCGTGGCGTAGTGGTATGTGGTATGACTATTACGCCCAAGGTCCCGGGTTCGAATCTCGACACGGTCCGCTTGAAAAATGTTAGGCGAGCATTTTTCACAAAAATACACCTTCGTTCGGATGAGAGGTAAAATGGAGGTCCCATGTGTAAGTGTTGTCACGCACGTTAAAGATCCCTACCTTGGTTGGAACAGCAAGGGTTCGGCAAAATTCCAAATTTTTCAGGTAAAAAAAACTCGCTTCCTGGCCAATGTCGTACCTTCGGGTGGAGCATTAGAAAATCACATGTAGGGTCCCTTATGGGAGGCGTATTACACCTCCAAACATTTCGAAATAGTGTCAATGCGTACAAAAAGTAAAGCAAGATGCTACTACCATTTGTTGAAAACTTTCTGAGACAATGAAATAACAGAGACACAACGTTATTTGTTTACCTCTTTGTTTGCATCAGTTTCATGGTATATTAACATCGATACGTCACTGGTTCCCAAATTATGTGCTCACGAAACCTTGTACCAAAGTTGTCTACTGTAAAACTAGGAATTTGTTAGTAAATGAGGGAAAAAGAGATGCATAAAATCAATATTTGGACACTTTACTTATAAGGTATATTCCTTTCCTACAAGGAACTTTCTTATTCCATTTATAAATTTGGCATATTTTTGTGTTTTGATATACATAATTCCAAAAAGAATATATGTCGGACTGTGTTTTGACTAAATTTTATATTAGTCTATTAAAAATTGTCCAGTTGCCTCTATATGATAAACAGGTTGCATTTCTGCAACTGTAAGATTCTCCGATAAGTTCCTCCTACTTGAATTCCCCGTTAGTGAATAATGTTTTTCTCGCAAAAAGAAATTATGACGTTTATTAAATTTATTACGCAATCTGGATATTTATTATTTCAGTTTTGTGCTTTCCGTGTTTGTTTGCAAACGTTTTCGCATTATAGCGTAAACTGTATTGAAGGCAAGAACCCTTGAAGGCACCTCGTGTATGCTAATAAAGGTTTTTATAATTCTGTTTTTTCATTTTACTTTATATTAAAAGGTTACAACTTGGGCTTTTCCTCGTTTCAAAAGTTATTCTTCTCTCGAAAATTTAAATTGAAGGAAATTAAATCACAAAGATGCGATCTCATTGATTTTTTATTCTCATAGAATTAAACTCAACTAAAATTGAAACTCTTGCATGCTTCTAAATAAACAGTTTGAAAACATTTTAGCTTCTCGCATCTGCTACAAGAAAAATTTTCACTTTATTTCTGTTTACTTGTTTGTGCGCTATTGACTATATATTCAAACCGCTGCGTAATAATTTTACATTTTAAATGATTAAATTTGACACCTCTGACTAAGAAACGAAAGGAATTTTGATGCGATAATGAGCCGTTTATGGTCAAAATGGTCCCGGAATATTGGTTAAAACAGTGACAATAGGAATTGCGACAATTCACTTTGTGGAGGAAAACTTCTTCAGTTATCAGATCAATATTAATTATGAGTTGGAAAAATGCACTTCGACTTGTGAATAGGATATCCTCAGACGAGTTCCTAAACAACCTCTTTAATAATTATCTTTTTATCGTTTGTTACTGATGATGACCACTACTACGCATGATATTTACTATTCTAAAGACTTTGGAAAAAATCAAAAGATCGCTTGCACAAAATGCTACTTTTGTCTAACTAACATTTCCGAAATCAATTCAAAATCAAAATATATAGTAAAATATCCCAATTTGCTAAATCACAGGAAACGTTTCTCACAACAACGATCTGCTCGTGCCAAAACTACTTGAAAATATAATACTCAGGCACGATGAAACAGGGAGTAAATCTGATGACACGCTTGATGATGATTTATCGGTTATTCATTCATTTTAAGCTTTATTTTATGAACCACATTTACGAAGACGGCTGCGTGGCTTAGTTGGTTCGCGTGTGACTACTAAACCCAAGGTCTCGGGTTCGAATCCCGACACGGTCCGTGTGAAAAATGTTAGGCGAGCATTTTTCACAAAAATACGTTCGGATGAGAGGTAAAATGGAGGTCCCGTGTGTGAATGTTGTTACGCACGTTGTTAATAGAAATTAAATTACCAATCAAACTATCTCGCCGATTTTCTAATCTTGATTTTGTTTCGGTTATGACACATTTCTGTGACATTATTATTTCCTGTCCAGTTAATTAAGTAATTACTCTACGAGTAAAAGGTTAATTGCGTTTCAATTAACATACAATTCGAAATTAAATCCAACGCTGCGTCAAAATTCAATCATTTTCTTTTGTTTCATGAAGTTATAGAGCGCGAAAGCTTCGTCTAACATGTTTCGGTTCCTTGGGAGTATAACCCTCTTTTTCTTTAACAGTATTTTTTTGTATAATTAAGCAATGATAAAGTTTGCTGTATACAGAAAAAGGCGGCTCCGTGGCGTAGTGGTATGTGTGTGACTACTATGCCCAAGGTCCTGGGTTCGAATCCCGACACGGTCCGCTTGAAAAATGTTAGGCGAGCATTTTTCACAAAAATACACCCTCGTTCGGATGAGAGGTAAAATGGAGGTCCCGTGTGAGTGTTGTCACGCACGTTAAAGATCCCTACCTTGCTTGGAACAGCAAGGGTTCGGCAAAATTCCAAATTTTCCAGGTAAAAAAAACTCGCTTCCTGGCCAATGTAGTACCTTTGGGTGGAGCATTGGAAAATCACATGTAATCTATACAGAAAAGTAACTTATCCAAAGATTAATGCTAGTTTACAAGTTTTTCGATAGAGTTCAGCATTGTGGAGTAGTTGTGGTATGTGGAAGATCAAGTTGTTTTGGTAAAGCTATATACAAAAAAATTTGACGAACAAACGAAAGTTCAATCATTTAAAACCAAGTGTGTTAGTATTGAATACTACCTAATCAGAACAACATGAAAGAGAATTGAGTGCTTCCAACTTTAGGTTACGACTTCCTTGGGGGTATATTAGTGAGCAAGGTGTATAAGTTTTGAATTCCGACAAAAATTAATAAGTTGTTATTCGTTCATGTATTCGTGGTTAGGTTGTTTATTTGTTGCTTTTCCATTTTTTTCAATTTATACTAATGGCGGTTTCTTTGAAACAGTATTTTATATTCTGCACAATGGTCCAGTGGTCATTTCCTCTCAAAATTGATATATTTTTGTATAATAATCATTATTTGGCTTTTCTTTTTCAAATTAAAGTAAAGAATCTATTAGAAATCATCCAGACGATGTTGCTCATTATTTCTCATTTTCCTTATTTTTTTACCAGTTGCTCCTCAATACTAGGTGTGTGCAACGCAACACTAGTGTTAAAAAAATGTTTAGGCGCATTCTTTTTTCGCTGTCATTTTGTTTCGAAATCGTTTTTCGGCTGGATACGAGTTTTGATGAAATGTATCTGACTGTTAATTTTGTAGATTTTAAGACCAGATAAAACCAAAATTATCAAAATGTTGTGTTGTAGATTTTTGTCTTTAGAGCATATCAATTTGATAATTTTTGTTTTTATTTTAATCTTAATATCTGTAAAATTAACAGTTAGAGAAATTTGCGCAAAACTCGTTTTCAACCGAAAAATGGTTCCGAAGCCAACTTAAAATAACCGCCAAAAAGTGAGCCTAAAAAAATTAAGAAACTCAAAAGTGTTGGGCAACAAATTTTATTCTATCTTAATGATTTCAAATTATATGAGATGATGGAAACATAAAGCCTTCTGCAAAGAATAATTATAGTGACATTTAATATTGAGTGCCAGACAGATGTTCCCGAAATCCAATCAAAATTAAGAATATTTTGCATTCTCTTAACCACCCGCACTATTATTTAGAAATTTGAAGGAACTGGATCGGTTGAAGGTGCTCGAAGGTTTGGTACACCGAAATCTTCAAAAAGAAATCAAAATATTGGACCCGTAAGGATGAATGAATGAAAAATGACACGTCAACACGAAAACGCCCCAACGAGATCTGACATGCTTGTGCACAGTATTTGTCACAGAAGTTAAAAATGCATTCGTACAAGATAATTAACTCAAGGATTTGCCCCAAACGTATATGGGATACGTTTGGAATGCAACCGATAATTACTAGACGCTAATGATTCCTATAATTCTTAAATATGGATAATAAAAGACTTTTCTATTTTACTAGTTACATCAACAAATAAAATGCTGTTTTTTTCGGTATTCTGCCAATTTACATATTACACTTGAACGTTTTTTATATTAATAAAATGTCACAGTGTGGTGTATTCGTTTTTTGGCCGTAGGTTTGAAGCTTTTGGTGACGGATGACAGCAAATATCGGCAGATGATTGAGAATTTCATCATTGTGTAATTTGGAGATGATGTTGAGGAAGCCTAGTTTCCACGGTTCCCACTTTTAGAGTTTCAACTCAGTTCCTTAGGTTCAAGTGTGGAAATCCATTAATTACACGAAATGGTTAAAAGATTACATTTACATGCAAACATTTGTTCAGAAACAAGGTCAAAATAAAAAGCGGATGGAAATAAATACAGAACTGTGTACGAGAATCGGTATGAAAAATAATTGGATACAGAAGGAATTAGCAAAGAGGCCACGAAGCTAATTAAGAGACTAATTGAGAGAGCTTAAGGAGCAAACTGTTAAAATCAGAGAAGAGTAGATTAGGGAAAAATGTGGAAAGATGGCTATATTATTTATAAAAAGTGTAGGTGGTGTGTAGTTGCAGGATTCTGGACAAAATTTAAGGTGTGACCTGAGCTGGGATAACAAAAGGTTGCTAATTTCGTGTTTTCCGTATCCTTCAATCCATCTGATTTATTTTCATTTATGTACTACTAGTAAATGTTGGAAATGTTTCAGTTACCACCGTAAAAACAATTATTACTAATTAACGAAGACATTCAATTTTTTGACTAAGTATATTGTGTTATATGTTTACTCCTCCAATCCCGAATGAATCCTTAAAACACACTCTCTTATTGCGTCTATATAAAGAACTCGCGATTAAATTTATTGCGTTATCATCTCGAGAGTGCGAAATTCCGGTGAATCAAGTGTGGGAACGCGGTACATGTATGTAAAGAAGTGACACGTGGATTAAATACGAACAGTATTAATTAAAGTTAAATGTTACTAATAATAATATGCAGGTAAGCTTCTAACATAAAAGTTGAAATACAATGGACCTAAAAAAAGGAAAGAATAAAACATACATTGGAATTAAAAACGAAATTGTGAAATTATAACTGTACAGAAAATTTGCTAGTTTTATAGTACGTCCTTGATTGTAACGAAGGTGTAAAGAATGAAAGGTTAAATTAGAAAGGGAGAAGACTATTAAGAAACCTACATCTGATCCTGAGTATTAAGAAGAATACGATATTATTACAATAGCAAAAGGAATATGACAAGATGTTTTTTATCGCGAAATTTGTTCCACAAAATAGGAATGTGTGGGTAATGTAGAAGGGTAATAGTAGCGCGAAAATTTAAAATAAGGGGTGATATTACTCTACTAACCAGGACTGACGAGAACATAAACGACACGCTAACAACTTATAAAAACGCATTAAAAAATGAAATGAAATCAACATGAATAAACAAAGAATGCCTTGCCATAGTCTTAAATAGACCAGCGATAGCTAGAGCTGAAAGGTAGTACTAAATACTTTGGAACTAGGGAACACCAAATAAATAATTATGACTCTCAACTGAAATAAGAGCGACAGGAAGCATTCTAAACGTAGTTTTGGCAACGAATGCAAAAGATTAGAAGCACTGGGTCTTATAAATAAAAGAAAAGAGAATGATTTTGAATTGCACAAAGAAAAGAAACTGGTAGGAGACCGCTAAAGAAGCAGTTGATTAATTAAAAATACAGTAGAAGACCTGGTAGAAAGAAAGATGAGGGAAGGTAGAAAAATGAACAAATTCTGGATGCAATTAAACATTAAACTGGCCAAGAAGTCGACGCATAAAATTCATGGCGAAACGATGAAACTTAAGTATAACGATACAAGAAATAACACAAACATGCGGTAGCAAATTGGTATCATGCGACTCCGTGGCGTTGGTATGCGTGTGATTACTATGCCCAAGGTCCCGGGTTCGAATCCTGACATGGTCCGCTTGAAAAATGTTAGGCGCGCATTTTTCACAAAAATACACCCTCGTTTGAATGAGAGGTAAAATGGAGGTCCCGTGTGTGTGTGTTGTCGCGCACGTTAAAGATCCCTACCCTGCTTGGAACAGCAAGGGTTCAGCTAAATTCCAAATTTTCCAGGTAAAAAAACTCGCTTCTTGACCAATGTAGTACCTTTGGGTGAAGCATTGGAAAATCTCACGTAGGGTGATATCAGGCAGCTCCGTGGCGTAGTTGGTATGAGTGTGACTACTACGCCCAAGGTCCCGGGTGCGAATCCCGACACGGCCCGCCTGGAAAATGTTAGACGAACATTTTTCACAAAAATATGTCCTCGTTCGGATGAGAGGTAAAATGGAGGTCCCGTGTGTGAGTATCTTCACGCACGTTAAAGATCCCTACCTTGCTTGGAACAGCAAGGATTCGGCAAAATACAAAATTTTTTACGTAAAAAAAACTCGCTTCCTGGCCAATGTAGTACCTTTGGGTAGAGCATTGGTAAATAACATGTGAGATAGTAAACTGGTAGGCAACTACGTGGTGTACTTGGTATGCGCGTGACTACTATGCCCAAGGTCCCGGGTTCAAATCCCGACACAGTCCGCTTGAAAAATGGTAGGCGAACATTTTTCACAAGAATACGTCCTCGTTCGGGCGAGAGGTAAAATGGAGGTCCCGTGTGTGAGTGTTGTCACGCTCGTTAAAGATTTTTACCTTGTTTACAGCAGCATTTGGCAAAATTCAAAATTTCTTGGTAAAAAGAACTCGCTTCCTGGTCAATGTAGTACCTTCGGGTAGAGCATTGGAAAATTACATGTGAGGTAGTAAACTGCTAGGCGACTCCGTGGTGTAGTTGGTATGTGTGTGACTACTATGCCCAAGGTCCCGGGTTCAAATCCTGACACGGTCCGCTTGAAAAATGTTAGGCGAGCATTTTTCACAAAAATACACCCTCGTTCGGATGAGAGGTAAAATGGAGGTCCCGTGTGTGTGTTGTCACGCACGTTAAAGATCCCTACCTTGCTTGGAACAGCAAGGGTTCGGCAAAATTCAAAATTTCCCGGTAAAAACTCGGTTCCTGGCCAATGTTGTTACCTTCGGGTGGAGCATTGCACAATCAAATGTAGGGTAGCAAATTGATGGAAAGTATTACATCGTACTCCTTTCTAATTGACAATCCCAAAGCCAAACATATACCATTCAAGGAGAAATCGAAACCACGCGGCACAAGATGTCAGCTGATGGAACCCTGGGGAGAATCAGGCAAGAAGTGCCTTAAGAGTGCCCAAAACACGACAATAAAATAGCACGTTTTCTAACTATATGTAAACTCGAAGCTGAACAAAATCTGACAGAAAAAACACACCAAACCGATAGACAAAATATTTTCTTTTAAGCCCGCAGTTGAGAAACTAAAAACAATAAGGCTTCTGAAATTACCCTTCAAGAGACCGCAGAATTGGTAAGAAGTACTGCGTAAACTTATAACGTCCCGTGTTTAATGATAGAGGAAGACTCGAACAAAAATAAACACAATCAATTAGCAATGAAATGAAAAACTAATTCTACAGAGGTAAGAAGGGTTTAACTAAGTAGCTGCAAACTTGTAATACACTAGATAATCCCAGCATTATTTTTTACGACAGGAACCTGTTTAAAGACGATAATGAACCCAAGTTGTTAGTGGCGGAAGTTTGTTATTTTGCCGGTTTTGAAAAAAGCGGCGTCGCCAATTTAGTACCGAGTTGTGCAATTAGTTCACTTATTTTGCAAGCAAAGTAGATCCAACGATTTTTTGCAGTATTCAATAAGTTTCGGAAACCCAGAGCATTAACACTGCACGTTGTCTTTCTCTCTCTGTCTGTCCTCGTCACAACCTCAAGGTTTGTCTGACGTAGCTCTCTATTGTATCATATCTTGAACTAACCCTTTCAGAGCCCTGTACCTGCAGTTCTATACGTATTAATTAGCATTGGCGTCCCTGCATTTTTTTGCTCCATTTTAATTGTTCTGTCTTTTAAACATGCGTATTTTGTAAACGGTAGTTGTTTTGAAATTTTCAGTGCCAATTAGCGCTACCGCTACCATTATGAAATGGTATTGCTCATTTCCATAAATCAATACCGATAGTTTTATACATTTAATAAAATATTTGGGTATTTAAATACAACTTGCTTTCTCGGCATTAAATTAAATGAATTAACCTTAACCAGTAAATGTTATTTTTAGAATAGCTTTGACATTATTGTTACTATCTATAATGCTACAGTTACACGTATCTTTACGTACTTCACTTGAACCGAGAAAGCTTCCCAAACGCCATCGTATATTATTTGAATATAATTTAACACTTGCCAGCGTTTGGCACATAACTACTTGATGTTATTCCAATATTAAAAATACAAACATTGTCAACCTTAAAGCTTATCGTGTTCACTCATACAATCCTTGCGTGACTTGCTATTTGTTATTCGAATACAGCTGGCAGCCTCGCCCGGTTTATTTGTATCCTCGAAACTGGCAACGTGGTTATTACATAAGCAACCGGAGTTCAAAGCGTGACGTCAAATCTAAGTTTACGAGATCTGATGTGTAGAACGTGCAGGCCAACTGGATTCCCATCCCATAATTAAGAATCTGCCCTGCCTTCTTTTGTACCTTGGCCGTTCACAGCGTGCTTTGGTGCTTAAGTTTTCTGTATAAACGAAAGAATCTTTGTTTAGAATAAATCCGGTTATATAGAGTAATAAAGGAACAACCTTTCAAAACCTTCAAGCTCGAACACTAACGACCGCTGTTGAAATATTTCCTCTATTTGTAAGGCGACACCATTGACGAATATTTGTTTTCTTTGCTAGTTTAGTCACCTGTAAAGGAAAACGAGGTTGTAACGTTAAATCCTGCTTTAGAAATATGAGCGTGTAAGGCAAGCGGGGTCGTAGACTAGACAGACAGCATGATATTTTTATGTATGTTTATAGTATGTTTAGGATGTGTGTAATTCAATAAAAATTTATTTCTGAGGTTGTAAATGACCGTGTAATATTAATCTTTATGACAAAGTACTTAAAGCGTCCATATTTTTAATCGAATTTATTTATGTATTTTTTATTTCACTGTATTCACTGTATTAATGGTATGAAGAACTAGTATGTATAAAAATTGTCAGTAGTATCATTCTGTTTGACGCTTGTTTATGGTGATTTTTCCCTCGTTATCGATATTTCCTAAACGTTAACATTAGCAACCCAGAATTTAAGAGTTTCCTCTTGAAGCTCTTAATGTACGGCTTAACCCACCCATTACTAGCCATAATTCAATTAAGAAGAAAAACTATTTTTACGCTGAATATCAGCTAAAATCCTTCAAATAAAAAAGAAAAATATTAAAAAAATTATCTTGTTACAAAGAAAAAGACATGGACTAAAATAAGAAATATTAAGGTAAAGAGACAAAGAAAAAATTTGTTCTCAATAACAAAAATAGTGTTTTACACTAACCATGTACAAAATAGGAATAATAAATTAGAAAATCATTTTGTATGAGTTGAAACAAACATATAGTATGTAGAGTGGTATATCACATTTCCCATAAATTCTCTTCATTTTCTACCACATAAGGCACGTCCTTGTTGCGTCGTTATTGCAATTACCATCAAACCTCACAACCAAACTCACTCGTCCACCTAAAAGTTTATACTTCTGTGAACCAAATATCCTCACAGAATATGGCCAACGTAGGAAGATGACATTTTTATTGTTTTTGACACTTGTTTTTAACACTTCCCAATCAAATGTTGACGATGTTGACTTAAAAATAAAAAAATCATATACGAACTAAAGAATAAAGGACAGTTTCTTTTTAGATAAACTACCAGTTAAAAATGACATCATCATTAGGTCTTCAGTCCTGGAACTGGTTCGACGCGTACTATGATTGTTTCTTATTCTGAACTAACCTACAGATTTCCCTGAAATTTGCACAGTCTGCATATTTCACTATCTGATCTAGGTCTACATCTACCTCTTTTTTCCTATCTCTGCTTGTAATATATCCCATACTATTCTCTAAAAATGCCTTAGAACGTATTCTACCCTTCTCTTTCTCTTATCTTTTTCCCCAGATATCCTTGTTCCCCTACTATTTCTATAACCTATTTGTTATTATCTTCGTCTGTCCCTGCTATCGTCCTCATACATCTGAAGCACTACATTTCAAAAGGCTGCTACCGTTTTTCTGTCTGCTTTTCAGACTGCTCGTATTTCATATGCATACTGTGTTGTGCTCCACACATATGCTTTCAACAATTATCTTCTTGTTCTATGTTTGTTGTCTATCATCATAGGCGCTGTTCTTTCTTGTTAAATGCAGTTCGCTCACCTATTGTTTTACAATTATATATCCTATTTCTCAGACATTCAGTGGTTGTGAAGGGAGGTAAGCAGCCTGTGGCTGCCAAGTTCCCCCAACACTTACACATTTACCTATTTAATATTTTTTCCAATATATCTTTTCGCACAGTCAACATTAGTTGCAGATATTTCACAACCAACACCTGTAGTTGTTTATACTAATCATCAGATTTATCTACGCTTATTTTTTCGTCATGAGGCTTTCCGTCCCAAACTGGTTGGACACGTACCTGCACTTATTTATATTCTGAGCTAGCCGACATAGTTCCCTGAAATTTTCACACAGTATGTATACATCTCGTCATATTTAAGCACAGTTATTTTTTCGTCATTAGTTTATCGATCTTGGGACTGGTTGGATGCGTACCTTCATTGATTTCTATTCTGGGCTAGCCTACACATCTCCCTGAAACTTCTACAGCCTACATCTTTTACTATCTGTGTGCAGTAATCTAACCTAGGTCTACCTCTTCTTCTCTTTTTTCCTATCTCTGCTTCTAATATATTCCGCACTATTCCCTCATGCCGTAGTATGCGGTCTATCATCCTATCTCGCCTATTTTTTACCGTTTTCCACATAGTTCTTTTTTCCCCCCACCATTTTTAGTACCTCTTCGTTCTTAACTTTGTCTGTCCATGGTATCTTCATCGTACGTCTGTAGCACCACATTTCAAAGGCTTCTACCTTTTTCTTGTCCGCTTCTCCTACTGTCCAGGCTTCACATCCATACAGTGCTGTGCTCCACACATTTGTTTTAAGCAATCTTTTCGTTGTTTCTATGTTTGTTGTCTTTGACCACAATAGTTGCTTTTTCTTGTTAAAAGTAGCACGACCTTGTGCTAATCTTTGTTTTATATCTTTTGTGCTTTTCCCATCTTGAGTTATTTGGTGTCCTAGGTAGCAGAAATCCATAACCTCTTGTAAGATCTCGTTACCTATTTGTATTCTTTTTTTTGATTTGTTTCCCCCTGCTTTGTATACTAGAACTTTAGTTTTATTTTTGTTCATTTCTTACCGTATCTCTCTGTTAGAATTGTTTCCATTTCATTAAGAGCAGCTTATAATCCTTCTTTGCTAAATGCTAATACCAATCTATTGTCCCTGCATAGTAATTCCAAAAGTCTTCTTGCATTTGACAATATTTACTGCCTCTTGAATGCACAAGTTAAAAATTAATGGGGATAAGGCACATCTCTGCCTCTCTCCTTTCCAAATATTTACCACTCTATGTTCCGCTCTAATCAAGGAACTTCGTTCGTTTATGAAATCGATTTGTCGTCAGTCTGTCCGTCCGAGGCCTTTCTAATGGTCGGACATCAATGTGTGATACATCAATCGATTCAGCTCGGTGTCCTGTGCTTAAGTTTTGATGTCAGTTGAAATCGGGCCACGGGGACGCCGTGCCCCCGCGATATTCCGTCGGGAATATTAATTTTTCAAATAGGTCCAAAATTAATGTGCGATACATATTTGGACTCCCCTAACATAGCTGAGTCGAAATATGGTACCCCCCACAAAATCTGACCACGGATACCCGACCCCCGGAATAAATTTTTATTTTTTTATCTGAATACTTATAATTATTACAACATAATAATTTTAATTTCTTTAAATTGTTTTAAAGTAAGTCTACATTTGGAAGTTCGTTGCGACAATGCCTTGCATTTTCAACTTTTTTATTATCGCTGTTTGGTCTTTGTATAAGCTATGAACTATCCGCCTATCTCTAAAACTGATTCGAATCTTTTTGAGTATTTCGAACATTTGTTTCCATTTAACAGATTTCCAGATCTACAAACGCCATATACACGCTTTCCCGTTTTCTATCGTTTTCTCCATTATCACCCTTAGAGCAAAAATAGCCTCCCGTGTTCCCCTGTTTCGTCTAAACCCAACTTGAGCTTCTAGTATTTCCTCGGCCCGTTTTTCCGTCCGTCTTTGTACAATTCTAGTTCATATTTTTGACACGTGTGCTGTGAAACTTATTCGAAAATTTTCACATATATCCGCGCCTCTCTTTTTTAGTATAGTTACTATTATGTTACGTTTGAAATCTTTGGGTATCTCGCCTATCTCATACATATAGCTTACAAGTTGGAAGAGACGTTCTGTTACTGCTGTTCAGCGGCTTTTAGAGTTTCTGCGTGCACCTTATCTGTACTCGGCGCCTTACCATTTTTCAGACCTTTTAAAGCTAATTAAAACTCATCTCTAAGTATAGGATATCCCAAGTCATCCTTTTCAATGTCTAATTCCTGTTCTAATGTAGTTAGTTCCTCTCCTGCATATAAATTCCCTATATATTCTTGCCATTTACCCACTTTCTCTACATTTTCTATAATGGCGTTTCCTCCCGCGCCTCTTATATTTTTGCTATACGGTTTTATATCCCTAAAATTGATTCTAATTAGTGTGTATGCTTCATCTGTCTTTCCTACTTCCATCTTAGCTTGTACCTCTTTGCACTTTTCATCGATCCATTGTTCTTTAGCTTTCCTGCATTTTCGAGTAATTTCCCATTTTATGGCTTTGTATCTCTGTTTTCCTGTTTCGTCTGATGTATTTTTGTATTTTCGTCTTAAAAATGGCACCAAATTAAAATTTGATATTATAGAATCGCTTCGTTTTTTCCTTTTGTAACCCCATTTTACAACATAAACTAACAATTTTCAACTATTTTGGTTAATCGATTACTTGATTTTACATAAAAGTTTACTAAAGAATTTGCAGTCATAAACACAGCGGATTACATTAGTTTTTCTCCCAACCGAAAAAAACCGTAATTTAATGCTGCAACCAACCACCACTAGACAGTTTTACATATGCTAAACTTCTCTTAAATAAGAATTACTGGGATTTCAATAAAATATTTAAACAGATTAGTTTTAAAATTATTTTTACTTATACAAATAGTTAACAAAAGACAAAGTAGGTAAGTTGTAAAAGTCGGAAATTTGTGAGATTCCTTGTTCGAGGAACATTGGTACAAAAAAATAAAAAGACCAGATCCATCCCAAAAAGCAATGAATATATTGATGTGATTACAGATCATGGAGAGGTCATATTGCATCATCTCACAAAACATCAAATGTCGTAAATTCGAGAAAATTCAAGAAAAAGCTCAATTATGTAGATATTTATTTGTTTGAAAAACGTATTTTAAAAAGTTCATATTGATAAAAAAAACCCTAACCATCAGATAATTAATAACTAGAGAATCGTGTGTTAGATAATTCGACGCGTAAAACAAGTGTTTTGAAAGAAAATTCAGTTTTAATTGATTAATCAAAAAGTTTCATCCACATTTTATTATTAAAGCTGAGTGTATAAATTACGTGTAAACGCAAAGACGTATTCTAAAAGATTTTTATTTTGCAGGTGAAAGGATCGTGTTTAAATTTTATAAAAGCATTCTTAAAAGAAATTTACAGACAAATTTTTCCGTGAAGCCGCGTGTATAACATTTTCATTTTCATATGCTAAAAGAATTTTTATTTAATAACGAACGTACGTTAGTATTTCGACGAAAGCGTATCCAAGTAAGTTTTAGATATCAATTCCATATTCTAGGAAGAATTTACCATTGTATTTCTAAGTAGTGAGGAACTTAAAAAGTCGTGAAAGCGATAAGATAGCGCAAAGGTAAACGTTCATCCAATTATAATATATTCTAAGGCGATAATAATAGCTATAGAGAAATAAAATTAAAGATCTCGAACGCTCTGAACACATACGTAAGAGGGCAAGCTTAATTCAAGAAACAAACCTAATATAGAAACACCAATTAGACTTGGCGAGAAGAATCTAGCTGCCTACGTTACAGAAGCTCGCTGTTATAAAAGCCAGTCGACTGTAGAGAGCAGGGCAGTCTTGATTGAAGCTTCAAAGTTGGCACATCATTAATGAGAATACATATTACATCACGTATTTTTTAAAGTGTTTTTAACGTGTACTTTGTTTAGTGTTAAAGTATTGATTGAAGCAGAAATGCGAGTAGATTATTTGACGTACTTACAATGGTTTTAAAAATGGAAAATAAATAATTAAACTACTGCAAGATAAATTCTTCTTAAATGAAATAAAGTCATATATGATTGGAATGGTTTGTTATATAGTATATGGAGCTATTTGCCTGGAAAAGCGTACTTTGTAAAACAATTTGAACGATTTTTAGAACATTCCTTGTTGATTACCTTCTGGATAAAGTCAACAACAAGCCGACTGTAAGGATAAAATAAAACTATATTGTTTAAAATTTTAAAAATACATACCATCGATTAATTAAGTTGCACGACGAGATTTTTTGTGCGTGCTAATATTTGAATTTAGAGTATAGTGTGCGTTAAGTCGATAATTTGATTAGAAGGATTGGCAAGCCTACGGTACTGGTTTTTGCCTGTATATAAGGAAATAATTAAACCTAACTGACATCATATATGTTTAAATGAGTTTTTTTAACGGGGAGGATATTAAATTATACGACTTATTTTGATAAATTTCGTACATATTAAGGAAAATTTAATTATGGAGTTGTTTATGAATTGATAATTACTAGATTAAGATTTGTGAGTAATCATCCTAGTCCTAAAGAGAGATTCTTGGACTTTTTAGTATATAAGATTTCCGTGAGTGATTATCCAGAAGTTATATTTTTTAATGTTATTTTAAGATATTGTTCGTAAGACAAACTCGTCTAAGCGATTTGATTGTATTAAAAGTTTAGGAATTTATACAAATTTGCATTTAAAGTGAATTGATAATTGTCTTATATATTTGTTTGATATTGTCTTAAATTGTGATGTGTAAGCCTTTGGCTACATTAAGATTATTATATAAAATTTAGCCAATGAGGATAAAAATATTTATTAATTAATTATTGTACCTGAGATGTGACTGTTTAGTTGTGGGGGTAATTATTTTTAAATTAATAACTATTGATTTAACTTCGTAGACAATAGTGGTAAAGGGTGAAATCATGCATAAACATTATTACTTAATTAAATTCCATCTTTGATGCTGGACTGTAACTGCTGTAATTGTATAGCGATATCGAACACTATTGTAATTATACTCACGAACTACGATATAGTTAATAAAAGTTTCGTAGTTCCATCATGACAACAACCCTTTTTTTCAGTGTTGCTTTTAAGTCTGCATGATTTAGGAGAGTATCAATGAGTAAGGAAAAGAGTACCCGCTGCCGAAACATCCCGCCCACCAAAACAAACAAATTTATTTTAAACAACGCGAATCTAATATGCACAACTAAAACGAAAAAATTATAAGTAACTATAGTAAATTGCTTGTATACCCTAATGCTATGAACTTATGATACAAGTATACAAACAAACGTAAACCGAAAAGAAACTTATATAAATAAAGATGACTGCTCTATAGGCAAAGGACAGAGCTTTGTCACGGGTCTTTCAAAGGTTCCACGTACTCTCTTAATTGTGACAGCGCGCACGACGTTGTTCTTGCCAACGTACAGTTGGATGATCCTACCCTTCCGCCAAAGAAGGGGTGGAGCATTATTATCTTTAATTAAAACCAAAGTACTAAATTTTAGCGATTTCTCGAAGTCGAACCGTTTGGACTTTTGCTGAAGCGTATGGAGATACTCCGATTGCCAACGCCTCAAGAAAAAAATTTTGCTGTAACCACCTGACCATTTGCTAGCGAAGCAATCGATTAATGGAAATTTGCATAAACTCTGTGTCTGGAATTGCGGAAAGAGGTTCAAAGATTTAAAATGGCTCCAACTTAAACACGATAAATCGTTTGGATCAAAAATAAACGGCCCTAACGTTCGAGAGTTCAAAAGTTCTTCGATTTGTATTATAACGGTATTCAGTTCCTCATAAGTCAAACGTCACTCACCAACGACACGAGACGAATGGATTTGATTCCCGCTTCCTAGAATCCACAGAAGTGTGAAGTCGAAGGGAGTTAAACTGCCATTCAATTGTTTCTGCTTCTACCGATTGTTGTAAAAATTCGGGAATTCTGAAAGCAACATCAACAAAGTTTGTATCACAATCGCTGTATATGTGTGCAGATCTTTTACATTGGGAAAAGTGAATCGATGAAAAGCTGCCAAAAATGTTTCCGCGTATAAATCTGAAACTAATTCTATTTGCACAGCCTCAGTGCTGAAACAAACGAATAGGCAGAGATGTGCCCCTTCTCCTCGAATCAGGGTTTTGAAAAAAGGGCCGTCAAAATCGACACCAGTATGACGAAATGCTTTTTCTGGACTAACCCTGGGTATGAGTTAATCTCCCCCAGAAGGAACCACCGAAATAGAATCGGCCTTAAAATACAGAATACATTACCGTAGGCACGTCTTATGACTCTCCTAGCAGACAAAATCCAAAAATTTGTAATACTGAATTAGTAGTACGATCGCGGCAATGTAAATTTTTAACGTGACAATCAGTATTGATCAGAATGGTTAAGCGATTTGATCGAGGGAGAAGTAATGAATATTTTTCATCATATAATACGTCCGAACGTCTTAGCCGACCGCCCACTCTGAAGAGCCTCCGGCTGTCAACGAAAGGAGAAAGAGGGCGAAGTTGTTTGCTGGTTAACCGTCCATTTTTCAATTTTTCCAAATCTTTCGAAAATGCACTATTTTGAACTATTTAACCGCTAATTTCAAAGTAGATGTCTTTTCAAAAGTGTAATCACATAGTTAATTTTTCGCGGGGCGATCATATATTAAACCAGATTCGACGACAATGAGTAATTACCTTTTGTAAGTCTGACGACGTGTTTAATAGATTAGGCAGTACATTTTCTGAAGGTTCGAAGACAACTAACTATACTTTTGCTTCGGAAGAGACTTGCAATAGAATGTTTGGTGTAGGATTACACACAAATGGTTGTGTAGACCACTTCTCCTCAAGTAATTTTAACTACAAAGAACCCATCCACCATAGCGGACTCTCGATTAGTTCAGATGCAAGAGGCATCTTGAAGCACATCCTGCAGGTTTGTCTTGAGAACTAGCTTGATTGCATTTTGAAGGAGCAATTAGCGATTGAACTTGTGCAATTCTGTTTGCAACGAAAATTTTCCATTTATTGGAAGACGACTTTAACCAGGAAAGTGTGATCGTAGAGTTCGATCAAGCCAATATGTTTGTAAATTCTACCTTGGAATACGTCATTTTTACGTAATCCACGAGATTTGCGAATAACACGGCTGCGCACAATTCTAATCGCTGTTACGAACTTTTGTTGATGGGGGCAACTTTACTTTTTTGCATAAACGAACATATTATCATTTTTACCGACTCAACGAAAATAAAGAACATATGCATAACCTGCTTCTGCTCTTGGCACATCAACTGGCGAGGTATTTATAAATTTGATAATACTGTAACTTCCGACAAATATTTGGCTCATCGAAGAATAAAGTTGTCTGGAGGCCGAGCATCCCAATTGATTCCCAAAATTCGTAAAAGTTGAACGAAATGTTTTGCAAAAAATGTAACTGGAGTTAGAAAACCCAAATGGTCAAAAAATTCTAGTAAGTGCCGAAAGAACGTTGCTTTTTGTAAAAGGGCGTTCACTGATTTGTATATCATACGGAAAACTATTTGAATCAGAATACCATTTTAAGCCTAACACTTTCACCAATGGAATTTGTTCCTGGTTAAAAGCAATCGGAAGTTGTTCAATGTGTGAATTGATATATTCGACAATGGTGGAATTACTATGCCAATGTTTTAAGTTCAAAACCACCAAGCGTACATAATTCAGTCAGTAGTTGAACCATTAAGTTCAATTCTTCTAGTGTGTCGCAACCAATGATATGACGTCATCATGTACATAAAAATTCAACGATAAAACAAGTGAAACCTGAGGATGCCGAGTCGCTTCCAAATTTGCTAATTCTCGGATTGTTCGAAAAGCAAGAAAAGGCGAAGCCTTTAATGCATACGTAGCAATGTTTAATGGGTAATCAACCCATGGATTAGATGGATCAAATCTCCCTAAAATATGTTGATAATCTAGGTGATTTGGTGTCACGTCGATTTGACAATACATCTGTTTGATGTTCGCAGTTAAAGCAATGTTGTAAATTCTAAGTTGGAATAAATGGTCCAAAATATTTCTTTGTAACGATTTACCGTGTAACAATGTGTCTTAAGGAAATACCGTCGGGGGTTTTTGCACTTGCATCTAAAACAACTCTTAATTTAATTGTGGTGGTTTCTGACTTACCGCATGGTGCGGAATGTAATAAACAGGACTAGTACCCAACGAAAAAAGTGACACAGCACTCGTATGACCTGCATTTAAATAGTCTTGCATGAAAACATTGTAAGACGATCGCAATTGTGAATCATTTTGCAAACGTCTTTCTAACAACAAAAAACGACGCAACGCAATTGTATAAGAATCGTTCAAAATTGGTTCTGGTCGTTTTAAAAGGTCATGAAGCCATGAATTTACCTATTGCATTTCTAGAATAAGTTTCAACAAAGATCTTTTTACGCGTTTTCTGCATTTTCCTGGACTTTAGCAGGAACTCTTTCTAACTCCCATCGATCGACTCCACAAAGCACACAACGAAGTACAAATAGTTTCTGAACAACCTACTTTACCAGTCTGAATCTAACCAAATTTGGTAGTGATAGCAATCGGTTCATCTGGTTTCCCGAGACGAGATTAATTCAATGAAATTTGGGCGAAAATGTCTGCTCTTAAAGCAAATTAATTTTCGCAGGTACCAAGAACTTTGGATCAGCTATAATTGTAATCCATCGATATGATTTCACTGGTGTTTTGACAAAGGTGGGACAAGTAAGAAACCACATATTTCCGGTAAAACGAAAAATTGTAAATTAAAATTTGATTGAGTTTCAATTTTGTGAAAAACAATTAATACGACCCGACAACCTTGAACCTTTGCCAGATTTTTGTGCTTCTGCAAAAAAGCCTTTAATAACTTATCTGTAATAAAGTTTAACATACTCCCATTAACTAAGAGTGCTCTAACGATTTGTAGTTTCTTGCTACCTGAGCAGTGGCTAACAAAGTGGTAGTATTAACAGCTGAACGAGAAAATAATGAATTCACTTAAGGCCTTTGATTAGAAACCGAAGAAGCTTCGTTGCGTTCGATTATAATTTTGAATTGATCAACGAGTGTACTTGAAGGAGTATTTTCATTTTCAAAATGCAACAATGTGTTGTGGAATGTGCGACATTTTCTAACAACAAAATTTGAATGACAATTTTTCGCACTGTTGGAACTAAACAAACATTCACAGAAAGATTGTTCTTTTTAACGTATTCAAAGCGTCCCTGAATGGATTTATCCTGGAACTCCTTGCAGGAATAAATTAAGTGCGAGTCATTACACGCTAGCATTTTTGATGACGTAGATGCAAACACCGCGCTGAATTTTGTGTATTCAAATACGAAGATTAGGTTTTTATCTTTGGTAGCATAATTGGCGGTTTTCGATGTTTTTTGAGACATCAAATCGTTTATCTCTAACGCTTTACACGATTGATCTAAAAGTACTTTCAATTTTTTAAGGTTGATATTTCCGAAACATTTTGTAGTTCGAAATGTTTGTCAATATCTGAATATAACTTCTGCAATAACCAATTAAAAATAAAAAAATCAAACAAATCCACGTTTTCCAAATTTTTAAAGCACTAGTGTTTTCAATGAATACATATAATAACGAGCGAACATTTTCTGACGTAACGGAGTCCACTTTTGAAACTCGTTCCATCAATTTAAATAAGTGGTAAGAACTAATCGTTTATTTTCATATCAACTAGTGATAAATTTTAAGGCTATAGGATAATTATCATTAGAGGCAGCTAAACGTTTATTGAGCTGCTTAGATTTATCATCTAAACTGTGTAACAAAAAAAGAATACTTTTCAATTAGAGAAAGTTGATTGGAATCTATCAAAATTCGATAGGAATTAAAGTATGTTTCAAAATCTTCCAATTTTCCTATAGATTTAACTACTTGTATCGGTGATAGCCTTGTTACTGGTTGTTGATTGGGTCTCAATCACCTGCAGTGCGAGTGGCAATTTTACATCAAACCGTCTTTGCATTTGCATAAACCGTATCTTAATTTGAAGAGAATGTTTATCTAAATCAACGCGTATGCGGGAAATTTCTCCTATACTGTCTTTGTTCAAAAGACAATTAAAATAAGGTGTGTGGAACTCTGAAACGATTTCTGAGGATAATTGTGCTGTAGCCTCAAGGTCTGCGAAATTATCGCTTGTTTGATCTAACAAAGTGAACGTTTGATATAATGCTGTTAACCTGTCTAAGTCGACATTTCCTTGAAACAATAACCTTTCTGCGGTTATCATGTTGAAATAAATGTGTTTTCAAATAACGGTATTAACAAAGAAATACAAGTTCAAAATCCAATAACCCTATACCGAAAGGGCGGTTTTACTCAGAGAAATGAAAAACTTTCAGGTACCGTATTCCTAACGAAACAATGACACTGACAAATGTTGAGGTAAACGAAGTTCAGTATTCCCAACATGTCCTAACTCTTTGTGTTAATAAAGATGCTGACACAATGTGCAAATTTGTGTGACTCTATACCAACCAAATGGGCAAAGGACAAGTACGAAACGACCAAATTTTTGTACTCGAGACTTTTCTAAAAGTGATAGATCTGCTATATACTTGTTTTGTCGGCCCCATGACTTAGTTGGTATGCGTGTGACTACTGAGCCGAAGGTCCCGGGTTCGAATCCCGACACAGTCTGCATATGAAAAATGTTAGGTTAGAATTTTTCAAAAAAAAATATGTCCTCGTTCGGAGAGGTAAAATGTAGGTCCCGTGCGTGTATTTCATGGTACCTGTACCTACCAACGAAGTTAATATTGTTTTAGAACTTTTTAATAAATTTAATGAACATATACAGTTCACATTGGAACAGGAACAAGACCGCACAATTCCATTTTTAAATATGAAAGTCATTAGAAACAGTGATAACACTATTATATTAGATTGGTTCAGGAAACCAACAAATTCTGGTAGATATATTAACTTCACTCAAATCATAGCATCCACCAAAAAATAAATGTAATTATTAATTAAAAAAATAGAATAAACCAATTGTCAAATCCTTCCTTTCATTAACAATTTTTAATATATTAGCAAAATAATGATAAACAATGAGTACCCAAAACCACTAATAAATAAACTGATTTTTCATTCCAATAACATAACAAAAAAACTGACTATCCAAACACAAAGCACAATCTTCAAAAAACTTCCTCAATTCAAAAACCTAACTAATAAAATAGTTAATATATTAGCGGATCGGTTTATCACTATAGCTCGGTATAATCCATTTACGGTAGGTACACTTTTCTCCAAATTGAAAGACGGAACTCCAATGCTGAACAATTCTAATGTAGTGTACTCCATTCCATGTGGAGATTGTAACCAAATCTACATAGGCCACACCTCACAATGGCTGCGGAGTAGAATTGTTCAGCATAAAAGTGACTGTAAAATTTCTATAAATTCCTGTGCTTTAGCGTTCCATACCAAACAAACTGGTCACATACCTAAATTTGGAGAAGTAACTATTTTAGACAAAGAAGTCTGGTACAAAGGCAGACTTTTCCTAGAAATGGCTCACATTAATACATCTAAAGATGTCCTTAATTTTAAGTCTGATACGAATAATTTAAACTCTATATATTCGTATTTGTTAAATTTTAGAATCCTCAACAACAGTAACAATAATTCGACTTGATCAACGCGAGTGACTGGGTAGTATATTAATCGTTATAGTTTTTCTTTTGTTGGTTTTCATTAATTGTTTAAGGAGCGTGTCGGATCTAATGAATCAGTGCCATGTAACTAGTGCCTATCAATCCTCGTTCGATTGGATTTCTCACGTTTCATCTGTTGTCCCATTATACAAGTGCGCTGGTTCATGTTGAACTGGTTCGCGATAAATTATTCTGTGGCAAATGTCTCTAGCATACACTTGTTTTACTTTAATGATGGACGTTAAATGTTTGTTTAAATATTTTAAATGTAGGAATTATAGTGTTGTTTTATAAATGTGTCAGCTATACCCTAAATCTGCTACATGTATATTTATTTATTTATAAACTATTTAGTACTCATGTTTTATAAGTATTTGTAATTTCTTAGTATAGCCGATGTTCATAACTTCTCTTACATAGGACCCCGATGAAGATTTAAAAAATAAATCGAAAGCTTGGCGAAAAAACAATTTGCTGCAATCCCCAATAAATTGAATTATTTTATATATATATATATATATATATATATATATATATATATATGCTGCTATGTATTAACTGGAACTATCGTTCGATTACGTTGGATGTCCAATTAAAACTTGTTATGATAACGCCGCACTCGGTATCAATGGCCTATTCTTGCTTATAACTCCACCTCTCTGTGTTTATCTCAATCAAGTTACACTCCCACAAATTTTATTATTCTGTCCCGACTAGCTTTTATTTTGAATTATAAAATGAAGTTAATTCAATTCCATATAATGAAAACAAATTTTATGTAGAGGTTTTGAAAATTAATAAAATACACTTTTCAATCAATCAATATTATAAGTCTTATTTATCTTAAAAATTTATATGTTTTGTTATCAATCTAAAGTCACCAAAAACTATTCTTTTTATCAAAAGAAGCCTGGAACGTTCAAAACCCTTTTATTATATTACTTACTTTCAACGTATGGAAAAGTTCGTTGCTGACTCTGTTACACTATTTTATATTAATTAAGCAATTCAATATTCAAATTCAAATAAAAAATATGTCTTAAAACTAGAAAGATCTAACCTAGTCTGTGTGCTTCTTTATTTCCTTCTCGCAACCAAAATTATCGGCGCATCCATTATCAACTAACATCACTTAGAATTTTCCATGCATTATTATACTATCCATTCGTATTCGAAATTATTCTCCACCAATTCGGAATTATTATATACCCATTTGAAATATTATCTATCCACACGCTTGAATTATTACATTTGACTTATTGTCATCACCCTCTGGATTATTATTGTCAGACTTAGAGTTTATTCTCACCAAACTTAGAACATTGTCATCCAACTTAGATTTATTGTCGTCCAACTTAGAATTATTGTCGTCCAACTTAGAATTATTGTCGTCCAACTTAGAGCCGTTCATCGGCAATATAAATTTTCATATTTGTAGCACTATCTGTCATTAAACACTTTTACTATCAAACTATTATTACTTACGCGTTACTCTTTGATTCATAGTGACACAGCTTGGCCTTGTTGAGTTGAAAATTGACCTCCGTTATCATTCTCGCTGTTAATATATGAGTTATCTCCCTTCTTCTGTGGGTTTGGCTTACAAGCCCGTCGCTAATCTTAACCAATAAGGTCTCTCTATTTTCTACACTTAAAGTGGTTTTCTGATGTAACATTCTCGGCCTTTCGAGTAATTGTTGTTTGCTTACATATGCCTTGTTATCAGACCATGCGGTGTTTTGGGAAAATAATCGCGTTTCCATATTATACACAAATACCTGATGCAATTCGAATTTCAATTTTCAAGTATGTTTATTTCTTTACGCATTTTTAATAATTACCTTTACTATTAAAAATTGTTAATTGTTTGTACGCACTTACACAACGCTTCTTTAAGTTTCATCTCTTATCTCCGTATTATGATAACTGATTGGAATTCTTTTTGAATGCGTGTTTAATTACATGAACTATGCTCACTTCTAAAAACGCGTGCTTCCACTGAAAAATGTCATTGTTTGCTTTACTTAAAATTTACTAAAACTCTATATACCGGGTGTCAAATATCTGTTATTTACCTAATGCATTAATTACTTATTTCTATGCTAACTATGCGTCCTATTGTTACTATTTGCGTCGCTTAAAACTACTTATACTCTATATGGTTGTTGACTGCCTACTATTTACAAACTATCCCAATTACTCAATTTTCTTCTAAGTAAATGCAGTTTTCTGCTTTCTATTATAATTTCTGATTACTACATGACCATTGCTATAAAATACACCCTTAAACAACCCCTTATCACAGCAATATATATAGCGATAAATATTACATTTAACATGAATGATACTAAGGGCTATTCTAAAAATATATTTTTGTTTCAGGTAAGGTTCCAAATCATCTAAAATAGTATCATCGATTGTTTCACTGAAAATGTAGTAAGTAGAGTATTTTGAATTATGCTTAAGTTTAAAATAAATTTTTGATTAGAGGAAAAGTATTATTATATTTAAAAATTTGTATATTAAAATGGAGTACAAATTCATTGATAATGAATAACATTTATAAGTACAGAGGGATTAAAAATAATATATAAAATTCACTACTAGTGTGAAATGTGGCTCATTTCATACGAGTGGAAGAGTATAGACTCATGAGGCACCACTCGAGTGCGACAATCACACGAGTGTTAAATCTCACTTTACAAACGAGTACTGTACAGTATTTTTCCCACGACCACGAGCTTATAAAAGATTTCTTACGAGCGAAACTTTTTGAACATTCTTAATTACGGAATTTTACAAAAGTAGTAAATTTGCGGTAATACGAACTGCAAACAGATTGGGAAATCGGACACTATAATTGAATAACTGAATAATCAACTTATCACATACGAATAAACTCCTTTTTAGACCATTCATAATACAATTATTTCATCGACACACGGCAAAATCACAAAATTTATTTAGATATCATGTTAGACTCATTGTGAAATTTGAGCCTTCTTGTGCTTTGACGTTTTATAAAATACCTAACTCATTGTTCAATGTACCTAGGAACAGAATGCAGGTAATTACTGTACATTCTCAATTTTTATTGCGAAATTCATTCCAATTATACACTAGAATGAGTAATTACATCTTAATAATAAAAACAACAGCTGTTAGTGTCAATTTAACGCTGAGTATTTTTAATGAGAAATCATAGAAAAGGGCATAGTAAAAATCAAGGATTTCCACATTTCCACCAGCATCCACATTTCCACACATCTGGACCAAATTTACATGTAAAAACCCACTATAAAGTCTTATTTTAGATGAATTCCTCCTGACTCCTCCTTTCTCCTCCTTGCTGGACACCCCCAACCATTTTTTAACACACCGCATTTTTCCACCCAATAAATCTTTCTCACATTTCCACCCCGAGATAAACCTATCTTGTTTGGTATCAATTAATATTAGAATTTTCTTAGCTACCCGAATCTCTAAGAATTTTTAGATTGCATCATCCCCAGGAGCTACCCTCATTTTAAGATTTCTTACCTGTAGCGACTTTTGAGCGTTCTTATAAATTTTTATACATGCATACATTAAATTAGCTTAGAATTTTATAATCCAATCTGTAAACAGATTTGAAATCGGACCACGCCCTGCAAAGTTATACCCTTTAAAGTCCTGATCTTCTAATTTTGCTATTTGCTCTATAAGCAAACCTAACAAATAGTTTTCTTCGTCTAGCCATTGCATCTTTCGAGATAAACCTATCTTGTTTGGTATTAATCAATATTAGAATTTTCTCAGCTACCCAAATCTCTAGAATTTTTCAGATTGCACCATCCCCAAGAGCTACCTAATTTTAAGATTTCTTACCTGTAGCGACTTTTGAGCGTTCTATAAATTTTTTCATGCATCATTGTTAGTAAATTTACGCACGAATCCGAATCTGCAAACAGATTTGAAATCGGACCACGCCTGCAAAGTTACATATACCTCTGCGAGATAAATCTTTCCACATTTCACCCACGAGATAAACCTACCTTGTTTGGTATCAATCAATATTAGAATTTTCTGCTACCAATCTCTTTAAATTTTTCAGATAGCACCATCCCCAGAGAGCTACCCCATTTTAAGATTTCTACCTGTAGCGACTTTGAGCGTTCTATAAATTTTTATACATGTAGCACATCTGTTAGTCTAGAATTTTATAATACCGAATCTGTAAACAGATTTAAAATCGAACCAATTTACACAACCCTTAAATTATAAATTTTAAAAAATCTAAAAACAATTATTCACAATAAACAGTTTAAATTTTTAAACCAATTCTACATATTAAATTTTAACCTAGAATACATATTATACTATTTATTTAAAAGACTTTTCAAGACAACGACATGTCAAATTCCTGATTTTATTTCGCTTAAGACCCGTACTATTTCCAGATTACAGAAGACGATAACCAATTTTTGTGTTAGATTTCACATCGGTACTCTTCCATTTTGAAGCAAACGCCAGACTTTACGCCAGACTTTACGCTGAGTTTATTCTTTCAAAACGAACAATCGCCTCATGTTCAATAACCATACATCGTCGCACTAGCGTACTGTGCATTATGTCGTTGTCAACGCGGCATACATTTTCACTGAAACGCACTGACACACTTGCAAAGCTGGCGGGCGAACGCATCCGTGCTTTCCAGGCATCTCAAGCGAAACCGCGTCCCACAGTTTGACGGCACGGCGGAACAGCCGGCGTTCTGCAGAATTTCCGCGTAGCCGCAGCAAGTTGCACATTTAACAAAACCAATAATTATTTAAGCGAACCAAAGGTTTGCATTCAAACGATCCGAACAGAAACCAAGACGCGTTTGGCAAGGCGCTTTGAGAATGCCGTAGAAACACCGAAAACCCTACGGCGCATCCCAGCAGCCGCGTGCGTGAAGAGCACCAAAAACATTTAAACCATTAGAAACCGTTCACAATAACAAATTTTCAAAACCTGAAACCAGCGACCAGCTTTAACCAAAACCCAGGCATTAATTTAGCCCAGCCCGAAACCAAAAGCACGCGTATCACGTTTTCGCGCACTTATTCCCCAAAACAGAAAGCAAAAATAACGCGCATTTTTCGATTTGGCAGCACCCAAAGGGTCGCACGTAAGATTTCAGAACCGGGGCGATATCCCAAAAGAGCCGATGTCCAACATTCGACCCCAAACACCCTCAACCAACCCGTAAAAAACCGAACGGGTTTGAACCAAATTTGATCCGACAACCGCAACCGTACCAAACTTCCCGTAGGGCTGAAACTCCCCCAGGGAGCACCATTTCCGCACATTGTCGAACCACTTTTCCCCTTATTTAAACACATCAGATTAACCGATTTCACGACCATCGATCAGTCTGACCACCAACGACGTTACGAAACGACGTTTACATTTTACAAACCATGCCAGTACGCATAACGATGCAGACGGTAACTATTCCATATTTAGTCCACGAATACTTTTAAACCACACATCGCAGTCCACACATGCTGGCACATGACTTTCATTATTGAGACATCGCACTAGCACTTTTGGTATATGACCGATTTAACACCGGTACTTAGAGCTTATTAATCGCTGTTCCAGTCAACAACATTACCAACTTCTCAACGTCCACATTACCAGCCGCAGCACAATGAATTTACACCACTTACATCTTCTATAACATTCCACGAACAGATTGCATTAAAACCTTCAGTTACCATTTACAACAACATCTTTAGACACTAAGCGCAACAAATCAAACCGTGAACACACGTGTATGTCAATAGAAGCAAGAGGTCGAAGAACCAGAACAAAATCAAACAAATACGTCTTCACGTGCTTGCCAATTAGAATGACTGCACTTTCGATAACCATTGCTGCGATGCAGTAACCCGAAACGCTACCATTATACCATCCAACAATGAATCCAAGGGTCGCCCGCACCCATCGCCAGCGCAGGCACACCGCCATGCCCACACGCTACCGCACCCAGCGAAACCACTTGTGCCTGGATACGTCAACAGCCTTTATAATTAAAAACTTTATACATATTTATGTGTATTCGAATTACAAATAATAACGACAGCATGAGTTTAACCATCTAAACATAACAGTCCTTTTACGCTGAGTGTTTATTATTTCGCAGCACCTGTTACCTATCTCCTCCATGCTGATACAGTCTTTCGACTGTACTGCCTAAAAGTTTCATTCCTCGAACGCAGATCACACCTGTTTAGCCAGCACATCGCAGCCTTTCATCGTATTGATCGTTTGTCGGCTTCAATCCATCGTCTTCCAGCGTCATGATTCACCTGATATATGGTCAATAGACCGGTTAACGACTCATGCACAAAGTTTGGGGGTACGCGATCCTTTGTTTTCCTTTTGAAACACGTTTTAGAATAACCTTTACACATATCCTTTCAGACGCCCATATTTACAAAAGAGTTTTCAACCGCAAGATCAAACCAGACGCATCTCAGTCGGCACAACTCTATCATCGCTAACGCACACATTTCGCACAATCGAAACATCCATCCTTCTCACCATTTCTTCACTGCACTATTCAGCTTTACACAGCCTTCACGACATCAACTCTCAGTGTTTCCGATTTTTTGCATTATTAATAGTTAGTGCTATTTTTCAATTTAAGACTGCAAGATATTTATTTACCCTTCTATCTCCAACAACCAGCATCACGTTCTTGCATCATCTATCTTCGCTTCAACATACCTGAGTATCTTTCTTCATTTAACACTACCGATCCACAGCAGTACAGTTGTCCGACGACATTGCGATTTGGTAGCACATTGCGCTTAGCTTTATAGTCACAAAACATTTCCAACCACATATACGCTTAGCCAATTGCCATTACCTTGTCAGACGCAAGCTTCAACTTGAACGCAACATTCCGCGCCGTGCTTTCACCATCATTTGCACATACATCAGCAGTTAAACCCAGTTTTGTCAACACACTTCGACGCCTTTAACCACGTTTCACATCTCATCAGTAGGACCATCACATCATCAAAGACAATACTCGACCATAATCAGTTCTCAAGTTTTCCAACAACGCTGTTCCACTGGAACATCACTAGATTTTATGACATTTCAATTTATAGCCATTCCAAGAACGGAGTTTCCTTCGGAACAATCTTACATCTTAAACCACTTTAGATAAAAATTTAAGCCTTTGCAACCTTGCAACACAAACATAATCGCCCGTCGCCCGCCTCCACAACACCTCAACCCGTTCATCACATTTGCCAAAACACCAGCGCACCAGCCCAACAACCGATTTCCCTTCCACAGGCAGCCCAACAGGCCAACAGCAACCCATACCACCCCGACCCACATGACCATTTTATTTCCCAATTTTAAAACCCTTTTTTACCCGACAACCAGAACCTTTCCAAAATCTAAAACCCATTTCCCCAAACAGTGGGTAACACTATATTGTCCCGGGATAAAGAAAAATTTGGAATAAAATTAAAAATGGAACTTAAAAAAAACAATTACAAATTTAAAAAAAAACCCTTTAACTTTACCCCCATCGAATTGGACTATTAGGTTGTACCGCATTTTCCCGAAAACAATTTTAAATAATCTATAAACTATTTTTTCCCGGATTAAGAAGTACCGTCCATCCAAAAAAAGATGCTTGGGACGTTAACACCGCCCTTTTGAGCCAACCATCCCAAAATGCGATCACCCCCGCCCGCCCCCCCTGCCCTGCCCAGCGCACCCCCCTTGCACTGCATTTCGGGGTAACGTCACAGCCTTTATAAAAAAGAACAATGTTAATACATTAAAAATGTTTATTCTGACATTATACATTTTTAAAAAAAAAATATTTAAAAATCTTTTAAAAATTTTTTTATCAATTTTATCAAAAAATTTTCCTTTTTTTTTAAATGGTTTTAAAATACCAATTTTCAATTTAAATTATTTCCCGACAACCAATCCTTTTTTTTCCTACCAAAATCAAACCCTTTTTTTCGATTTTGAGAAATCCTTATTCTCACAGCTCGTTGCAGTCATTCCACCACTTTGAATATATGGTTGTAAGATGGTTTTAATGTCAGTTCATAGGATCACACGTTTACGGACACTGGTGGTTCGCAAGTTACGAAACCCGCATTCTAGTTCGTTCGTTATTCGTCCATTTTGATAAAACGTTTTAGAATAACCTTTAATACGAAGTATCTTTCGCAAGAACGCCCATATACAAAAGAGTTTTTTAACCACAGATGCATTCCAGAACCAGAGTCCCATCGGCACATAAAACCCATCCATTTCATTCCCTGATCGCACATTCAGCGCAGCGCAACGCCACCATCTTCCTTTTAACCGGACAGCATCACTTTACGCAGTTTCACACCTCTGGACAATGTCGTATCATCATCCCATCCGAACTTTGTCAGAATCATTTTGCGATTACAATTGTCATGTTTAATCGTAGCACTTGAAGATTTTATTATTTTGCTCTTCCTCACATCTCCACATACAGGCATTCACAAAGCAGTACACAATTTTTCCTTTCCGTACACCTCACAACTACATCTCACACACGCAGCACAACAGCAGTTTCATTTGTCCGAATACACTGGCTTTGGTAGCACATTGGCGCCTTTAGACAACTATCTTCATCGTTAACATGCTTCCACATTCGCAGTCATACCAGCTCGCAAGTATTGTCAACGCATTTTCAATACGTTGAAACGTCAAATAGCGATTGCCTGTCACCGCATTGCCATTCACCCACACAGCAGTTCAATCACCAGATCGTTGCAACCACATTGACGCATTTCCGCAAGCTGTATAACACATCTCATCTGCAACAGCGCATCGCATCCACAAAGATAGAAATCACTTCTTCACATTCAGTTCTCCAACAGTCACCGTTCACCAACATCACATGCAGAATTTTACTTACGATTTTTCGTATTTTAGCTTGCCAGAGAACGGATTTCACGTTCGGAACAATCAGATAGACAGCACACTTTTCTAGAAAATTTTTGAAATATCTTGCAGCGAGCAGTCGCAACAACAAACAGTGCAACAAATTCACTCGACTGCCGCCTGAACACAACACGTCACGCCAGTTAACATTCACTCTATTTGCTCAAATATCACCAAATCGTCTGCCACAGCCCGAACACTGATTGCTGTCACAGCCGTAGCCAACATTCACTTCATCAGCACATCAACACCTATTTTTTCACCACGCCCGACATGACTCACATGACCACTGATGCCAGACACACATGACCGACACATGACACATGACGAACCATGACGAGACAGCACACATGACCACATACACTGACATGACACATGACGACATGATACACGACATGACATAGGACCGACACACATGACCGCATGACCATACCAATTGCTTTTTAATGAGTTTATTGAATAACAGGTTAGCCAGCGCGCGGCGCTGACCCAACCTATTAATTTTTCCTTTATCTAACCTAGGTCCACACTTGTTTTTAATGGAAAACTCATTAAAAGCAATTAGTGCTAATGGGTTTTAATAGAAACTCATTAAAAAGCAATTAGGTCATATGGTCATGCGGTCATGGTCATGTGGTCATATGGTATGGTCATATGGTCATATGGTCATGGTCATGGTCATATGGTCATGTGGTCATGTGGTCATGGTCATGGTCATGTGGTCATTGGTCATATGGTCATGTGGTCATATGGTCATATGGTCATATGGTCATTGGTCATAGTGGTCATGTGGTCATGTGGTCATATGGTCATATGGTCATGTGTTATGTGAGCAGAGATTAAATTTGGATATAAGAAGTAGTTTTGGGTCGGCTTAGTTAGTAAGACATAACAACATATTCGACTATTTTCGGCAATATACGCCCCACTCTGTAGAATACATAAGGGAACAAATTTTCGTATTCAATTTAGTATTTGACGGTAGCTAGAACGGTAAACATGAGCGTCTCCAAGGTGATTAACGTTTCTCAACTTCTGGGAATAAAGTGAAACCGACAAATGAGCGATTTGGATTATGGCTGTTGGCAGAAAATATGTGCAACAATAATCTGGTGACAGATATTGGTAATATTTGTTATGTCGAAGGCGAAAAGATGCTGACTGGTGGACTACACACACCAATTACAGAACCATTTTGTGACAATATAATGTTGGTTAAAATTTGCGACCTTTCTGACACCGAACAAGCATCTGCAAACAAAAGGATGTTTATCCTAAAAAGAAATTTGTGGTGCATTTAACAGCTATCTACGAAGAAAGTTCGACCGATTTGTTTCCGCTAGGCATGGTGTTAAAGCTAAGCTTCCGTTTTCTGGAAAGCAGTAACAAGATAGGCCAGAGAGTAAAAGAAATTATCGGAAAAGAAGACCTCGAATGCATTAATAAAAATTCCAAAATCCTATATGTGTTCCATACAAAGTGGAACTAGCAGATGTTAAGTTGGAAACTTTATTGGAGGAACTACCAGATATATTAGACGAAGTCGAAAAGATTATTTCTATCTTTTGACATGGATGTAACCCAAGATTTTGCAGGCATATTTAGCAAGATGGAGATGTAATTATTTAACTACAAAGCCATAACTTTTGCTATAAGGGAGAATACGAAGAAAAGTGTAATATTATAGTTGACAACGATAAACTGCGGGATTGATTGTTTAACATGGCTAACAACCAATGCAAGAATTAAGATTTACAACAAATTTGTGTGCCAGATAACAAGTCCTGGTGTTAATAAACAACTTGGCAATCATATACTAGATTTTTACGTTGTCCAGATGTACGTTTAAGGGAAACATTTGCGTCTACTTTGGCCAAAGAACATGGTATTACGCGATTGGAAGCGACAATATACAACTGTGCAATTGGAAGCTATGTCAGTGCGGAACGGGTGTATAAACCCTTAAAAGACTGTTTAACCTTATTGGAAGATAGTGTTATACTTCCTAAAGGCGCCAATGTACTGGTACCACTTACCAAAATGTGGAGTAAGCTATCGGACAAGCTACAAAATAGCTGCTGTTTAGTGTATAATAACCTGCTACAGTACGTGTATTGGGGAATGGCAATACAAAGAAATTGACGGCTTGCAAATTAAGTTGTCCAAAACCAGAGGAAAGGGAAAAATTGATAAAGTATGTGCTTTGGTTTTAGTTTTAACTATTTACCTGTAAATTATTTGGAGATAGTAGAGGAGGAAGACAACCAAGATAAAATAAAATCTTACACAAGTGCTACATTAAAGCAGGTAGTACATATTTTACACAATCTGCAACACCATATTCTACAATTCCAAAAGAAATAGTAATTTCGGACTTGGGATTGATAGATACGCCTCAACATTCGTCCAGAGGTTGTACGACAACGCGTAAATATTGGTAGTAAACTCTATCCGTTTACGCTAAAGGAAATTGCCCCATTATGTATACCATACGCTGTAAGTGGAAGGAAAAGACAACTGGAATTAGAGGAAATGGATGCAAAAGGCGAAAATTGACTACATGGAAAACACTGCGACAATACGCGATCAATACAAAGATGTGTTAGACAAAGAACATCTTATTAGAGAAAATGAGGAAGAATTAAAGATTATTTTATGTGCCGATGGACTGACTTAGATACATCTGGTTTCTACAAGTTGTATGCATTTGTGGTTAGTAAAAAGACTTTTAGTTATGTAGGCGTCCTTGCGGAAAAGGATGGTACTAAATCCGTATATTTTTAAAAGGTTATTCTAAAACGTATTTATCAAAATGGCAGATAACAAAGACGAACTAAGGAATGCGGGTTTCGTAATCTTTGCGTACACCACACGCAAAGGGGTCCGTTAAACATTGTATATTTGCCTAGTAAAGAACCTTTGGATCATTTAAAACCGAGGGTCTATACAACCATATATTCCCAAAAGTGGTGGACATGCAACTACGCAACAGTCTGTGGGAGAATAAGGATTTCCTCCAATACCGACAAGAAGAAGTCGATCAAGCTAACAAGATACGTATGCAGGATATAGTGGGAAAGCTGCGATTAAAAGATTGTCACAAGCTGCAAGAATTACACGAAGGAATGGATCTGGTTGTCGGAATCAAAGACTTTAAATATAGAGGCAAACTTCGGTACATTTTACAATTCGAAAACCTAGACGGTCTCTATGTATCAAACTATTGGTTAGAAAAGGAGATAGAGGACTTGGGTATCGATTTAAATTTTAAGCTGCGAATAAAATTAGATAAAATTAAAGCCACCCAAACAAACATAAAGAAAGGACTGTCTTCTGTGTATAACTTTGTATTAAAATTAAGTTTAAATGACTCCATGCTTGTCATTAAATATTTTTAAATTTGTTATGTATAATGTCAGAATAAACATTTTATAATAGTATATAACATTGTTCTTTATTTATAAAAGGCTGTGACGTTACCCCGAAATAGCAGTCGCACAGTGAGGGGTGCGCATGGGCAGCGCGCATGGGCAGGGTGTGCACGCGCAGGGTGCGCATGGGCGGGGTGTGCATGCGCAGGGTGCTCATGGGCTGGGATGTGTCTGGGCGTACACGAGGGAAGCGGATGTTAACAGTCACCAAGCATCCAATTCTTTATTTGGATGGTATCGAGTACTTGTCTGCGTATGTATCCGGAGTAAAAATACGATTTGCATACGCAGCTTATTAATAAAATTAGTTTATCGAGGGAAGATGACAAAGGTACATCATTCCTAATAGTACAACAATCTACGCATGGGGCGTAAAGATATAAGATAGTTGTTTATATTTGTATATATTAGTTTTAAGATTCCATAATTTTTAAGTTCTCGCCCACCTTCCAAATCCTTCCTCTGCTTCTATCCTGGTTGACAGAGTATACGTGTTATCTCCACGTTGTGTTAGCGGAACACTGCGGTTTTAGATTTCGGAAGATGGTTGGCTAAGGTATATGTCTTGGGTAGCGAAAAGGTTTTAAAAATGGTGTTAAATAAAGATGGGTAAAATTAGTCTTTAAAACGCATAACTTTGTATGGGTGGTCCTATTTAAAATCTGTTTACAGATTTGGGGTCCCTAGAAAATTTAATATTAGTTGATACCTAGCAAAATATATTTATCTTAAAAGAGTGACTACCCCGCGTATAATAAATACAATATAACACTTGTCGATAAAAAAGTTGTAGGAAAATTAAAGACGTATTTAATGGGGGTCCAGTATTAGAATTTGTTGGTAGTAATGTTAAGTCCTACTGTATTGTAGGCGAGAAAGATACGATTAAAAAGATTAAAGGGGTCTCACGAATTGTAGTTAAGTAAAACCGAGGGTCTTACAACCTATAACGAGCATATACCTCCAAAGGAATGAACATGCAACTACGCAGCAGTGCGCGGAGAATAAGAATTCTCCAATAAGAAATTAAAGTTTCCATGTACGTAGCACCAGTCATTGGGTAATGGTCGAAATGTGGAACCTATAAAGACGATTATTAATTGTGGTTTAGAAAATAGTAGTTTTCGTGGACTAAATAAAATAGCTTAGACTGGTTAATGTATATGGTTACATATTCTCGTACACTCCACAAACATCTGTTTACGTCCACAATGGCGATACCGGTAGTTTTTGTTTAACAAATAGTAAGAAAAATACGTCAGGTGTTAGTGCGTGGAAGCCCATAGGATCGTTGGATTCAAAAGAACGGTGCGTATGGTGGTCTCCGTTAGAATAATCGAAAGTGGTTAATCAATCGTATTAGATGTTTAAATAAGCGAAAGTGTAAATGCCTACATAAACAAAGATTTAATTATCCGACAAAAGTACGCGATGTGCTACACTTATAAAGAAAGTATGGAATGGTGCTTTTAGGCCCTAGCAGTAAAAAGGGTGACTGACTTTTCCAAGCAACTACAAGAATAGCAGTAGCGCAGAGAAGGGGTATGCATGTATTATACAGTTGCTCAAAATATGTTAGTTTACGCGTAGCTCGGATGTGTAATTGATCACGACTTAAAGATCCTCGGAGGTTTAAAATTCTCGGCCCATTGTCGTTTGAAAAATGTTTGTAAATTATCAGAACAGGAGCGGGTCGAAGTATAATGGATATTGACTGAGTTTTTCTACCTTTACGAGGGAATTGGAAGTTGACAGACATCGAGCATCTAATTTCTATTTGGACGATATCGAGTACTTACCGGTTCTAGAAATCATTACATGCGGCCGACCGCTATGCGAAAGTGTAAAAGCAACAGAAGCATAATTATCAGACGAAAAAGTGCGCGATGTGCTATAGAAAGTATAAAAAAAATGGTGCTTTGCCCGTCTTAACAGTAAAAAGGAGAGTGACTTTTTCAGCAATTACAAGAATAGCAGTAGCGCGGAAGGGTATGCATGTATTATACAGCGCATTGTTGCTATAAAATATGTTAGTTTACGAGAAGCTCGAACGGCACAAATTAAATTTTAATCTATAATTAACCATGGTCGTAAAATGGAAATTAATGGTTAATTTAATACTGCTAACATATACTTTCGCTGGTGATTCATTTGGAAAATATTCAACCTTTCCTAAAATATGACGTAGAAATTATTTAAAATTAAATTGTTTTTGTAAGTATCCTGTAGACAACAAGTTGGTATTTCTTAGTAATGGTTTAAAGTGTTTTTGGTTATAGTAGCACTGCATCTTCTACGACTTGCACACAATTGTGTGCGGTGCTACCACCCTTTTGGATTTTTAATATGCACGCGATCCGTATAACATGGAAGACGTTTTCCGGTGTTTTTACTAACGGCATTCGCACCATGGACAAAGCGAACCGGGCATCATTGGGCTAAATGTATTGGACGAGCGCGAGGATTATGACGTCATTTAGTTCCCGCTGAATCCAACTTCGTTCGGTTCTTCGGAAACCTTCGGTTTGCATTCTATAGGGTACATAAAGCAGGTGCGCAAGAATAAACTCTTTAGTTATGTTAGTTCGCTTACAAGTCAAGTCTTATAGTGGGATTTTGTTTTGTACTAAAATGGTATCTGCAAACGTTTTTGCAACCTTGCGGTGCTTCCTATACCTGGAAAAATGCTCAAACGGCACCAGAACAAATGTCGTGGTGCAACATCGTCCACGGTTGCTTTATACACCGCCCGCAGCAAAGTACTTAAACTGTGGGACTTGCGGTTTCGCTTTTACGAGAATGGATAACTTACGCGACACAAGGAAAACAGCACGGATGTCATTAAGCCGTAAACGTTCAGCTCCGCCAGCTGTTAAAGGGTCTTGTACGAAACAACCACGAATTATTGTAAAGTATGCGATTTCGAAATGGAAAAACTACGTATGCCGCACATTTAAGGAGCAACAGACATAAAATGCATCAGTTACCGCTACTAGCGACGATGGTGTAGAAATGGTTAGCACTGCGTTTAACAACCGTATGGCTAGCTATCGCATAAAGAACGCCAGTGTCGACGATGGAGTGCCCGAGTTTCTTTGGAAGCAGAAAGAGCGATTTATTCGATTAATAAATGAAAAAGAATACAACATACAGCAGTAAAAGTCTATTGCGAACTCTACGGCGTTTACATCAAAATGGGGAAGAGGCTACCGATGTGAAACTTTAACACAAAAAAATTGGTTATAACGTCTTCTAGTAATCTGGAAAATACGTACGAGGTCTTAAGCGAAACCATGGAACAAAATCAGAGGAATTTGAAACATGCGAGTCCGGTTGGTCTTTGGAAAAGGTGCTCTATTTAGAAATAAATATTAATAAGTATGACCCGATATGAAAGTTCTAGGTTGAAAATAAAAATTGTGAATATGTATTTAGAAATGTGGTTTTACAAAATTTAAACTGTATTAGTAAAAATTGTTTGTAATAAAAAGTTTTAAGAATGGTTTTAGATTTTCTTTATGTATAAGCCGCAGGAAATTTATAATTTAAAGGGTGTGTTAAAATGGTGAGGGTCGTTCGATTTTAAATCTATTTAGAGATTCGGATTGTCATAAAATTTAGACTAACAAGATGTGCTACATGTATAAAAATTTATAAGAACGCTCAAAAGTCGCTACAGGTAAGAAATCTTAAAATGGGGTAGCTCTCTGGGGATGGTGCTATGTGAAAAATTTAAAGAGATTTGGATAGCTTAGAAAATTCTAATATTGATTGATACCAAACAAGGTAGGTTTATCTCGTGGGTGGAAATGTGGAGAAAGATTTATCTCGCAGAGGGTATATGTGTAACTTTGCAGGGCGTGGTCCGATTTCAAATCTGTTTGCAGATTCGGGTTGTGCGTAAAATTGTAGACTAATTTAATGTATTGCATGTATAAAAAAATTTATAAGAACGCTCAAAAGTCGCTACAGGTAAGAAATCTTAAAATTAGGGTAGCTCCTTGGGGATGGTGCAATCTGAAAAATTTCTAGAGATTTGGGTAGCTGAGAAAATTCTAATATTGATTAATACCAAACAAGATAGGTTTATCTCGAAAGATGCAATGGCTAGACGAAGAAAACTATTTGTTAGGTTTGCTTATAGAGCAAATAGCAAAATTAGAAGATCAGGACTTTAAAGGGGTATAACTTTGCAGGGCGTGGTCCGATTTCAAATCTGTTTACAGATTCGGATGTGCATAAAATTCTAAGCTAATTTAATGTATCGCATGTATAAAAAAATTTATAAGAACGCTCAAAAGTCGCTACAGGTAAGAAATCTTAAAATGAGGGTAGCTCCCTGGGGGATGATGCAATCTAAAAAATTCTTAGAGATTCGGGTAGCTAAGAAAATTCTAATATTAATTGATACCAAACAAGATAGGTTTATCTCGTGGGTGGAAATGTGGAGAAAGATTTATCTCGCGGGTGGAAAGAATGCGGGTGTGATGTAATCAAAATGGTTGTGGGGGTGTCCGAGCAAGGAGGAGAGCAAGGAGGAGTCAGGAGGAGATTCATCTAAAATAAGACTTTATAGTGGGTTTTTACATGTAAATTTGGTCCAGATGTGTGTGGAAATGTGGATGCTGGTGGAAATGTGGTCACAGGATCCTTGATTTTACCCTACTGGGCATGATGGGTTTTCTAGCTAATTAACGTGCAAACATTCGTTATATCTCTAAAAAGTTGAAAAGCATTTCAGCACTACAGAGATACGTAGTTTCGCGCTCTGGAGTGATATGTCACTTCTAAATAAGCAAGTAGTATGCAATCTGTTGTTTTCAGATGTGGTCGTCGGAAAAATATATTTTTGTTTCAGGTAAGATTCTATATCATCTTAAATCTCATTGTCGAATTGTGTAGTGAGTATTTTGATTGCATTTGAAATGCATTTTTAACTTCCGAAAGGTATTACCAAGTGATCCCTAAACTACCTTTCAGTTTACCATTCATAAAGAAATTTGTAGACGACATAGTAACAGCTATTCCTAAAGATAAACTCAATGAAACCTTACAAATTTTCAATAGTTATAACAACAAAATACAATTTACCATAGAAAACGAAAATAATCGCTCGATTCCTTTTTTAGACACTCTACTAATTAGAAATTCAGAAAACAACATTATTTTAGATTGGTACCAAAACCTATTAATTCCGGCAGGTATTTAAATTATTTATCATATCACTCATACAACATTAAAATTAACTTCATCTTAGGTTTAAAGAATAGAATTCAAAAATTAGTCATCCATCGTTATACCAAAAAATTTAAAAAACTCTTTATCATACTAAAAACAATAACTATCCATCCATTTTAATTAAACGTCTTCTATACAATCACATGACACCTCATGCAATTCTCAATAATAACACAAAAACCAAAACGATACTACTTTAATATTTCAATCTCTCCCTATATAGAACATTTAACCGTCAAATTAGAAAATATTTTCAAAAATTTAACATAAAAATTGCGAAAAGGAATAGTTTAACTCTAAATAACCTATTCTCTAAAGTAAAAGATAAAACAACTCCATTATACCAACGAAACGTTATCTACAAAATTAATTGTTTAAATTGTGACCAATCTTACATAGGACAAAGCTCACAAAAGTTGAAACAACGTATTACTCAACATAAAAGTGACATACGAGTCAAACCCAATGCATGTGCTTTAACTACTCACGTTAATAGCACTCATCATGAGATAAATTTCAACACACCAAAATTTTAGACATTGAAAGTCATAAAAGAAAAGAGAATTTCTTGAAATGTGCTACATTTTCAAAATTCTAACAGTATGAACAAAAACTGATTTTGATAGTTTGAGCTCTATATATACTTATCTTCTAAATTTTCAAACCACTAACACATAAATTAAAAATATTCAGTAATCTACACAACAGCTGCTAACAACACACACACACACACACACACACACACACACACACACACACACACACACACACACACACAACATGCTATTTAAAATTTAAATAAACATATAAAAACAAGAGCTTTCAGTCAAAAATAAAACACCTGTCAAATGTCAAACTTTACCTAACTTCCAACAAGTTTATATCTTTAATGTTTGTATTGCTAAACAAATGTATTTTAATTTATATCTGTAGCCTCGCTTTAGTAAGTAACAGCATACCTTTATAATTTTACAGTATTATTATTTCTGTATATTTTAGTATCTTTGACAAAGGATTGAATATATCCGAAAGCTTAGATTTATAAAAAAGAGTACTGATTATTTAAGAAGACCTGAAACCTACAAAAAGAATACCATTTTATATTGAAATTAAGGTCGTTATCTTTATAAAGAAGTTTATATATATATATATATATATATATATATATTGCTGAAAGAAATAAGGGCCGTTTTGTAAATTTGTGCATAATTTTAATTTATAAAATTCAAAATAAAAGATTGAACTATTATTGAAAACATTCGGTATATTAGAACTTCGTTTTATATTATTTGAACGGATGGGTATGTTATTCGTATTATTCGTTTATTATCAAGTGAAACTTTTAAAAATAAAGAATCGTTAATTTCACCGGAAATTGCATTAATTATTGTTAATCTAAATCGCTACATGCATGTAAGCATGTAATTTTATTTAATAATTCATTGTTCCATTAACATTTGCAGTGATAAGACGAGATGTCGAAGTAAATATTCTATTTCTGAAGAAATGTTTGGACAGATAGTATGAAATGTCGGATTTTACGTGTGGCCAATAAAGTTGATTTTCGCATTGTTGATCGCGTTAAACCAGTCACATACTTTGGTGTGAATTGAAACTACTATTATTGAACGGACTACATGATTTTTTAGCAGGACGAGTACTCTTTGAGGATAGAAAATTTTCTGGACAATGTTATGGATTTTGATTGGGGTTTTTATTATAAATAAGACGAGTGTTGTTTTAAAAGGGAACACTCCTGATGTTCTACGAAGTTGCTTAAAAATAATACAATGATTAATAAAAATTGATGCAAAATTAAAGTGCCTGCAATTATAATATTTGCCAATTTTGGAAAAATTCCAAGTAGATCTGTATTTGTTGAAATAGTTTAAAGTAATAGGGTATTATTTTTAGGGCTTCTAATCGTTTCTATTATATTTTATTCCTTGGGTAGCTTTTTCGGCTTAGTGTTAGTGAAGGTCTTGTATAATTTAAAGTTGAACAATCACGACGCAAAGCAAGTTTGGGAGTGATTTATATGAGGATGAGGTTATTATTTATGGAACTTTAATATTTGTATTGTTAGGAGTGTAAACCACTGGAGGGCTGTTGAAGTTAGATTTATTTCAAGGCACCGCAGAATAAACGTTAGAGTAGCTTTTAAGCTTTGTGATTTCATATAAGAAACTTTATGAAGATATATAAATGTGCAATTTGTATAGTGTTTTGGAATTTGATAGTTTTTATTGAGAGGTAGTAACTTTAATATTTGATAACTTTAAGCGCGAATCTCACGCTTGTCATCTAGGAAATTTATTATTTGTACCACAAAGGGCAATTTACATGTATTGTGGAGAAAAGGTATATTTTTAAAAAGTAAAAACGGTGGTATGAGTATACTCAGACGCTGTAAGTGCAGCGTAAAATTTTTCTTGGTGTAAGTTGAAACTTTTACCATTTTATTTTTTTTAATTGATCTAATGTTGTAAAATTTTAATTTTTCTCTATTTTATTATATTATTTGTGAATATTTGTACTTTTGAATCCTAGTAAAAGTTTAATACATAAATCTAGTAGAGCTGGAGAGTCTATTTAATATTATATTAACTGAAATAGTCGAGGAAGTGGATTCTTGAATTTAGGATTGAGATTCTGCGTATGTTGTGTTGAGAGCGGTATTTTTCTAGAAGTTAGAAATTACAGAAGGTAAACGAAGCAAGTTATATAACTTCACAGCACTTGGCGTTCAACGAAGGGGGCTAATGCGTCAATTGCAACTTATTTTCTAACGTTTCGGCATGGAATTTATGCCTTAATCATAGACTAAAATTTGATAAAATTAGTAAACAAGATATAAAACACCGTATAGATATACTATTTACATAATCACTATGACTTAAAAATACTATAAATAGAAACACTTATTCATGACGTACAGTTTTGGAATGATTGAAAATATGATCACAAAAAGAATGCAATACATAACAAATGGTAAACTAGATGCAATAAATCATATTGGAAACTTAAAGGACGTAAAAGCCTTAAGATAAACATAAACCCAAGCCATAATTAAAATTGAAAAGTAATGGAAGATTGAACAGTGATTAGTAATTGTTGTTATAAAAGTGTTTGTTTATACGATATGCAAAAGTGGGTATTGTTGTCACTTGAATCTGTAAAAAGTGGAATAAATAACATTCAGATTGTTAATATCTTGTTTGTTGTTGAAATGATTAAGTTGCTGATAAATGGGGAATAATTCTAAAAATAGTCGTGTTTACTAGTTGTTTTTAATGTCTAGTATTTTTGTATCATTGAAGTTTGCTGAACCTATGTGAGACGCAAACGCACAACATAATTACCTATCCTGGCATCGCTTTTATGCTGGATTAAAAGATTTTTTAGCCACTGTTTGGAATCGTAAGTTTTTTGCAGCTACAATCAATTTGATAGACGATGTCGCTACACACTGATTTGTCAGTACTATCTTCAAGTCGAGTAAATAAATTTTTTATTGATTTTATTGTAGGTGTAAGTTATGAATGTTTAGTTGCTTTAATATTTTGGTAATTTGAGGTGTTCAATTTTAAATATACGGTAATGTCTTGAATTTGATAACTTGTGGTCGGTTTGAAGTTGTTTGTAAGTGGTTTGAGTATAATAGCCTGTTTAAAAAAGATTTAGGATATGCGTTGTTAAGTAGACTGGCTGTGGTTTTCTTACTCGCGATTGCACCATAAATTACAGACTGCACGTTACAAATTTACTTTCACGCTGATTATGTAATTCTTGTTCAAGTCACAATTAGTATAAACCGAAGCTCGCGTTGGATCACTTTTCACTGGTTCCTTTTTTTTTGTAAATCAATAATACTAACGTAAACAGCTTCTTTACCAAAACTAAGAGTAATTTAACTTTTGATTCGTGTCCGTTACGTTTATTATTTCTTTTAGGAAGTGCACTTCACAAAGCAGGTAGAATTACTGAATATATTATGTCTACTTTTCTTCTTGTATATGTTTAAGTCTGGAAACATTATGTAAGTATAATTGTGCAAGTGTTTAAGATTTTATATGTGGGTGACGCTTCTTTTACATCACGATTATAACAGGACGATTTGGTCTCTGTAGATATTCCTTTTTATACTATTTTAACTAACGGTTATAAATAAATTCCGTACTGGGTTTCCAATTTTATTTCTGTAAGACCCAACCCACTCTATAACGTTTTGAGCTAGCACCAACGCCAATTCTTTTGGATTTTTATTCTACTTCTCTGTTTTATTGCGGTATTCGGACGATTTTCTTACATACCTTTTACAACTTTTTTTTTGCCTTCACGGAACACTGTAACAATCCATTTAAAAACATATTTTCTTTTACACACATCTAAGAAATATACTTATACACAAAATATCAAGAAAACTTTTTTATGCAATTTACAGCTTAAGTTTAGAAAGAAACAAAATTTTATCACTACTTACATATTAATGCAATCTTTATCTAATCCTTGTTAATAATTAAAAAACTCCAAAACATTTCATGTCACAAAATTTTCTTTAAAATTTTTATGGATAAATCAAATGTGCTTATATTACCGCACCTAAGTGTAGGTGATCAGCGACCTAGAGCAGAAATTTTTGTAAGAGTCCTAACATTTCTAGCTCTGACTTCAAAATTGGTAAATAAAACTATCCATTCAAAAATAATTTCCTATGCACAAAAGAAAAACTTTACTAGCTTAATTTACTTAATCTATTCGAATTGTCTCTGTAGGTTTAAAACAAAACTATACTTGCGTTTTGGATGATCAAATTCTTACCGGTTTTCTTATCTCTATCGCTATCTAAAGATCGTTTCCGTTAGAATTAACTGCATCGACAAATTCCTAATTCCATTTTTAGTTTTCCATTTTTAATCGATATTTATACGTTGAAGTTTAAGAGTGTTTACTCATATTTTTAATAGATTAAAAATATCCGATGACCTTGCACCAAGATAACTTATCATTTATATTGGTGCAATAAATCTTTGTTGCACTCCATAAATTAGCGATCTATCAACGATCGAACGTCGACGGGCTTATGTTCAAAACTTCAATACTAAATCTTGAATGACCAGCTCTCATTAAATTCCGACTTTTATATAATAAATTCGAAATACATTACCGGTCTCAAACCTTCCAATTACATTTTGGGAAGTATGAATCATCCCGCGATGTAACAATGAACCGCACTTTCGTGTGTTATTTATCTTTAATAGTCCGTCAGTTTAAATTTATGACGATCATAAAAGCTGCACATCCTTTATTAACGAACTTAGCAAATAACCGGTCTCTCTCCGTTACGAGCTTCTGTAAGAATTATAGCCATTAGCACCGTTCATTTATACAAGATAATTATATTGTTAACGTAAATCTAACGAATTCTCGAAAAGTCTAGAACTATTTGTATTTCCAAACCGACAATGTATTACGTTTATTAAATGATATTTTAAACAAGACAACTTGACGTCTCCTTATACCTTAGACTCGTTTTACGGTCTTTCAGTTTGCATAAATGCAATAACTTGTTTTTAAGATATTTTTCTAGAAAATAACTATTTACACACGGATTTTGGACAATGAATGCTTGATTGGGCTTCGTTTTTAAATGGTATGTGTGTGTGTGTGTGCGTGTGTTGTTGTGACCATCACCTTATACGTTGGGCGCCACTAAAGATGCTGTAACTTGGGTACAACCATATATATATATATATATATATATATATATATCATACATACATACATACATATTGCTGTGACCACCACCTTATACGTTGGGAGCCCCTAAAGATGCTGTAACTTGGGTACAGCCGAATTGTATTAATGAGGATGCAATAGAAAATATGAAATTACTATCTTGCGGTGTTCTTTTCCTTGTCTGGCTATTTCAGCGGAAAATATGTTGTGGATTTTATCCAAAAAAATGAAACAGAAATTTCAAGAAACATGAACAGTCTTCTATGCAATCAAAAACATCTTTCTTTTATACACATTATCTAAAGAATCTCTTACATTCAACAGATATAAATAGCGCTTATAAAAACAATTTACAGATTAAGCTTAGTCAGAAAATGTTATCTAATGATTACTTATTTATTAAAATAATCTTTACGTAATCCTTGTTAACAATTACAGAACCCAAACATCTCCTGTGTAGGTTCAAAAGTTCTCTTTACAATTTTCGTGATTTTCCTATTCTTTTATTACCTCGGTTGTCAGTATAATTGCCCAACGACGCTGGACAGATAATTTAGTAAAGATCAAATTGCTTCGAACTCTGACCTCAAAATTACTGGCAATGATCACCCTGACAAATAGTTTTTATAAAATTAAAATCTTATGTTAATTAATTTACTAAAATATCCTATTAGGTTACAAAAAATAAAACAAAATTATGCTTGCATTTGGTATTGTCAAATAGCGCTTGTAAAAATCGCATTTCCGTTGTAATTAACAGCATTGAATACTTCCTAGTTCTATTTCAAATTTCCATTTCCAATCAGTCTTGACGTAGAAATATCAGTTTGCAAAGTGTATTTATTTTTAATCGATTAAAATCAGTAGTTGATCTTGTACAAAGATTATTTATAGCCAAGATTGTTTTAACTTTCCTAGTATTCTTAACAATAATTATGCTTCATAATTATTCAGAGTTCTATGTTACATATTGCATGGCGTAAAATGAATTAAAGAATTAATCTTTACTCGGAACTTGCATATTACTTGACGTTATAATAAATGAATGAGTCAGTTTTAATTCAACTCCTTCTTATATACTAAAATTCTAAATACGTCATTTTTCTATACCGTTTTAGATTATGTTCCCGTAGGTTAATCACGGATGATTTAATAATTACGACGATTTTGCGTTTTAATGACCTAATTAAGTGCGGGTGGTATAATTTATAGCTGTCGTAAAACGTTATCCATTCTGTGTTAATACATTAAAGTATAGTTGTCGTTGGCTCTCTCATGGAGCTATTAAAATCGTTCTTATCTAATTTTTATTGCTTTCCCGATAGTAGTAGCGCTTCCTCAAATTGGAGCGTTTATTTATTGATAGAGATAATTGGCCTATTTAATAGCTTTAACATTTTTCGGAGAAATCAAATATTTTTATTAAATAACGCAAATGCACGAACCTTATGGGATCAATTTCTTTGAAATAAAGACACGCCTTATTCAAACTCATAGAGGCATTTTTAACGAGAATGAATGCATTATTTTTGTTTTAAATGATATATCTTGACACTGATACTTATCTAGTATTTTAGAAGTACATGCATACATTTTGCAATAAAAACTTGTTTTACGTGATATCTTAAAGTTGTTAATTCAACAACGAATTTATTTAATGTCATTAAATCTGATAGATGGAAATTAACGTATTGTGTCTGTTAATGATAGACATCAAGTTATTTAGTACTCTTAAAGTGGGCGTTTTTTAAAGAATATCTACACATGGAAAATATGTTTTGATTTATAAATGCGTGAAATTGATAATTTTTAAATGCGTTCTACGGTAAATGTAATGAAATCTTGTTATTAAAAGATATAGAATAATTATTTACACACGACTGAGATGAATGGCTTTTGTATTTATTTTTTATATTCGTTTTACGATCTTTCCATTCTGCAATAAATGTAATACAACTTTCATTCTTCAGAAGAAAAATATTTACACACGAATTAATGTAGGAATGCTAAAATATTCTTTAAGATAGGGCTACTTTTTTTTTTAAACGGTATGTGTCCTTAAATAGTGTTATTTTACATGGGAATCTTATTTAACGGAATACTCTTATGTTTAACATATACGGTAAAAAATTAAATATAAGGAAATTTTATTTTGCTTTGGTTTTCTTTTCTTTGGAATGTTTTTTTTCCTTAGAATTTGGTGCTCAATGACCTCTCGTTACCTCATCTGCTTTTATAAACCCGTTAATTATATTTTAGAATTTTTCCATCATGTTTCGGTCAAAAGAGGTTGTAAAAGATTTTATGGAGTACTATTTTATGAATAATTACGGTCTTCCAGTACTTTCGAAAATGCATGCATCCACTTTTGAATGTTTCTGCTGCTTGAATTGTTTGCAGTAAATTCGTTTGAGCTGAAAGTAGATAATCCAATGCAAGCGACTTCGTCGGTTAGATAGGGTCGCGTATGACTACTAATTTCAAGATCCCGAGTTCGATTCCCGACACGGATCGCTTGGAAAATGTTAGGCGAGCATTTTTTACAAAAATACCCCCTCGTTTGGATGAGAGGTAAAATGGAGGTTCCGTGCGTGAGTGTTATCAAACACGTTAAAGATCCCCACCTTGTTTGGAATAACAAGGGTTCGACAAAATTCAAAATTTCCAGTCTAATGTAGAGGTAATTCAATGCATATGCAGAATTACAAACAATTTTGTAAAATAATTAGTGCTTGTTAACCACGAAAGGTTTTCTCTAAATCAGACTATTTTACACTAATACAGCTCAGTACGTATCTTAAACGTACTAATGACTACTATTAAATTTTAATTGGAAATACTATTGAAAGAACGTCAATTGTTCTGGTGTAAAAATTTCCCAGATGATGTTAGTTTTTCGTTTGTTAAAGAGGTCTAATTAAGTAACTTTTAATGAGTCTTTTAAATCTTAAGTGCTCTACAGATACGTGGCTAATTTATTATTATTGAATGGAATGTCATGAAATTAAAATTTGTTAAGTTTTACGTAAGTAAGAAGCGCCTTCTAGTTCGTTTCCATGTATTTAACTTTAATTAATATAATCGCGTCGTTTATTGAATTTTTCATTAATATGATAGCTTAGCAGTATTTGGTATTGCTTTTAGATTTTATTACTTTGTTTTGCCGTTTTCGAGTAGTTTTAGACATCTTAAGATAATTACAACAACGTTATTCGCAATGGTTGGTTTTTACATGGCATGTCAAAAACAAGTTGAAACTGTCAAAAATCTTTTACGTGTTTTTCCATCAGATATCATATTTATGTGATATAAATCAATGTATGCTCTTGTTAATGTAATTAAAACCTTCAAATTATTTGTCAAGCGTTGAAAAATTGCCCAAAATATTGAAAGTATTAATTGTTATTTATATTCTTCAGTATTTAAGTGCTCAGTTAACTAATTATTTAATTTTTTTTTCTATAACTTATGCAGTTATCTAGTTTTCAATAAAGCTTATATGGTCAATAATGTTATATGAATATTCACCCTACCAAAATATTTTTGCTGATTCTAAATATTTTGTTTCTTTGAGTAGGTAAATATAATTTACACTCAGTAAATGTTTTTTAAATCTATAATTATCAATTTGTATACTTACCAAATAATAATAATTTTACTGTTATATTAATTTCAATTCCTTCCGAATGGACCTGCACCTTGAAGAAGTTCTAGATTACTAGAACGGTGGAATGACTTGCGCGTTACAGTGATCGAAGTCAAAATTTTTTATTTTCTTGCCGTACGCCGAAACTAGTCACCATCGTGTAATGTATCCATAGGTTGTTTAACTGGTAGTGAAAATTTTTTTGTTTCGCATTTTTTTGCTACTAATCACACTACATAATAATATCATTTTGAACTCTGGAAACAAAGTACGAGGAGGTATTGATGTATTCGTAGCTTACTTATTGAAACATTGAAAAGTTGTAACTTAGAATATTTTATTATTCAACATTTTCACCTCTTAAATTAATACACTTAATACAGCAATTGTATAACGCCTCTAACCATTTAAAAAAAGATTTGTTAGTTTGCAGATCAGTCCTCGACAGCGCCTATGATCTGTTCGTTACACAAAAATTGATGTACTTTGAAGCTTTTTTTTTTTAAACAAGAGAACGGATAATAATCCGGTGCGACTACATCTGGAGGTTCCGTGGCGTAGTTGGTATGCGTGTGACTACTATGCCCAAGGTCCCGGGTTCGAATCCTGACACGGTCCGTTTGAAAAATGTTGGACCATTCTCTTTCACAAAAATACGCCTTCGTTCGGATGAGAGGTAAAATGAAGGTTCCGTCTGTGAGCTTTGTCACGCACGTTAAAGATTCCTACCTTGCTGGGAACAGCAACGGTTTGGCAAAATTAAAAAATCTCCAGGTAAAAAACTCACTTCCTGGCCAATGTAGTACCTTCGGGTGGAGCATTGGAAAAATCAAATCTGTAGTGTGACTAAATCTGGGGAACAAGGTGAGTGTTCTAGTAATTTGAAACGTAGATCCTGAATTGAATTCATGGCAATGCGCGATTTGTGCGCAGGTGCTTGGTCCTGCAAAAACAACATACTATTCGCTAACATGCTATGTCTTTTTTCCGTAATTACCTCTTCAAGATGGTTAGTAATTTAGAATAATAATCTCCGGCGATGATTTGACTCGTTTTTAGGTAATCGATTATAATTATTCCACGATTATCCCAAAAAAACTGAAGCAAGCACTATTCCGGTGAATTTTGGAACGCGATACTTCTTAGACCTTGTGTTTTATCGATAATCACAGACGGTTCCAAAAATCTGAATCTTCTTTAATACGGGCACAGATTGATCGAGATGCTTCCACTCTAGTTCGTTTGTGTTTGGCGTTTATGCATTTGGGAATCCATTTTGCAGAAATTTTTTCTTATCTATATTGACGTGAACTTATATGATAGACGCGTTTGTATGAAATCTCTAGTTTTCGACTTTGTTTTCAGCTCAAATCGACGATCTAATAATATCATGTCATGGATGCGTAAATATTTTCTGGGGGTGGAGGTCGAAATCTATCTTTCTGGTCGCTTCTTATCTTCAATAGAAAGCTTTCCTCTCTTGAATCAATATCGATGTGTTTGACTTGATTTAAAAGACAACCATCGGCAAGGCAATTTTTACTACAAAGTACTGAATACATTTAATTAAGATTGAATATTTATAAACAAAACTAAGAAAATCGATTTATCTACAAACTCGTAATGTGTGTGCATTTGAAATGTTTGAGAATTATAAAAATTAAAAAATTACTCATCAGTTTTCTTGTTGTACATTTAAGTTTTTTCGATAACTTAATGCCAGCGTTTTAAATTGAATTTTAATTTAATTTTTTTTGAGTCATATTTTGTAGCATATCTGATAATTTCATATTTTATTTCTCGCAAGCCTCTCCATATTATGTTCTTAAATCAGTTTTACTATTTTAGTAAATAAAATAGGGTATTTTTGTTGAAATTTAATAATAAATTTGTATCGCAATTAAAGCGATTATAAAAACTAAATGGATTGATTCGATTAATATTATTCAAAAATTTAGAAAATCGATAACAAATTGTATGATTCATCAAACAGCGTTTTTGGGAGGTAATTGGAGATTGCTTAAAATGTTAATAAGTTTTCAACGTCATATTTTGAAATTTCGAAATGTGGTAATTTGTAATAGCTTCTAGTCCCCGATACAAAACTTGTTTCCAGTATTACCTAAATATTTCCTAAAATGTACTTTTAATTTTTTTAATTAATGTACAGGGTTCGTTGGTCAACTACAATTATTCTTGCTTGTTGGGGGGTTTCTGGTCAGCCTTGTGTGAACAAAACAACCTTCAAGCACTTCATGCAAACTCTCTTAAATTGTATTATAATTCTGACAAAGCCTACAAGCCAGTAAAAAGTAACCTTACTCCATTTTGTTACGACGTGCATGACTGATCGCAGTAGTTGCTTCATTTAAATACAACCATAAAAAGTTTTTGTATTGGTCACGGTAAGCACCTTCCACGTTTGTTTTATACTTGTTGTTAGACCAGATTCTTTTTGCATCAGTGAATTTTTATTATAAAATTGCAGCGAAAAGAGAATATATTACGGTGCAATGTTTTGTTTTGTGTCTTTTGGTGAAATTATGGTTGATTATTATTAACTTCCTGTACTAAAATTAGTAAGTGCGACGAAGTAGCAATTTTGGTTTCTTTGTTCTTGTGTTAACAGTTACCCAAGTTACTACCCAAAAGCAAATGTGGACTTTTTAAGTAATTTTTTATAGACATTTTACATCACTTTAGTTGTTGGGTATAAAAATTTGTACTTCTATTGAAATTCTCTGCGATATACGGAGAATTGGAATTAATTCATCCATTTCAACACCTACTTACCGTCTACTATCACATGAACCATCTTCCGCTATTTCTTAAAAGGAATCTATTACTACTACGCTAAATTTCTTTGAAATTCTTACTAGTGATTTAACAAATTGAGAATAATTGATTTCTTAGTAACAATAATGTAGGGTTATTACACATTTTTGAATTAAACAAAACTGCTCTACACTACGGCATAAAAATCTAATACTTGTGCCCATAAGAAATAAGAAAGTTGATGATAGTTCAAAAGAAACGATACGTTTTATGAAAACTGCTAGAGAATAAAAGTTGCTTAAGAATGTTGTTATAATTTTTTAATGTTTTCATATTCAAAGTTACAAATAAAAAAGTTAGCCAAGAGCGAGTCCAGCTCGTACTATTAGGGTTTCGTACCAATACTACAGTTGAGCAATCAATAAACCAAATTAAGCTGTTTTTATTTTTTATGTATATTTAAATCTTATCCAAATTTGATTGTGATAACTGAAAAATGAATATATTGTCCCACATTGTACTGGTACATTATTAGTAAATACGTTGTCTATTACCGTGTTTAAAATTTTTTCCTCAGCAACTATTTATTACACTGTCAAAAAACCTGATGTTTTCCGATAATCTATGACTCAATAGCTACTATCCCTATTAAAATCAAAATTTTATCTTTGGAAAGGTCGGAGAATGGGGGAGGGGGCGGTTATTTTTGGCAGATTTTGAGCTATATCACGAAGACTACTAGACCGAAAATTTAAAAAAATCTTTTTAGATGCCTTTTAGAATCCTCTTTCAAATGATACTTCATACGATATATTTATTAGGACTTTTTTCTTTTGACCAATTAACCCCCGCCATTTTAATCTAAAAATATTTTTTTCTATTTTCTGACTGTCGATTTATGTGCACGCCATAAAGACCTAGCATTGTGTCAAATTTCAAATTCCTACGTAACATAGTTTTCGACAAAAACCTCTGTGACAGACGGACGGACGGACACGAAAGTGATCTTATAAAGGTTCCGTTATACCTTATAAGGTACAGAACCCTAAAAACGAAAATCGATTTTTTTTTTGTTTTTTTTTTTGCTATAAGACGGAAACGAAAACATGTGAAATTGCTTTGCGGCATATTCTGAGACACAAAATTTTACAAAAGTGGTAAATTTAATACCTACCTCCATTACTTATATTGAACGAGATCCTCATGATTGCCCTCAAATTTGAAGCAGCACCTTGTGTGTATATATATATATATATATATATATATATATATATATATATGCTTCGAACTGTAGCTGAGAATATTCGACGTTGGTCGTCAATAAAAGTGATGTGAATTTAGCTGATGATGCCCGACGTTGGGCGTCAATAAACGTTGCTGTTGACCGTGAAAATGATTCTATTAAAAATGTTGAACTAATTATTTTTGCTATCTCAGTTTAAATTCAACCACTAGAATCAGACATTAAATATTCCTTAACAAACAAATAACAATTACTACATCGACATACAGCTTTTCTTTAACAAACAATATCTTACACTTAAAAAAACCTTCATGCCAACACTATAATCTAAGGGTAGAACCCCAATATTTCCACAAGGGCTTTTTCTTTCAAGCAATATCTTTTAGGGCTAAGGTTAAAAAATTTAACTACTAGATAACTCACTTACATTAAAATGAAACTAAAAAGCTCTTTCTTATTATGATTTTCATTCACAAATCATCCCCTATTTCAAATTTATAATCTATAAAAATTATAGAAATTAAGTCTGATAATTTTAACCACTTCCTCTTAAAATCGTACCGAATCAGTTACATTTAATGCTTTTTATTATATAACTGGCAAAAATCTACCGCAAGTCAGCTACTCTCAAGTCAAATTATCCACTTGTACAACTCGTACAAAAGACTTGCACCCAAAATTTTAAATAGCTTAACTCAACTACTTACTAAAATGTCCTTTAAAAATTCCAAAACAATGGAATTTTTATTTTTACCGTATAAATTAGGCTGGTTGCCATTTTTTATATCGTAAGCAACGTTGAAAAATACTATTAAAATTTCATTTCAAAGTCATACACCAAAATTGTCTAAATCGTTTAAAATTAATTTACAGTACCATTCCAGTTTCATATATGCTTTCATCTCAGTTGATTTTAATTTCTTATTCCATTTTTGAAGTGCAGTTATCTGCTTTTTTCTGAATGGCAATAAACTTTCAAAGTTGTCGATTAAAGGGGCCTGTTTACTATAAATACTGCGCTACTAGATACCACTAGCATCGTTTCTTTTAAAAAAGTATTCAACAAACCATTAACTAATTGTTAATTAGTATATAGAATCGAGCCCTGCTACGTCACGAATCTAGAAACATTTTGTTTCTGGGTGTTACCCTTACATTTTCATTTGTCGAAATTTAGATGTCTGTTCGCTTACGTAGAATCTATAATCATCTCTATAATGTAACATTTATAGAACTTCACGTTCAAATATCCCTAAGCTATCGTTAATTAATACACTTACACGCGTTATCTCTTTCATGATTTACCGCTGTCATTTCCTCGTTTTTACTACCTTTATCGCTTTCGTTTATTGTTTTATCTCATATTATAGCTTCGTTCTTTTACCATTATTATTAAGGGAATTTTCTTCAGGTTTAATGAATCACGTTTTTACTTTCCAATATATTGTATACTCGTCCTTACATTGCAAACATGAATGCACTTTCGTACTATCAAATTCTTGACAGAGTATCAAACGAAATCTTTTAAAACGCGTTTGTTTACGCGGCGTCGTAAACTTTTATAGTAGTTGCATTTACTCATTGGGTACCTTTTTGGTATGAAGCCCTTCGAAAGACAACTTCCTTCTTTCTACACGCGGAATATTCTTTCTTCTTATTTAAAAACACGGTTCCTTCGTGATTAAGAATGGAAAATCTTTAAAAACGCACGGGTTTATGCCTTTATAATACAATATACTGAGCGCTTTAATACGTTACTATGCAAATGAGTATTCACAAAATTTGAGCTTCTTTTAAAATTGTTGTTTTGCTCAGGTTTGCGTCGTTGTACGTTTACAAAATGGTGCTATTTGACCTTTTAAATGACCGTTAATCACACACGCACGCGCGCGCGCACACACACACACATTGACGTGATTAGAAATCATCGAGATGCAACATAACATCATCTCGTAAACATCCCACACCGCAAACCCGAGATAATTTAAGAAAAAGCCCAATTATGTAGATTCTTATTTGTATAGAGCGTATTTGTGAAAACGCTCGACATATGGAGTATAAATGCATAAGAACCGTAATTGAGAGGGTTTTCATTCTTATTACATAAACTTATTGACGAAGAAATAAGGTTATAGGATAAAAGTAATGGCATTTCACTATATTCTGCGCGTAGGAGGGACTTTTCAAATGAGTTTCATCCGCATTTTTGCTATCAGCGAACTCAATTGTGTATAAATTACGCGAAATTTTTATTGTAATGGATGCCGTGTATACAATATTTTTTCATTTCTTTTTTAATAACGTAAGTCTGTATTTCGAAAAAAGCGCATTCAATCAATATCAGTCGCATATTCTAAGAAGAACTACGATTGTATTTCAATCGAAGAATAACTGGTAACGTCTTTTATTGACTTATATGTTAGAACAATCAACTGCTGGCAGAAAACAAAGTGAATGACGTAAATAGCTGAAGCCGACGATAAAAATGCATAAAAGCGATAAGATAAGACGAACTAGTTAATTACTCTAATGAGGTCTTGAATGTTGATAAGATAAGGAAAAGACATCAATCACGACATCGCTCGAGTCTGTTAGAATGATAAATCTACGAATGTTGCATAACGCTTTCGAAAATCAGGAAATTAACAACTAGAAGTTTACGCGAAAATTCTAGATGCTTATGTCATAAGGGAGGCTCGATTTATAAGGCCAATGAATGTTGAGAACTCGTTCAGTTCCGATTCAAACATCACCATGCTAATCTGAAAATACGCTACGTAGTATTTAGTAGTGGAAGTTATCTTAGAAGTCAGACGATTTTTAATAGTTCATTGCTATTCTTATGGGTGTAGATTATTTGAAGTAATTAGAATAGTTTTAAAAATGGAAATAAAGAATTAAAAATAAATTGAGACTACCTTACAGTCTTCCGAAATGGAATAAAGCATATGTAATGGGAGTGGTTTACTGCACGTTGTATAGAGCAAATTTGCATGAAAAGGCATACTTTGTAAAACTGTTTGAGCGATTTTGGAGCCTTCGTGGCAATTATGGTCTGGAAAAAGGCAACAACAAGCAGATTTTCACGGAAAAATTATGTTGTTTAAAACTTTAAAACGGAAGTATATCTATTGATTAATTAAGTTATATGATAAGATGTTTTGCTTTGTATGCAAGTGTTTTGTGTGAGAGTTGTATGTGTAGGTCGATAATTTGATCAGATATGTTTAAATCTGAATTTAAAGAGGTGGATATTGAATCATTCGACTTACCTTGATATATTTTGTACACAAAATTTAATTAGGAAATTATTTGTGAGTGAAAATTAAGAGATTAATATGTGTGAGTGCTCATCCTAATTATAAAAGAGAGCTTTTTGGACTCTAGAGTGATTATCCAGGAGTTATTTTTTTTTAAGTTAGATTTAAGATTTTGTTCGTAATGCAAAGCTGTTGTGGTAGTTTTGGACTCTATTTTTAATATTTAAAGTTTGTGTTGAGAGAAAGTTGTTTTTCCTAAATGTTATATTTAAGATATTGTTTATAAGAGAAAAGCTGTTGTGGATGTACGGAGGATAAAGGGAGGAGGGAGGGGGTGTTAGTTATGTCCGGGAAGATGTATATATGCCTTCCTGTATTTGATGAGAGACCCCTAAGAATGGGTAAGTTAGTTTTGGAGTCAAGGTTTGATGTAGGCTTTTAACATAGTACGATATTCGTTATGGTTTAAGGTTCTGTCGTATAGGGTAATAGGACGTAGTTGTTTCAAATTTCGGATTTGCATAGTTGAGTTTAGGGGATATCTTTATGGGGTGTACTTGGAGTATGGTGTATAACGAGAATGTGGAGTTTATGCGGGAAGCTCTTGTGGAGTATAACAGGAAAGGTCGTATTATGGCGGCGGAAGGGAGTGTTATGTGAAACCAGGAGTCGACAGCGCAGCGTATGATTGGGACTATGATTATGTGGATGATGTCTTCGGGTTGGTTTGTTTAAGTATATGGATTTTAGTACGGCTCGCTGAATGTTGTTGAGACTGATTTTAGTTGTGGTTCTCTGTTTGGAATGGTGGGTATTTGTTTTTAGTCGCGTGTCTAAGTGTAGCCGAAGATAGGAAGCGATGGATGAGAAAGTAAAGGGCATGTCTAGAATGCGTACCATGGGGCTTCTTCGAAAGTCAAGAAAGCCTTTAAGGGTAGCGTTTTGATTTTATAAAGATATGGGTCGGTTGTTTAGGAGGAACCAGAATTCGTTTGTTTATAAGGAGTGCTGCTGTGAATTCGAGGGATGCGCGGAGTCTCCATGAATGAAGAGTGTGAGGAGGTCTACATAGGCGAATGTTGAGGTATTAAGAATATTCATGTTATAAAACGGGTTGATGATCAAGTTCCATAGGGTGGTGTAAAGGCGGAGTCTTAGGGGTAACCTTGGGTAATTGACCTGAAAATAGAGCGGAAGTTTGATGACAGGGTTGCAGTACGGGAGAAAAATGATTTTATTATAAGGAATAGGTTAGGTGGGAAATTGGATTGCTTAATATGGCTGAGGAAGTTGGGTCACCATACGAGGTCAAAAACTGAACGGAAGTCTAGAAAGAGGACTATAACGTATTTGGAAGGGGATGATTGAACTTTTGTGATTAGTGTTTTCATGGCTTTCTCTGAACTATGACGTGCTCGGAAGCCAAGTTGGTTCGAGGATAAAATGGAATTATTTTCATTGTGTTTAGTTTTAGGAGTTTGGTTTGTTCAAGGAGTTTGCCAAAGTTCGGTAGTAGAGCTATGGGTCTGCAGGAACTTGGGTTGTCAAAAGGTTTTCCGGGTTTTAAAATTATGGATATTGTGGCAGTTTTAAATGCGTTTGGAAAGTTGCCAGTGGTCAGGCATTTCTGGAATAGAAAGTGCGTGGATTCTCTAATTATAGGCCAGGATTTTTGCAGGATCAGGTTTGTTATATTATTCAGACCAGGAGCTTTTGTGAGAGTTTAATTTGAAAACTAGGTTATGTAAGGGGTAGAGGTCTTTCAAAACCTCATGGGCTGTTGCGCACAAACCAATTTAAGTTATTTACGTTAAAGTGCGTCCTAAAAACATTTACAACTCAGCTGTTGCTTATTAAGATTTGTGGTTCACTATTATTCTTTAAAGTTATTCTTTAAAATAAATCTAATTGTAGAATTAAGGTTGTTGCAGAAATAAAAATCCTATGTCGTTTTACACGGTGAAACGTTAGACTTTTGGTAAGAAAGGTTGATTCTATTACAAAATTTCTCTTCAAAATGAAATTTTCAGGGAAGCTGCTTTAAAATGACCCTAAACCCTGGCGGTTTGAGCTATTCCTAAAGTAATAGTAGTATAGTAGGGTAAGGAGCTTGCCTTGGTGCAAGAATCGATGTTCTTCCCTACTTCCAGACAGGCAGTTAGCTCCGCCCATTGCTTATAGTTTGCATGTTTCGATCGTATCAGGAGGAAGCTGAATCGCAAGTCGAGAGAAACTCTTTAATGTATAGACACTTGTCTAATTAAGGCAAGATGTATTTTGTGCTCAATCAATAATTTTTCTGCTGAACGTTGATACGCGTTTCTTTTATGTTATAATTTTAAATGAATTATTGATTTGTACTTGATTGTTGTTATTATTATTTTGTAATATTTTATATATTCATTTTTCATTATTTACGAGTCATAGAAAAAGCATAAAGTTGCTATACTAAATTTACATTTCTTTTGTTGGAGCTTAAATTGCAAATGACTTATAAGTTAAACAAAATGTAAAATAAATATACAATAAATTTAATTTATTGTAGTTGAACATGCACATTTCCCATGTTTGATATATTTGATAATCCGATTTTCGTACTGCATGGCAACAGTATCAGCGGTAAATCCTGAAGGATCAATAAATCGTCGTACTACCTGGAACTAATACTATATTCTCCAGTTGTTTATTACTTTTCATATATTTTCGCTACTCGTTAAAAATGGAAACTTCAAACAAACAAGTTGCTTAAAATTATAACAGGAGCTTATGCGGAAGCTAAGAAATACACGATTCGAGTAGGAATTGAATTTTGGCTGAATGATTTTCTAGAAAAAAGATTAAAGCATGAATCCTTTTTTATAACTGCTACAACCACTTCAGATAATATGTTGTGATATAAAATATCATGGTATTATAAAAGGATAAATGGATTGTTATTTAGTAAAATTACTTTTTCCCATTCTATACAAAGAAATTCAAACTGCATCGAGTAATAACTGTTAAGACAAATTACTCATATGGAAAGACGATATAGCATTTATTACAAACTACCCAATTATGTCTATTGTATGTAGATGAAGAGACAACATTCGGAAGTTTAATTGTCCGAATAGTATACCCTCTCCACGGTTTCAGGTTTTTTCTATCTTCTTTACCTTCCCCTATAGTTGCTTCTGTATATTTTTGTATGGTCAATTGTAAGCGGGGTTGTTTCTTGTAACATGTTGATAACACACCAATCCGAAAATTGTATCATGATATGCAGAATTATTTTTGTGTTTCATCTGTCGAATTGTCAAAATTTTTCAAATAAATAACTATAAATGCTTCAACTGTGTTAGGATTGTCGATGTTTTATAATACTCCCAATTTTTTAATTTCTCCTAGAAACCGATTTTCGTAGCCTAGAATCGAATCTGCAAGTGTCTATAGCTGCGAGAGTTGATTTCGTTTGTATACTATAAGCCCAGGTAGTTTTTCATAGTGCAGCAGTTAAAAACTGCAACATCATTCTTTAAAGGACGATACTTAACGAGGTTGTCCAACAGTTGACGAAAGGTTTTTACATAAAAATTATATGCTTTCCGAATAGACGGTCTTGTTGTTATGAAACGATTTGATTTTGTTGATTCGAGAACTTTTTTTTTTGTAAAAAATTTAAATTGTATTGCTTATGCCATTGACTTCAAAGTGTAAATTGGGATGTAAGTCCACTTTTACTCTTTCATTTGAAATTCAACCTTTTATCTTCTAAATAAGAATTTAATCTGTTACAGTACAACTCAGTCTGCGATACAAAGTTTATAAAAGGAATTTCTTTGTAAAATTTATGTCAGTCAGCCTTTTTTGTTATTTTATACATTTTGTGGATAAACTTTAATTGCATTATAGATTCTATTACGAGGTGATATTGAGCAAGGACGATGCTTTCAATCCTAAAATACATTGTATACTTGCTTAATGTAAGTACTTTTAAATATATTTTTAACAGTTAATTACGATTCAATTGTTGGGTCTCTGGTATCCCTCCATCGGCGGCACCGTGGCGTAGTTGGTATGCGTGACTACTATGTCCAAGGCCCCGGGTTCAAATCCTGACACGGTCCGCTTGAAAAATGTTAGGCGAGCATTTTTCAGAAAAATACGCCTCGTTCGGCTGAGAGGTAAAATGGAGGTCCCGTGTGTGAGTGTTGTCACGCACCTTAAAGATCCCTGCCTTGCTTGGAACAGCAAGGGTTCGGTAAAAAAACTCGCTTTCTGGCCAAAGTGGTACCTTCGAGTGGGGCATTGGAAAATCAAATGTAAGGTATCCCTCCATCTTCTCACAAATCTTCGTTTGTTTTGGATGGGGTCTGCAATGTATGTGGTAGCGGGCATTTTGTCTTGTCGGGGATGGCATTTGATATTCTTATTGATGATGTCTTTTATGGCAGACTTTAACGTTTCTATGGCATCATCTATGTCTGCTACCGTTGAGATGCATGGGCCCCCTTTATTATTTTTTGCAACCTGCGCCAGTTAACTATTTCCTAATTGTGTTTTTCATATTTCGGTGTGACTGAGTTTCCATCGTTATCACGATGGGAAGGTAATGAGCTCACATCTTCTAAGACTTTAGTGTGCCGGAGATGGTGGTGTTCAGTACTTCGGACTGGTGATCTTCGTTCGGCGGTATTCTGGTCGGGACATTTGGTTCGGTGATCTTGTAGTCTTTACCCAGTGTGTGGTAGTTTAAGGTGCGTCCTTCAGTGTTTTCCACCATCGATTTCCAAACTACGTGCTTGGCGTTTAGGTCACCTATTATTTTTGTGTCTGCGTCGCTGTTTAGTAAATCGTCTTGTTTGGGTACATATTCCAATGGAATCCATTTGTGCAGAAGGCAGTGTCACTGTGTCGTGTAATACTTTTTATTTATTTTCTAACCAGTTTACGGCATGCTCTCTGATAATTAAAGCATGCCTGACCCAGTTAGAACAATGTCGGTGCAATTGGGTTTTGAGTTGTTGTTTGAATGTGCTCGTGCGTTTTCTTTCCGAGTGTTTGTGTGTGCCTATGTTTGGTGCGTGTGTGCTATCGAGAGAGTGTGCGTGTACGTGCGTACTTGCGTGCGTGTGTATGCATGTAAGGGTGCGTGTTATTTTTTAGTGTTGTGTTTCTACTTGCTATTTTTACTCGGTCTCGATCATCGGCAGTCGGAAGTTCGAGATCGAGCTGATCGCGTTTGTATTGCACGTCCCCAGCTTCTGCACACGGAAACCGTGGGTTGTTGTTGCACCGTCCCTGTGTTCGTGTGAGTGTACATACGTGTGTGTTCTGTGTGTGTGTGTGCGCGCGCTCGTGTTCCGTGTGCGTGCGCATGTGTACGTGTGGTGTGTGTTTATCTGTGCATAAGTGTACATCTTTTTCTTGTTTTGTTGTTTTTGCATTCTTCTTACTCAGTGTCGACCATCGGCAGCCGGAAATCAGGGACGTTATATAGTAGTTGTCCTATCGATATGTTTAGTATTGTGTTTCTTTCGTTATGTATTTTTGGAAAGTCTTCACAGTAAAAGAGCATGTGCCTGGTGATTTATCTTCTTTACACCCATACGTCAAATATATTCGACATGTGTATGTCGGGTATGGCCCGTGACCCGTTACAAAATGAATCAAACCTTGGCTTGGTTGTATGTGTTTGAAATTTAGTCTTTTTTATGTCCGATTTCCATTCATATGTTCGTCGCCCAGTTGTGCTATTGTCCCATCTATTTTGTCATTCGGACAGGACCGCATCCACTATCCTCTTTTTCGTGTTTGCTAGAGACCATAGTATTTCTTCTACTTTCTCCAGTCGATTTTCACGAAGGTGCCGTTTTTTTCTAATTATCAGGCCTAGCGGCATTATCCCGGTAATCACGAATAGGGCATCGGTAGCGGTCGTCCTGTAGGCACCAGTCTGCGAATTAGTGTGTCCCTTTGCGTTCTGTTAACTGTTTGCCTTGGTTTTAGTATTGTCATACGATGTGCCCATACATTCGCAGCGTACGATGCCATAGTTCCCAGCACACGGCCAAGCTACAGGCGCACGTTGTGTAGTGGTGCTTTATAGTCGCATTGTGCCAAGCTTCAGTGGTTTCCATTGCCTGTGTCTCGTTGTTACATGTTATGGTGATTGTAATTGAGTTTTTCGTTTAGTGTTACGCCCAAGTATTTGCATGTTCGTGCTCGTGCGATTGGCATGTTGTCTATTAATATGCATGGGTTGCTTTTAAAGGTTCCGTTGATTACTGTGTATGTGGTTTTTATCTATGCGATTTTTAGTTTATTCTTAGCAGTCCAGTTGTGTAATTTGAGTAGTGCGCTTGTCGCTTTGTCTTCGAGAGTCCTCCTAGAGTCCATTTCAACCACGATCAAGATGTCGTCCGCATAGATTATGACACAACACCCCTTCTGCGGCGTTCAGGATCTCCAGTATGTTCTCGGCCACAATATCACAAAACCTGTCCTGGCAGTAGCTTTTAAACACGTGATATAATTGTTGTGGATGTGTTGTGATGCTGTAAGCGAACAAAAAACGAAGGCCGCATAGGTTTGTTGAAGGCACCCTACATGTCTACCATGACGAGTATCACGTATTTTTGTGTTGCTTCCGCTAGGGTATTAGTCCTGGCGTTTATTGCGTGTTCTGTCAAGCGTCCTCCCTCACGCATCCTGTCGCCTAATAGTCGTTCAAGTATTTTACCCGTTGCGGACAGTAGGCATATTGGTCTTTATGAATTTGTGTTTATTAGATCTTTCCGTTTACCTTTTGGGATAAGAACATTTGTATGTTTCCAGATGTTCGGAAATTTAGATTGGTCCAGGCATTCATTGTAAAGGCTACGTATTACGAGCACCAGTTAAGGTTCTAGTATCTTTGTTTTCCGCCTGTATCGCGTTTGGTCCTGGAGTTTTATGCGACTTTGAGCGCCGTATGACCTTTTCATCGGTTTAGGGACGATACGAATGCAGTCGTCCATAAGATTTTATCCGGCGATTAACAGATGACATTGTCATTCTGCTTCCTGCACCTTCCATTCAGTCTGTCGCAATTTGAGTTGTTCAAAATCTGTCTCTTACGGCCAAAAGTCCTAAACGGCGTTTTTCGCGATCAGTAATCACCTGGGTACGTCCAGATCCAGGACGGCGTTGCTGAACCACTTAATCTGACTATCTGGACCAACATCTTGCCACTGTTGCAACATCACGATTTATACGGACAGCAATATCTCTAAACGAAATTTTGGTCTCTTTCATACTAATAATACGGCCATGTTCAAAATCATTTAGTTGCCACTAATTTGCACGTTGGTGAACTCTTTGCATTCTTAAATTTTCACAAAGGAATAGTGTTACAAACTAATCGAAAACTTGGCAGTTATTACACACCAATAGCTTGTTTACAATTAATTGATAATAAGTGACAACAAAGAAATCAACAAAAAAAGAACAAAAGAAAGTCTAGATTTTTAAATTTTATCATTAATTTGTTTCATCAAAATAATCATGTTTTGATAATTTTATTAAAATCGATCAACCAACTTCTGTGTGATGCGTTTTTTTTTATAAAAGTCGCTATGTATGGTGTCTTAAGCTGCAGTTTTTATGGATGAGTGGTCCAATCTTCATACCATATTGACAATAGTAAGTGTTCGCAGCGTTTATTAGTTTTGATTTGAAGATTCTTGCCAGTACTCTCTAGTATGTTTGAATGGTGGATTGACATATTTAAAAGCAAGAGCGGCACTCCATAAATGAGGTGTACATTTGTCAACAGCGGCAACTGATATTTTTGACATATGCTATCCAAAAATTCTGCTAATTGCGTATGCTTCATTAGAAAGATATGAATAGTAGTAGTGGTTTGACAGCAATTAGTTGTTCTGATGATAAATAGAATTTTTGGCATTTCTTCAGGTAAAGAGATTTACGAGATGTTTTAATTTTTAACGAAGATGCTCCAAGAATTTAACGAACATGAAGAAACTGCGGTAATCTTTTTTAGAATTGTATCTACACAATTACTTAAGCAGATCAATAATGAATGGTTTGACACTAAATGTTTAGCCGAACTAAAGTTGAATGTTTTTGGGAAAAGTTGACACGATTGGACAAGTTTATTGTTTTTCCATTGAAAAGTTGGATAGAGGTGGAAAGTTAGTGAACATGGTTATGATTATTTTTGTAAGCAAAATTCTTCATCCTACAGTACTTGAAGGAGTTATGAAATGCGTGTATGGCAGAGAAGTCAATCGCATCACCATAAGAAGTTTTCTGTTCTGGGGCTAAATTGCATTATAAATTATGTGATCGATTTCTTGTTTAATTTCACGACTTTTGCAACATGGTGATTGTTACGTCATCATCGAACAATTCGATATTTGTGACAATAAATACCATCAGTGCGTTCACCCTGCAGTTTGAGTGAAACATTTTATATACCGACAGGAACAGTGCATAAAGAGAGTCGCATCCGAACCCTTGCAAAGGACGGTCGTGTGAGAGCTTTTGAAAGCGACACCATCACCCGGTCGAGCGTGTTACTGGTGGTTCGCGGAAGCTCTTTGTGTGTGAATGTTTATTGCCCACAGCGGCACAGGATAAAAGGTATTTATACCCTTTACTAAGTAGTTTGGTGTAGTTGTTTTTTAATTATTACATAACCGCTCCACCGTCATCGTTATTGCTACAAAGCAATTGGTCCTTCCCTATAATTTGCATATTTATATCAAACCTCCTTAATACCATTAATCATTGGTCCTATAAGTCGATCCGGATTCACAAGTCCTATGGTATACGCATGTCCTAAATTAAATATCATTTTGCACTCCAGCGAGCTTTTTAATTAATTAATGATTTAGCTTTTAAATTTGTGTTCAAGCTCCATTTTTAGCGGGTAAAATATGTACAATATTAGCTACATACTTTCGTTAAATTAAATTAAGTGATTTCGCCGTAATTAAAACCGGCAAGCGTTTTAATTACAAACAAATCCTTAATATAAAATTTGTTGGTTTTCAGTTTTAAATTTATTTTAGCGGTATAAAGCACACAGCAACCTGAAAATTATGGTCGCTTTATACTTCTTAAATAAGAAAGGAAAGGGATTTGCTTTGTATTTAAAAGCTATTGCACGTTTTTAGTATCAATACAAACCTTTCAGTCGGTTTGCAGTAAAATATTGAACATCTGCAGGAGTAATAGAATGTAAAAGCTGCATTCTTCTTGCAATATGTTAAGCCACATGTTTTTAAACTTTCCTGTGATCCTTTGATGGTAAAGGCCGCTTGGGATTTCAAGCTGTAAATCTTATCTTTAGGCTTTGTTTGACAAACCCTTGTTTTCGACGTCTCGTTTTAAGACCACATTGCAGGCTAATAGTCATAAAACGTGATTTATTGGTTTATACACTGTCTTACCTTTTCGTGCTTTGAACAACCCATAATATTTTAATATTTCTCATCGCACATCTGACCGGTACCGTTTTACAACATTTTATTATAGATATTTCAAAATAACAGTCACTATGGCTCCGAAGAAGGCACATGTAGTAGAACTAGAATTACTGAAAACACCTATTATAGAAATGTTTGAGCTTAGTAAAGCTATACAAAGTGACCCAACATTAAAAACGTTGTTCCTTATTCAAGCAAGGGGAGTACATGACCTTTATACAAATTTCAATAAAACTTTAGTTGACGTCTTAGCTTCATGTGACGATGTAGAATCATTAAATTACAACGCCTTACGGATGGAAGTAGATTCCGTTTATTTTTGCATACTGCTGCATCTCGAAACGATGCAAGAAATGAAAGCACCACAAATTACGGAAAATGCTCCAAGCAGCTCGGGATCAAAATTGGTACCGTTAAAGCTCACACCTTTTAATAATGAGGTAACGGAGTTCGCATCTTTTATCGATTTATTTGACAGTCTGGTCTATAATAACGCGTCGCTGTCCAATATCGAAAAATTAAATTATCTTATCAGTTGCTGTACCGGGGAGTCTTTAAAAATCATTAAATCGGTACCCATTTCGGGAGATAATTTCATTATCTCATATAACGCCTTGCGTGAGCGATTTAGCAATCCGCGTTTATTGGCAACTTTGCATTGGAAAGCAATGAAAGACTTTCCACCTTTAAAATCAGAAGACCCTAAGAAACTTAGGGCACTTATTGATTGTTTTTCAGAGAACCTTGCTGTTCTAACTAACTTAAAGTTTCCCACTGAACATTGGAACTTTATTCTAGTCGATTTGCTTTTAGAAAAACTCGATCCGTTCACTAGAAAACGCTTCGAACTCCAATCGGATCCGAAGCAAATACCTAATTTCGAGGATTTGAGATATTTTTTAACTCAACAATGTGCAGCGTTGGAAACCTTTTCTTCAACCGCACCTGTTTCTTATTCGACGACTGTCCATACATCTCACACATCAGTGCCTAAGAAATCCTCAGCGTTTCAATTTAAACCAAAGGTTTCTTCTAACGTAGTTTCACTGGATACACCAAGTAGCTCCAGTGACTCAAAGAATTCATTTGCGCACCATTGTCCTTCTTGCAAGGGCAATCACTTAATTTACAGATGTTATTCGTTTCTAAAGAAAACTCCGACAGAACGTTTCGACATCGTCAAACGCTTACGCCTTTGTTTAAATTGCTTACGAACAGACCATGCATCCATGCAATGCAAATCTTATAATTCCTGTCGAACTTGCGCCAAGCCGCATCATACCTTGCTACATTTTGAACCGCAACCTGCTTCTAGCCGTTCAGCTGAACCGACCGCTACACACATGCATAAAAATGCCAATAGGACACAGTCAGCCTCTCCTATTCCGGCAAATGTTTTGTCTTCACAGACGAATTCAAATCTTGGGGTTACTGTCTTACTCTCCACTGCTGTTGTGGAAGTTCAAGACCGGTCTGGTAGATACAAACAGATCAGGGTACTCTTAGACCCTGGCTCTCAAGCTAGCTTTATTCGAGACGATTGCGTGAGCAAACTTTGGCTTCCACGCATACGTTCTCAAGTTCCGATTTATGGACTTGGGCAGACAACTTCAGCAGTCAATAGGGTGCCGTCAGCTGCACCATTCGCTCTATGTTAGACTCTGAAAAATCTCTAGAAGTCACAACTTTTGTGCTTTCGTCAATATCTGGCAAATTACCTAGCGTTGAAGTTCCTAATAATTGGGAACACTTATGCGGCCTGCACTTTGCAGACTCGACCTGGAACTCTCCAGGAACTATTGACATGCTCCTTGGAGCAGATGTTTATCCGTTCATCATCAATGGCGGTGTTATACATGGCAAATTTCTTCAGCCTGCCGCCATAAATACAATTTTGGTTGGACTATTCTTGGTCCCACAAAAGCTTGCAGTCTGATACTGTCCAAGCATTTTTACTTCTGTAGAAGATCCTATCGACCAGACCCTAAGGCGGTTTTGGGAGATAGAAGAACTGCCATCCAAGCCTTATACTTCTCCAGAAGAAGAAAAGGCAGATTTGATTTTTGAAAACACGTTTTCTTGTGACCCTAGCGGTCGTTTTATTGTTGCATTACCGTTCAACGATACTTTGCCCGTTTTTGATAATTGCTTTGACATGGCTAAAAAAGACTATTTTCGTTGGAGCGCAAATTGCATGCTCAACCGGAGCTACGCGCCCAATACAACAATTTCATGCAGGACTATCTTGATGCGGGTCATATGGCATTACTCGATTCTCCGCCCGTTGGGAACGATAATTATTTTTTACCCCATCACCCTGTGTTTAAAGAGGAAGGTCATACTTCTAAAATTCGTGTGGTTTTGACGCCTCTGCAAAGGCTAAAACAACGTGTCACTTAATGACACTCAATTGGCTGGACCTAGTCTCCAAAATGACATTTCGTCAATCTTACTTAAATTTCGTTATCATCGTTTCGTTTTTACTTGTGATGTTCGCCAAATGTATCGACAAATTTTGGTTACCGAAAAACATCGAAAGTTTCAATTAATTGTTTGGCGGTTCTCCGCAGAAGAACCCATTCAGACCTATCAGCTTAATACAGTGACCTATGGTATTAAGTCATCGCCTTATCTAGCATTAAAAACTCTTCAGCAATTAGCCATTGACGAAGGCAAAAGGTTTCCGTTAGCCGCTGAGGCTATACGGCCAAATCTATATATTGATGATTTCGTCGCCGGTGGAGATTCTATACAATCGGCCCGCGAAATTAAAGATCAACTCATCCGACTTTTACATTTGGCTGGTTTTGAACTTCGAAAATGGAGTTCTAATTCAGTTTCTATTTTGGAGGGCATTCCGTCAGATTTTTGCCAATATACTTCTCTCGATTTCGATACTGACGAATCAATAAAAATATTAGGTCTTCAATGGTCACCTACAGAAGATATTTTCTCGTTTCGGGTTAAACCATTAAACCCAATATGTACAAAGCGCAACATACTTTCGCAAGTTGCCAGAATATATGATCCATTAGGGTTTTTAGCCCCACTAACACTTTTTGCAAAACGCCTAATCCAGCATCTGTGGATGTTAGGTTTAAATTGGGATGACATCCCACCAGCAGACATTTCGTCTCAATGGCAGCAATACCAAGAAGAGTTGCCGTTATTATCGTCATTAAAGTTACCACGTTGTTTACCCCCTTCGGATCCTTTTACTTGTCATTTGCATGGGTTTTGCGATGCTAGCGAGGTAGGGTATGCAGCGGTAGTGTATTTCCAGTTCATAAATCAAACTACTGGAGAAATAACTGTACAATTTGTAACCGCTAAAACAAAAGTAGCTCCAATTAAGCGCATTTCAATTCCACGTTTGGAATTATATGCCGCCGTTTTATTAACAGATTTACTTTCTTTTACCATTCGTTCTTATCAAGGCTTGATTGACATCTCCGATGTTTCAGCGTGGAGTGATTCTACGGTCGCTCTCACTTGGATACGTTCTCCACCTTTTCGTTGGAAAACTTTTGTGGTAAACCGTGTTAGCCACATTCAAGAAATCATTGCACCTAGCCGATGGTTTTATATTAAATCTTCGCATAATCCGGCTGATCCTGCATCTCGGGGATTAATGCCAAACGCGGTTATTTCATGTTCGCTATGGTGGGCGGGGCCTGAATGGCTTCACTACCCTAGTGACTCGTGGCCGCCTCAACCAACATTGTCAACCTCAATTGCTGAGGTAACTACGGAAAAGAAGATCCTAACATTTGTCGCTCAAACAGATCCAAACGTCATTGACATTTTACTAAGCCGCTTTTCATCGTTATATAAAATCCAAGGCATCGTGGCTTACATCTATAGATTTTCTAAACCCATGGCTCAACGTCATACGGGTCCCATAACAGACATTGAATTACACAATGCTCTCATGATTATCGTCCGGCATGTACAAAATGTTACATTTTCAAAGGAAATAGCTTCGATCAAGGCAAACCGTAAGTTACCTAAAAGCTTGCGAAAACTTTCTCCATTTGTTGATCCACAAAACATCTTAAGACTAGGTGGGCGCTTGACACATTCTTCGCTTTCCTATTTCGAAAAGTTTCCTGCGTTATTGCCTCAGCGGCACCGATTAACCGAACTTATCATTCGGTCAACTCATGAAAGGTATTACCATCCCGGTGTTAATACCACAGCGTATCTTATCCAACAGAATTTCTGGATCCTTTCTATTAAACATTCAATCAGAAATTATTTATCATCCTGTCATAGATGTTTTCGTACCAAACCGGTCCTGGTAACTCCTCCTATGGGAGACCTACCGGCAGCACGTATTACCCAGATCAAAACGGCACATGGCACACTAAAACGACCTTTGGTCAAATTAGCGCCGCTACCGGTATTTTAATTTTATTTTTATGTTTAGATGTATATACACATTTCTTACATGTATAGTAGTATATTATTTTTACACATTTGCTTATTTACATATATATATTTTTATTTTTGCATAGTTGGTAATATCGCTCGCTGTAGTGTACCACCCTATCTTTCGTTACCTATTTTCCTAGCAAGGTCAAATCCCATGTGATTTCCTTCACCCAACCTACTTCCCTCCTTTTCAAAATTCTATGAATTTGGTGGGCGGTATGTTACGTCATCATCGAACAATTCGGTATTTGTGACAATAAATACCATCAGTGCGTTCACCCTGCAGTTTGAGTGAAACATTTTATATACCGACAGGAACAGTGCATAAAGAGAGTCGCATCCGAACCCTTGCAAAGGACGGTCGTGTGAGAGCTTTTGAAAGCGACACCATCACCCGGTCGAGCGTGTTACTGGTGGTTCGCGGAAGCTCTTTGTGTGTGAATGTTTATTGCCCACAGCGGCACAGGATAAAAGGTATTTATACCCTTTACTAAGTAGTTTGGTGTAGTTGTTTTTTAATTATTACATAACCGCTCCACCGTCATCGTTATTGCTACAAAGCAATTGGTCCTTCCCTATAATTTGCATATTTATATCAAACCTCCTTAATACCATTAATCAGTGATGCTATTTTTTTATTGTAACCTACTTTAACAATAACATCATTAAAAATAGCAAAAGAGTATTTCAAAAGTGTTACTTACTAAAAAGTGTACAAAATGTTTCTTGGAAGAACATCTAAATACGTAGCTAGTGAACAAATATTATATTTGTATACATTATTTCCGAGGTCACAGATGTGGGAAGAAGTACTATGTTTCCGCATTTTAAATAACTACAAACTTTACGATCAATTTCTTTTAATAATTCAAAATACACTTATAAGATTCTATGCAAATAAGAAAACTAAAACATCAATGCTAGTTAAAATAAATGAACACATAAATAGAGCTTGGTTGTGTAGGGCAATCTTTAAAATCAAATTTTGTTAAACATATATTGAACGAAGAATATGAGATAAAGACGAACATAGCCAGTATAATAGAACAGAAGCAAAAACTTGTATCAAGAAAAAGAACAGCCCTAGAAAAATGTACATCCCTGACGTGAAAATTATTTCAACAAAAATAGTTTAGGTTACTATTTATAATAATAATAGGTTTTTACCTTATTTATAACCATTTACGAAGACGGCAGATAAAACCACAGTAAGAGTTTATTTATGATGAGACATTCCAATGAAATAACTAATTTGCAGTTATGACACATTTGGCAACAATTTCAGCAAAAATTAAATTCCAGCAATTTTGAGTTATTTTGCTGAAAAATTGTGCATGTGAATGCTTGTAAATATTACTCCTCAGAATACCTAACATAACTTTCTCTAAATACAATTGCATATTCATATAAGACCTTAAATTCTATGAAATTTGCAACTTTCACAGAGGAAGCAAAAATTTTCTTAACTATAAATATGCTACGGCCATTGCTTCGGCTACTTTCGGTCTGAGTAAGCCGAAGTCGAATATTTGAAATATAGCCGGAGCGACCGAAAATCGAAGCGATACTAAAGCTTCGGCCCATCCCTAATTCCTAAATCGTTGTCTAACAAGAATGTAATCTATTTGATATCTCCTTGCGTCTCCTGGTACCTTCCACGTGTATCGTCTTCTGGCATGATGTTGAAATCATGTGTTTGTAACGGTTAAGTTGTTGCAAAATTCTACCAGCCTATTTCCCTTGTTGTGTGGTTCCTACGCCAATTAAACCTGCTACCGCTTCTTCCCTACCCTTACCTACCACTGCATTAAAATCTTCTGTAGTTATTAAAATTTCGTGTCCTTTTACGAATCTTAATGTCTTCTATATCTTTGTAGATCGCTTCTACCTCTTCACACTTTAGCTAGAGGTGGGTATGTATATTTGTATTACTACTGTATTTACCGGTTGAGATTATAATCTAACCATGAGTACTCATTGGTTCTTTTATAAGTCGTTTCCTACACAGTGTCCTGCGTTTTTTCGCATAACCATCCCCATACCCGAAGTTCCTTCCTCCACTCCAAAAGTCTCCCGCCTCTGACCACCTAATCCCTACTATATCTAATGCTAGCCCACCTGTTGCAATTTTCAAATTTTCTAGCCTATCTACTTGCTTCATGCTTCTAAAATTCCACGCCCCGACTTACAATATGTTCCAGAGAATGTCATAATTTTGAAAACGTTTTTGGTACGCTGTGCACTTGGGAGGTTTAATGGTGATTTTTCGTTGTCATCCACATCGCAATAGTGCGTCTAGAATGATGTACCGATCGACCCCTATGGTCTGCCATAAGTACTGAAAGAGGTACTGCTCTCTTCCGGGGACCTGTCTTAGTATGGTTCGTCACTAAAGACCCCTCTCATTTGGTTAAACCTACAGTTTGGCTCTTTAGCTTACTGAAACACGTAAGCCATTTGCTACGTGCCTAGATGTGGCCGGAAGAAAAGTAAATACCAGGCTAACTACCAACCACGGAGAGTGGGGGGGCTCGCTTACATACAAAAAAACAAAAAAAACACATTGCCCACGATTAAAATAAAAATAAAAATTAATTAAAATTTTTTGGTTCACATGGACAAAGAAAAGTATTAAATTTATGTTATATTGTAATGGACAAATTTTATAATGGATTCACGAAATGTGCATTTCGTAGCTAACAAGTAATAAATTGGAAAAAAGTAATGCTTAGATTTTCTCAATAGCAAGTGTATTAAATTAAAGTATTCAATGTAGATTTTCTCAATAGCAAGTACGTTAAATTAAAGTATTAAGTGTAGACCAAGTTGTAGTAAGAATTAAGGAAATATAGCCCTAAGCACTAGCGAAGCTAGCTTTTAAACATGTATGGTGAACGGGTTTCACAACATCAACCGCTGATAAATAATAATCCTCGATGTGCATAAAAGAAAACGAGTCACATACCTCTATGCGTCGGGATGCTTATCTTGCAAGTCGTTGGGGGTGAGTCAACACAGCAACGCAACGGTAGTCAGGCTCCATTCGCCCTGCCACCGTAACTGCAGCAGCAATGTACAGACAAAAGCAGTTGGTCTACGGGAACGAACAGTTGGGGCTACATAAAGAAAGAATCCATTTAGCCTCCAGCTATGAGCTAAAAAGAGAATCTTATTAGAATGGGTAAGCGCGGGAAAACTTACCAATACACGCAAAATACTTCCTACTTGTCGAACAAAAAAAACGTGCATTGCTTTTGAAGTACTGTGACGAATAATGTAGAAATATTTCAACCCACAAGCTGCAGAATCGAATTCAAAATAGGTTCAAATAACACGAGTTCGAACTGCAGTTCTCGCGTTATCGAAGCGCGATTAGCAAACTGGAAAACACGCTGTCAAATAATAGTAGGATCTACTATTTTGACAAGTCTCTAAATGGGAAACACAAGAGAAAGCAAATATACGTTATCGGAATGTTTAACAAATTAACGGATACCTAAAACAAGGTATTGACTATTTAATTTATCGAATAAATTTTCCTTTTAAAAGCAAAGTGGATTTGAGTTAAAATTATGTTAAGCGGCGGGCTTATACTGAACAGCTACACTATATAGGGTATTGTTGGAGAATTTAAGAATAGAAATGGAATTTATTCGAGCGGGTAATGTCTTAACCAGGGAAAAAAAGGGTATTTAATTTATGTAGAAAAATAAACGTAACACATTCTACCCGTTTTAGTGTTCTGGAACTTCTGCAAGGTACATGTTCCTTCAGAATGGTTAAGATTGTACAAGTATTGTGTATTACTCAAAATTAATTTTTGCTAATTTTTTTATGCAACCCTTCCGGATCAAATTTTACACTTTACAAGGTCCTTGTGAATTGTAAAAACCTACGAAAAGTGAACCAAAAGTTAATTTATGTGGGATCTCACCACATCATAAACGTAACAGCTAATTCGGAATATAGATTCTTACAAAAATTAAAAATTGCAATTTCAATTGCATCTCTGCGACTTTGTCACTTATCGAATATTAAAAAAATTGAAGATTCCACGTTTTCTATATCTGAAAGGCAGCGTTGCTTATATTGCAGAGCTGTAGCGATTCAAAAACAAACGTTTGCCGAAACTTTTTGGAAATAGTTCCAGTGGGTAAATAAATGTATATCCCATGTGGTATAGTGCATTCTGAAATTGTAAATAAAATTACACTTTACCAATGGTGGTTTCTTAAATCCAATAGTTTTCAGCACAACCCTCAATGCAACCCCGAGATTTAAAACCGAAAGGGAAATTATACCGCAACGAAAAACTTATTGCGAAAAATTTTTACCCGCCCAAAGGAGTAAGCAATATACACTGCTAATAATTTTTCTGTTATCCAAAATTTTTATAGATTGTAATTGATTTTATTGGCAATGTTAAATACTATTACATTTACAATTTCATTGAAGTTTTTGACTAATTCGCGCTTTTCATTATCTTCTATAAAATTGTTTGCTTTTAAAATAAGACACTCTCCCTACGAAGTTTTAGAGAAGTCTCATTTAGTTAATAATCAAAGATTTATAGCAAACTAGAGATCCATATGAATTACCAAGCCTGGAAATGATTTGTATGGAAGGACTAACTTATAATACCCAAAAGTGTTTTAAGGATAGTTTGTTTTCTTTGTTGGCGTGTTTCCACAACCCATCATATTATTATCCACATAGCAGGTGACTGTTAATTATCATTAGTAATTTTAAAATCAAACATTCTAATAACAGTTTAATTATCGCCTGTTGCATACCTGTATATTGTTGAACGAAACATAATTTCAAGGTAAAACGTTACTGAAAGGTCGAATTTATAATAGAAGTTTTATTAGAAAATTACCTTAGCGTTTAGACGTTGAGTGGGAGGTGATTTACAAGTGAAAATGCATGGGATTTACATAATTATGATATGACGATTTCATATAACACGGTTGTTGCTGATGGATGTATGATCATCACGTTTCATTAAGATTAGATTTTGTATTCATCGAACGTACTAAAGGGAGGGTGACAGTATATGCTTTAAAAGACCGTTTATATGCATGAGTTAGCTTTACAGGTGGAGTATTGTTCTATCAAATTGTTGGTTTCAGATCCACTATGACTCAGATGTACTGATGTGTGACATATTATATATGTACTTCTTTTAAAACCTGTATTATTTAAAAATTTTCTGTGTATTTTATAAGCTTTTTAGTATAGTAATAAGAAAGCCCGACAATTTTAAACAATTAAAGCTTTATAGTAAGTAAAACGACTAAAGTGTTATAAATAATAATAGTCACAAAAAATTCGAGGAAGATTGCAATTTACATAAAACATTGTAACTACTTAAACGTGATAACCTTCAATAATTCTCTTTGCTTGCATACTTTCAACAACATTAATGACTTTGTTATAGTATTCTAAATGTTATTAAAAGTTTGAATAGTCACGGTCGTTTGTATTTTATATATCTACTTTGGTACGAGTTTTACGAACCCAAGCACAAATGTACTCGTACTTCATGTAGCGCGTTTCATTACATATTTGTTTGGGTACCACGGTAAAACACATCTTATGAAAACGGTGATTACTATATTAAACTATTAAAGAATATTGATTAGGCATATAAAAAATAAAGGTACACATTACATAAAAATATCAGCTTATTCCTAAATCAAATTATATTGGTTAGATCAATGCAACAAAATATTTCGTACTGAGTATGTGCGACAAAAACATTCGTACCCCTGGCTTAATATTTCGTTGCGTCACCCTTGTTGCTATTCAGCCTTAATTCTTGAATTCCTATTGTTCAAGAGGTTTTGACGCTCTTCTGATGTTATTGAGTTCCAAATCTCCTCGATGGTAGTTTTAAAGCTCTTTTGTTCTTGGATGTCGTTTTCGAATTTTTTTTTCATTTTATTCCATAGATTTTCAATAGGGCTAAGATCTGGACTGCTAGAAGGCCAATGCAATATCTCAATATGATGATCTCGTAGCAATTTTTTTGTAGTTTTAGCAGTATGGTCATTCGCACAGTCTTGCTGAAAAATGTAACCATTGTTGGTTTGAGGTTTTTCTATCGACAGTAGCAAATTATTTTTCAAAATATTTTGATATTTATTGGCATAATATTAGGCCATCAACAAAGTGAAGATTTCCAACACCCTGGCTAGACATACAACCCAAAACCATTAACCCTTTTGCAAATTTAACTATTCTTTTTTAGACAATCTGGATGAAAGTCCTCTGTATTATTCTAATTATTCTACTCCTATGATCTCCAACACAGGTGTTAAACTTGCTTTCGTCACTAAAAATAATTTTATTCCATATATCTTGGGCCCAGTTTGCACAATCCCGTGCCCCTTTTAGCCTCCGATGTTTTTGGGTTTTGGTTAATAGCGGCTTAGCTTTTACCTACGTTACAATTTAAAATTACAACTAGTAAAAACCATATTAAATATTACCATATAAATTTGTAGCCTTGCTCTTTCATTCATCGGCGGCAAGTCATAGCTGTTACATGTTTACCAGTGTGTCTTTCTCACTCTACATTTTTGCTGCTGTTGTCTCCCTTCTGTTTCTTTTTACAATTTTCTTCAATGCACGATCATCTTGGACTGGTTTTTCTAGGTGCACCGGATTTTCCCGCGACGTTTAATATGACCGCGGAACGTTGTACTGAACTGTACTTTTAGTTAAATTAAGAAATGACGCAATTTTTTGTATGAATTGCCACTTTCATACGAGTTTATTAAACTTTTACGTAAATCATGAGAAAGCGCTCGTCCACGAACCTTGATTTACTCAAATACAATAAACATCAACTACACGAAATGAATTTAACTAACTTAGGATAGTATAATAGCCGCAACTGTCAAATAAGTAAACAAAACATACTTGGCGATAGGCCTACTAGAATTTTATAAACACCTGTAGTTGAGGTGAAGTACGAATTCATATGTTACGAAAATCAACTGGTACGAAAACATGTTTTTTAGAATGAAAATGTTGAATAAAATTATTGACACAAAAACAAATAGTTTTTGGGCGCATTAAGTTTAATAGGCATGTTTCATAATTCTTTTTTTTTTGGAAATAGAAGTCTTAACAACTAAAAGGGAACCTTATAAAATTTCTTTGTTTAGAAAACTTTTCGAGTACGAATACATTTGTGCGTGGTCTCGTGTACTGCAATTTATTTTTCTTAATTTATATAAATGATAATAGTTTTGTTGGACTTAAAAGCCGTTGTCCTTCCACTTGAAATTTTCGACCAGTAAGTAGCAGGGCTACAATTTTTGACTCCTAACCTACCTCAAAACTTTTTGTATGGACTGCCTGTAAGATTAATTATTGGCCTGTTTCCCCTGTATTTTCTAATTATAGAGAATTATAGAGAAGGTAATTTTAACCACACAGTACCCGCCCACCATAGCGGGCGATCGATAAGTTCAGTTGCAGAAAGGTCTGTAGAGGCACAATCGGCAGGGTTGTCTTGTGATTTGACATGATTCCAATTAGAAGGTGCAACTAGCGATTGAACTTGTGCAATTCTATACGCAACAAAGGTTTTCCATTTATTAGATGGCGATTTTAACCATGAAAGTGTTATTGTAGAATCCGATCAAGCAACGATGCTGGTGTAAATTCTAACTTGAATATGTTTTCTTCACATACTCTACGAGTTTTGCGAGGAACTGCTGCGCACAACTCTAACCGTGGCAACGAAACTTTGTTTATGGGCGCAACTTTACTTTTTGCACAAACAAAATACACGAAAACATGATAATTTTTGTCAAAACAACGAGAATAAACAACAGATGCATAACCTGCTTCTAAGGCATCGCAAAAGGCGTGGAACAAATCAACTGACGAGAAATTTCAACTCGGATAAGAATGGAAGTTGCAACAAATACTTGTCCCATTGACGAATAAGTTTTTCGGGAGGCCGAACGTCCCAATTGATTCCCAAAGTCCATAAATGCTAAACGAAATGTTTAATAAAATATATAACAGGAGTTAAGAAACCTAGGGGATCGAAAATTCTAGCTAATATCGAGAGAACGTTCCTTTTTGTACAAGGACGCTCACTAAGTTGTATATCGTATGAAAAAACATCTGAATCGGAACACCATTTGAGCCCTAACACCTTCACTAGCGAAATTTGTTCTTGACTAAACGTCAGCGGTGGTTGTTCGATTTGTTAATTGGGTATATTTGACAAGACAAGGGTGGAATTACTATTCCATTTTCTAAGTTCAAAACCATCAAGCTTACATATTTCAGTCAGTTCTTGAACTAACAAGTTGGCTTCTTCAACAGTTCCACAACCACTAATGATGTCATCTACATATGAGTTGGACGATAAAACAAGTGAAGCGCGATGCTAACGAACCGCTTCCAATCTCGCTAAATCTTGGATTGTACGAAGAGCAAGAAAAAGATAAGCTTTTATCCCATAAGTAACGGTGTTCAGTCGATAATCAACAAGAGGATCGGATGAATCAAATCTCCACAAAATACGTTGGAAATCTCGATGTTCTGGTATAATTTCGATCTGGCGATACATTTGTTTGATATCCGCGGTGAAAACAATGTTGTGAATCCGAAACTGCAATAGAAGTTCAAAAATATCTTTTTGTAGTGATTTTCACTGTAACAACGTGTCATTTAGTGAAATACCGTCCGAGGGTTTTGCACTTGCATCGAACACAACCCTTAATTTAGTTGTTGTGCTCACTGGCTTTATTACCGCATGATGGGTAATGTAATAAACAGGACTACTATCCAACGAAAGAAGAGGTACAGGACTCATGTGCCCTTAGTTTATGTAATCTTGCATAAAAGATTGTACGACGCTCGTAAATCCGAGTCATTCTGCAAACCTCTTTCCAACCACAAAAAGCGACGTACAGCGATTGCACGAGAATCAGTAAAGATTGGTTCTGGTCCTTTAAAAGGCAATGAAACCATAAACCGACCTGCATCGTTTCTAGAATAAGTTTCAACAAACGTCTTTTCACACAATACGTTTTCTGCATTTTCCTGTACGTGAACATGAACACTTTCCAACTCCCAAAAACGAATTAGCGTTTCTTCTATTGGTTCCACATAAGCACACAACGAAGTAGAAATAGTTTCTGAACAACCTACTTTTCCAGTCACAATCCAACCAAATTTGGTGCGATTGGCCACCGGTTCGTCTTGTTGGCCGATCCGAGATTCATTCAACAAAATTTATACGAAAATGTCTGCTCCTAACAACAAATCAATTTTCGCAGGTTCAAAAAACTTTTGATCAGCTAATTGTAATCCATCGATATGATCCCAATGGCGTTTCGATAAAGGTGTGGCCGGCAGTTGAGCACATATTTCCTGTAAAACAAAAAATTCCAAATTGAAATTGGATTGAGTTTCAGCCTGAATACAAGAATGAAACGACACGATAAGCTACCACTGATAGTAGACGAATTCAATCTCAAACCTTGTACTTTTGCTAAGCTTTTATGCTTCTGCAAAAAAAGCCTTTGACGACACTTTTCTGTTATGAAATTTGACATACTTCCATTATCTAAGAGTGCCCTAACAGTTTGTAGTTTTCCATCAATAATCGCTACCTGAGCAGTAGCTAACAAAGTTGTTGTATTAGCAACTAAACGAGAAAATAATGAACTAACTTCAGGTCTCTGCATCGAAAACGAAGAAGCTTCACTTGTTTCATTCCTTTCAACCATTTTTTTTGTATGATTCGCTGATGTTATAGGAGAGGTATTTGCATTCTCTAAATGCAACAATGTGTGGTGTGGTTTACGACATTTTTTACAAACAACCTTTGATTGGCAAATTTTGACACGATGCGAACTACACAAACGATTTAAACAGAAGATTATTCATTTTAACGAAATCAAATCGTTTCTGACTGGATTTACCAAGGAACTTTTTGCAAACATAAATCAAGTGGAGTCATTACACACTATGAATTTGTTAGGTGATGTTGTAGATACAAACGTCCCACGAGTTGAATTTTGTTTATTCCAAGTTGAAGGCTCACTTTTACTTTTAGTCACAAAGTTGCTTTTTGAAACATCAAATCGTTTATTTAATTCTTCAAAACGTGGTATTTCACATGTATTTTGCATTTCGAAACGTTTGGCGGTGTCTGAATCTCACCTTTGTAATAGCCAATTGAAAAGAACAAAATCAGACAGATCGACATTTTCAAAAGTTTTAAAAGCGCTAGAGCTTTCAACGAATACGTTTAATAAGGACCGTAAACTATCCGTCGTAGCAGAATTCAATTTGGGAGCCTTTTTCATGCAATATAAATAATTTGTAACAATTAATCTTTTATATACATAGCGATCTATAATAATTTTTAGGGCAATACCGTAATTTGCGTCACAGACCGATAAATGTTTAACGAGTTGTTTAGATTTGTCATCTAAACTGTTTAGCAAAAAGTAGAACTTTTCAATAGGAGAAAGTTTCTCATTTGAATCGATCAAAGACGAAACGAATTGTAATATGATTCAAAATCTTTAATTTTCCCATTAAAATTAATTAATGAATTTGTCGACAAGCGTATGTTGTTTGTGGCTGACTGTGAATTATCCACCAATGATGCTAGATGCACTTTAGTTTCAAACTGCCTTTGACATTGAATGAACTGTGTTCTAATCTGCAGAAAGTATTTATCTAAATTAATTCGAATACCCGAAATTTCTTTGATACAATCATCGTCTAAGATGCACTCTGTATACAATTTGTCAAAATCTGATATAATCTGCGAAGTTAGTTGCATACTAGTCTCAATTTCAGCATAAGTATCACCGTTCCGATCTAAATTAGACAATGCATTTTGTAATGCTATCAATCTACTTAACGCAGCTTTACCTTGAAAAATCAACCTTTCTGTGATAAATACCATGGTGAAGGGGTTCAATACCACTAAAGCAACAAAGCGGCAACTACAAGTTTTAAAATTATATAGGAAAAGGTTGTTATTCTGACCACGCAAAGAAGTGATGTCTGTGCAATAAATGACAAGTACCGTTTCTATAAAAAATACAATGCCACTGTAAAATGCATGTGCACGAAATTGAAATTGAAAAATGCCTAAATCTTCTAAAAGGAATAACAACAACAAGACCTGTAAAAACACGGCACAGACGAAAATAACAATGAATAACGACGCCGCAACCATAACCCACGTCTTTAACCCGAAACGTTTAAGAATTCGCTATCCCGACCGTATACCTGTTCCACAAGCTCACACAAAATGCTATTCAGTACCGTTACTATTAAATTCCCGAATAGAAGTTCAAAATGAAATAAATAGTATTCAAAACAAAATTTTACTTAGATTGCAAAACAAATCAAACAGATTGTTCTAAGAACTTCTAAGCAAATGTTTATACAGTTTAAAACAATAATGAATTTTATAGCACCCTCCCAATCAAAAACAAAGGAAATCAAGGAATTGGGGCGTGAAATTCAATTTAACAAAAGGAATTCAATCCGACTCGAAGAACCAAAATGTTGGATTAAAGGATGTATCATGCATTACTTAACATAAACACTTACTTTGAATTCCTCTAATGATGATGTGAACTGTAATTAGGTTAACTCTATAGCGAACTTAACGGCACTATTTTATTATCAATGAGCACTCACGATACGAAACTCATTTGTCCCTTCCGGTGGTTCAAACATAACAACACAACACGCTCGTCGGCTGCCGGTTTTAAGTCCTTTCATGATTTTTAAAGGGAGGGGTTAACAAGGATCACGAAAAGAGGGACAGGAGCCCGAACACCCGCCACCGATTTACGCGCAGTTATCACCGTCCACTCTCGCGACCCTTCCGGCAAATTCTTTAAAGGCTGTTCAGAACGCCTTCTGGTTGGCCATTTCTCCGACTTCTTCTAGGCTCTTTGGCCATGCTAGCTCTACTATAGCTAACTTCCCAAACCCTCGATTTGTCACCTCGAGCGGGCAGTCGAAGAGCACGTGCTCTGCGCTTTCTGCGCTCTCACCGCATTCGCAGCGGTCGTTGTCGGTTAAACCGAATCTTTGCAAATACGCCCTCAAGCCCGTGGCAGCGTTGTTCCACCTCTCTTCCCATTGTCGTATTGATCTTTCTCGCAGCTTTCTTTTAATTATCGACGAGTGCGATATCCGGAAGTCGCCCGTCGCGGCCTCTTTAGCTAATTCATCAGCCCTATCATTTCCTACGTTTACCATCGTGTGATCTAACCCAACAGAACTTTAAATGTCGAAACCGGAGCGCCGCATGCGCTACCCTCCAGACGTCCGCTTGGAGGTCTGTCGAGGTATTCATTTTTGTTAGGACAGTCAGCGCTGATTTACTATCGCTGATGATGTAATACACGTTTCTACCCGTGTGATTTATCACATAATCGATAGCTTCCCGTATAGCAACCAATTCGCACTGGAAGATAGTGCAATTTGGTCTGAAACCGAAACACTTCCCTTGCTCATTATATACGACAAACGCCGCGCCTGCTTGCCTATCATCCATACGCGAACCGTCCGTGTAAATCCTGGTCCCTACCTGGTCCCCATCACCCTCGACAAATACGATACCTCTAACATCGGCCGGGTGCCCTAACTCTGATACGACGATTTTCCTCTCAGCTTCCCTATTTGCAAGATTCATTCTCTATAATTTCCTGTCCTTTCCCTGTATTAACTAATTTCCTATCTTTGATCTCCCTAACAACATATTCGATAGGGAGAGTCCTACTGATCACCAGGACAGCCTCCGTGGAGGTGGTCCTGTACGCCTTCGCCGCCTTGAGCGCGGTTATGCGTTGCACGCTCGTCAGCTGTCGAGTTTCCCTTACTTTACAACAACCTTCCGCCCAAACATATGCTGCGTACAGCATCGCCGGTTCTATTGTTCCGGCGTAAACTATCCTAAGCGATTCGCCCCTGAAACCCCAATTTATTAACGCCACCGCCATCATTTTATGTGATATTTCGCTGATCATTCTAAAACAGCAGTCTCTACCTCAGCATCCAAATTAAATCACTGTCTTTTTAATGGTTGTTTTAATGGGCCAAACACATGAAAATCACATGGGGGACAAGTCGGGACTGTAAGCTGGATGTTATAAAACCTCCAATTGTATATGAGGAAGTAGATCTAGAATCGTCTGCGCTACATGCGGACGAGCATTATCATGCAGAAGAACGACACCATTTGAGAACATCCGGGAACGTTTATTCTCGATTTTAAGGTGACTGCATAGCTCTCAACTTTAATGTTGACATCGGGTTCTTTAGAATCTAAGTTCAGCACACCTTGGTAATCAAAAAATAAGAAAAATAAGAATCGCATATATTTATTGTAGGTTTCACGATGGTTGTAGACATGAGGGAGTGCGGAATATAAATGAAACAGAGAACAGAAAAAAAGAAAGGTAGAGGTAGACCTATATTATACTATTGCACACAGATAGTGAAAGATCTAGGCTGTGGGAATTTCGGAGAAATCTGTAGGTTAGCTCAGAATAGAAAACAATAGAGATACGCGTCCAACCAGTTCGAAGAGTTAAGACCTAATGAGGATGATGAGGTTTGGCCATGGCTTATGTTTAGTAATCAAAATATTTCAACAGTAATTGTTGTGTGTCGTTCACAAAACAGTCAAAACAGTAATGTTGAGTGCCTAAATCGTTGTCTAGGTTGTTAAACCATCTGCACAAGAATTGTTTCCCAAAAAAATCAAAGTTAAGGTGCGATTTAATAAAACTGTTAAAATTGGCGTATCCAGAAAAATACGCTGAACCCGAAAACAATCAGATTGATGGCCATTTTTTGGAAAGTTTCACACATTTAAAATCTGTGTTGCGTAGCGTATCGTAAAAAACTACATGCGTTTTTAAAAAGAAAAATTTCAGCTACACATCTAAGAAGTCTAATGTGAAAGAGAAAACGTCAATTGCTGCATGTAGAGGAAGCATTAGACAAGAGGTATATGCACCCTGTATTTTTCAATTATATTCGTAATATTTTATAAAGTATGAGGTTTTAGTCTGTGGATGAGATTGGTATCACCGGAGCATGCCCTACTGACGAACGTCTGAAACCAGATCTTCAAGATGTCCAATACAATGCTGATATGATGGTTATTCACTTTCGTAAAACAAAGAATAACATTACACGCATTTCTGTCATTATCAATAACGATATATCTGGAGTTGGATATCTTTAAATTGATACCGAAAATATATGCTTTACAAAAGCGGTGACGTAAACAAAGTTTTTTCTGAGATTTATTCGCAGAAAAATGGTTCAATCAACCTGGATGAAAGAACACGTTTTTTAAGGTTCCTTCAGTTATGACTATCTTTCTGAATCTCCCAGAGACAGTTTTCTGCACAGGTTATGCTTTTCGACGAAGATCGGACACGTCGTTGGTCAATTGGGGAGAAATACTTGGCCATAGTGGATGGAAATATTTCGTGATAACAGGGACACGTCGTTGGTCAATTTGGGAGAAATACTTGGCCATAGTGGATGGAAATATTTCATGATAACAGAAAGGATATGGAGATTCTCTGGAGTGGAAAAATAAAGTCGCAATGTTTTGAAATGGAAGCATTCCACATTCTCCAAAAACTCTGATGGAATTGAAAATTATAATTCTTTAAACAAATATTATCGATGCACCGCAATCTTAATCGCCAAGCGCGCTGGTGTTTCTGAAAGTGTTGCTAGCTGCTCAAATTGCATATTTAAATTCAATGAATTTGTTTTATTGAAAATCTTGACTATTACCGGCATAGGTTTTATTATGTTCGTGAATTTCAATTGTGGTTAAAGTAACCGTTCACTGAAATGTTTTCTATTATATGGTGAGAAACAAAAAGAATCATTTTTCATTTACTCCCTAGAGAAGTAAGTAAAAATTTACGCCCGGCTTCATAGTTGTTACCGTAAATTCAAGTTACGTAAAGGCATTTCAGTGACGTGTCATTTCCGCCTAAGGCTGGGAAAAATATTTTTTGGTAACCAAAACGATTTTTATAAATAGTACAAACGCAAAAGATATCGTTGTACTGGGCAAGTAGGCGACTCCATGGATCCAACAGGTTCGCATATAATCCCAAGGTCCCGGGTTCGATTCCCAACTTGGATCGTTAGAAAAAATTAGCCGAACATTTTTCACAAAAATGCGTCCTCGTTCGGATGAGAGGTCCCATGTGTGAGTGTTGTCACGTGCGTTAAAAATTCTCTCCTTGCTTAGAATAGCAAGGGTTCGGCAAAATTCCAAATTTCCAGGTCAAAAAACTTGCTTCTTGCCAATGTAGTACATCGGGTGGAGTATTGAAAAATCAAATGTAGGGTACTGGGCAAGTACTCTATTTGTTAAACAACTCTGCAACATATTTCTCAAACGTCTTCAAAACACAGTTTGCAATAGTATCTACGATTGGTTGCAATTATTTTTAGTTAATTAATAAATAATTGCAGTTGCCATTATTTAAATTTTCCCTAAATTTAAATAAAGCACAGTGTGTGTTTAGAATATTATTGTTCAGTTCATGCTTTGCGTGAGACTGTTTACCCTAGATTTGAAATCTCTGATGATCAACCCGAAGGTATTAAATTGACCAGTAGGCGATTTTTTTTACCTGAAAATTTAGAATTCAACCGAATCCTTGCCGTATCAAGGGAGGTAGGTCCATTTAAATCACACACGGGGTCTACATTTATAACCTCTCGTCCTAACCAGGACCGATGTGAACCTGGCGCCCAACTTCATCAAAAATTTTTTTAAATAATTTAGTGGGTTTGTACCTCGTTTGTACCCGTTTGTACCACTTTTCATTTCGTTTGTACCTCAACGGGAACCGAGGTATAGCGTTTTTAAATTTAGGAACTAACGTTAAATCGGTACATACACTATTTTTCAAGATATCGAAATACGACCAGGTGGACTCGAAGGAGAATCGTTTGTATTTGTTTGTACCTCTTTTCATTTCGTTTGTACCTCAACGGGAACCGAGGTGTAGCGTTTTTGAAGTTTCGGAAATAACATTTAAACGGTACATACGCTATCTTTCAAGATATCGAAATACGACCAGGTGGACTCGAAGGAGAATCGTTTGTACCTGTTTGTACCTCTTTTTCATTTCGTTTGTACCTCAACGGGAACCGAGGTGTAGCGTTTTTGAAGTTTCGGAAATAACGTTTAAACGGTACATACGCTATCTTTCAAGATATCGAAATACGACCAGGTGGACTCGAAGGAGAATCGTTTGTACCTGTTTGTACCTCTTTTCATTTCGTTTGTACCTCAACGGGAACCGAGGTGTAGCGTTTTTGAAGTTTCGGTACATAAGCAATGTTTTAAGATATCCCAAAATGAGCATGAGGACTCGAAAGGGAATCGTCTACTGTGTTGTATTCCTGCGCTTAGCATTATCTAGAACTAACGGCGAGGACGTGGCAGGATTCTAGTTCCATTTTTGTTTTTTGTTTTTTTGTTTTTTGTTTTTTATTTTTTTTTGTTTGAAACGTTTTTGTTTCGTTTATGTTTTTTTGTTATATTTGTTATTAAAAATTTAATGTGTGTTAATTGTTATAATTAGTAATTTTATAATAAAATAATAAAGAGAACAATTCGTATTTCATTACATGCAGACGTAAAATGTAATACAGTTATTTTACTGTTTTATGAATATTAAGAGGGATATTCTTTTTTTTTGTAAAAGAGTTCTTGATGATGTTGTTATAGAGGCCTTATTCTTACTCAAATCGTCGTATGTTTCCCAATTTCCTGATATTCGACGACAGTGTGCAATATAATGTCCTATCTCTAGTTTATTGGTACCACCGACATATTCTATTGCTGCGATTATTTTGTAGGAACAATTACAAAATTTGATATCAACTGGTATTTCGGAAATTGTAAACATACCAGGCCACTCGGGATATCCGAGCCGTTCAGCGAGTTCAGTCCATTGTAAACATTCAACATCTATAAAAAGATGCATTCCTGTCGTAATGTTTACAATTAAGTTATCATTAATGCATCTTCAACATTTTTTATTTATATTTTCCATTTTTTCACCTAGAGCTTTTTCTAAACCGCGCATACCGTGTTTATACATCGGTTTAGTATTTATTTCAGTAGACGACTCCCTTTCGAGTCCTCATGCTCATTTTGGGATATCTTAAAACATTGCATATGTACCGAAACTTCAAAAACGCTACACCTCGGTTCCCGTTGAGGTACAAACGAAATGAAAAGAGGTACAAACAGGTACAAACGATTCTCCTTCGAGTCCACCTGGTCGTATTTCGATATCTTGAAAGATAGCGTATGTACCGTTTAAACGTTATTTCCGAAACTTCAAAACGCTACACCTCGGTTCCCGTTGAGGTACAAACGAAATGAAAAGAGGTACAAACAGGTACAAACGATTCTCCTTCGAGTCCACCTGGTCGTATTTCGATATCTTGAAAGATAGCGTACGTACCGTTTAAACGTTATTTCCGAAACTTCAAAAACGCTACACCTCGGTTCCCGTTGAGGTACAAACGAAATGCAAAGAGGTACAAACAGGTACAAACGATTCTCCTTCGAGTCCACCTGGTCGTATTTCGATATCTTGAAAGATAGCGTATGTACCGTTTAAACGTTATTTCCGAAACTTCAAAAACGCTACACCTAGGTTCCCGTTGAGGTACAAACGAAATGAAAAGAGGTACAAACAGGTACAAACGATTCTCCTTCGAGTCCACCTGGTCGTATTTCGATATCTTGAAAAATAATGTATGTACCGATTTAACGTTAGTTCCTAAATTTAAAAACGCTATACCTCGGTTCCCGTTGAGGTACAAACGAAATGAAAAGTGGTACAAACGGGTACAAACGAGGTACAAACCCACTAAATTATTTTAAAATTTTTTTGATGAAGTTGGGCGCCAGGTTCACATCGGTCTAACCAGGACGTATTTTTCTGAATAAAGTTCGTCTAATATTTTTCAAACGGTCCGGGTCTAAAATGGAGCTCGGGACCTGTACATGCAATCGCAGTTGAAGGACGCTTAACACGTATTCTATAACCAGAGCTTGTTTTGGAAACTTTTAGGATGATCAAACGTGTAGAGAGTTACAGGAATTTGAGCAAAAGAGAGTATTACCAAATCAACTTTTATTTATACGAACATCTTGCGATAAATAATTGCGTAAAAATTTCTGGCACTTGATGTACACATTGCTATTACGCTTAATTTGTGAACTGAAAAAAATGTGTTTGTCGATTCATAGCAATTCGTATATCTCTATAGTTGTTTTTGTTCTATTTTGTCCACATATGAAGCAAGATCTATTTAAAAAGTACTTACAAACCTTGAACATATTAAGGTTTTTTTCCCTATTAAAACAAACCTTAGAAATTACAAGATGTTTAACGTATGGTATTCGTCAAAGAGTTTACGTAAAGTGAGCTATTTTTGGACGATTGATCCAAGTATAACAAACCCTGGATTTGTTTAACTTAATAGATTATTTTCGGAAGTATTGCGTACTTAAAAAGATTTTAGTTCTATATGAAAATATTGAATCACTTGTTGAGAGCCATAAACTAATAACAATCTTAACTGCGTGGCGTTGCGTTAAAAATTTTCGTATTAGACTACTTTGTTGTTCTACAACATCAATCCAGTTTCATATCAAGATCAGACTAGTAAAGGTAAGGTTTATGTATCGCGCATCCGGACATTATGTACTTTCTCTCTATTATCAGATTATGCGTACCATTTTTCATAACTTGTTTTTATACTTCTTTTACATGCCCAAGTGACGTTTATTGTCAGTACCTCTATGAAATTGCTTTAAATATCAAATTTTTAAAGCTCTAAGAAACCTACGAACTGACTACCTAATTTTACAATAGACGCTTGGCATGACTATATGGATATTCAATATTTAATTTACATTTGATAAAATGACGTTTGATGTTGCTCAAGTCCAGTGGAATAGTTGATTTTTTGATTAACCAATCACCAATAAAATTTTGCGATTTTTGATTGCTAAAAAATCTCGTGGTATACGTTGCTGATTAGACTTTGAATTCTTGTTCCGAAAAAAAGTTCATTGTTTGACATTTAAAAAAAAGTTATTGAAATTGTTTAATAGTTACTAGTTTTCAGAGTTGCGGATGGCAACAGGTTTGTTGTCGTTGCTCATGCTTTCTGCCGCGGGTAGAAGCAACAGATGTGGTTGTGCAGACACTTAATAACCAGTCTATCGAGCACAATCTTGCAGGTTCTTGTTTTTGAAAGTAGACATGCTACCCAACCATAGATGTACAAAAGCTTTTATAGTGTCATTTAGAGAAACGTTCTCGGTCTCTGCCATATACAACTGACGACTAAAAAAAGTGTTTTTCTCTGCAACGGATTAGTTAGGGCCAGCGATGGTCTTTTACATCTTAATGCTAGCCAAAGTCATGGCAGACCCGTGCATTCTATAGTCGATTTTAGCAAGCACCAGCTCATACGGTTCTCATTGCTGCAGATGGCCACTCTACACAATTTAGACGCTCCAAAGCTTCTGTTTTTTTTGGCGTTAGGTGATACCCAGATATTAAAGCTTCTGGTGTCTTTGGTTATGCATAACTGCTTGCAATAGGTGTAGCAACGTCATTGGCGGTTTTCGTTCTAGTCGTCGAACAGAACAAACGCATGTGACCTTTCTTCATTAGCATGTTTATGAAAATCAATAGTGAAAACACGTCTCAAGCTAGAACCACGAGCCGAACCTAGACACTGTGGTTCGCAAACTGATTCCGCAACTCATGAGCTATTTATTGTCACTGTGTATAATCTCTTTCCTTTGGAATGATTTAGGAGACTTTTTTTTTAATTATCGGATCGATTCCTTATTTTTGGTATATATACCATCGAAATTTTTATATGCTGAAAGCAACGTTTAGTTACGTGTTTTTAATGCCAATCGAGTTTATCGAATTTGAAAATACATGTAAACAGCAACTAGTTTCCCGTCATATTAAGTTAAGAGCTTGTGTTCTTAATCTGATAAGCGATGTCAAATGAGTGGCATTTGTTTATTATTTTACAGATAAATTAATGTCAGAACTAGTGCGAAAACTCCTGAAGGTTTTCGTATCTATAATTCATCGAATGAGAGTAAAATTTTTGGAACCAAGAGCTATAAAAATTTAGGTATTGACAAAAAATCATAGAAATTAAAGACATCAGGAAATTATAAATTATTTTTGGAGCAGTGAAAAACCCAATGACATGTATTCGTATCGAGTTTAGTTTTCTTCCTTTAAAATCGTTGTAGACAAAATAAAATGAAACTTGAATGTTAATTAGTATATATTAACATGTACCATACACTTGAGATATCGATGGATTATATTCTTGTTCGCCAACCGTTTAGGAATAAAGTAAAAGATTGTAAAAGCTACCCGGAAGCAGATATAGACACTGACCACAATATAGTAATAATGAAAGTCGTTAAATTTAAAAATTTGAACAAAAGGAACGAATAAAGGCACTTTGAAAAACTAAAAGATAAAGATGCCCACAAAAGATTTGAGAAAAGATCAAATTAATTCTAGAAAATTTCTTATACTAAGGAAGTAGAAACAGAATGAAATAACATTAAATCCAGCTTAGACGTGGCGGACGGAGACATTCTGGAATATAAATTTAAAACCATGGGTAACAAAGATATTCTGAATTTAATAGAAGAAATATGAAAATATAAAAACATACCAGACGAAGCATGAATCAGACATACAACGCCATAAAATGGAAAATTAATTGCAAATGCAGGAAGGCTAAAGAACAACGGATTGAAGAAAAGTGCAAAGAGGTACAATTGAAGATGGAACTAGGAAAGACAGACGAAGCATATAAACTAGTTAGAATGAATTTTAGGAATATAAAATTATATAGCAAAAATATAAGGGCGCGGGGGGAGACATTATAGAAAATGTAGGGAAAGTGGTTAGATTTCAAGAATGTATAGGGAATTTATATGCAGGATAGGGACTAAAAGCACTAGAACAAGAATCAAACTCTAAAAGCCGCTGGACAAGCAGTAACAGAACGTCTTTTCCAACTTGTAAGCTATATGTATGAGGCAGCGATATACCTAAAGATTTCAAACATAACACCATATTCAGTATACCAAAAATAGAGATGCGGATAGATGTTAAAATTTTCGAACAATAAATTTGACACCATACGTCAAAAATGTTAACTTGAATTGTACAAAGACAGATGGGAAAACGGACTGAAAAAATAATAAGAGAAGATCAATTTGGGTTTAGTCGAAACAGAGGAACACGGGCGACTATTTTTGCTCTATGGGTGATAATGGAGAAAACAATAGAAAAAGGAGAAAGCGTGTATATGGGGTTTGCAGATGTGTAAAACGCATTTGACAATGTAAAATGAAAAAAATGTTCGAAATACTAAAAAAAGATAGGAAAGAGTTATATGGATAGACAGATAGTACATAGCTTATACAAAGAATAAACAGCGGTAAAAGAATTAGAGCAGGAATGTTGAGAAGTAAATATTAGGAAAGGCGTGCCACAGGCATGTGCCCTATCCACGTTAGTTTTTAACTTGTATATCGAAGAGACAACAAATACTGCCAAATGCAGCAAGACACTTGGAATTATTATGCCGGAACGATTTGATTGATACTCTTAGATTTGCAAATGACATACCGGTATTAATATCTAGTAAGGAAGATTTCGAAGCAGCTCTTAATGAAATGGAAACAGTTCTACCAAAGAGATACGGAATAAAAAAAATTAACAAAAATAAAACTAAAGTAATAATATGTGAAGCAGGGGTAAATAAGTCAAAAACCGTAATACAAGTAGGAAACGAGAATTTACAAGAAATTAAGGATTTCTGCTACCTAGGCAGTCAAATAACGCAAGATGGGAAAAGTGCAAAAGATATAAAACAAAGACTAGCACAACGCCGTGCTGCATTTAACAAAAAAAAGCAATTACTATGTTCAAAGATAACAAACATAGACACAAAGAAAAGATTGCTTAAAACAAATGTGTGGAGCACAACACTTACGTCTGTGAAACGTTGACAGTAGGAAAAGCGTACAAAAGCTTTTGAAAAGTTATGCTATTGACGTATGCTTGGAAATTTTGAATTTTGCTGATTCCTTGCCGTTCCAAGCAAGGTAGGGATCTTTAACGTGCGTGACAACACTCAAAGACGGGACCTACATTTTACTTACCTCCTTATCCGAACGAGGGCGTATTTTTGTGAAAAATGCTCGCCTAACATTTTTCAAGCAATCCGTGTCGGGATTCAAACTTGGAACCTTGGGCATAATAGTCATACTCATATCAAATACGCCACACAACCGCCTTTCCTTCGCGTATCACTGAATATCGTTGAAATGGGGAATATTTTTAGAAAACAATACAAGGGGAAAAGTTCAAAAGATATTAAAAATAGAAGATTAACACAAGGTTTCTTTTATCAAGGAAAGAGCTGCTACGTTCGAAGACAACAAACACAGAAACAAGAAAAGATTTGTTGAAAGCATATGCGTGGAAATGGCACTACTCGACTCTGGTGCCACAGATGTATTATGAGGATATCTCGGACAGACAAATATAAGAACTAAGAACAAAGCTGTTCTAGAAATAGCAGGGAAAATATATCCGTGGAAAACAGTAAAAAAATTGAAGACAGGTTGATAGGACACGTTCTAAGGAATGATAGAATAGTGCGGCATGTATTAGAAGCAGAGAGAGTGAGTAATAAAGAAAGGTAGTGGCAGACCTAGATTAGACTATTGCACACAGATAATGAAAGATGTAGGCAGTGGGAAATGTGTAGGATAGCTCTGAATAGAAATAATGGAGGTACGCGTACAACCAGTTCCAGAATGGAAAACCTAGTGATGAAAAAAGTAATTGTATTTAAACCTGATTATTATCGTAAGCAACCACAGGAGTTGGTTTTGCAATATTCTCAAAAAAATTATGATTGTGCGAAAAGTGTAATTGGACAACTATCGACTCTGCAAATGTCTAAGTGGTGAAGCATCTTGTTAACCGTGAGGTTGTTTAACCCCTTTCGAGTACCCCTACATTTGATTTTCCAATGCTCCATCCGAAAGTACTACATTAGCCAGGAACCGAGTTTTTTTACCTGGAAATTTTGAATTTTGCCGAACCCTTGCTGTTTAACGTGCGTGACAATATTCACACATGGGACCTTCATTTTACCTCTCATCCGAACGAGGGCGTATTTTTGTGAAAAATGCTCGCCTAATATTTTTAAAGCGGACCGTGTTGGGATTTGAACCAGGGAACTTGGGCATAGTAGTCACATGCATACCAGCTACACCACGGAGCCGTTCCCCTTTGAGAAACGTGCATTTACATTTCCAATGCTCCACCCCAAGGTACTGCATTGGCCAGGAGGCGAGTTTTTTGTTGCCTGGAAATTTAGAATTTTGCCGAACCCTTGCCGTTCCAGGCTAGGTAGGGATGTTTAACGTGCGTGACAACATTCACACACGGGAACTCCATTTAACCTCTCATCCGAACGAGGGCGTAATTTTTGTGAAAAACGCTCACCTGCCATTTTTCAAGCAGTCGCCCGTGTCGGGATTCGAACCCAGGACCGTGGGATCCGTAGTTTTACGCTTACTATATTGATCCACGGCGACCCCCCCCCCCGCACCACTAAGTATCAGTGAAATATTGTATATTTTTTAGAAAACAATAGAAGGGGAAAGATGCAAAAGATATAAGAATATATTAGTACAGGACCGTGTTGAATTTAACAAGAAAAAGCAACTACTGTGTGGCTGAAAACAACAAACATAGGAACGATGAAAAGAATGCTGAAAGCCAATGTGTGGTGCACTGCACGCTATGACTGTGAAACGTGAACAGTAGGAGAAGCAGACAGGAAAAAATAGAAACCTTTGAAGTATGGTGCTCCATATGTATGATGAAGGTATGGACAGACCTAGTTAAGAACAAAGAAGCACTAAAAATAGCAGGGGAAGTAAGATATCTGTGAAAAACAGTAAAAAAGTAGGAGGGATAGGAAGATATATACGCTTTAAGCATGAGGGATTAGTGTGGAATCTTTTAGAAACAGAGGAACGAGAAGAAGAGAGGTAGAGGTAGAGGTAGACCTAGATTAGTGAACTCAGATAGTGAAAGATGTAGGCTGTGCGAATTTCCGGAAATATGCGGGTTAGCTCAGAACAGGAAACAATGGAAGTACGCGTCTAATCAGTTCCGGGACTCTGAAGTCCTAATGATGATAATGATGCGTTTTCATCATTTTTTAATTTGAATAAGCGAATGAATAGTGTTCTACTTATTGTATACCATTTGCGTCACCTGGCATCTCCGTCAGTAGCAAAAATTTAATTTGTACATTAAGGAAATGAGTAACCATGCGATTAAAAGAACATTATTTTGAATTCGTTCCTACTGGCGTAGTCCAAACAATTAGTTCTACTATAGTCAACTACTTTACTAGCGCTGCAGAATTTTCTTGGCTTTAAACACGAAAACAAAAATTGCTTATTTGAAATTGTACGTGTTTCACTAGGAACTTTACTCTTATTGCTATATAAATATCAAGCAGATAAATTTTATAAACGTATTTGTTTTGATAATGGTATTTTTGTTTCAGGTAAGTTCTATCTGGATTGCAGATCCTTCATTTGCCGATTGCGGTTAGTCCTGATAGTTGTTGCATTTAATTGTTATATCTGCGGTGAGTTAATTATATTGTTTGTAAATTAATAGCAGCTTTCCCTGTATACGGTAATCGTCACACGTGAAATTGAAAAAAACGCTTAAATTCCGCTACGAAAGCCGGTATCGAATGAACTGAAATGCGTGTAAGGTTACGTATCGCATTCTTGGTGATACCGAAAATATAATCGCCGTTTGTTTTTCTCAACTTCTTATCGTACTCCATTTATTTATAATCCTCCTGTTAAAACAAAACAATTCTGGGAAACGATTTATAAGGAATTTATGTAATGCAAATAAATATTTATGTAAAACCTTGATATATTTTCAGCGTGTCCGCCCATTTCTGCTAGTTTGTGCGATTGAAAAATATGGCGTAACAAAGTGTATAAGTTTGTACTATGCTATGTGGCAACGTTGCCCGAAAACGTCCGAAAACTGGAAGCAATATCACCGGGCCGTTTGCATTTTATTCTCTTCCACTTTAGGGATGCTCAACCCCTACGCGATATTCTGGTTTCTCATTCGCCATTACTGCAGCACGTTTTCAACCGAAATATACAGACATTGAAATAATTGATCTCTGTACATATTCGTTTTGAATGTCGCTCTGTTTAGAACTTTCAACATTGCAACATTAAGGTCAAGGTTTGTCAATGTCGTAGTTTTGATAAACACGTATCATTAAATTCGATTTATTTATATAAATGAGAAATGTGATTCACGACCATAATCCAAAAATCTTTTTAAATAAAAACGTTTTTACATTATCGTTGTATTGCAATTTTTGTACTTTATATAAACAGAAGCAGTTTTGTATATCAACTATTATTATTAACATAATTTCGCGACACTAAAGGATAACTAATAATATTATAGATTTACTGTTTGCTTAACTTTTTTGTAATTGATATTAGAAATTACAAAATGGTTGTACTATATTTTTCAGACGATAAGATGCGCCCCAAATTTATGTGATTTTTTTATAAAAAAAAAATTTAATGTAAGGATATTTACAAATTTTTTCTTAATTTTTGTTTATTCTTACAGTAATCGGTATTAGAACTATTCAGCTTTTCCCACTCTTAGTACTTATCACTCGTCTGTTTCGTTAACCTCACTGTCATAACAACTCGATAAGTAAGTAAAGAGACCACAAAGTTCATTCTTGATTGGTATTATGGGATACAAACACATATAAGGACTGTTTTATCCAGCGAATTCAACATGAAAAATTCTCATCTTAGGAAGATGTATTACGCCTTTTAAGTGCCAAAATTAAATTATGGCGGACCTATTGCTTGATCAAAAATTCTGACATTTTCTAGCTATGTCTAAAAGTGGCAGATGTAATTATTCTTACCACTTTTCACAAATGCCTTTGATGATTTTTGAAGAGTACAAATGATCGTGTGTTGTTTTCGGTATTAACAGTTTTGTGGTTCTAGTGACACTGTTAATCAAAATGTTAATTTGCATTTACAATCACACAAAGGAAATGATAATTTAAAGGAATATATCACCTACCTTTCACTGGTTGTAGTGGTTGATTGTACTTGCACTGCTATCAGATAATTATGGACTGTATGTATAATGTTCACTAATTGTTGCTAATTACTGATGCTCGATGCACCGAACTAAATCACGAACCAAAGCCAAGCGAGAACGAAGTTGAATTGTCGTCCACTCGTACATTACCAACCCTTTATGTCGTTGCACTAAAGGTAGGGATAATGGAGGGTTTCTAGGTGGGAATAGTTTAAGGACTTAAATTAATTGTGATTGGCATACTACACTACAACCAAAATACTTATAAAGCCTTAACATACCGCCCACCAAAATAAGTATTAGGAACTTATTTTCTAAGTGTGTCTAAACGAGCAAAAAAAAAACATATATATATAATCGTAAATTTAAAGTTAACTTACCCTAATATACTAACTATAATACTAAGTTGCCTCTGAAATGGAGAGGGCACAATTTTACCACGGGCCTTTAAATAGTCCCTGGGATGTTGCCACGTAGCCACACGACAAACATTGTCCTTTCCATAATGCAACGTATGTATACGTCCCATTTTCCACTGTAATGGAGACACTGAGTATCCTTAATCAACACCAACGTTCCCACCATTAACGAATAATTAGCAGAAACCATTTGGTTTCTGTTGAAGTGTGTAGGTACTCCAAATGCCACCGTTTCCAAAATGATTGCTGAATACGTTGAACCAGTTGCCAACGATTTAAGGAAGATAGTTTCAGATCTAAGACATTAGGGTCGGGAATGACAGACACTGGTTCTACGTTCAGAAAATGACCAGGACTTAAGAATGAAAATCAGTGGGATCGTTACTCATTGGACATAAAGGTCTGGAGTTTAATATGGCTTCAATTTGAGCAAGAATGGTGTTAAATTCTTCGTACGAGAGAATTTGTTCGCCTACCACCTTCTTGAGATGGGACTTTACAGATTTTATCCCAGCTTCCACATTCCCCAAAGTGAGGAGCCGACGGAGGATTAAAACAAAGTGAATACCTTCCGTTTCAGATGACTGCTTCATATATTCGATTAGTTCCGAGATGCTCCGATAAAATTTGTTCCACAGTCACTATGAATTTGCAAGCATTTACCTCTGCGTGCTACAAACCGCCGTAAAGCTGCAATAAAGGCTTCTTTAGATAGGTTTGATGCCAACTCAGATGTATCGCTTTTGTACTAAGACAAACAAATAAACAAACATAGGCTTTCAATGATTTGGCACCTCTAATACGATTCATGGTGATAGAAAAGGGTCCACCGTAGTCTACCCCAGTATGTAGAAACGCTTTACCGGCAGTAAGTCTAGCGGGGCAAGTCGCCCATAGGAGGGCATAGCGAAATAGGTTTTGACGAAAACATCGAATACAAGAGTTTAGGCACTGTTGAATAGCCTCTTTTGCAGACAGAATCCAAAAATTTTGTACTAACAAAAATGAGTAGTTCTAAGTCCAGGGTGTAAATATTTCGTATGGCAATCTCGAATAATGAGCTCTGTCACCCGGTGTGACCGAGGAAGTAGCAAAGGAAATTTTGTATCATAAGATACGTCTGCATTTCGCAACCGGCCGCCCACCCTTAACAACCCATCACTGTCAAGGAAAGGACTGAGAGGTCGAAGTTGTTTATTACTAAGTTTTCCTTTCGAATGATATCAATGTCCTGACTGAAAACTTGTTCTTGAACCCGTTTTATTAATAAATGAAGTGCATACTGTTCGGGGAGACCAATAATTGTTCTAAGTTTCGAATATCCAAATTTGCACGAACTTTCAAGTTACGAATGAACTGACAAATATATACCAGAATCCTGCATATTTTTCGCAAATCTGAAAATTGATTTACCATCGAGTCTACGAAATGATCTGCAACGTGTATATTAAGGGATAAAGTTCTTTTTCAATGTGCATCTGAGTGTGATCTGTAAGAGTTGGTTCCATATGAGCAGGCCAATTCTCTTTAGGTAATAGTAACCATGGTGGAGCCGTCCACCACAAAGGATGATTAACAAGCTCAGCAGCTAATAATCCTCTTGATGCACAGTCAGCAGGATTATCCTGTGATTTAATATGATGCCACGATGATGGAGCCACTCGTTCTTGGATATGCGAGACACGATTGCTAATAAAGGTCTTCCAATTATACGACGAAGATCGAATCCATGCTAATGCTACTGTGGAATCTGACCACGCAAATGTATCGTCCAATACTAAATTATCTCTATACGTATTTTGCACATACTCGACCAAGTTCGACAACAACACTGCACCACACAATTCTAATCGAGGTAATGATATACGATTGGTTGGTGCGACCTTAGATTTGGCACAGACCAATGATACTTGGATGTTCCCTTTCTCATCGACACAGCGGAGATAAACTGCTGCTGCATATCCAGCTTCCGATGCATCACAAAATGCATGAATTTGTACAGTTTGATGGTTATCGCAAAGAATCCGTCGAGGAATTTCAATTTTCAATAACTCGGGTAATTGTTGAAGATACAGATTCCATTTTAAAACAATTTGTTGGGAGGAAGTTCATCCCAGCCAATTCCTAATATCCATACAGATTGAATCAAATGTTTTGAAGAAGACCAATGGTGATAATAACCCCAGAGGGTCAAAGATCCTTGCAATTTCCGAAACCATATTCCTTTTGGTACAAGGCCGATCAACGATATTAAGATTGTAAAACAACACATCACTCAATGGTTGCCATTGCAGTCCTAAAATTTTTGAGAAGTATTGTTTACCTCTTCAAACAAAATGCTTGCTGATACCGAACGGAATCAGGTAAATGGCCAATGACACTTGGCACGTTGCTATTCCACTTTCGCAACATAAAACCACCTGATTGGCAAATTTGGTTTAATTCATACACGAGTCGTTTGCCATCCTCTATCGAATCACACCCTGTAATCAAATCATCCACGTACGTATCCGATGCTAAAATCTTGGAAGCAATAGGAAAACGTAACGATTGACTTTTGCAAGTTCTTGAATTACACGCATGGCTAAAATGGTGATGATGTGATGCCGTATGTAACAGTGTTTAGCTGATAATCGATAACAGACTCGAGGACTTAAATCTCCAAACTATACGTTGATAGTCTCGATGGCTAGTAGAAATAAGAATCTGTCTATACATTTGCTTAATGTCCGCAGTTAAAACTACAGAATGTAAACGAAAGTGTAATAACAACTCCATGATATCTTTTGAAGAGGGGCCTGCGAGTAAATGATCATTTAAAGACCCTCCACTTTGAGCGCTGGCTGAAGCATCAAATACGACACGAAGTTTTGTAGTTGTACTGTCTGGTTTGAACACGGCGTGATGTGGTATGTAATATACCGGCGATAATGTAGACGATCGAGTTGAATCCGATACAATACGAGACATGTGACCACTATCGATATAATTCTGCATAAATTCTCTGTACGAATTATACAGTTGAGGATTTATTTCAAACGGCGTTCTAGTGAAAGAAATCTTCGAAGTGCTATTTCCCGAGAGCCAGCAAATAGCGGTTCAGGACCATTGAAAGGTAACAAAACAATAAAACGACCGGTGTCATCCTGCTTGTGAGTGTCCACAAAATGCCTTTCACAAATTTCCGCATGAGGAGATAATTTGTTAGAATCTGGAATATTTTCCAGTTCCCAAAATCGAGTAATGTTAGCATCTTCTACAAGTGCAGCTAATGATATACGAGATGTAACAGAAGAAAGAACCTTCCTGTTAATATCCACCCAAAGGTAGTGTGATTGCCACGGGTTCTTCTAGTGACCCAATGCGAGTTGCGTTTAATAAAACACGCGCGAACAAATCTGCACCTAACAATAAATCGATATGGCTAGGTTTGTCGAAGTCCGAATCTGCTAAATCTAATCCAACTATGTGAGGCCAACTATTTGGTGAGATCCTTGATGAAGGAAGGGTTCCACAAATGTCTGGTAAAACAAAACAATCAATACTGTACTCTGGAACAGTTTTACCTTGAGGACTAATTTTACACGATACTTGTCCATACGCATGAGAAGCAGATAGACCTAAGCCTTCAACCTTCATTGAAATATTCGATTTTCTTAAACCTAAGCGTCGACAACACTTATCAGTCATGAAATTTTCCATTGATGCACTATCTACAAGTGCTCTTACTGTCTGAACTTTACCAAACCCATCTGTAATTGAAATTCTTGCGGTGCCTAATAACGTCATTGTGTTGGACGATCTAGATGATAACAACGTACTTGTAGTAGTGTTGCAGGTGGGTTCGGGAAGTTGATCTGTTGCCTGAGTGATTGCAGGTTTCTGTGCAACTGTAGGGTTTTCAAAGTGCAATAAAGTATGATGACCCTTGCACACTTTTTACAAACAAGTTTGGAAGAGCAGCGTGTAACCATATGAGAGTTGCGAAGACAATTAATGCATAAGTGTTTGTCTTTAACAAAGTTATAACGGTCTTGTGGCGATTTATTCAGAAACATTTCACATTGGTATAAGTTATGAGTACCACTGCAAAGACTGCATTTCTGAGCGAATGAAGTTGTTACGAATGACTTTCGAACTTGGGGTTTTGAATATTCAAAGGAACGTTTAGAAGGTACACTAGATGATATGGTTTGTTTAACGGACGTATTAAATTTGGACGGTGTATCGGAAACAACCATATTGCTAATTTCTAATGCCTTGCAATGTTTTTCTAGAAATAATTTTAATTGATCATAAGATGGAATGTCTGATGTATTTTCTAATTCAAATGTTTTCAACAGATTTGTATCTACCTTTTTTGATAACAAATTAAACAATACGAAGTCGAGCAAATCAATCTTAGTTTGACGTAAGCTTGATATATTTTCCGTAAAGCAATTAAGCAATTCTCTTAAATCTGTATGTGAATTAAATTTTGCTTTTGGTGACGATTCTAAAGCATTCCAATGCGTGTTTGCAATTAAACGTTTTGAATTAAACCGCTCCACAATAATTGAATAAGCTAGCATATAATTATTATTCGAAATTTGCAAATGTCTAATGAGTTCTCTAGACTTAAAATCCAACGCATCAATTAAAAATAGAACTTTTCGATCGGTAGCAATTGATTATTTTCATGAACTAAATTATTAAAAATTGAATAAACTCTTGAAATGTTCTATTTTTCCAGAAAATTTTTCATTTCTATCCGAGGAGACGAATATTAGTACATGAGCCAATACCAGTAATATTTCCAGTCAAGCCTTTTCAGCAGTGGATATATTATCAAACTGAGCTTTAATAATTTTAATGTTTAACAAAGACCTATCTATTTCAATTCTTAGTGTTGTAATTGCATTTAATAATTCAGAGTTGTCCTCATCCAATATGCACGTTTTATAAGCAGTATCTACATCGTTTTTGATATCAAAGGCGCTTTCAGCCATAATATTAACAGAAATACAATTGCCTTTAATATGCTCCAATTTATCTATCGCACCAGATATATCAGATAATCTATCGAGTGCGGCCTTTAAATCCACTATCAACCTATCCGATGAAATATGTGCCATCCTAACGAACAAGGTTACTAATATCGATTTTATATTGATTTCAGCTACAAAATGAAGGGTTTGTTCACCTAATAATAGGATATACCAAGGGTAATGTTGAACTACCTGTTAAAGAATTTTACTACAACGTGCCTAACGGGAGCTTGCAAGTTTCAATATGACAAAGAGCAAAGGGTTTTATTCTACCCGGTTTTACGAATACCTGAATTCTATAGCGAACTTGAATTACAAGTTTAAAATAACTGTATTGTTAAACACTTTTCTGACTACAAATTCTTACGTTAACTATCCCTAAAATTTACAAAGATTTGTCATTGTTAAGGCTTTATAAGATTCTGTATCAGTACAAAATTTCAAATTTAATGCGAGATTGCATCTACTATAAGTTAGTTTACACAATTGAGTATGAAACTTGTGGTATGACTACACTTTTATTCTAAATGCGGTCAACCCTAATTTAAGCGAAGAGCAATAAACAATGTAGTTAAATTGAATGCCAAAATGCCAATAATAAACCAATTAATAAGCCAAATATTTGCTCAAAGGACCAAAATGTTAATCAAAATGTTAATTTGCATTTACAATCACACAAAGGAAATGATAATTTAAAGGAATATATCACCTACCTTTCACTGGTTGTAGTGGTTGATTGTACTTGCACTGCTATCAGATAATTATGGACTGTATGTATAATGTTCACTAATTGTTGCTAATTACTGATGCTCGATGCACCGAACTAAATCACGAACCAAAGCCAAGCGAGAACGAAGTTGAATTGTCGTCCACTCGTACATTACCAACCCTTTTATGTCGTTGCACTAAAGGTAGGGATAATGGAGGGTTTCTAGGTGGGAATAGTTTAAGGACTTAAATTAATTGTGATTGGCATACTACACTACAACCAAAATACTTATAAAGCCTTAACAGACACAGTTTTAACTTCTCGTTACAACCTTTTCTGCAAAACTGTCACAATTTTATTTAGAAGTTCAGATAATGTATACATTCACTTTTTTGAAGCTGTCTATCTTTTTTCTTAACCTGACCAACTGCTGTGTTGGACAATTGCATTCGTATCAAATCTTAAGAAGGTCTTGAACAGGCAGCAGTGTACACTCATATTATATAATGCATCGATAATGCGGACAGGCCCATTTGTTCGTTGGTAATTTGTGGGAACTCTAATGAACACGTCACTTTTAAACACCTATTTAGGACGTGAAAACAACGAATGCAGTTTCCTAAAACAACCGAGGTGATAATTTGTAGTTCCAAATCTAAATTCAGTCAATATAATAGAAAAATAATAATTGTATTTGTTGAAAATTTGAAAAGAGAGAACAGCCAGTCACTTGTTTCCTTGTATATGCAGCTTGTCAAAAAAACAAGTAGAAATCTTGTGCACAAGATTCCTATATCTATCGTCCAACATTCGTTGTTGAATATTGGCAAGAAGGTTTTTTGAATTTTTCCATATACCAAGTAAGCATGTGACAGTGACGTAATTCGCACAGCAATCGTTGTTGTTATAGTAAATAAGATTGTAATTCTGAACTTTAACTGTAAAATGGGGACGGATTTCATAAATAATTTAAAAATGGGATTGAATGGCGAAATAAAAAGTATTATTATTGATAATAATGAAATAAATCGATTGGTGAGTTCGGCATCAACGATAAAGTTGGTTGCTTGCATATAAATAATTTTGAGAATAGTATAAACGACGTGGGTGATTTTGTAGAATTTGTTATTTGTTCAGATGAAATGCGAGAGAAGTTCGTTTCTGTGTTCAGAAAATATTCAAAGTTAGTAGGTACAGAATTTATAGTGATTTTGCTAAGATCAGGTGCCCTTACGAATGAACTGCTTGCACGAAAATCAATAATCAATCGATTTCCTTGCAAAATCAGCAAATATGCCTCCATATTTGTTTTAATTATACACTGTTAATGCGATATGAACATATATTGTTCTGTTAATGTAGGATTTATTATCACAACAAAATTGTATAATATCATAAACAAACAGAAGGTCACTTACCTATTAATTGAATTTAGCTTTGATTGTCCCCGAAATATTCACATGTATCATGTCAAACAGCACATGCACTTGCTTTGAACATGTTTGTTGACAATGAAGTAACGCTTGTCTACATATCTGATAACAACAACAACTGAACTGCCTCAACATATTTTTTCGACCTTTGCAATTGCAATTCTTAGAAATCTTCCAGACACTCCCCGAAGGGACAGCGCAAATATTTACATACAAGTTTATTAATAAATACAATTTACAATTAACTAAAATCTGTAGAATCCAAAGTCTCTATTAGAACTACCAGCAAAACCAACCATCTTATTTGTTTTACTGATTATATAATCATAAATGTAAATACCACAAAATAGATCTCTGGATCTATGTAGACTTCATGATCTCAGTCTATTACTTTCGCCAGATATGAAGTATGTTATCTTTCTTAACGAGTTCTAATATTGATACACAAAAACATACTCAAAAAACATACTCAATGCATGAAGATTTTCTTGAATGCTTTTACGATCTTCAACAATTTGTAAATAGCTTCATTTCAGCGGCAAACATTAATGCATAACAGTTTTTAATAATGTTTTCCACATCATGCTAAAATGTAAAGGTCCAAGCGAATTACCCTATGGTATTCCTAATGTAACTTGAATTTCCTTCAAAATAAATGTTTTTTTCCACGATTATCCAGTAATGCTTTTCTTACGCATTTAAGAAAGGGTTAATAGTAGCGCTGATCATACTGTAGGTATATATGAATTCATAATCGAACACCTTTAACCAGTCAGGAACATCCAGGTCGAGGATTATGATCATAATCCAACACTTCTGATCCATCAGTACAAACTTTCATAATCCGCGAAGTATAATTTTCGTATCATGCAAAGTAGGCTGTTACACTTTGACAAATAAATTTTTGTTTGTCAGTGTTTGCGATATTAATTAAAATGTTTAGAAAATATCTTATTATGAAGATTTGTGTAGTCGTGCGAAAATTATAGTATTCTACTAGAAGCGGTTTGTAGTCCCTTCGGGACTACATTGAGCGCCTCTACTCGATTTGCGCCTCGCCCTCTCTTCGTCTTGCCCCCTCTTCGCCCCGCCGTCTCTTCGTCCCGCCCTCTCCGCGTCCCGCCCTCTCCGCGGCTCGCCCTATCTCCGTCCCACCCTCTACGCCTCCTTATCTACGTCTCCCTCTCTACCCCCCTCTCTACGCCGCCCTTTCTACGCCACCCTTTCTACGCCCCTTCTCAGCGCCCCGTTCTCACTTCGCCCTATTAGAATTCATTAAAATGACTTTGAGAATTTGAGTGAATCAAGATCACTTCGCCCTAGTAGACTTTGTCGAAATCACTTCGGGGAGTCGATCTGATCAAGATCACTTCGCTCTAGTAGACTTTGTCAAAATCACTTCGGAGAGATCGGATCAAGATTACTTCGCCCTAGTAGAGTTTGTCGAAATCACTTCGGGAAGTCGATCGGATCAAGATCACTTCGCCCCAGTAGACTGTTGAAATTACTTCGCAGAGTCGATCAGACCAAGATCACTTCGCTCTAGTAGACTTTTTCGAAATCACTTAGGGAAGTCGATCAAATGAAGATCACTTCGCCCTAGTACACTTTGTCGAAATCACTTAGGGGGAGTCGATCGGATCAAGACCTCTTCGCCCCAGTAGATTGCCGAAATCACTTCGGGGAATCGTTCGGATAAAGACCATTTCGTCCTAGTTGTCTTGGTCGACATCACTTCGGGGAGTCGATCGGATCAAGACCACTTCGCCCTAGTAGACTTTGTCGAAATCACTTAGGGGAGTCGATCGGATCAAGACCACTTCGCCATAGTAGTCTTGGTCGACATCATTTCGGGTAGTTGATCGGATCAGGGCTACTTCGCCCTCGTAGACTTTGTCGAAATCACTTCGGGGGAGTCGATTGGATCAAGATCACTTCACCCTAGTAGACTTTGTCGAAATCACTTAGGGGCGTCGATCGGATCAAGATGACTTTGCCCTAGTAGACTTTGTCAAAATCACTTCGGGGGAGTCGATTGGATCAAGATCACTTCGCCCTAGTAGACTTTGTCGAAATCACTTCCGGGAGTCGATCGGATCAAGACCACTTCGCCCAAGTAGACTTTGTCGAAATTACTTTGGGGAGTCGATCGAATACAGACCACTTCGCCCAAGTAGACTGCTTGAAAATGATTTCAAGGAGTTTATCGGATCAAGACTGCTTCGCCCCAGTAGACTTTGCCGAAACCTCAATTGGGATTTGATCTTATCAAGGCCACTTCGCTCTAGTACATTTCGTTAAAACGACTTGGAGTAGTCTATCGTATCTAGATCACTTTGGCCTAGTAAATTTCATATAAAGAATTAAAAGCTCTATACAATGTAAATAACGGAAATATTTTACAAACAGCATTCGAAGGGTTTTTAGCAATGTGAACAATAGTAGTTACGTAGATATAAAAGAGCAACGGATAGTGTATACAGTGGTTAAATAATCGATTGTAATAAGCAGTAATTGTAGAAAGCTTAACCAACTGTTGTTTAACAACTCAAGTCATGTTTCTGAACGTACCGTGGTCTGTCGAAGTTATTGAAATCAGCTGATTGCCTCACTTCGCCCCAGTAGACTGTTGAAATTACTTCGCAGAGTCGATCAGACCAAGATCACTTTGCTCTAGTAGACTTTTTCGAAATCACTTAGGGAAGTCGATCAAATGAAGATCACTTCGCCCTAGTACACTTTGTCGAAATCACTTAGAGGGAGTCGATCGGATCAAGACCTCTTCGCCCCAGTAGATTGTCGAAATCACTTCGGGGAATCGTTCGGATAAAGACCATTTCGTCCTAGTTGTCTTGGTCGACATCACTTCGGGGAGTCGATCGGATCAAGACCACTTCGCCCTAGTAGACTTTGTCGAAATCACTTAGGGGAGTCGATCGGATCAAGACCACTTCGCCATAGTAGTCTTGGTCGACATCATTTCGGGTAGTTGATCGGATCAGGGCTACTTCGCCCTCGTAGACTTTGTCGAAATCACTTCGGGGGAGTCGATTGGATCAAGATCACTTCACCCTAGTAGACTTTGTCGAAATCACTTGAGTGATCGGATCAAGATCTTCGCCCAGTAGACTTTGCGAATCTGGATGTCAAGATGACTTTGCCCTCGTAGACTTTGTCAAAATCACTTCGGGGGAGTCGATTGGATCAAGATCACTTCGCCCTAGTAGACTTTGTCGAATTCACTTCGGAGAGTCGATCGGATCAAGATCACTTCGCCCTAGTAGACTTTGTCGAAATCACTTCGGGGAGTCGATCGGATCAAGACCACTTCGCCCAAGTAGACTTTGTCGAAATTACTTTGGGGAGTCGATCGAATACAGACCACTTCGCCCAAGTAGACTGCTTGAAAATGATTTCAAGGAGTTTATCGGATCAAGACTGCTTCGCCCCAGTAGACTTTGCCGAAACCTCAATTGGGATTTGATCTTATCAAGGCCACTTCGCTCTAGTACATTTCGTTAAAACGACTTGGAGTAGTCTATCGTATCTAGATCACTTTGGCCTAGTAAATTTCATATAAAGAATTAAAAGCTCTATACAATGTAAATAACGGAAATATTTTACAAACAGCATTCGAAGGGTTTTTAGCAATGTGAACAATAGTAGTTACGTAGATATAAAAGAGCAACGGATAGTGTATACAGTGGTTAAATAATCGATTGTAATAAGCAGTAATTGTAGAAAGCTTAACCAACTGTTGTTTAACAACTCAAGTCATGTTTCTGAACGTACCGTGGTCTGTCGAAGTTATTGAAATCAGCTGATTGCCTTAGCTTAATTCAAGTGCTAAGAATGTCCTTGTAAATATATTTACAGCTAATTTAGGCAATTACTGGTTTTACCTTCTCAGCCTTATTTTTACGAATCAACTCCACGCTGCCTCTATCTAAAAAGTGTATGTCTTATTTTGTGTGATAAATGGAATAGAACAAATAAAATCCATAGATGCTAACCAATTAAAATTAAGCAATATTTATTAATTGTTAATGTAGCCAACGTTACATATGAGCATATTTTTAATAACGTGTTTGCTAATAGCAACTTATCTTAAACATAACCTTCGCCTGAAGTGTATGTAACCAATTTTGCCGTTAGTGATTTAGGTGAAAAAAGGCGTTTTCCATGCCGCAGTCTGCGGTTAATATTTCTCAATTTAAATACAGAAATGAGTGTAATATGTATACGTATTGAATTTAGGTTTTACGCTCCGAAAGTTTTTGTTTCAGCACATATTTGGTATTTTATAAGGACTTTTAGTTAAGGTAGGCAACCGTTTGGTTCTCCTTTACTGTCATACTTTTACAAAACTACACTATGCTGCCTCGCTCTTACCACGTATTAGGTATGCTCGTTAAGACAAACTTGTCAATTGCTGTTAATGTAAATAAGGAATAATTAACTTATTGTAGATAGTTTTATAGCGTTTATAAATTTTGTTTGAGTATTTTTCCTTTGGATGTTAATAAAATTTCAACATACAATAAAAAAAGTATTTGTATTTGTAATTATGAATACTTAAGTTGAAAATGTGTACGTATTTTTTTAATTGTTTTTTATTCTTGATTTTAGATGTTTGTTAAAGTGAAAGTAATCATAAGTTGATCCTAAAGAAATAAATATCAAAGGAATTCAGGACGTTTACTACGTCTGCATTTAAGAAAAATGAAATATAGAACAAATTAGAAACCAAAACGCTGGAAATGTTAAAGTTGTCAATTACTGTTAATGTTAATAAGGAATAATCAACTTACCGTTGACCATTGTATAGCGGTTATAAATTTTGTTTGGCTATTTTAACGCATATTAGAAGTTTGTTAATGTTTAAAAAAATCAATATAAAATAAAAAAATCAACATAAAATTAAATAAAAAATTTAGTTGGGCATCGAACCACCGAGGTTGCGTATGGTAGACGGAGCTGTTAGCCCTACGACATCGAACTGTCTTTTGTAGTAAATTCGTTGGTTGTATGGTAGTAGTAGTTGATGTCTCATTAGATATAGCTTTACCTTAATCATTCACGTATACTTGAAATTGTTCGGATGCATAATAAACGTCAAATTAAATTTTTAACTTTTTTCTTTAAAAATAGACTGCGTATATCAATGTGTGATACTTTTTTATAATCATAATTAATTATCAATACTATAAAGAAATATTAGGTAATTTAAAAGCTTTCATTTTATAAATTTGTAAATTAAGTGTGTCAACAGAGATTCAGATAGTACGAACTCGTGCTTCTACGCCTTGTTCGCAACCTGCTTTTAGCATTTCTCGAATAAAATACACAAATTGCAATAAAAGTTTTAAAGAGAACTGTATTACATGCGCGCAAATGGTCAATAATTTAGAATTTATAATAGATGTAATGTTTTTGAGTACATATTAGAAATTTGTTAAGGATTGTATACCAATTTTGGAAACCAACTCGATAGTCCTGTTCTCTCGCATCAACCTGTTGTTGGCTCTGTCGCTAGCGTTTGGGTTTTTGGATCGTAAAATATTAAACGATTTTTAGTTTTTATACACATATAAGCGAATACGTTTCTGCAAGTTGGACAAATCAGAAACGAAAACGTTGCAAATGGTTTTTGAGTAAATATAACTTACAATTTAGAGATTGTAGGCCGCACTGAAGCATATGAAAAAAATGTGTTGGTTTATTTTATGCGTATTGTTAAGTAAATGCGATTGCCTGTTTAAAAAAGTGATATAAAATTTAAAAAAATTAAATTTTTCCGGGCATCGAACCACCGGAGCTATGAATGGTAGTCAGCGATGTTAGCCTTGCGATATCGAGGTGATGTTTATTGAAATGGCATTGATTGAATACTTACCTTGCAAAACGCCACATAAGAAATACATAGTTTTAGGAACAAATCACGCTCTATTGTAATCATTCGGCTATCTTCGTAAGCAAACGTCAAATGTAATATTTAACTATTTCTGAAAAAATAGACTGTGTATATTAAAAACCGATGCTTTCGTACAATAATAATCAATTATCGGTACTATTAAGACATATTAGATGATTTGTAAGGTTAAATTTGAGGAATTTGAAAAGAAGTGTGTAATCATAGATTTTGAAGGTACATATTCGTTCGTGTACGCCGGCTTTCGTTGTCCGTGTTTGACGTTTGTGGAATTAATTTTACAAACTTTAATAAATGTTTTAAGAAAATACCAAAGTACCAGCTTGCAAATCGTTTATAATTCAGGTTTTAGTGTACGGGCAGTGTTTTTTGGTATATATTAGAGATTTTTTAGAGGCTCAAAGCGAATTTTGGAAACCAACTCGATCTTCCTTCTTTCTCGCACCAACGCTAACCGACTCGTTGGCGGCTCTGTCGCACGGCTCGTTCGGCTTTTGAGATCGGAAAATTTCGCGGGACCGTAGCTTTTTTAACACGTTAGCGAATACGTCGCCGCAAATTAATCTTTTCCGGGAAAACCCTCATTTCTTCCTTATTAGTGGTTTTTTCGCGATAAAAACCGGCCTAAACAATGCACGCAAAAATTTTCCACCGGACCACGACCCGTCCGCGCTTCCAACTCGGAACCCCTCGGACGCAAATCCCGAAAAGCGATCTATTCGCGCCTCTCAACCTTAGCACAGAGACGGGCTATCAAAACTTATAGGTGTTTGACTCGCGAGTTATGGCCATTACTCATTCGATTGAATAATGGCTATCATAACTCGCTCGTTGAATAATATACTATTTTCTGATGGGACTCTTACTGTTTTTTGACTATATTGATAATTGTGTAAATAGTTGACTTCAAAAACCCCATCCTTTCTAGTTTATTAAAAGTTACATTGATGTTAATTTTGTCAAAATCTTGGCGAAGACTGGTGTACCACTTTATTCACGCCAATTTCTTTCTCATCTATTATAAATGGTGTAACTAATAATAGATTCATTAAAGTCGACTTTTCATTTACATATAATATTTTAGCGTTTTCAATTTATTTCAGAATACGCTTGCACTTATAACTTTGCACATAAAGCTCCTGTGCGCAATGTGCAGCTAGTATATCTAGATTTAAAAGATTATAGCTCGTAAAGGGGTAGAAAAAATTGCAAAATTTTCGCATGTTCTCTAAGGGGTCATTAACAACATCATTTATCAACAACACGTCAAAGTCAATCTTTAAGTTGGTTTGGACATAAAACTCCCTTACTCGTACTCGCTGGGTAACTTAACAACTAGATTTAAAAAATTATTATTCATAAATAAATAGAAACAAATATAAAAATTTTCACATTTTCTCTAAAATTAAAATTATTAATATCCCTTTACCACAAGACTAAAGACTTTGGCTTGTAGATATCACCAGCCTACTTGGTGAGGAGAATATCCTCAGAAGGGTTTCCTGAACAACTTTTAATTTAATGATTTTTATTTTTTAGTTTAATACGATGATGACCACATGGTCAAAATACGTATTTAGTCTTTAAAAATAAAAATATTTTGTGGTAAAGGGGTATTGATTATTTTAATTTATATCGTGCCAGTGTTCTAATTTATTATTATTATCCTCTAAAAGTCTTGAAAAATATAAATTATTAGCAATGTTAGGGGTGATTACACCACTTATACTAAAAAAATTATATATCCGTAACAATTTTGACACGCCGTTGTTGGTGAATACCATCGCCATACCTTTGAAAATTTTCTATATACTCGTTTACATATTAAGATTTTTTTATTATAGTAGTTGCCTTTAAGCTACCATGTTCACAGCTATTGGGGTTGCAATCACCGTTAAAATTGGTGTAAACGCACCGTTACTGATTAATATTATTGAAGACTGCATCTATGTATTGAGCTAGGATTCTTTCAGTATAGAGGCTACAGCCACTTCTCGGAACGGTTTTAATATATTATTGTTGGTGAAGGATATTGTTACAGACTCAGAGGATTGCGTGTGAAAATTTGAAAACTCGATTTACGAGCTATAAACTCTTTATTGTAAAGGTTGCAACCACCACCAAGATTTGCTTTGACACATCATTGTTAGCGGATGATTTTTATATAGATTGTTAAATGATTGCATATAAAAACTTTAAAAATCTTTTATCTAACCCTTTCTCGGTTATAATGTTTCTTAGTATAGTGGTTGCAACCACCTTCGGGATTGACTCAGACACGCCGCACCGTTGATGGAGAATGCATACGAAAACTCTTAAAATGTTCTACCGAATCGCGTACGATCTTTTTTTTTAAGTTTTAGCGTGTCGTGTAATTTCAAGTTTCTCCATTTTTTTTTTACACAAAACATCTTTGCGTTTTGGGGTATTAAAAAATCTTGAGTTTTGCCAATAACACCAATACTGTTTCTGATTTCAGTCGTTTGGCATGATTTGGACACGACAAGATTTAGAGAATGAGCTGCACAATGAATATACGGGGCAAGAGGATGATACCAAGAAACATGCAATTGTGATCCGTTGAATACGCTATACATTGCTTCAGCTCCATCAGAACTTTGCCATCGGGGATATTTTGTTTGGGTGCCGAATGATTTGAGATTACTTAAGATCAGGTTAACTAGCCCAGCGCCTGTGAGATCACATGTTGGGACAAAATTTAAAAAATCTTCTGTAAGTTTCATTGTTTTTCTTTAACGTATGTGACACATATGGAAACTTGCTCTATGCCACAAATATCTGCAGTTTCATCTGCCATTACAGCAAAAATTTGGTTTTGTTAATATTGTCTACCACCTTTTTTTATCAAAATTTCATTACAAGATTCTATAATTTCATTTTGGATTTTTTGGATACTGTTCGGTCGATAGTTCCAATGTAACTGGGTTTCCAATTGCGAATGGCTGCATGGAAATTTCCTTCGTTTTTTGTTGGTTTCTCCGACAGAGCTAATTTATCAGAGTCCAGATGACCACGAAGTACGAGATCTTGTCGATTGCACAACAAAACTGCATCAACTATAAGAACAATTTATGTTGTTTAAAATTTGTTCTTTTCTTCCTTCTGCAATTTGAATGTCTATCGAGAGTTATGGTTGTGCCCGTGTTTGGTTAAAACGCTCACAATCGGCATGGTATTTCAAAAAAGTATGATAAGAAAATGTTACTCTCACTTTTTTCCAAATACTAAAACCTTTTTCACAAACAAACCAAGTTGACACCAGCCCCACCAATAACAAATAGTAGACAGTACTTGGAGCAGGCACCATTTTCAGTCGCCGAATATACCAACCAAGGAAATCGTTTCAGCCAGTTATGTTGAAAACTGAGATTGTACGATTTTTTCTTGTCACCAACTTGTACATTTTGCACTTGCTCAGTAGCGGGAAAACTATAATCTTCAAATAATATCCATATATTATTGTCAAACTATTAGCGAAAAAGCTAAAATCATTGAGTTTACTGGGTATGGTAGTTTTATTTGTAGAGACCGTTGATGCCCTGCTGCAGTCGTCTTTTTCTTTCAATTCAGTTTCGGCAACTTCATTCGAAACACTGACTGTGATCTTCGTCTTCCCTACTTATCTCTTCTTTTTATCAGTCATCATTGACGTCCTCACATTACTGAAAAAATGCCACCACGTTTACAGAAATGTGATATTTGTTCGTAAAAAGGAGGGGCTAATGGATTTAAATTAAAAATTATGGGATTAGACATTACACCTGGGAAAATACTGTATACACTAATTTTTAAGTGTAGTCTCGAAACAGAATCACATGTATACAATAAGCATTGAAACTACGTGTGATAGAACGTGTCTAATATACACTCACTTCCAATACGAGCCAGTATAATTCTAGGAATGATCTTGTATTAGTGGAAACGTCGTGGTCACTGCCTTTTAATGTCGTTTCAGTTCGATTGGCCTATTGAAATATGCAAACTTTGACTGGACCGATTGGAACAATTTTTGATGCACTTAATGGATTGTTTATGAGTATTTTTTTGTTAAGATTTCATACAGATATTTTGAGTCGAACCGGAGGAATTCACGTTGAATTTTACATCGAATAGCTAGTTTAAACATATATAGAAAACCCTATCGGGTTCTTTGATACGCTCCATATAGCGATAAATAGCAACAAGTATTAAACTACATAATTAAGTGTACCTTAGATACTCCATATATATGATATTACTAATTTTAATTTTGTTGCAGGCATATAATCCTATAAATATTCACTCATTCAATAAAAACATCTCATACGTCTACACTAAAATTTTTTTTACCGGTATCTAGAAATTCAAATTAAAAATTATGAGATTACACCTGGGACCTGGGATATAATTAATTAGAATTCGCAATAAAATAGAATATACTGAAGACGATAAAATTTAGTAAACTGAACTATAGAAAAGCAGTTTTTTTTAGGAAACGGTCGGTGCCTATCCATGGGAAATAAATTGTACAATAAACTATCCCCTTTCTTATTGTTCTTTTTGATCAAAATACGGTGCCTATCCATAGGAAATAAATTGTACAATAAACTATCGCCTTCCTTATTTGGTTAAAATATGAGGGAGAGAAAGGCCAAGAAAATTTGATAAGTTGTATACAGGGTGGTCCGGTTTTCATTAGCCAGCGTATATCTTCTGAACTATGCAAGATATAGAAAAACTTTATAGGAAAAAGTTTTTTGAAAATATTTTCTCTACAAATATAAGGCATTAAGTATTTTTCATGGCCTACTATATTTGAGCAATAATATGTCACTTTTGTTTTTTAAATAGAACACCCTGTATATTTTTTTGAAAAAATACTCTACTTGAAATTGTCTTTACGGCAATATATGACAACCAATGATTTCTTGTCAGAATGCGCTAAATAACTCAAATAATAGAATTCCAATAGGAAACTGTGATTATTATTTATTTACTGTATAAATTAATAAATTGAAAAATTTTTTATACATACATCTGAAAATAATGGCTAACAAGAGAAATACCATCTAAGAAATCTTGAAACGAAGTTTGCAAAACATCAAATATCTATTTTGGGTTAAACTACCATAAAAGAAATACGGACACAGTATGCGGTCACCTACTACACCTATCCACACGTTCACTGAAAATCGTACTTGTGAACGGGTTTCAACAAATTGCTAAAGATTTCTATCATTTCAATACTGTGTATTTTTTCTGTTAAAAATACCATTTTTATAAAAGTTAGATTCATCGGTCCAAATTATACTGTCTAAAGATTTTCTTCCTCCATTCAATATCCATATACAAAAACTAACTCGGCTGTTGGGATCATTGAGATGTAATGTTTGAATCAAAGGCATCGTAAATGCTTACATTGAACGTCGTCTCAAAACATTAAAAATCTGTCTTCTTGAAACGTTTAATTCAGCTGCAGCTTGTCTCGTAGAAACTTTAGGATAAACTCTAAAGTAGGCCAAAATAACCAATTCACGATCTTCGTTATGTTGTACTTGATTTCTTGTGGTAGTTGATAAGCTACCATTGGACCTTAAAGAATTTTCTAGATTCTTAAATGTATTTATATTTGGCTGTCTACGGTCAGGATATAAGTTTTGATATAAAGCTGCAGCTTGACGTTTATTGTTGTTTGACCTATGAAAACAGCATAATATATCAACTTTTTCATTGTTTGAAAAATTCATTTTCATTATTTTGCGCGAAACAACTATTAAGAACACAATAATACTTTTACTTGTTATGTGACGGATAATTGTGAATAAACAACTAAAATACTGCATTGGCATTTGTTAACAGAAACAATCGGACTGCTATTGAAATTCTATTATTTAGGTTATTTAGCACACTTTGAATAGAAATCATTGATTGTAGCATATTGCCGTAAAGACAATTTCAAGTAGAATATTTTTTCAAAAAATATACAGGGTGTTCTATTTAAAAAACCAAAGTGACATATTATTGCTCGAATATAGTAGGCCATAAAAAATTCTTAATGCCTTATATTTGTAGAGAAACTATATTCAAAAAACTTTTTTCTATGAAATTTTTCTATATCTTGCATAGTTCAGAAGATATACGCTGGCTAGTGAAAACCGGACCACCCTGTATATAATAGAAATACACAGTTAAAAACATTCACCTAAAAAGACAATTATCAAATTTGTGTGTGGCTCTGGGAGGATCCCCCAGTTGTTACTATTTAACCGAGTATGGCAGTATCATTCTCAAGGTTGGCGTTGAAGCACTATGAATGATTTTGCTTCGGCCCGTAGAAAAGAGCATGTAGAAATTTTGAAAGTTTTCTCCGACTTAGTGTTTTCGAGCTGGTTTTTAGTATAGGGGTTGCAACCACCTTAAAGATTAGCTTTGGTGCACCTTGGCTGAAGATAAGTTTAAAAAATTTCTGTATAACCGTTTTCGGGCAATTTTTTTTTTAGTGTAGCGTTTGTAACTAATTCTAAGATTGACTTTTGACACTCCATTACTGGGAATCGAAATTATTATAGATTTTCTAGGATTGTATATAAAAAAATTTTAAATTTAATCGTTTACAAGATTTATTTGGTATAATGATTTTTTTTGGGCGGCTTCGTGACGTAGTTGGTATGCGTGTGACTACTTCGCCCAAGATTCCGGATTCGAATCTTGACAGGGTCCGCTTGAAAAATGTTAGGCGAGCATTTTTCACAAAAATACGCCTCCGTTCGGATGAGAGGTCAAATGGAGGTCCCATGTGTGAATTTGTCACGCACGTTAAAGATCCCTTCCTTGCTTGGAACAGCAAGGGACCTCCATTAAGTTAGACCCCCCACCAGCGATAAATAAATTAATACCTATAAAAAAATTAGGTGCTAATTAGGTGCTAATTAGGTGCTACATTCCAAAATTAGGTGCTCGAATAGTTTGGCAGGAAATTAAATTTGAAATGGGGGGGCTGACTTAACGTTAAGCTGGACCCGCCCCCCCCCCATACGAAAAACTAATTTGCAACATGCAAACTGAAAATTAGATATACCAGAATTAAGTGCTAATTAGGTGCTCTTAAAATCAACAAAACATATCACTAAAATAACCTTTTATCTTAATAATTAACTATATCATGTATAAGTATATGATTCGACAAGAGTAAAGTCCCATTAAATAATTAGGTGCTCTTACGACTGTGGTCTCAAAATACTCGTCTAGTAGCGTACTGTCGATATATCCAGTCGCCGAATTAAGTGCTCGTAAGGTTTCGCAAAAATTTTGCACTATAACGTGGTCCGCGTCACACGCGTACAAGAGTAAAGTCCCATTAAATAATTAGGTGCTTTTACGACTGTGGTCTCAAAATACTCGTCTAGTAGCGTACTGTCGATATATCCAGTCGCCGAATTAAGTGCTAGTAAGGTTTCGCAAAAATTTTGCACTATAACGTGGTCCGCGTCACACGCGTACAAGAGTAAAGTCCCATTAAATAATTATGGAATTAAACAAATTCATTATTGTTTAATTTTAATCGGTTTTTCGGTATGTATTTTGCTTATTTTTCAATGTATTTAACTGCATATCATTCAATATTTTACGTACATTGTACTCTGCGTGTAATATTTCTTCTTTTTATCATCGCGTCATGTATTAGGTGAAGTAATCAAAGCCGCCACTTGATATTTAGTATTATTATATTAATATTTTTAATGATAATTTTAATGTAATAATGTAAGGATAATTTATTTTAGGAAAGTTAAAGGATTACAAAGGATTTATATTAATTATTTTTGTTATTTTTTACAGATATTTTATATTTAATCTTATAAAATTTATACATTTTTAAAAATATAAACATATAAAATATTTTCTTAATATAAACATATAAAAAATAAACATATAAAACATATCTAATATAAACATATAAAATATTTTCTTAATATAAACATATAAAAAAATAAACATATAAAACATATCTAATATAAACATATAAAAATATTTTCTTAATTATATATATATACACGTTTCCTTTATAAATATGGACGTTTGCTTGTCCTCGTCCGCGTTCTCTTCCTCGCCATTGTCCTCCACGTCCACGTCCACGTTCACGTCCACGTCCTCGTTCACGTCCGCATCCCCATCCGCGTGCTCGTCCGTTCCCTCTATCGTTTTCATTTATATTCCAATGTTGGAATCTTCATATCTTCATATATAGTATGAATAGCAGTTCACGTTCTTGTGCGCGACTAATGTTTAAAAGATATTTAGGAATTATTAAATATGATTTACGAATTTTATAATTATTAATATATATGAATAAATAATGTTGGAAATTATAATCAAAATATTAATAATACTTTTAAACATTATCAATGCTTACTATATAGCTTTCTTCACAATGCTTGTGAAGTTATTTCTATATTTGCTTGTTCTGTAATTAAGAATGTTTCTAATTTCTTTTTAATAAGAATAAAATATGAAACAAATATTTAATGTGAATATAAAATAAGATGTGGACAGGCGATGTGTTGACCACTTAAAATGTTTTCTGATTCTTTGCAATCGTCATATTGGATCCATTTATTATTTTTTCTGTAGCATATTGCAGTATAATGTCCAATGTCTTCATTGGAATATCGTGTATTCACAGGTGATTTATAATTGATTATGCCAACCAAGACTGTTCTTCTTTCATAAAAGAAAACATTATTTTTTTGGGAATATCATCCAGTTTAATATTTAATGAATCTTCATCCGAATAAACCTCAAATATGATAAAATTTCCTGAAAAAAATATAATTATAATTATTTAAAATATTATTTAATAATAAAATTGCATAAAATAAAAGATTACACAAATTAGTAACTAAAATAAATAATTAAGAAAATTGATAAATTATTGATACCTGTATGTAAAATTGATGTAGTTACTAGGCCATCACAGTTTATTTGGCAGCATTTTTGTGATTGTATAGTGAACTCCTGTTCTAATTGCACAAAATCATTCGATATTAAAGTTTCTAATTTAATGCTGACTAGTGGAAGTACTTTCAGTCTTTCCGCACAACCATTGGAACACCTTGATATTTCTCGGAATGTTGGATGTTTTACAAATAACTTGTTGCACAAAAAGCCAACAGTTACTTGACAATCTATTAGAACGCACTATTTGGTTGAGTATTGCCTGGAAATATCTGCATTAAAATTTGAGCGCGTAATCTATAAGATAATTTACGTACACCATGAGATACCATATCATAAATTAATTAAAAAAAGATATCAGATTCAATATTAATTAATTCTTTTATGTGTTCTTTATCGAAATACGCAGCGATAAAAGCTGCAAAATACTATCAAAAGCACACGTATTAGTAAAGAATATTTTTCTTACCAAGCGTGACTGCTTTTATACTTACGTTTCCACCGTTTTTAATAATTGGTACCTTAGATATATTTTTTTCTAATAAAAATTCATTTTCGATGATCTTTCCTTGCAAATATCTACCTCTGGATTGCGTTTCTGATGTCACAAGACCTTGCCAATCTTCCACTTCTCTCGATGCAATTATATTTTGCACATTAGGTGTTCTCTGACAATTGTTACATATTCTTTTTTGTCCGTATCCCTCTTCTTCAACTGGAGCAGAACACGAATCGAGTGCATGCACATTTTCTGGCATATATAACACATATGCGCACTACTCGGTTGATCTCCATTTTGCATGATGGACATTGATTTTGTAGATTCGTATCAGTTATCCTATCTGATACGCTGATTTCTGTGTTACATTCCATTGGCTCTATCACATCTTCTGTATTATTATCTTTGTTTTGAAAATTAATATTTGTTAATTTTATACGGCCATTTACAAATTTTATATGTTTCATAACAAATTCATCCGCTCGCATTGGAGTTCGTTCTGTTTTCAAAAAACTGTTCTTAATGATATTAAAATCACTCTCCACTGAAGCACTACTAGCAGGAATTCTTCCATATCCAAATTTATCTCTGCATATACATGACCACATAGGTATCAATTTTATATCTTTCATAAGACGATCTGCAAATGATGGCATGAAATGTGCGTTTTCACGATCTCCCCCATTATTAATAATTCGTTTTTTTATATCCTCATCTATATCCTTCGCCCATCGACTCCACTTGTTGCGATTATTTTCATTTTCAATATCTATATTATCCGGTTGATTTAAGCTATCGTCCAATGATATTTCTTCATTTGATAACGTTACTAAGTTTTTCATTTTTAATTTATATGTTTCACATATTGTTTTCTCATTGTTTCTTGTCATGTCTTCTGTTTCACTCCTTGCAATAATCAATATTCCTTTTAATATTTCTTCAGCTGTATTAATATTGCAACACAAAATTAACTGACCTAATAATGATAAATAAAATGTTTTTACACGTGATCGCACATTTTTCAAAAAATTTGCATATGTTTTTATGAAGTGTGCCACATCTATTCGTATGTAACATACAGGTAGATTGTCTTTACAAGCATCAGAATAATCTTCAACAGTAAGATATCCTGTGAAACTTCGTACAGCTGCTGTTAATAATGCACGATTAGCATCACATACTACTTCACGTGGACAAGGTGCACCAGAGCGAATCCATTCCATCAACCAATATTGGATTGCATTTGTATGATGACTTTCCGAAAGCATTTGACATACTGGAAACAAGCCACTCGTTTTAGAATTTACAACACAATTATGTAAGAAGATGTGTTTTGTCTTTGTTTTATCAGGCCTTTTAATTTTTCTTACGATGCTTCCAGTTGCATCAATATATATGCAAGATGTTTCGTCTGTCACATATGTGCGATATACATGTAATTGATGATTAGACCAATAATGTATAAAAAAAGGATTGAAACCAATATTATGTATCACATTCTTCAGTGATCCTAATTGCATAAAATATAGTGCTTTTAATGGATCTTTATCGATATAATTTTTTTGAGTAACATCATGTTTTGCAACTCTTAAAACATTAGCACTATATAAATATGGAGGTTCCATATTATCACCTTCCTTTATCAAATTTTCTGCCAATTCAATTCTGTACTTTGATGCAGTTATTCCTTGAATTTTTTCGACAATCTCTTGTCTTATCGGATTTCTTAAATATCGTTTCCCACAACGTCCTTGACCTTCGATATACGTACATTTTAATTTTGTTATCATGTCCTCGGAATTAGAAATTACACATTTAATAATAGATCCACATTTACATGTGCCGTGTGCATATCCAGATTCTCCATTGCTCGATAATTTGTGACGTTTAAAATTAAAACCGCAAGGTATTTTTGTGGCTTGCCATATCTTTTCATTAAAAACATTTTGCCATATTCCAGGTTGTAAGACAGCGTATTCTCGGGTAGATACAGGTCGACCCTTTTCTGCTCTTCGATATCTTTTGTGTATAATCATAGCATTATAATCTGCTTTCGGCACAGATATAATAAAAAATTGATACACCATCTGCATTGCTTACGCGTGCGCTTGTTTCACTAAAAGTTGAGTCGGACATTCCAATAGAATTTGATGTATCTTTTTCTTGTTCTCTGCCGTCATTGTTATGAATTTCTGTGTCCTGAATATTACTTTCATAATGCTGAATATTACTTTCAGAAATATGAAAACGATCAGGTAATTTATCCTTATTCCAAATTTATTGCACGACACATACGTATATAATGCATTAGATGTTATTATATTATTTAATTCGATGCTAATTCGCTTCCATATTGCATCAGTCTTGGATCTTATTTTTAAATCTTCTTTTATAATATCTTCTTTATATTTTATTAAAATTTCTATCAAAAAACTTTTATCAAGTCTTTCTGGTCTTCCTACTTTTGGCATTTTTAAATATTGCACTCACTAATAATTAATATAACGATGTAATATATTATTACTATCACGATATCACGATGTAATATAACATCACTTCACTCAAAATTTAGATTCCAAAAAAGGAACGTAATCTTTGCACAACTATATTATAGCACAAGGATTAATAAATGAACAAATCTCTCGAATCTCTATAATATAAGAATTACGAATGATCCGTACACTCCTGTGTCCAAACAGCGACTGACTAACCAAAATAACATCTCTTTTCTACGAAAAATATAGAAAATCTATCTCCTTTTAATCAAAGCAACCGACAAGTCGTGCCGCAACTTTATGTAGTATTACCGCCGACATTTCTTATCGCTGGGCAAACATTGACGTCTTATGAATAGAAGCCATAACAAAAGCCGGCAGCACACGCACACAATGCAACAAATACATTTAAATTATTGTCTACCAAATACTTAGAAATATTATTAAATCAGATGAAATCAATAAAAAGAGTTGTTTAATGGAAAAAACATTATAAATATAGAATTATAAATATGAATATGTAAAACATTATAAATATGAATATGTAAAACATAAATATAAAAATATATATTCATATTCAAGATGCCTCTACAAAATGTTATTAAATAAAAGATTGTGAAAATAAATAACAAAAGTGTAAATGTATATTATGTTCTAAGGAATAAATATTTAAAATGATAAGGAATAAATATTTAAAAATTTCATTAATCACGATATAGTATTAAAATTACCCTTACATTATTACATTAAAAATTATCATTAAAATATTAATATAATAATACTAAATATCAAGTGGCGGCTTTGATTACTTCACCTAATACATGACGCGATGATAAAAAGAAGAAATATTACACGCAGAGTACAATGTACGTAAAATATTGAATGATATGCAGTTAAATACATTGAAAAATAAGCAAAATACATACCGAAAAACCGATTAAAATTAAACAATAATGAATTTGTTTAATTCCATAATTATTCAATGGGACTTTACTCTTGTACGCGTGTGACGCGGACCACGTTATAGTGCAAAATTTTTGCGAAACCTTACGAGCACTTAATTCGGCGACTGGATATATCGACAGTACGCTACTAGACGAGTATTTTGAGACCACAGTCGTAAGAGCACCTAATTATTTAATGGGACTTTACTCTTGTCGAATCATATACTTATACATGATATAGTTAATTATTAAGATAAAAGGTTATTTTAGTGATATGTTTTTGTTGATTTTAAGAGCACCTAATTAGCACTTAATTCTGGTATATCTAATTTTCAGTTTGCATGTTGCAAATTAGTTTTTCATATGGGGGTCCAGCTTAACGTTAAGTCAGCCCCCATTTCAAATTTAATTTCCTGCCAAACTATTCGAGCACCTAATTTTGGAATGTAGCACCTAATTTTTTTATAGGTATTAATTTATTTATCGCTGGTGGGGGGTCTAACTTAATGGAGGTCAGCAAGGGTTCCCAACCAGCAAGCAATAGTCTTTTTATAAATTGTGTTTGGCCTTTATAGCTTGCCTGTGTATTTTAAAAATCTCTCAATCATTTGGCATCATGTTAAATTTTATATAAGGTATAAGTGTGGTTCGAATGTTATTAACGGACACTCTTTTTAGTCTACGAAGGTGTATAGCATTTATTTTTACGTTTTATAATATTTCTGAACAGTGAGTGATTTTCAATATAAAATAGTTTTCTCGCGTTGAAGTAAGTGCAAATTTTGAAAAGGGGTTCGTAATTTTGCTGAGACTAAGTTCATTCTGCTTTTAGATGATGTGTACTTAAAAATGACAAGCGGCTATACATTTTTATTACAGCTGCATAAAAATTTTCTACTATTTTATTAGTATAAATTTATTGCTAGTAGAAACAGCAGTGTAGGTTGAGTAGACTGTATTTTTAAACATTGTTAGAATAGGCAGACATGCGTTTGGTTTTTATTTTAAGAACAGTTTGTGGTGGGACGGGTCGTATGTCAAATTTAACGGTGATTAATGTTGAAAATTTGGATAATCTCGGTTTGTTTTGTAAAACAGAAATAGTTTGGTTACATGTTTTTATTTGGAAAGTACTATATTAGTGATACTTCATTAAATGAACTTTAAAACGAAAAGGTTATCACGGTCAGTCTTACATTTTCATTTATAAAGAGTCCACATTTTTCGCAGCATACATTGTAGGTTTTTTTTACTAATTAAGTTTGGCAGCTTTATCGAACGAATTGGCTGGATGTACTCATAATTTTTCGTGTGCGTAGATTATATTTCTATGCTCTCTAACCCTCGTGTTGTTTCACCTTGATCCCGATAACCCTAAATAACTTAGTTTTGTACAAGTTGTTAATATTCGAGTACATTGGCCTAGAACTAGAAGAAATAAAGAAAATTGGTTTGGACCATCTAGTGGTTTCCGATCCAGCAATTTTGAACAAAAGTTTGAAACGCAACTAGACTAACGTTCAATGGAGCATCGTCGGGTATATAATGTTTTTCCGTAAATTAACTATCTTAGCATTTTAATACCAAATTTCTTAAGGTGAATCTCAGTACTTTACTGCTACAAAACCGTGTTTTTCTTTGGCAAACTGTGAAAGGCACAACTGAATGTTAACTAACAGACGTTTTAGCATCGTAGTATTTATTAAACAACGACGTTAAGTAAAAGTTGTACCAGCTGCCTGGGTACCTTTTTTTAAATTTAGTAAAAGTTCAAAGAGTATTCTGTTAATTTTACAGTTAATTAATATTTATTGAACTTTTATTAAAAAAATGAATAAAAGGGCCTAACGCAAGAAAAATATTTAAGAATATTATGATACCCAACACATATAGCGCAAAAGTTAACTAAGTTTCTATAAGCCTATCCAGCGGTTACCAAATTCAATTGCTCCAACCCCATCGATTTTGTTTGTTTAAAATTAATCACCGGTTTTTACTATTTCGGGATGTGTGCAAAAATCATGTCTTCAAAAATGGGTAAATGAAGAGTTAAATTATTAAATTTGGAATTGTCCAGGAGGGACGTGAACCCCCGTAAGAAATTAAGGGTGCACCGACTAACTACAGGGGTGCGGGAATGGATCCCAATAGACACACGGAAAATCAAAAATGTTACAATTAACTAGGTGCAATTTCAAGCTACGTTACTAACACTATGAAATGCTTTTAAACTGTCAAATTTATGGGCGCCAACTCGTCTGGTCGACTGATAATCCTGTGGATGGCGAGTAATCGTTGGGAATTTTAAGTGCATTATCCTCCTCTTGCAATGAGTTCTTCTCATAATCAAACAATATATTCAATCAAGAAAAAACACGGTCTCACGGCTTCAAGTCTATTTGTAATACATTATCATATTATTATTCCGGTAAACAGGTGCATGTAAGATTTTTAAAGTTACCTAAATAAATTTCAGTACAAGTTGCATAGCAATATTCCTGAAAACAGGTACATACATAATTTAAAGTTACTTACATTCAGTTTAATGCAAATCTTTCTATAACCATTTAACTCTACATTTGATCTTCAAATGCTCTACCCGAAGATAATACATTGACCTTACATGTGATTTTCCAATGCTCCACCCGAACGTACTACATTGGCCAGGAAGCGATTTTTTTTACCTGGAAAAATTGGGAGTTTTGCCGAACCCTTGCTGTTCTTTAACGTGCGTGACAACACACACGGAACCTCCATTTTACCTTTCATCCGAACAAGGGTGTATTTTTGTGAAAAATGCTCGCCTAACATTTTTCAAGCGGACCGTGTCGGGATTCGAATCCGGGACCTTCGGCGTAGTAATCACACACATAGCACTACGCCACGGAGCCGCCAGTAATACATTGACCTAGAACGAGTTTTTTTACCTGGAAATTTTCAAGTTTGCCAAACCCTTGCTATCCCAAACAAGGTAGGAATCTTTAACGTGCGTGACAACACTCACACACGTGACGTACTTGTTTTACCTGATCCGTATTTTTGTGAAAAATGCTTACCTAACATTTTGTAAGTAGTCCGTGTCGGGAATCGAATCCGGAACCTTGGGATTAGTAGTCACACGCGAACGTCTATAACCATTTAACGACATCTTCCTCTTGGTTAATTTTAATTCCAATGTACAGGCTTCGTAAATCTAATAAAGTAATCAATATAACGTACAATACGGATGGGCGTTTTACACTTTTATTGTCCAACTAAATAGACTTCATACAAACATGCCACCACAAAACAATAGAATAATTTATAAATATCTACACTAACCTTATAACTGAGTATCAATTTAATTAAGGCCATTCATTTTACCAACTGGAGTCCACATTGAAAAAGGATTATTTTTAATTTCCCACCAAAGTGGTATGGAGCTAATTTGTCCAAATTTGATCTCGGTTTCTTGTTGATTATCCGTGGGTTACTCGTTTGAACGTCCGGTTTTTATTTTCTAGCTAATGGTGTTCTTTGACTTCCCTAATCTATAATACCCTTTTACATATTTTTCTTTACCTAGCTCACGATTAATTGATTAATTTTTTCCGGCGGCTGTCTAGCTTTTGTTATTATTATAACATTCCTATTGGTTTTGTATGAAACACGTGAAAGCTGCATGATTCGCTATAGTCTAATACGTGTTTAATTTTTCCTTATGTAACTGGGTTGATACATTGTAACATTGAATTTTATGATGATGTTGGTTCGTTACCTAATGTCTGCGTGTTTCACTAAATCATCGCTCTTTCTTTGTATTTAACTACTTTGTAAGAACATTACTTTATCTTGAACTCTGTTTTCCTTTTTGGCGGGTTTTAAGTTATAAAACTAAAAGTTTATTGAAATGTCTTGCTTAATGAACACCACTGTTCATTAAATTAGAATATTAATTTTGTCCATTTAAAATTAATTTTCTTCTTTTTGCATCCGTTTTTTATTTAACGTACGACAACATGTTACATGTAACAAAAACTAATAAAAGTCTTTGTCATTTAGTACCGAGTATAGTAACAGTAGCTTAATAAATGCTTTCACGAAAATTGTCTGTAGTATTTTATTATTGAAAAATCTGCAGAAATTTGCTGGCTTTCTTTTGAAAACCTTAATTAACGATGGCATGAATTAAATAAAACAGTTGCTACTGTTGGGGCAGTTGGAGCACAGCCAAGTAATTTATTATTGCTGTTAGTTAAACCGTGCACTATGGTGAACATAAGTGGGAAGATATTCAAATCGATGAAGCAAGATTTTTTGATTATTCGTTGAAGCAATTGTTTTATTGACTGTATGGTATCAGCAAGCATTGGTTTAGGGTTATAGTGCACCAATTACCGACTGCTTTAATTCTGCTTTAATCCTTCAAAAATTAAGATATAGCTTATTACCACCATAATACTGGCATTAGCGATGCATATATTTTTTGGGGCATCTGACATCAGCAAGTCTTAAGACTAACATGAATTTACTACACACCAGCGAAGTCTTGAAGAAAGTTGTGTAAAGTACCATTAAAGTGACTCAATTTTGCGCTAGTACTAGCGGTGTTGGGAATTTTTACATAATTGAATAGCTGTTGTAACGTAAATCTGACAAATGGAAGTAGGGGACGAGTGAGATGTTTAAAAGCAAACTCATTTAAAAGTAAATATTGCAGTAAAAACTAGTTGAAGGATTATATTCAGTTTGACAAACCGCAAAGATAATTTTCGAGTTACAATAATATTTATTTTATATTTGTAGGGTTGTGTTCTGAAGTTTAAATGTATAACGTTAATTACACGCACTCTTCACTGATGGTTCTTTTTTTGTATTGGTGAACTGTAATAAAGTAGGAAAATTTTTTTATTTATAAACCATCCATATCGTCCATATATACTATTCTAATTACTACGATACGTTTCGTTCTTTAAAATCTTATTATTAAATAACTCGCCATGATTTTTATCCGAACCGATTGGGAAGATAAATCGCAAAAGTAACTAAATTACTGCGAACGCACGAATACGCGTTTTCAAGAGTGTCACTTTAAATAAACACATAACATCAAGGTATAAACGTAGCGAAAAAGATATATTAAGATAATAGAATTTGATTAAAACCTTATCCTAAGCGAATCATCGTCATTAGGTTTTCAATTCTAGAATTAGTGGGACGCGTACCTGCATTGTTTTCTATTCTGAGCTAACCTACACAGTTTCCTGAAATTTCCACAACCTACATTTTTTACTATTGTGTGCAATAATTTCTAGGTCTACCTCTACCTTTCTTTTTTCTATCTCAGCTTCTAGTATATTCCGCACTATTTCCTCATGCCTTAGAGCGTGTCCTATTATATTGTTTCTTGTTTCCACATATTTCTAGTACCTCTTTGTTCTTGACTTTGTCTGTCTACGATATCTTACTCACACGTGTGCAGCTCCACATTCCAAAGGTTTCAATCTTTTCCCAGTCCGCTTTTCCCACCGTCCACGTTTCACAGCCTTATATTGCTACACTCCACACATATGCTTTCGGCAGTTTTTCCTTCTTTCCATTTTTGTTGTCTTGGAACATACTAGTTGTTTTTTCTTATTAAATGCAGCGCGGCCTTGTGCTGATCTTTGTTTTATATCTTTTACATTTTTCCCTTCTTGCGTTATTTAATTCCTAGGTAACAGAAATTCTTAACCTCTCGAAAATTCTCGCTTGCTATTTGTATTCTGGTTTTCGATTTATTTTCTTCCTTTGCATACTAGTACTTCAGTTTTATTTTTGTTTATTTTCATACAGTTTCCAGTAACGTTTCCATTTCATTAAGAGATATTTCTAACTCCCCTTGCTAGATACTAATACCGCAACATTGTTCGCGAATCTGAACGTATTAATCGTTTGTCTCAGCATAATAATTACAAATGTTTTTCTGCATTTAACAGTATTCATTGCCTTTCGGATATACAAATTAAAAATGAATGGAGATACTGCACATCCCCTACATCACCCCTTTCCTAACATTTACTTCCCCTACATTCCAGCTCTAATTCTATTACCGTTGTTTGGTCGTTGTATAAGCTATGTACTATCCGTCGAACCCTATAACGCATCTCTTTCTTCTTTAATATTTCGAACATTTTTTACCATTTTACATTGTCGAATACTTTTTCCACATCTGCAAACTCTATATATACGCGTCTTCTCTTTTTCTATTGTTGTCTCCATTATCACCCTTATAGCTAAATGACCTCCCATGTTCACCTATTTCTCTTAAACTCAAATTGATTTTCTCCTAGTATTTCTTTAGCCCATTTTTCCATCCGTTTTGGTACAATTCTAGTTAATATTTTTGAGATATGTGTTACTAAACTTATTGTTCGCAAATTTTCACATCTATCAGTACCATAATATTATGGTTTGAAATCTTTGGGTATCTCGCCTGTCACATATAGCTGACAAGTTGGAAGAGACGTTCTGTTACTGCTTGTCCATCGGCTTTTACAGTTTCTGCTTACACTTTATCTGTACCTGGCGCATTATTTTTTTAGACTCATTAATGCCAGTTAAAACTGAGCTCTAAGTATAGAATATCCCGTCATACTTTTCAATGTTTGTTTCGTGTTCTGATGCATCAATTTCCTGTTCTGCGTATAAATTTCCTATATATTCTTGCTATATTTTCACTTTCTCTACATTTTCGATAATGTTCTCCTCCTGCGCCTCTTATATTTTTCCTATACGGCCCTATATCCCTAAAATTCATTCTAATTAGTCGATATGCTTTGTCTGTCTTTCCTATTTCTATAATCCACAATCCATTGTTTTTTAGCTTTCATGCATTTGTGAATAATTTTCCATTTTATGGTTTTGTATTTCTGTTTTCATGTTTCGTCCGGTCTGTTTTGGTATTTTTGCCTTTCTTTTACTAAATTCAGAATACCTTTTGTTACCCATATTTTCTTATTTTCTGTTTGTTTATACCCCAGAATATCTCTGGCGGCAATGTGTAAGCTGGATTTGATATTACTCGATTCTGCTTTACTTCCTTACTATCAGAATTTTCCCGATGTCTTTCAACAATTCGTCTGATTTTTCTCAAATCTTCTGTAGATATCTTTATTTTTTAATTTCTCAAAGTCAAAGTGCCTTTTCCGTTCCTTTTTTTCAAACTTTTAAATTTAAAAGCGACCTTGATAATTACAATGTTGTTGTCAGTGTTTATATCTGATTCTGGCTAGCTTCCACAGTCTTTTACTTGAATCGTAAACCGTTGTCTAACAAGAAAGTAATTTAATTGAGATTTTCCTATGTCTTCTGGCATCTTCCACGTGTGTCGACTTCTTGCGTGATGTTGAAAGAATGTGTTTGTGATGATTTATTATTTTTGTCGCAAAATTCTACCAGCTTAGTTCTCCTGTCTTTCTCGTGCCTAAGCCAAATAAACCTACTACCGCTCCTTCCCTACCCTCACCTGCTACTACATTGAAATCTTCTGTAATTTTATTAAATTTTCATGCTCTTTTACGAATCTTGGTATTTCTTCGATATCTTTGTAGATCGCTTCTACCTCTTCATCTGTGTAGTTAGAAGTAGGCACGTAAACTTGTATTATTACCGTATTTATCAGTTTAGATTTTAATCTAACCATGAATACTTTTTCGTTCTTTTGTAACTAGTGTTAGACAGAGTGCCTCTTTTCCCGCATAACTATCCCCACACCCAAATTTCTTTCCTCTGATCCCGTATGAATTACCGGAAAGCGTCCGCTGCAAAATTCTCCGTCTCTGACCTCCGAACTTAACTAATCCCTACTCTAACTAATGCTAGCCTATTCATTTAAATTTTCAAATTCTTTAGCTTGTCTACTTGCTTCATGCTTCTAACATTCCACACCCTGACTCTCAAGATGTTCTCGGTTCTTCTTTTCTTCTTATTGGGATTGCCGGTCATATCATCGGAAGTAATTCCTTCTCGGAGATCCGAATGGGCGACTCTTTTAATTCGGGAATCTTTAACCCAGAGGATGCCATTATTTTCGAAAACGTGTTTGTTACGCTGTATACTTGGGAGGGGCGTCGCCGTGGATCAATGTAGTAAGCGTAAGACTGCGGATCCCAAGGCCCTGGGTTTGAATCCCGACACGGCCGACTGCTTGAAAAATGACAGGTGAGCATTTTTCACAAAAATTACGCCCTCGTTCGGATGAGAGGTTAAATGGAGGTCCCGTGTGTGAGTGTTGTCACGCACGTGAAAGATCCCTACCTTGCCTGGAACGGCATGGGTTCGGCAAAATTCTAAATTTCCAGGCAACAAAAAACTCGCCTCCTGGCCAATGTAGTACCTTCGGGTGGAGCATTGGAAATGTAAATGCACTGTACACTTGGGAGGTAATGTGATGGTTTCCCGTTGCCTTCTACATCGAGAGGTGTGTCTTAGAGTGCCATATCGATCCCTATGGTCTCTGCCACTCTAAGTGTTGAAAGAGCTGCTGCCCTCTTTAAGGAACCTGTATTAGTCTGGTTTCTTCACTAAAGATACCACTATTTGGTTAAACCTATAGTTCGGCACTTTTGCTCACTGAAACACGCAAGCAATTCCACCCGTTCTAGTATTCTATATCTTCTTCGAGGTTCCCCGCTCCGTTTAGTACGTCTAAAATGATCAAAATAAAAATGCAAAAGGGAACGACAGTATCCGTATTTTATGCGTGTTATATTTGCCGATGTAGCTGGCATGACTGAAATATATGATAAAACAGGTTAAGCAGATCACAGTAATTTTAGTGTTTAGTTCTTTTAATTCTTAAGAAGTGGGAAACACGTTCGTAAACTTTTTAACAAACATTCTAGGTACAGTTAAAAAAAAATAGGATGCGAAAATACGAATTTTGAATTAATTCAAAGAAATTTTGTAAGTCAGGGAAATTACCCATGCAAATGTCTGAAAAAATATAGTAAGTAACCATTTAACGCCGGCAAAAAATATTGAAAATATTAAGACTTCTGTAGTTAGAGTGGTACTGTAAAACTATTCCAAGAATTTATCAGAAGTTAATTCTTTTGTTGACATTAACTTTGAAAAGGCATCCGAATACAAAGACATTCCATAAAGACAAGAAGTATTACATGGAATGAAGAAACATGTAATCGGGCTAATAAAAAAGTTTTATGTAACTTGTAACAGCTAAATAATCAACCTAGCGAGATGTTGACTCGGTACACGCTTTATTTTTAGCGTTGTCTAAACGAAGAAAGTCCTGTAGACAGAAGTCGATGAAGATTTTAGGCGTGGGTGGACGACCAACGTGTAAATTGTTGTGGTACCTAGCTGAAGTTTCGTAAATATAAATGTAACAAACAGGTGAAATATCCAGAAATGTAAATGAAGAAGGTCAGAAAACATCAGATGTGTAAAACTTGTATAAAAGATTGTAGAAATGCACATTCTGACGATTTATTAAAATTCCTTCATAAGTGTCGGCAATATATTATTCATAGGAAGAAGAAATAGAATAAAGTTGGAACCTTTATCTATCGAATAGGTTTCCACCACTTGCTGTGCACGTTGTTTACAACTTATAAAGTATTTAAATTATACTTTTATTATATTATTTGAACTTTTCGAACAAGAAAACATATTGTGTAGATTGATTCGATCATCTATCAATACGAACATCAATTGATGTAGGGATTCATTACCTGACCTTTGCTCGCATGCGATGATGCATCCAATAGCATTTCAAGTTTATCATAATAAATAATTATCATAAGTGATAACCATTCTAATAATTACCTTAAAATGATTCATGACAAATACAATAACAGAGTACTCTAAGGAAACCATTCTATCAATAATATAGTAATTGAGATTTCATAATGCAACCACAGTAAATTTGATATAATAAATTAATGAATTAACAACAGGAGAATCAGCACTCATATATGTAATTATCAAATATTAACTATTAGATAACATATATCAAGTTAGATAATAAATATTTACCATAGTGATGTATTTTTGTCACAGTCGTAAAATTTTTGCCACCGATGGAAAAATATACGGTCTCAGGTAACGAAATTTATAGTAAAAACATATCTTGTTTTACTACATTTTATCTTTTCCTTATTAAATAAAATAATTTTTTATTCCCACTATATTTGAACACACAAAATGGCGAGCCGGATTGAATTCCTTTTGTTAAATTGAATTTCACGCCCCAATTCCTTGATTTCCTTTGTTTTTTGATTGGGAGGGTGCTATAAATTCATTATTGCTTTAAACTGTATAGACATTTGCTCAGAAGTTCTTAGAACAATTTGTTTGAATTGTTTTGCAATCTAAGTAAATTTTTCTTTTGAATACTATTTATTTTATGTTCAAGTTCTATTCGAGAATTTAATTAAGATAAATAGTAACCGTACTAAATAGTATTTTTGTGAGCTTGTAAAACAGGTATACCGTCCGGGTTTCGAATTCTTAAACGTTTCGGGTTAAAGACACATGGTTTATGGTTGCGGCGTAGTTATTCATTTGTTATCTTTGCTGTGCGGTATTTTTACAAGCCTTGTGTTGTTATTCCTTTTAGAAGATTTAGGCATTTTTCAATTTCAATTTCGTGCACCTGCATTTTACAGTGGCATTGTATTGTTTGTAGAAACGGTACTTGTCATTTATTGCTCAGACATCACTTTGGGTGGTTAGAATAACAACCTTTTCCTATAGAATTTAAAAGCTTGCAGTTGCCGCTTTGTTGAGGTGGTATTAAACCCCTTCATCATGGTAGTTGCAACAGAAAGGTTGATTTTTCAAGGTAAAGCTGGGTTAAGCAGATTGAGAGCATTACAAAGCGCATTGTGTAATTTAGATGGGACCGGTGATACTTTTGCGCAAATTGAAGCTAGTATGTAATTAACTTCCCAGATTATATCAGATTTTGACAAATTGTATACAGAACGCATCTTAGAGGATGAATGTATTGAAGAAATTTCAGGTATTCGAATTAATTTAGATAAATATTTCTTGCAGATTAGAACACGGTTCACTGAATGTCAAAGGCAGTTTGAAACTAAAGTGCCTCTAGCATCATGGGTGGACAATTCACAGTCAGCCACAAACAACATACGCTTGCCGACAATTTCATTAATAAATTTTAATGGGAAAATTGAAGATTTTGAATCATATTACAATGCATTTCATACTTTGATCCATTCAAATCAAAAACTATCTCCTATTGAAAAGTTCTATTTTTTGTTAAACAGCTTAGATGACATTTCTAAACAACTCGTTAAACATTTATCGGTCTGTGACGCAAATTACAGTATTGCCCTAAAAATTATTATACATCGCTATGAAAATAAAAGATTAATTGTTATAAATTATTTAAATTGCATGGGAAAAGCTCCCAAATTGAATTGTGCTACGTCGGATAGTTTAAGGTCCTTAATAAATGTATTCGCTGAAAACTCCAGTGCTTTAAAAACTTTTGAAAATGTCGATCTGTTTGATTTTGTTTTTTTTAATTGGCTATTACAAAGGTTAGACTCAGACACCGCCAAACGTTTCGAAATGTAAAATACATGTGAAATACCACGTTTTGAAGAATTAAGAGCGTTCTTTGATCAATTGTGTAAGGCTTTAGAGATAAACGATTTGATGTCTCAAAAAGCACCGAAAACCGTCAACTTTGGGACTAAAAGTAAAAGTGAACCTTCAATTTGGAATAGACAAAATTCAACTCGTGGGACGTTTGTATCTACGACGTCACCTAACAAATGCACAGTGTGTAATGACTCGCACTTGATTTATGGTTGCAAAAAGTTCCTTGGTAAATCTAGTCAGGAACGATTTGATTTCGTTAAAAAGAATAATCTCTGTTTAAATTGTTTGTGTAGTTCGCATCGCGTCAAAACTTGCCAATCAAAGGTTGTTTGTAAAAAAGTCGTAAACCACACCACACATTGTTGCATTTTGAGAATTCAAATACTTCTCCTACTACATCAGTGGATCATACAAAAAAAAATGGTTGAAGGGAATGAAACAAGTGAAGCTTCTTCGTTTTCGATGCAGAGGTCTGAAGTTAGTTCATTCTTTTGTCGTTCAGTTGCTAATGCAACAACTTTGTTAGCTACTGCTGAGGTAGCGATTATCGATGGTTGTGGAAAACTACAAACTGTTGGGGCACTCTTAGATAATGGGAGTATGTCAAATTTCATAACAGAAAAATTTCGTCAAAGGCTTTTTTGCAGAAGCATAAAAGCTTAGCAAAAGTTCAAGGTTTGGGATTGAATGCGTCTACTATCAGTAGTAGCTTATCATGTCGTATTCATTCTTGTAATCAGGCTGAAACTCAATCCAATTTCAATTTAGAACGTATAGAAAAATGCAGAAAACGTATTGTGTGAAAAGACGTTTGTTGAAACTTATTCTAGAAACGATGCAGGTCGGTTTATGGTTTCTTTACCTTTTAAAGGACCAGAACCAATTCTCGTGCAATCGCTTTACGTCGCTTTTTGGGGTTGGAAAGACGTTTGCAGAATGACTCGGATTTAGGAGCGTCGTACAATCTTTTCATGCAAGATCACATAAACACAGGGCACATGAGTCATGTACATCTTGTTTCGTTGGATAGTAGTCCTTAACAAAATTTAAAAATATTTAATGCCAAGCATGGAGCCATTTAAACTTAGTTTTAATACAAAATTATACACAGAAAACAGTCCTTTATGTTTGTTTGGAGTGGTTTTAATTTTATCTAATTTTATTCGCAGCCTAAAATTTAAATTGACACCCAGGTTCTCTATCTGCTTTTCTAGCCATTAGTTTGGATACATAGAGGACCGTCTAGGTTTTCGAATTGTGAAATGTACCTAAGGTTGTCTCTATATATAAAGTCTTTGATTCCACCGACAACCAGATCCATTCTTTCGTGTAATTCTTGCAGCTTGTGACAATGTTTTAATCACGGCTCTCCCACTATATCCTGCATCGTATCTTGTTAGCTTGATCGACTCTTCTTGTCGGTATTGGAGGAAATTCTTATTCTCCCACTCACTGTTGCATAGTTGCATGTGCACCACTTTTGGGAATATAGGGTCGTTATAGGTTATAGGACCCTCGGTTTTGAATGATCCGAAAGGTTTTTTACTAGGCATACAATGTTTAGCGGAACCCCTTTGCGTGTGTTGTACGCGAACGTTACGAAACCCGCATTCCTTAGTACATCTATGTTATCTGCCATTTTGATAAATACATTTTTAGAATAACCTTTTAAAAAGTATACGGATTTAGTACCATTCTTTTCCGCAAGGACGCCTACATAACTAAAAGAGTCTTTCTTACTAACCACAAATGCATACAGCTTGTGGAACCCGGATGTATCTAAGTCAGTCCATCGGCACATAAAATAATCTTTTAATTCTTCCTCATTTTCTCTAATAAGATGTTCTTTGTCTAACACATCTTTGTTTTGTTCGCGTATTGTCGCAGTGTTTTCCATGTAGTCCAACTTTCGTTTTTTTTGCATCCATTTCCTCTAATTCCAGCTGTCTTTTCTTCCACTTACAGCGTATGTCGTGCATAATGGGACAATTTCCTTTAGCGTAAACGGATAGAGTTTACTGCCTATATTTAAGCGTTGTCGTACAACCTCTGGGCGAATGTTAGGCGTATTTATCAACTCCAATTTCGAAATGATTATTTCTTTTGGAATTGTAGAATATGTTGTTGCAGATTGTGTAAAATATGTACTACGTGCTTTAATGTAGCACTTGTGTAAAATTTTTATTTTATCGTGGCTGTCGTGCTCCTCTACTATCTCCAAATAATTTACAGGTAAATAGTTAAAACTAAAAGCCGAAAGCACATACTTTATCAATTTTTCCTTTTCCTCTGGTTCTTTGGACAACTTAATTTGCAAGCCACTCAATTTCTTTGTATTGCTATTCCCCCAATACACGTATATATATATATATATATATATATATATATATATATATATATATACACACTAGGTTATTATACACTAAACAGCAACTATTTTGTAGCTTGTCCGATAGCTTACTCCACATTTTGGCAATTGGTACAGAGTACATTGACGCCTTTAGGAAGTATAACTTACCATCTTCCAAAAGGTTAAACAGTCTTTTAAGGGATTATACACCTGTTCCGCACTGACATAGTTTCCAATTGTACAGTTGTGTATTGTCGCTTCCAATCACGTAATACCGCATTCTTTGGCCAAAGTAGACGCGAATGTTTTCCTTAAACGTGCATCTGGACAACGTAAAAAATCTAGTATATGATTTCCAAGTTGTTTATTAACACCAGGACTTGTTATCTGACACACAAATTTGTTGTATATCTTAATTCTTGCATTGGTTGTTAGTCATGTTAAACAATCGATTCCCAGTTTTATCGTTGTCAACTACAATATTGCAGTTTTCTTCGTATTGGCCTTTGCGATAAAAGTTATAGTTTGTAGTTAAATAATTACACATATTCATCTTGCTAAATATGCCAGCAAAATCTTGGGTTACATCCATGTCAAAAGATAGTAGTAATCTTTTTTAAGTCCGTCTAATATATCTGGTAGTTCTTTCAATAAAGTTTCTAACTTAACATCTGCTAGTTCCACTTTGTACGGAGCACATATGGGATTTTGGAATTTTTTATTAATGCGTTCGAGACCTTCTTTTCCGTTAATTTCTTTTACTCCCTGACCCATGTTAGTGCTTTCCAGAGAAAACGGAAGCTTAGCTTTAACACAATGCCTAGCGGAAGCAAATCGAACGAACTTTCTTCGTAGTTAGCTGTTAAATGCACCACAAATTTCTTTTTTTAGGATAAACATCCTTTTGTTTGCAGATGTTTGCTCGGCGTCAGAAAAGTCGCAAATTTTAACCAACATTATATTGTCCTAAAATGGTTCTGTAATTGGAAAACTGTTATAGATATCTAGATTTTGTAAGACGCGTTATTTGCTAATTAAAGCGTGTTGTATCCAATATAATTATTTTTAAATTCCTATCTAGTGCCCTTTTGACTTTTTTACTTATAACTCTTAAACGGTTATAGAAATTAAAATTTTGTAAGATGCAATGCTCCTGCTTTAGTTACAGTCTTTATTTGTAGGAGATTATCATATTTATAATCAACTATCTACCACTGTAATGATAAAACTAAGTCATAACATCCATTTAAGTTTCAATACAATTTATTTAAAGTTAGTTGTTGCGTACAGCTTTTGTGATATTGCAATAATATTAAACTAATCCTTTATTTGCATAATCAGATCTAGATCTGGTTGTGGGTGCTTTAATGGCAAAGTTCCTTGAATTTATCTCCATCAGAATAGGGTGAAATTGCCTTATAGGGTGAAATTGCCTTATAGCGTAAAATTGCCCTATATGGCTAAATTTCCTTATAGGGTGAAATTGCCTCATCCGACATATGTCGGATATATGTCGGATGTATGTAGGATGTATATTGGACATATGTCAAATATAGTTTGAATGTATGTCGGATGTATGTCATACGGATACGAGAGGAGAGAAGGACAATGTAGGGAGGAGGGCGAAGGGTTTAGGTTAATTTACGTGGTTTGGAGTTAGGTTAGGTTAGTTGGACTTGTTTGGAGTTAGGGTAGTCGGTGTTGTCTGAAATTAGGTTAGGTTAGTTGGACTTGTGCGGACTTAGGTTGGATAGCAGAAAAAATTGATAGGTTAGGTCTGCGCCGCGGCGTTGACCTAATCTATCAATTTTTCCTGCTATCTAACGATTTTTAGAGTAGGGATGGTTGGAGTGTCCGAGCAAGGAGGGGAGCAAGGAGGAAATTCCTCCCAGCAGAATCCTTCTTATGGGAATTTACATGTAAAAACGGTAAAGCTGTAGTACGTGCTCTAAAAGGTTCCTAAAATTTTCACCATAGAGAGAGTAAGCAGCAAAAAGTTTGAATCAATTAATTTATCTTCTATGATGCAGCTCAAACATTTAAAAAAGATCTTTGTTGATGCCGAGATCGAATAATGGCATGTCGATTTTCACATTTCCAATGATTATTATTTCGAAAATTTACACCGCATTCTAATTTGACAAATCATGCCTCAAACGGTTCTCTAAAAGTCAGACACACAAAATAGTCAGCTTTTGAATGTGACGGAACATACTGAACGGAACTTCAAAAATTTGTTAGAAACCCAACCTTTTTGAAAGACAATCTATACTTATAGAAAAGTGCATGTGTACCTATCCTTGAAAGAAATTTAGCGAAATGGTTTGAAACGGTTTGTCGCAGTAATTTTGTTAGAGGTGTCAAATATATAAAAAACTATCTAGGGATTTTTACTTTATTGCGATAACTGCTTGAAAACATTTTGCCATGGCAATTTGAAAATGGAAAGAAGACTACAACCTTAGCTAGATCGTTTTTTAAAGTCAAAAATATTTAGTTACTATTTCTTTTGAAAAATTCTTCGATACTTTTTATTGATTTCCTTACACTTTAAATATCTTATGCAGAATTTGTAGGGTAAAGAGACTGGAAACTTACGTTATTTTGTGCATTCCGCTTTACGTTTAACCGTCAAATTCATACAAATCGGTGGCCTGATTTCTGAGGTTTCGACATTACTAATCCAATTAGATATGGATTGTTTATTACCCGCTTTTACAGAGATATTTTTTGAAAACATCATTTTTAGATTTTTAAATCAAAAAAATGACAAAATTACGTTCCTTCATTTTTATCGTCTTTTCTCGGTGCAAGTTTAATTTCACATCTTCGTATATATTCATAGGTCGCTTTTATCATCGAATCTATTTAGCAATTGTTATGAGTTTGAGAGAAGTTTCTTAAACTCTGAAAATTACAAATTTAGGACAAAAAGTATAAAGTGATGGGTAATTGGAAGTTAGATGTAAAAATAATTGCAGACGTTACTGAAAAGTTTTATTAAAATTCATTTTATAAGGGAAGGTTGAACTTGGTGTGGTAGAAGAAAGTGAAAAAATCTACGTAATTTTATGAATGAAGATAATGGTGAAATATTGTAATAAGACAACGAGTTTGAGAAGAATGGATCTTTGGAATAAAAACGGTATCTGATGACCAACGAACGCTTGATTGGACGATACTTAGGGAGACTGAATGGAAACTACGTACGGTAACCTAGGAAATGAGCTTCAAGGTAACGTATAATATACGTAGGCATGCGTATAGGTATATAAAAGGGTGGAAGCCGATGACTATCCCTAAAGCATTTCAATTTAATTAAAGTAATGAACGAACAGCAGCGTAATAAGATTTAAATATCTCTTGCTGGGTATACATGCGGTGGTTTTCATATAATTAATTGGTAAATTGATGCGAAAAGTAAAAGTTATTTTTTAATTTTCGAAGGACGCGTTTTGTTGAATAAGTGGATATTGATAAAAATGATAGCCCTTCAATTACAGGTAATGCTGATAATAACAGATGTAGAGTTTATTTCTGAAATTTACCACCTTGATTACAAATAATTTTTGACGATGCCTTTTTAAATAGTAATTGATTAAGTTAAGTCTCTTTTATTATTTCGATAAAATAAAATCAATTAATTACAGTTGTTTTCGGTTTTTAAATTTTACTCGTTTTTAGTCATAAATAAAGATGGACAAAATGCTTATTTTATTTTTAGGATTTAGAACAGTACCCTTTCTATGTTAGTTGCCGTGCCAGTAATATTTTAAATATTTTTATGTTTTCTCGTTTTAGAATTTGGAAATGAGCCAATCTTCAAAATTGCGTCAACACAATGCATGCTTTATACCTACAAGTTGCAATGTTTAGGTAAATTTTCACAACCAACAAGTATCGTAAGTTAAAGAAATTTAACCAACATTGTTTGCTGAAACTTTGTAATAATTACAATTCGTTAGGAATAGGGAAAATATTGACAACTTTCTAGATTAAATTATTTATACACGTGAAACATTTTAGTCATGTTGCCGTTACTAGATTGCTACTTTAATGTAAACTGCTGGGTGGATTCACGTAAACGTGTAGTACTTGTACAGCATCTTTTAAAATAACATCAGTATTTACGTCTAATCTTACTTATATAAACGATATGCAATTAACACGAAAACTCTTATTTGTACAAATATACACCAAGAGCAATATTTTAAAAATATGTATGTAGTTTGTCTATGCGATATTCTCTTAACATCCAACTCGATAGCTATTTGATTGTCCAAAATGTATTCACTTCTAGGTATAAGAAAATACATATAGTCGGAACCGCGAAAGTGGGCCATCATGTGATCATTTGTATTCGTCTGAATCAGTATCAATTTCTGAAGTCAAATGGCTATCAACTTACATTTATTTAAAAGCGGTATTGGAAAAGCAACATTGCCAATTCTATTTTATTTCCAAACATTTGGATTATTGTAGAATTTAGTGCTCAAAACTAACATGCTTTTATTTAATTAGTCGCTCATAAAATCATAATAATTGTAATATATGACATGCCTATAATTCAAGTTTCGTTGAAGAAGGAAATATATACGCATATTAAAAAATAGGAATTTGTAAATCCTTAAATACACAAAGATTGTATTGGTGTTTTACCTCTGTCAAATTTAACTTGGCAACGTCGCAGGCTCAACATATTTTGGAATGAAGATTGTCAAAATGAAAAAGCACAAATATGCATATTTTATATCTACAAATGTCACCAATTTGCATATTTTATATCAACAAATTTCAATAACCATGTTACACCGAACAAATTAAATTCTTTCGCATGACGTACTTATTAATAAGGAAAAAGTTCGTTTATCTTAATTGAAACGCGGCACCTCGTGAAATGCAAGTTAAGTTTATTTTTGTTTTTATAGATGTCACATTTAAAATGGATGTAAGTAATTACGAGTATAATATGACTCCCTAAACAGTTTGCACACAAATAGAATTGGCTCCTAATGACACCAGGGCCGGATTTAGTAAATACGGGCCTCTAGGCTCCACCTGAGGTGCGGGCCTGTGCTCGCGGTTTGGGGGTTTGGACTACCCAGCCTCCCCTCATGAAAGCCCCCCACCCCCGGTGAAATTTGAAACATTAGGTGCAAAATGATTATTTTTAAGGGAATTTACGCTAAATATTCTGTATTGTCTGGCCTGAAAAGTTGTTTGTACCCATATGGATGAGATAATTTAAGACATTAGACAACTTTAATATCGTTAATATATAACTCGGGTTATTTTAGGTAGAGATAAGTCACAAAAGCAAACATAACTTTAACACTTTAATGTACATTGGTAAGTCAACAAGAAAAGTACAAGTCAATATTAAGTACTTATGAATAAATCTTTAGCCATAAATTAAATGTACTGCATATCATGTTCATTTTAGTCACTCTTGCTGATTGGTTTCCGTCTAAGCTTCTCCGTAATGAAGGTGTTTATGGTGTTCTCATGGTTGACTTGTCTCAGAATGTCGTGTTCTATGCTAAGCAAGGCCAAAACGTTTAGCATGTCTTCTGACATAGAGGTCTGGAGTCTGTTCTTGATCAGCTTCAGCTTAGAGAATGATGTTTCTGCAGAGCAATTAGTCACTATCAAGGAAAGGTGCATTCTTAACGCCACTTTTACATTAGGAAAGCAATCTTTTACGTTGTTTTCCAACATAAGTTGATACATCTACCTTTCTTTACTAATGTGCTTTTCACTTTTCTCATATTCATTTTGAAACTGGTTAGAAAAATTTTGAATTGTAAAACTCCGTTGCTCAATTCTTCGTCTAGATCTTCGTTGTAGCTGTCTACTAACGTTTTGCTTGCTGTTAACACCTCATCATTAAAGAGCATGTCCAATTCGTTAAGGAACCCAAACCTCGTATCGATAAGTTCGTATGCTTGAAGCCTCTTTGTCAATGCACCTTCAAGTTCATCGATGACTGTAATGAAACTTTGGGTCCGGAATGTATCAGATGGCGTTAGGTCAACTTCCGGAGCTTGTACACAGTCAAGAGGAGCTAAACGTACATTTGTTTGCCGTTTACGTTTTGATTCAACTTCATATTTTAGACAGTCAGTTAATTTGATAGCTTTCTGCTCATACTCCTCGAAACTTTCCCGTTTACCTTGAATCAGACTTCTAAAAGATTTCAGCAATGATGCTGCTGTGTTCACGTCGATTCTAGGATTTTGTAAAGATTCACTAGTTTTATTTACTTGACCCAAAATATTGTCCTAAAAAACGGCATACAACCCTGTCTCCAACTTGTTCATTTTTCGAACTAAACCCAGAGCAGCCACTCTTGATATCCCTGAATCCTCCATGTCTTCTGAAATTTTCACCAGTGCCTGCTTTATTTCTTGATATTCTCGCAAAAGAGCTTTGGTAGCATCAGCTCGACATGACCATCGTGTTGTTGTCGTCCTTTTTGGTACAAGAACGTTTTGTTCAGTTCCTGCTCGTTTCAAGCACTCGGTTAGGGTCTGGTATCTGTTGGTTGAGGCAGTAAAATATACAAAAATTTCTTCCAAAAAATCGAAAAAACTTACAGCATTAAGACAACCAGCTGCAGCTTGTAGTACCAAATTCAATAAATGTCCACCACGAGGTATCCTAGCTGCTAAACTGTTTTCTTCTAGAACGAGCGCTTGCAACCCATTGTATTTTTCGCTCATTGCAGAGGCGTTGTCGTAAGACTGACCACGACAGTTTTTGATGTTCAGAATGTTCTTTCAAAAAGGTACACAGTCCATTAAACATGTCTGTTGCTGCCCTTGATTAGGCATGAATGTCAAAACTTTTCAACGGGTGTGAATTCTTCCAAGTACCTAAAGCCCAAGCTGAGTTGGTCAACAATACCTTCATCGGGTGTCGAATCTAGAGATATTGAGAAATATTTACACTTCTTGATTCGAGATATGATCTCATTAAACACTTGTTTTCATATTATGTTTACGACTTCCTCACATATTGTAGAAGATAAAGAGTTGGTGTGGCCACTTCCGCGGTTTTAATGTGTTTGAAGATGGCCTCTTAAAAACTCGTCATACTGTGCTTGGAGCTCTAAAATCCCCAGGTAGTTGCCATTTCGCGGTGATCCAAGGGTTTCGTTCTCCCCCCGAAACGCTAAACCCCTTTCACTTATAAACACTATTACACTTATCAACCTTTTAAGGACCTCCCGCCAGTACTTAGCTAGTTTTCCTCTTGATGAATAAGCTCTTGATCTATTTTACCAATTCTTTTGGTACGTCCTGCATAATCAATAACAGCATTTAAATGAACTTTAGACGTTTCATGCTCAATTAGACGTGCTGTAGCATTTTTCCAATCACAATATCCACCATGAGTTAACTGAGAGCATATTGTGGAGAAGAGTTTACAGACATAACAGTAAACATGACCATCGCTGGGATACAACCATAGCCAAGAGCGTTTGATGGTTTCGCCCTTTCGGGTTTTCCGTATAAAAAATTTGTATGACATTTCCTTACAAAACCCTTCTCGTAGCCTTTGCCCATATTGGACTGTATTACGGACTTCCGTCCAAATAGATCCGCGTCACAGTTTTGAAGCAAACCGGTGTCCATTTTAATACAACTGTTTATATCACTTGATGTAAGCACTGCCGGCCACTTTCCAATGTCCTTGTTCGAACAAGCACTTATTCTTGAAGCTGATTCAGGATCAAATTCAGCAGAATCTACGAGGGCTGTGGGAACCTCTTCGGGCATTTTTGGAACCTGAAAGTAAACAAGTTCAATCAAACAACAATTTAAAAAACATTGTATTTAAAAGTTATAAAAAGATTTAAATTAATTTTTTTCTGTATAATTTTGTACTGGAGCATTTTTTGCAAAAAAAACTATTTTTTGCATAATTTGACATAGAACATATTTAAAGTACTGAGCTTGTAACTGTTTTTATAGGTAACCAAGGGCCCACATAATTTATGATTTTCAAACAATTTCTAAACACACAATTTGCAAATATTAATTTTAAGGCTGAAGTTTAAACTTTACTTGAGGGTTCTACAAAACGTGTTTGCTATTTAATACAATTCCAAAGTACGATAGTAGTGATAGTTTGTAAAATAGGGCTGTCGGAAATTGTTACTGGTAATTGGCTCATTTACGTCGTCATTCATGACGACGTTGTTTTCTGCCATTTCTGAAACAGATGTTGATGGTGTTGCATTGCACTTTGTTATAAAGTCAGTCATGCGACGTGATTTGGCTAGGACCTCTTCATTCTTTTTCTCCTTTTCTATTGCCATCTTTCGTTTTGCACTGCCGCTTTTGAACACCTCTCTCGTTTTATGGCGATTGCTTTGTGTTTTATGACGGTCCATAGTAGAATCTTCCTAAAAAGAAATACTTGCATGTGTCTCGTAAATAAAAGACATTAGTTAGTTAATAGGCTTGGAAATATATTGGTTTCTTTAGTGGATACAATTATTTTTGTGGATTTATAAATGAAAATAAATGCGCAAGACGTTCACTCCAAATAAATGCAAAATACAAACTGAATTCAATTTTTATTTTCATTTATTTTATTTTTTTAAATTACCCAGAAAATACCCTGGCTAAAACATTCGTTTCATTCCTAGAAATTTATTTCCGCTCAGATATTGGTTTTTGATCTTTGAAATTCGAGAGAATTTAATTTAGAGTTGTGTTTTCCTTGAAATTAAGCAAGGAGGAAAAAAAAGGAAAGTGGAATATTGTTTACGATTGAATAGCATGTAATAACAGCAACAACAATAAAAGTTATATATTTCATTTTTCAAATAATGTTAGGCTTACATAGGAAACAATCAATCATGTAGGCCAAAGCGAGGACACGTCAATGAAGATGTAATTTTTTCAACTTTTTTAAAAATCAATTAACTTGTTTTTACATTTATTTTGATACTTTTGGAAAATAAACCTACTTGCAGTTGTCGAATTTATAAAAAAATTCCAAATTAATAAGGATCATGATCTATAGACATACACTATAACTCACTTTTCAATGAGAACATGAACAAGTAAAATTTTTGGAATTTTTCTCTGATAAATTATTATGGCTTAGGCTTATGTTACTATCATGAATGAATTTCTAGCTATCAGCTTTAGTGACTGATGATACCGAGTAGTTGAAGCAATGATATAAGGATAAGAAGGGAAGGCACGTTTCTCATTCCTATAACACGGAGAATTAGGCGGTTTGTACTGCAATCGTTTACAATCTAAATCGATCAGGTCAAGCAAATAGTAAATGGGTCGTTCACGAATGACACGTGTTTCTTAACCACAGCTTTCCAATTCGCATAATATTTGCTTTACATGATCGAGATCGATAGGGTCCTGAAACGTGATTGATCAATCACAGGTGACAGGTATTTTAGAATGACCCGGTCATTGTGAACGGGTCGATCATGGCTGACACATCGCTATCACGCAGGTGCAGCACCCACTGCCCGCTCCTCGCACCGGTGAGAGATACTTCAAACGCACGCCAACCCGCTGCTCTGCTCCCAATGTCACCATCATTACATTTACAAATATACTAGCCCTGTACATCACAATCATGGTCTTGTATCAAGTATGTACGTACAACGTACTATCTACGATAATAAAACATCACCAGTGAAATTATTTTGTAATTGTAAAATGTGGTGCGGCCCCCTTTGTGGTGCGAGCCCCGAGGCGCGCGCCTAGGTCGCCTATGCTTAAATCCGGCGCCGAATGACACTTCAAGTATAATTTGGATTTTAAAACAATTGCGTTAACGAATAATATGTTTTAAGATATATTTTTTACTTGAAGAATTTCTTAGATTACAATACATAGTTTTGAATACATCGTAGGGTATCAAAAAATGTACAGTGATGTATTGATATTAATGATTATAGAGTTCTTTAATTGCTGTCGCTTCCTGTTGACGTATCGACTTGTATTATTAACTCATCAACAGTCACATCTAGTGCTTCACGTAAGTACCCATTCCTTTATAAGCGTTTCAGTATGTTGAATACATTTTTGCCATGAAGCTTCGCTCCACATATCAAATACTTTGTCGTGGCTATCACCATCTCTTCCGATATGCTTATTACAATAACCCTTTCCATGTGTCCAAATCATCTCTATTACATTAAATTGACGCAGTACTTAATGACCATGGCTTCTTAGAAGCTCGTCTACTTTGTAACGCTTTTGCAGCTTGTGAGATTTAACCAAATATAATAATTCACGTTTAACATCTGCGTAGTATACTGAATGTTGTGTGTAAATAAACCATTAAATTTATCAGGTTTACATTACATTATCTAACACCATCAATAATGGTCCATCTAAATTGTTTATTAACTGCTCTGCGACCCACTGTAAAAAAGTATCTCCAGTTATTTCACCATGACAATCGCTACTGTTCGATTTGGAAGCCAACAGCAAAGAAGCACCTTCTACAAAACCTTCTCTAATGTTTATTGGAACACTGTCTGGAAGATCCAGTTTTAGTTTTCTTCCGGGATCTTCTTTTTCAAAGACTGCGCACAATTAGATTAGCCATCTGCAGTGATTTATTGCGATTAACTCTGGCACTAATTTGCAAAGTTGTCATCCCTCTCTCATAGGTATAGAGTTAATTAAAATACAATGTGTTATGTAAAAATGTTTACCTTACATGTGATTTTCCAATGCTCCACCCGAAGGTGCTACATTGACCAGGAAGCGAGTTTTTTTTACTTGGAAAATTTGGAATTTGCCGTACCATTGCTGTTCCAAGCAAGGTAGGTATCTTTAACGCGCGTGACAACACTCACACACGGGATCTCCATTTTACCTCTCATCCGAACGAGGGTGTATTTTTGTGAAAATGCTCGCCTAACATTTTTCAAGTGAACCGACCCTGTCGGGATTCGAACCTGGGACCTTGGGCGTAGTACTCACAATAAAAAAAAAGTTTATCTTCTGTACTGCCTGTACTGAAATTAAAGTATCCCCAGTTAGCTTTTCTTGTTTGAAATATGGCAATAAGTTCAACACCAAGTATTGAGCATGTGTCCTCAAGGTTGTACTTTTAGTTGGCATTTTGCGTATTGAGTTCTAATAAGAACAGTTTTTCATTAAACTGAGGATGAATACAGTGAAATAAATACTCCCTGTATGTTTGTTGTGGTTTGTTTAGTATTCTTCTTAATCTTTTTTGGGGATTAAACCACTCATAGTTTTTAAAATTATCTTTATTAACGTTTCGATCCATGACCTAGGATCGTTTTCAAAATAATAAAAACTTCAAGTTTGACATTTATGACATAAATTGAAGGTGACTTTGATTTATTGATGTTTGAAATATTTGGTTTGAGTACACTAAGCAAAAATTTTTAAAGTTTAAATGAATGATTGCCTTCAATTTGTGTTACGGCCTGGGACCGACTTTTTTTAGATAGCCAATACGCTTAATTAATTAATTAATTAATTAATTAATCAGCTGATTTCACGTTAAGCGTATTGGCTATGTAAAAAAAGTCGGTCCCAGGCCGTAACACAAATTGAAGGCAATCATTCATTTAAACTTTAAAAATTTTTGCTTAGTGTACTCAAACCAAATATTTCAAACATCAATAAATTAAAGTCACCTTAAATTTATGTCATAAATGTCAAACTTGAAGTTTTTATTATTTTGAAAACGATCCTAGGTCATGGATCGAAACGTTAATAAAGATAATTTTAAAAACTATGAGTGGTTTAATCCCCAAAGAAGATTAAGAAGAACAGTGAAATAAGTAAAAATGAGAAAGCGTGTTAAAGACTACGAAAGTAGGGTTATAGTATGACAAGTGAGGCTATATTATTATTACCTCCAAATTCAGAATACGACTCTAGCCAATTAAACGTCTGTATATATGAAACAAGTTTCGACGTATAATACTGATTTTACTTTATTTCTATGCAGTTAAAGCAATTACGTATGCGTATTATTAAAGTAACACGCATCATTTACTCGTTGTCTTTATGATACTCGTTAGGAAATTGGTACATCTTTGAATGTATACAGGGTGTTCCAAAAGTCATGGTCAAGGAGCGTAATAGAGGAGATCATTTCCTATCAAAATAACCACATACGTTGTTTTCCAATAGTTGATGATTTCAAAGTTACAACAGTTTTTGTCTTTTTTGGGAAAATCATGCAGATCTGCCTACTGTTGATTGGTAAAAGAAAAATTCTGAATGCATCTTAAAAATTCTTTTTGTGTTTGGGAGAGGAACGTTTCACCTTTATTAGATGACATCTACAAGGTTAATCAAAAGAAACAGATAGCTTTTGGTCATATTTTAGATTCTTTAAAAAAATTTACAGTTGTTTAACTCAAAAATACTCATATAAACTATTACTATCAAAAAGTGCATACCTATTCAGCAAACTTCTTTGGTATATGCTCTTTCCAAAAAGTTACAACTTGTAGATATAAGTTGAACAACTAAGTAAATTTTGGGTTTAGTCTTAAAAACGGCACCATTATAAAATAAATTCACTAATAAGCTAACTTACATTATTAGTTAAGAATGAGGTTGCAATGTTAAAACATATGTTTACAGCAAATGCCCCAATATTCTACCGCCTGTTCTAATGCACCGACATCTTCTCAAAGATTACGTTTTAAAAATCGGGAAGCACGACCATCTGCTCTTACGTTTCAACGGCTTCACGTATTGTTTCTCGAACATCCCGTTCGTTGCTTATTTCCGTTACGTAGATAATTGCCGTAAGGTATCCCCAGAGAAAATAATCTAGTGGATGGAGGTCTGGTGAATGTGGTGATCAGTGAATAGTGCCTTCTCGCTGCATTCAGCGATTTGGAAATTCAACATTTAAGCGATACCTTACATCTCGAGCATTGTGTGCTGAAGCGCCGTCGTTTGGCAACCACACTGTTTGCCTAATGTCAGGCACATCATCCAGCAAATCTGTCAATTCGTGCTGAAGAAATTGAGGATAATGTTGCGCATTAAGATTGGCTAGAAATTCAAATGTTCCGACCAATGCTCCAGCAACTATACTTGTTCACAGATTAACACCGAATCGATGTTGAAAGCGATCCTGCCATATACATCTTTGATTTTTCACTTGCCCACGAGTGCAAATTATGAGAATTAAATACGCCTACCCGGAGAACGTACGATTCATCAGTCCACAGGATTCTTTAAAAAAAACCGTGTATCTCCACGGTGTCTATGGGGCAATTTCCCATCAAAATGTCACTCTCTTCGGATAATCCGCATGTGAAAGAGCTTGCACGCGCTGAACATGGTAAGGATACAAGTTGTTTCTGCGCAACATTTGTTATACCGTAGTTTGCGCAATTCCGTATTGTATGGCAATAACCTTAGCACCCGTAGATTCATTTAACACTATTGCAGTACTTCATCTTCTCCTTCAATTCTGGGTCTTCCTTCGTGATGTCGTAAAACACCAGGTCTTTCACCCTGAAGGTATGCGTGATGCACTCTTTCGAACACCCTGTGATCGGGAAAACATCCTCGGTTGAGATAACGAACCCTGTATTCCCTTGCAGCTTTTCGACTATTACCATTACAGAGTCCATAAACAAAATGCATTTCAGCGTATTCACGATTAGTGTAGGGTATTTTGTGAATGTAAAATTACAATAACAACAAGATTAACAATAAACTGCAAACAACAACAAACAATGAAACGAAAACTAACAATAAAATTAGTCTATCACGCTCCTTCGTTTAAACCATGACTTTTGAAACACCCTGTATACTAGATTTAAGTGATAGTCACGTAATTGTCTTCTTTAGTGGTTCCGACTATAGCTCGAAAACGTATTCGCAGCATACATGAAAGATTACATTTTTTATAGTCTCAATTTTCTACTTTACAAAGGGCTCTTTTTACCAAGCTTCATCTCCATAGAACACAAGGTTTGACTCTATTGAAAAGTAGGTTGAAACCAAAATTGTTAATAATTGCTTTATCTTGCAACTAATCAGAATGGCTCTGACATTACTGTCACTCAGTTGTGGCAGCAAGAGAATATTAATGTGTCTGGGTATGTAACTGCATTTCCTAGGCTTAAACTGATTGCAACGGTAAAGATGGTTCCGTTTAGACTACCCATACTATAGCCCTCAGAGTTTACCGCCGAGGGTTCCTGTATGAGGCCAGTGTTCTGATTTGTGCTCAGATATCTGCATAAAGTTCCTGCAGCGGTCTGGCAGTGTTGCAATTTTACCTGGATAATATTAATTCCAGCCATCGCGACTGCCGAGGACTAACTTTTAATCACTACTGGTTGGACTACCCGGTGATGCCTAGCTACATTCCTCCGCCAGTCACTCCACTAGAAGTGGGTCGGAGGCTTCTATTTCCATCCGACTTCATTACGCTGTTGATGGTGAGACTACAAACGCCTCTTGAAGTTGCCGCTGGAACGGAGATCGTTGCTGGCGTTCAGAAGGCGTAAGTTGCTGCTACTGTTGCTTAGTAGTCGTTTCAACTGCTTCTGAAATAGGTTTGGGGAGATGAACTTGTAGTACAGCTTGCCTCTCTTACTTACTAATGCCCCTCGCCTTTTCTCAACGCCAAAGATTACCAGCCTTCCTTGAGGTTTGTATCTTATGGCCGCGTGGAAGACGGAGCACCTGGATGTGTCAGTCCAGAAATTTTGCTTCCGCATGCGCTTTGGCACGATCTGTATGTCCTCCGAAAGACCTGAACGACTGCAAACTGTGCGGCTTTCCACAGTGGTGGAAGGTTGCCAGCCGCTTCTGTTAGCCATTCTATGGAGTGGTGGTCCTCACACCGATAGATCTCGCCCACCTCCTAAGGTTAGTGGAGCACTGTTGTTGGGAAGGGAGAATAGATGTTCGTGCAACACCTTTTTGATATTTAATTGCAATTCATCAGCTTGAGCCGTGGTAATTTTAACCCAAGGGTTGTTCCTTTCGATATCATGGCTGCTTGAAACGTAACGCCTGCCTCTCCGTAGTTGTCACCGACAGTTAGAGTGGTATTACTTTTATATTACCTTTCCGTGATCTGCCTTGTGAAGGGATATCATCTGACCTGGTCCTTTTCTTGCACTTCCCGGTCTTGGTTACTACGTGTCTTTGCTAGGATGTGGTAGATTTGGAGGTGGAAGGTGTTTGACGAACAGCCAACTATGCCGAGAATTGGATGGACACTGGGTCAGTGTTTTCCCCGGTAACAAGTTGGCCTCGCTAGACGAGCCTTTCTCATCTGTTCAGCTTTATTGATGTGCTTCTTCAGTGGGCGCTATGGCTACAGTTCTGGTGATACCTGCAACATAACTTAAGGGGTTTCCGAGTATGTACCCTTTGATTTGGAAACTTCATTAACGTTTGAATCCATGATAGAAAAAAAACATTCATCTTCCTAACTCCTTACCCATCACGGATCTGAAGCTGGGACACCAAAGACGACACCAAGGCTATCAGAAAAATATAGCTCCGAAAAATGCAAACAACGAGGAATCCTGCATATCACTTTGTAACAGCACACATGTAGAATGGGCTGCTCGCCCGCAGTACCGGCTGTATGCCCCCACTCTCCAAAAGTTCACCCAATCGGCAGTCTGACACGACGACTCAGTTGATTGATCGAGATAAGTTAATTTAGACCTCCAGTCTAGGTGAAATCAAAGTCAAAGCGGTGTTGTTGCCTGACCTTGGAACTTCCGTCTCAGGTGTGGCTCAACTACCAGGATCCCGTTATCCTACTTGCCCAGGTTGCCCGGCATGGCAGAACACGAGGCGGCCTTACCTTGTGCAATCCACTACTAACCCAGATAGCAGTAGGATTTTGGTGGTTTGATTCGCGATATCGGATTAGTCTAATCATCATCTTGGAGGGTTTATGCCGCACTGATGTACACTCGTTCCCTGGTATGTTTTGGATCTCCACGAGTCCTAGACGTGCTAGAACGATTGCGCGTACGGTGATACTGGGCCTCCCCTATTCGCCGTTTGGGGACGCACCCCAAGGGTAACCACCGCGTGAAGGCGTCGTAATAGTTTTTCTATTGCTATTATTAGTTTGACGAATGCAATATGCTATATATTTTTCTTTCTAATATGGAAATAAGTCATATGATAGTTGAGCAGAATTAGCGTGTTTGGGCTCACTATATTGTTTCAAATCCGTGTTACATTTCAACCTCATTGATAGGTTTTAAAGGTACAATTTGACGGATATATGAACGGTTGTAAATTACATCATTGTGCTAAAATGCGGTACAGATCGAACGAATAATTAACATTATATCCTACTAAACAGCATATTATTACGAGTACAAACCGCAATGAAACACAATAAAGTACTTACAGTTCTAATTTTGATACCAATATAGTTCTTTCAGAAAACTTTCACGGAGAGGGATATGTGTCTATCAGTAGATTCCGATACACGCCTTCTGTAGAGGAGACCTAAGAATATATAGAAAAAAGGTAAAGGAAGAAAGGGTAAGGTAGAGGTTTTCTTCCGCACCACTCGTTAAAGCGAACTCGCAGTTTTAAGGCACCAGTAAGTGTCTACTGCATTGTCAAGAAAACTATTGTATTCTCCAATAAATGCAAAAAGTAAATTCCCATTATCTTACAACTGCCACGCAGTTGTTGCAAGCCTTACACCATGCCCAACAGCAAGTCACATACATGTTCAGAAAAGGCGCTTAAAGTGAACATTAGGCTACGATGAATCTATATTAAGAAATCGGTTAGTAAAAGGGATTTGATACGCATCAAAATGACACTTCGCATATATATTTTATCTGTGATTAACTATTACAATTATTCGTGATCTTCATCTCGGAAAATGGCAATTTTTCTTTTGGAATAATCAGTGTTTGGGCTCTTTTTTCAGTGGGTGTTTTATTCGGAGTGCAATTCTGCGCAAAAATCCTCTCCGCGAGGTTTTGGGTTAGGTAATGTTGATTGCGGAAACTTCAACGATTGCTAGCTTTATGCAATTTATCTCAAAATAGGTAACGACCAGGGCCATATTCCTATGCTGGACAAGTTTGCTTGGTTTAATGTCGTACGCTGCAGTTTAAACGATCAACAGACGACGCTGGGAATCACGGTTACGGAGTGATCTATTGTGGATCAGAAGACGTGGTGCTTAGTAGAGAAATGGGCTAACCGATAAGAAAAGATCTTGTATATTTTTCTTTCTATATTTTTTAAGTGTCAAGTAAACATAATTACGAAACAACTCATCGTATCAAAAAATATAAATCTCGGTTTCTTGTGAATTCACGATTATCCTATGGAAGTATTGTGCCTTTCGCACTGGGCGCATATGTCAAAACATTGTATCGTATAGGAAAAAAAACATACTCCTAGAAGGATTTACAAGTTATGAGGATTAAACCACATCATTTCGAAGCGGTATATGAACCTAATATAATGGGACGCGAATATAGAAAATTTTTAAAATGAGATATACTTAGAGGTTAGAACAAGTAACTAATTACTATAGATTAAGCAAATAGCTATTGGAAAATAGTATGTGAAAATCTGTAACGTGTAAGAAATATATATAATGTATTATATAATAAATAGATGAGTAAAAAGCAAAAATCGAAAAGTTGACACGACTGTATTTTCCAACGACTTGAAGATGAATCAAATTTTTGATCCAGTGTTTATAGGTGCGGTGAGACGTGTTTTTTGTTTCAATATGATCTTATCTAAACTGCAGTCAATATATTTGAAGATTATAACCTTTCACAGGAACAAGCTTGGTTTTGTGCATGTAGGTCTGTTGGATTTCTAAATCACTAACGATAAATCAACATTGTTCATCATTAGGTCTTCAGTCCTGGAACTGGTTAGACGCGTACCATCCTTGTTTCCTATTCTGAACTAACCTAAACATTTCCCTGAAATTTGCACAGTCTGCATTTATCACTATCTGATCTAGGTCTACATCTATCTCCTATTTCCTATCTCTGCTTGTAATATATCCCATACTATTCCCCAAAAATGCCTTAGAATGTATTCTGCCCTTCTATTTCTCATATTTTTTTCCACAGATATCCTTGTTCCCCTACATTTCGATAGCCTATTTGTTATTAACTTTGTCTGTCCATGATATCATCCTAATACATCTCAAGCACAGCATTCCAAAAGGCTGCTACCGTTTTTCTGTCTGCTTTTCCTACTGTCCGTATTTCATAGGCTGTGCTTCACACTTATGCTTTCAACAATTTTCTGCTTGTGTCTATGTTTGTTGTCTTTCATCATAAACGCTGTTTTTTCTTGTTGGATGCAGTTCGGTCCTCTTCTATTGTTTTACAATTTTATACCCTTTTTCTCCGACATGCAGTGGTTGTGAAGGGGGGTAAGCAGCCTGCCAAGTTTCCCCAGCACTTGAACATTTACCGATTTAATATTTTTTCCAATATATCTTTTTGCACGGTCATCATTCAGATATTTCACAACAAATACCAGTAGTTGTTTATAATAATCATCAGATTTATCTGCACTTATTTTTTCGTCAGTAGGTTTTCCGTTTCAAAACTGGTTGGACACGTACCTGCACTTACTTATATTCGGAGCTAGCCTTCTCAGTTCCCTGAAATCTCACACAGCATATATACAGCCCGGTTCCCCTTCTATTGTTTTCTAATTTTATGCCCTGTTTCACCGAGATTCCGTGGAGGGGATTAAGCAACCTGTGGCTGCCAAGATCCCCCAACACTTAGACATTTGCCGAATTAATAGTTTTCCAGTAAATCCTTTCGCACAATTAACATTATTCGAGAATATTGACTAACCAATACTTGTAGTTGCTTATGATAATGATCATGTTTAAGTACAGTTACTTTTTTCGTCATTAATTTATCTATCTTGGGACTGGTTGGATGCGTACCTCCATTGTTTTCTTTTCTGAGCTAGCCCACACATTTCCCTGAAATTCCTACAGCTTACATCATTTACTATCTGTGTGCACTAGTCTAATGTAGGTCGTCTACCTTTACAACATTGTTATTATAAAAACAAGTTGAAAATGCAAGGCATTGTCGCAACGAACTTCCAAATGTAGACTTACTTTAAAACAAATTAAAGAAATTAAAATTATTATGTTGTAATAATTATAAGTATTCAGATAAAAACGAAAATTTATAAACAAGAGACATTTTAATATATTTTATTTTATTGAATAAATATTTTAAAAGCCATATATTAGTTCTCATCAATAAGATAAGAATTTTTTTTTTTTATATGAATCTAATTATTTTCGGTAATCAAAATTTAAGTTTAAACAATGTCTATAATATTGGAATAATTGGCATGAAATGCCATAAATTGTTCAAATATGTGTCGCATATTGATTTTAAACTTATTTAAAATTTTAATTATCCCTGTGGATTTTCCCGGGGGCTCGGCGTCCCCGTGGCCCGATTTTAACTGACATCAAAACTTAAGCTCTGGACACCGAGCTGAATCGATTGATGTATCACACATTGATGTCCGACCATTAAAAAGGCCTCGGACACACAGACAGACAGACACACAGACAAATAGATCTCATAAACGAACGAAGTTCGTTGAAAAAGGTGTGGACTAATAGAAGGAATTCGAGAGTAGCATCCAAAATTGTGCTGATAATGGATCTTGTACCAAGAATTCCAAATTCACAATGCTACCATCTGGTAACTGACGTTTCTATCCTAAGGTTTGACATTTGATTGGTGTTCTGCTGTATAGTCCTAATTTAGCACCCAATGACTTTTTTTATTCTCGTATATAAAGAATAAATTGCGAGGACGTTTTTTGACACTTGAAAAAGCTAATGCGGCCAAAATGCATATTTTGGAGGTGCCTCGATCGGAATTAAAATTGGTTCAAACGCATGCATTGATCTTCATGGAGAATATTTTGAAAAACAATAGCAACCACTTTTGTTGATAAATAATTGTATTTGATCTCCCAAAGTATAAAATGCAACCATCGTGGCAGTTTTTGGCCGATAAGTGTACAACAGTGCAATGTTATAATTACTTTTTTACGTTTGTATATATTTTCTAAAGTTTGTTATTTTGAAGAGAACTTGTACATCGGAGTTGAACCAGAAACGACAAAATTTTTCTAACGCTTTAATCGATAATGGCCTTCAACACTACTTTCGACTACGCTATTTAAAGCGAAGGAAACTATTTGGAAGATTACAATATTTAATTTTCAGTATCTTAATAATAAAGTTTTCTTATTAAATATCTGTACTTTGAGCGTGAGAGTGAAAAATTTGAAATTAGAGGATACTGGTGTCTTGCTTACTTATAACGGGAAAGGAAATGAATGGAGCTAGTGTATGCGCGCGGATTGCAAATCTAAAACGTACGTCAATGGCTTTTGTATAACACCCTACATATGTCGATGAATCACTTGTCCTGCGTTACTTGTGGCCCTCGTAACTTGGAAGCTCTTGAAATTTAAAACGTATTCCAGAATGTACAAACATTAGCTCCTATATCGAATTTTTGTCGTTGCTATTGGTCACTATACTTTGCAGTCTGTAGCTTTCTCCACGCCTTTTAAATTTTTAAGTTTAAATCGACGATGTTACTGGCGAATTTGTTACAAACAGGATCCCATGCCAAGCAAGGCCCTAATAATTTATTATACCAGAGGGTAGCTTCGCTAGTAGGAAATCTATATGAGGGTGAATCTCCCACTCAGGTTTTCCCAGTGACTAATTCCTGATATGAAGGGAGATTAATGGTATCTAGGCATAATCAGAGTTTTGTGTACGTTTGTTTGCATATCGATTCTCAAAAATAGTACAGGAATTATTGTAGTATGTATGTATTTATATATAATTGAAACTTAACGTATACGTATAAAATAGAAACCGTGTTTCCATTTAAGTTTGCGTTTGTAAAGAAATGCCCAAAGTATAACCCTTTCTTTATACTTTTCGAAGTACAGACTGCGTTAAATAAATAAGATGGTATAGTATTATACCTAGAACGCAGAAGTTTATCGTGGGTTTATTCAAGCGAGTAACATTAAATTAGCATTTTTCTAATATAACTAAGGGTGTTCCGCATAGAAAATGACGGCTATAACTTTTATAAATCCATAAAAATCCGTATATTCCAAGCATCTCCAAAATAACACAGTAATTTAAGCAAAGCCGCCTCGTCGAAACATGATACGAACTACACAGCCTAGAACTGGAGTAGCTCTCTGCACTTTCATATCCCGGTCAAACTCCATTGTTATTCATCCAAATAAACTTGGCAACGTTGGGCTATAATAACAGTGGCAGCGCTGCTGCGTATTGATCTCCACCCGCATTTTATGGGTAGTAGGGGAAATTTATCATCGGTCACATACGAATTCACACGATTTTCCTCCTCATGGTTCGCCTTTCTAATGACTAGTAGTGAAACTTTTGAATGCCGGTACGTTCGGGGCTAAAAATTATGGATTGGTTTCTTGGAATGGCGCAGGTATAACAACTGGAAAATATTGAGTTAGCGGGGATTTTCGTTTCGTATTACAAAAGCTGTAATAATGCTTATTTAGGGTAAACATATTTCTTTCAAATTTTGCTAGTGGGTTTTTGTTGATGTTAATTTAATGTGCCAGCGATTGAATAATACAATACATTGAGTTGGGATTGGTTCTAATTTCTCCTAATGAATATGTGATAAGGTTTACTCGTCAATGTCATTTTAATATTAATAGTCATCTGACTGGTGACTTGGTCAACTATACATAGATACGGAAATCAATTTTTGGGTCACCTTCAGTTCGCTTAATGTTTGAATTTATACGTTGTTTGTTACACTTCGTGCAAGCTTTCGTACTTCGTCCACGTAACATTTATAGAATAAAGTAAACAATTACAAATCGCATTACGTCATAACTTATAAATTTGGGTATATTACGTAACTTATTAATCAAGTGAATTTTATTAATTAGTTCTAAGCACGTTTCAGGCTATCGATTTTTATCACAAATTATTTTTAAATGTCAGCACCTGCCTGCGGGTGAGGTTTAGAAACAGTCCGCGATTACTAACTATACGGGAGAATTAGTGCCGTTAAACAAAACGGGGCGAAATAGTGGATGGGTGAATCCAAATTTTAAAATTGATTGTAAAACTCTTGGAATCTTTGCTAATAAGTTTGTAGAACAAAAAGTTTCCATGGGTTTTTTTTTAGAGACATAAATAAATGTTTATATCAGAGAAAGGTTTATTTAGGTATTTAACTTTGGACTGGAAACTCGAATACGATTTTTATATATTTTATTACTAATGTGACATAAATAATATAACCATTCTTAATTAGGAATTATTAGCATGCAAGCTATGCATGCATGAAAGTTATTAAAAGACCCTCCAACTGATACCATTTTTCGGATGTTTTGACTGGATACGAAAGTTGCCTCCGAAAAAACGTAGTTGCTATCATTTAGTGTGAATTAACCCTTGGATGCATGACTGTCAGACACTACACATTTACATAACGTGGGTCAAAAAGAGCCACAGTTATCTATTGACATGTTTGTACTTTAACTGAATAATTATGGCTTTAAGTTGTTTTAAGAGGTTTTTTATTTACAAATAGTACATAATAATTAATTATTATTTACACACTTTGTACGTGTATATACTGAGTGGTCCTTGCATATAATATTACTGCAATTATTGCATACGCGATCGCATTATCTATCCTTTCATGCGGGACATAAGGAACATTGTTTCCTTGTTGCTGGTTTCTTTGGTGCTGTTTCTAATTTTTTTCTCAACTTGAATAAATTTTCTAACTGCATCTATGACAGGTTTTTTCGATCGATTTTTCATAAATGGTAGAATAAGCGGCATTCACCAACTCTTAGATATAATCTTCGTCGGTCTGACCTTTCGCTTTTGTAGTCTTTATTTTTGTTTTGAACAAAATATAGGCATTATGAGCTCCAACGTCTATTATGTTGCTCCATGTGACATAAGGCCATCTCTTTGTGTGTAATTTGATATTTTTTGATTCATCACATCCTCACCGCCTTTTGTTTCATTATAAAATTGAATTATTTCTGGTTTTTTCTTCGTCGTATTATCCACTTCATTGTCCTGGTGCATTGTGCTCAGCAGAATGACTGATTTATTTCTCTTTGGGACATAACTCACAAGAGCTATGTTTTGAATAAAACCAAAAATAGATGATAATATTTCTCTGTTCCTATCGGGTAATATCTCTGCAGGAATATCTCTGTTGGTTCTTCTTATAGTGCCCATAGCGGTTACTCCAATAGATAAAAGTTTTTCGTATAATTCGACGCTGTTAAAAAATTATTTAATGTTAAATTCCTTGATGTATTTTGAATTAAACGTACAAGAGACTGACTGTACAACATGCATTCCCAAATTGCGTTGTACTTCGGCACCAGGTTGCTTTCCAATATATATCTCCATCGATGGCATATCCAGTCTCTGCTTCACACAACCAAAATATTTTTATACCATATTTCGCCTGTCTGTTTAGTGTGTATTGTGTAAAACCGCATCTTCTTCTAAATTCTACTAATTATTCATCAATTGTGACAAATTCTTTTGGCACCATTACAATCCTATATTGCTGCAGGAATAGATTCCAAATATGGCTTACAGGAGCTAAATTGTCCACTTCTTACCGATAAGCCCGAGTTCTCTTATCGTCGAATCTCAAAAATAGTTTTATATTTTCAAATGATTAACGGACATGGCTGCTATGTCGTTTGGATTAGACTGTTTATCAAGAAAAAGTTCTCGTACTGGTACATTCCAAGTTTTTTCCACTCCAGCCATGAGTAGAATTCCGATAAACGCCTCCATTTCTTCTTTATTGGTTGCATACCAAACTTTCTTTCGATGCAGGTATGTGCGAGAAGATTCTCTATTAGTACAAACAATCATTTCTTCGATCATGTCATTAGTTTAATCTTTCTCCAAGCATTTTTTTCTGTGAAAATTTCGCCTTGTTTTGAAGGACCAGGCGTAAAACGAATGACATTTTAAGAACGGGCTTTTCTTGGTTTTCTATCAGGCATCTTCATCCATTTCATTGCACTTTTTTGCTGTATGTATTTATCGCGTCGCCGTGGATCAATGTAGTAAGCGTAAGACTACGGATCCCAAGGTCCTGGGTTCAAATCCCGACACGGCCGACTGCTTGACAAATGACAGGTGAGCATTTTTCACAAAAATTACGCCCTCGTTCGGATGAGAGTTTAAATGGAGGTCCCGTGTGTGAGTGTTGTCACGCACGTTAAAGATCCCTACCTTGTCTGGAACGGCAAGGGTTCGGCAAAATTCTAAATTTCTAGGCAACAAAAAACTCGCCTCCTGGCCAATGTAGTACCTTCTGGTGGAGCATTGGAAATATAAATGCACTGTATGTATTTATCATGTTGCCGCTCAAATCGAATATTTCGTCAGTGCGTTGATCACTGTCACTTTCACTGCTACTAAATTGTACATTAGTTAATGTATTTTCTCTATCATCGCTTTTATGATGCAAATCATCGCTGCTGGATTCTCCATCTTCTGATTCAGCTTCGTTGTATCACTGTAGCACTGTCTCTTCAAAATCGAAATCGGTCGCGCTTGTACAGTTCATTTATAACTTGTTGATGCCATTTTATTACATACAAGGATAAATTATTTGCACATCTAACTAACAACAATCTAAATGTATACTGATAAATTACAGAAGTACAGATATATTTACAATAATACTGTTAATTGATGCCAGGAGGGGATATATGGACCTGTGCAAGCAGGTAGGTACAATTCATCTGTCTTAATTAGTATGCTGGATTTTCTATTTATCATAACAATTTCTACATTATTTAAATTCACTATACAATATGCCAGAACAGGATAATTTAATACTCATTATGCAAATTCTTAAAGATATTTGAGTGTTTTTCAATGCGGGTCAAAAAGACCCACCCTATATAAAAGGCGCAAAATTTCTTTTATGTTTATTTCTCAGAAGAACTATATTTTATTGAAAACTGAGAACGCTTACAAGTTATTAACAAATAAGCAAACAAGGCATACATAAAATATCAAATATATAAAATTAAAATTTTTAAAAATATGGAGGTTTAAAATAGCACCTGGGTCAAAACCCACGCTATGCATCCTAGGGTTAAAGCAAGCTTCAACAATATATTAAAATATGTATTTACATGTCCAAAAGTGTATTCTAATATAGTTTCAATCAAAATACAAAATAAACCAAACGAAACCATATATGCACTTAAAAACACCCCGGGTATTAATTATTTATCTACAACGGTGAAAGGTGTAAGCAGAAACTCTAAAAGCCACTGGACAAACAGTAACAGAACGTCTCTTCCAACTTGTAAGCTATATGCATGAGACAGGCGAGATACCCACAGATTTCAAACGTAACATCATAGTCACTATAACAAAAAGAGATGTCAACATTTTTGAACAATAAACTTGACAGCACACGTGTCAAAAATATTAACTACAATTTGTACAGACGGATGGAAAAACGGACTGAAAAAATACTAAGAGAAGTGAGTTTGGGTTTAGGCGAAACAAGGGCATACGGGATGCTATTTTAGGTCTGAGAGTGATAATGGAGAAAACAATAGAAAAAGGAGAACGCGTTTATAGGGTTCGTAGATCTGGAAAAACATTCAACAAAGTAAAATGCAAAAAAATGCTCCAAACAAAAATATTGGAATGAGTTTTAGGGATAGACGTATAGTACGTAGCTTATTCAAAGAGCAAACAGCGGTAATAAAATTAGAGCAAGAACGTAGAGAAGTAAATATCAGGAAAGGAGTGAGACAGGAATGTGCCCTATCCCCGTTAATTTTTAACTTGTCCATCGAAAATGCAATAAATACTGTCAAATGCAGGAAGACATTTGGAATTATTATACAGTGAGAGAAGATTGATATGCTTAGATTTGCATATGATATAGCAGTATTGGCATCCAGCAAGCAAGAGTAGAAGCAACTCTTAGTAAAATGGAAACAGTTCTAACAAAGATACGGTTTGAAAATTAACAAAAATAAAACTAAAGTACTAGTATGTAAAGCAAATGAAAATAAAATAAAAGCTAGAATACAAATAGGAAACGAGAACTTACAAGAGGTTAAGGATTTCTGCTATCCAGGAAGCCAAATAACGCACGATCAGAAAAGTACTAAAGATATAAAACAAAGATTAACATAAGGCTGTGCTGCATGTAACAAGAAAAAGTAATGACTATGTTCAAAGTCGACAAACAGAAACAAGGAAAAGATTGCTGATTGCTGAAAGCATGTGTGGAGCACAGCATTGTACGGCTGTGAAACTTGGTCAATAGGAGAAGCGAACAGAAAAAAGATAGAAGCCTTTGAAATGTGGTGCTATAGACGTATGATGACGATATCGGACATGCAGTCATGATGTATTGAAAGAACAAGTAACAGATAATAGCACGCGAGATTGTAGATTAAACATTTCTTTACATTATACGTGATTATCATTTTAGCCACAGAATTGCCGAGGACAAAACCGAAGGCAAAAAGCTAACGACTCATATTTGTCGCTTTTGTAACCGTAAATGAACTAATGACTAATGACAATTTTATGAGATTGCGTATCTATTTCTTCATTGATTTGTCGAAGAATTACACGTTTATAAAACAATTCTTTCTTAGTTTCTTTTAGACGTCAGGACGTTTGGTTGCAGAAATAGGTACAGTCCATCATGTTCATTTTTATTTTTTAAGTAGATTTTGTTTGAAAAGATTGATCCCTACGAGGAATTTTGGTGGCCTTGGCAGCCGGTTTATCTTCGTCAGACACGATTATGTCTTCCTGCTTTTCTATTAGCGTTTGAGGCTGTTCCATTATGAATTTAAATCAGTTCTTATTCTGGTTGAATCAAATTATTGTTATTTTTGCTTCTGCCTGCTGAATTTTGTACTTCAAATTCTGCTCACGATCGCTTTCGTTATCTTTGTAAATTCTAACATAGTCATCTACTTATACATTCATAATTTTATCTATTACCTCTTAAATCCGCTTATCGTCAATATATCATTTTTCGATATCTTTCTATAACCAAATAATTTTTTAGGTGATATTTCACAAAACTATATAGATTAGCTTACTGGAAATTTCAAAACATCAAGTTTTAATGACTAGCCTAGTTACAAGTGTAAATACTTAAGTAACGTACATTTTACTATGAAGAGGCCTCCATAACGCATATAATAAGAATGTCTTGCGTAAATAACCACGTGAATGTCAAGTATGGCACACTAAAAGAAGCTACTGATTACTAAACCATCAATGCGATTAAGTAAACAATTTTCAACGAATTTTATCGTTCCTCGTTAATTTTACGACTTTTAGTATTTTGATTTAGAACCAGCGGATCACTCACACATAAGCACGAAATTACGAGTTAATTTGAGAAAGAATGAGGAAGAAATCAAGGAGGCTTTTTAGTAACACGATTAAAGAGCTTTTAGGCTTACATTTAAAGAAAATGGCGACTGCAGTAAAAACATATTTGAGCTACTGCAGCAAAGTCACGTATTTACTTAGTAACTTCCTCGGTAACACTATTTTGGCCCAATACAACTCTCTGATTAATTTGGCGGGCGAGTTTGCACAATCAGAACTAATGTTGCACATCTTCCCCGGACGATACTCCTATCAACAGCAGGTGAAACGTCTTCATCGTTAGTGTCTATATTACACAGTTAACACCTGGATTATCTTTTTATTTTTCCCTTTAGTTTTCAAAGTCGTTTATTTTAAAAGAGATACTTGTACATGTTTGCTGGTTAGTGTTTTCATCTTTAATTATTGAATTCTGAATCATTTTTACACAGTTCGAGCCGAAGATGAATCTAAAATTTTAAAAATTATAAGACTTAGTTGAGGAAGCTTTGCCTTCGACTCTGAAGAACTATTGGAAAGATTGCGGTTTCATCTTTTCTTTTTACCGTTAATGGTCTCAAAAGTTCCTTATTTGTTTAAGATCCATTATTACTTGTCAAAAATGGGTATCGGCATATGTAGTTCTAAACATTTTCTTCAAAAAAGAGACAGCTGTCAGTTATCCTTCTGTAAGAGATTCTATTAATAATATAATTATAAAATAAATTCGAATGACGGTAAACTCTGCAGCATGGACCAAATCTGTAGAGCTAATCGCACGTTATTTCGGCAATACTTGGATTATATTGCTTGTACATAAAATTAATAACAATGTTGCTATAGTCGGGACCGGTTAAGCTGGTATGTGATTCACAACCTTAAGATCGTTTGAATTAAAACACAGTGAACATATTTCTAGCATTCTAGATTAGTTCATTTAGTTATTATTCACAGATAAGATGGACATTTACCTCTTAATGTGTTCAATCAATCCTTTTAGTGTGGAAAACCTGTCTAATTTACAATAATTTAGTTGAAATCCGTACAAACAAACAATAATAAAGCAATAATCGTTTAAAATATAAAGTTACAGTTCACAGTAAATTATAGGTCAGGTAAATATTAGATATGTCTTTACACTGCTTTTTGTAATATTTAGCAGACGTTCTTTTTCTATCCATCTTGTTCTAACGTGGAGTAGATACATACGAGTACATAAACAAGGACACACATTTTATTTGAGATTTCTCATAGTGTACCGCAGTAAATCTTACGCCAGCTAAACCGGTTTCGACTATAAATAAAACATCAAAACGTAAATGTAGAAATGTGGCAACAGTAATTAACAGTATTTACTCCAGCAAATAAGAAAATGTAAACAATTTCTATCATAAAGTATTAAACCATTATACAATAATCTTATAATTTCGAGACAACTTCACCGTTGATATAATTGATGTAAATAAAATTAAAAAATCAATTAATACGAGTTCAAGTACAATAGCAAGTAAGAAGAGGAAGGAAAGGTAATAGAAGAAGAGGAGATAATAGACGAAATGAAACAGTACCGGTTGGACTATTTGAGGGAACAGAAACGAAAGAGAAGGGAAAAGGTACTGTAGAGCTGAAAGACAAATATTAGTTATGGTGGTCAGAGGTGGAGAAACAAGGTAGAATGCGGAAGGAGTAGGACTAATAGTAAAAGCAGAAAGAATAAAGAATATAATAAGGGATAGATCTTAAAAAGGCCTTTTACGGGATAAAAAGGAAGGGCATTTGGGAAAGTTTAAGGAAACGAGACATAGAGACACAGATTATAGATTTGATCAAAGAGTTATACAAGGACAGCTGAACTAAAGTAAGAATGGGAAACTGCGAGTTGAAAAAGAACCGGGTTAAAACAAGGATGATATTTGCAGCAGTCATTGATGGTGCAATAAAGAAGAGCAAAAAGAGAAGTGCAAAAATGAAGGTAGGTTACAAAAACCAGAGAGTAGTAGTAGAAGAACTAATGTTTGCGGATGATATGGTCGGAAGAAAAATTATAGTTAACGTAAATATATATGCCATGAAAACTGAAAGCAAATATAGAAATGAATATAGGCAAAACAAAAACAGTGATAATAGCGAGGAAAGAAGGGATACATAGTATAAAAATAGAAAGAAAGCAAGTGGAACAAGTGAAAAGATTTAATTATTTAGGTACAATTATTGAGGATATCGGGAAAATTCGAGCCGAAATAGAAGAGAGAATAGGAAAATAAAGAATCTACAGCACAATAAGATCTACCATTTTAGGCAAGAAGGAAATCCTTAAAAATGTAAAAACATCAGTGTACAATTAATAGTAAGGTCAATGATAATATGGCGGGGATTGTGAACACTGACGGCGAAAAGCCAGAGCAAAATTACTGCAACGGAAAAGAGATTCCAAGGAAAAACCGAATGAATAACAAGAATGCACAAGGCGAAAAAAGCAGTAGTGATAGAAGAACTAGAAACGAAGTTAATAATAGAAATAATAGAAGAGAGACAACTGGGATGGCTTGGACACATACATAGAATGGAAGAGGTTGACAAAACAAATATATAAAATAAAAATACAAGGTAAAAACAGAGCGGACAGACCAAGGAAGATCTTGGAACAACAAGCATAGGAGGCAGCACAGAAAAGAAAAATAGAGTAGAAAGAGATAGAGAACTTAGCCTATGATAGAACAAGGATATAATAACTGTATTTAAAGGATATAAGTATATTACATGTAAGCCCGACATCGCATGGTATAAGGACAGGAGATTAAATAAATAAATAATTTCCGATAACATTTGTAGGGCTACACAAATAACTGGAAATCGATGAATTAATTTGTAAACCTTCCCCTGAAGCTAATATCCAAACCGATGTCAAAGGTGGAGTACAACTACACGTCCTTAATGAATACAACTAGCACCTTATTGAAAATGAGTTGTACTTTAATTCTAATTAGCAATATCCTTAGTCCACTAAAATCTTATAATCAGAAATTTCTTAAATAGAACACCAAATTAAATAAAATTGAGTTGCTTCTTTTTAAAACCGTGAGAAAAGTTTCTCATATCTTAAAAGCATTCTTCATAAATTGAAATTCGGATAAATCTCGCCAAATAGTTTTTTTCTTAAATCCCGATAGGATAAAATTAACCTTACGTATTTTTTTATAATATGAACCACGTTAGAAGTAAAAGAAAACTAATGCAAATCTACTTACACCATCAAACGGGCTTCATAAATTGCACAAAACTAAAATTATTTTTCAATGGCTACTTTAGTGGTAATGAAGATAAAATGAAACTATTCGCAACTCCGATAATCTTACAATTTTTACCAAACTGATAATAAGATCTATTATAACAAAGACGGTTGCTCTTCTGTCTACCAAATACAGAGTGTCCTATTAAGAAAGGGACATATAGCAACGGAGGATTCTCCGATTCGAAATGAGACTTAAACTAAACATGTTTAGGTAAACTCTTACTCGTTTCCGAAATACAGGGTGTTAATATTTGTTTATGCGCGAGGCGTCTTATAATTTTATATATCAACTGGCCTGCGTGTTATTCTAAGTGTTGCTCCTACTTTTCAACGACGTGGACTGTATGGCGAATTTATTGGACGTGTTACGTTTGCACTATTACTGTTTTTTAGGGGTTTATCGATAAATTCACATTCGGCGACACTATTGACTTAACTGACTTTACCGAACCAACACAACCGTTTGTCTTCGATATCCATGAGCAAGTGACTATCACTACCCCTTTAGTCCAACTTAATTTCCATCGGCACAAAGGAGGTTTATGACAGGATATTACGGGACAAGGGATGACAGCTTTGCTATTTGATTTACAACTACAAATTTACAATGACTTAAAATTAACCACGAAAACGTGCGACAAAGAGACCAAACAATATTGACAATTGGTAACGTCGTTGTTTTTAGAGATAAAATTACCAAAGGTAGATGGATACTCTATATTTTAATTTAAGTTTAATTGCGAATTGGCACAGAGAATATGGGACAACATCAGAACAAAAGAAAAACCTATACTTAAAAACGAATACTAAATGTGAGCAGTTATGAATTAATTACTTTCATAAATTTTCGATGTGTCCACCTTTAACTCTACACGCTTTTTAAACGTGCACAGACTCTCTTATTCTTTCTAAGCGATTCTTCCTTGGCAAGTGTGGAATTTCAGTTGGCCACGAATAGTTGTTTCGCCAGTTATAAACCCCTCGGCTAGTGAACGTATCCTCGTCAGTAAATAAAATTTTATTTAAAAACATGGAATCTTTTGTATTTCTGTTAAGTAAATTTCTGTAAAACTGCAACCAAAGTGTAGGATTATTTGGTAATAATGTACTGGCGTAAAGTGAAAAGCATGTAATTGTCGTTTCAAAATCTTATGAACAGAAGAGTCACTATTTCAGTGACTGCAGATATTCCACGTGAAGCTGTCTATTGATATTCACTTGGATCAAAATTTCATCTTCATCTGCTGTAATAAATTTTGGTCATCCAGTATCAAGTATTTGGCACAATACACTCTTTTCACTCAACCTATCGTAAAGACTGACACTTTAATATTTTAAATAAACAGTGACAGTAATTTATCGTAAATCAAATCCTGCTACTCACATTGTAAAACTCTAAAATGTTAAAATAAAGAGTGTGCCACCTTTGAGTGTGTTTCTAAAATCAACAACGTTATCAATTGTCAATTTAAACACCCCTGTATTTTGGAAACGAGTAACATTTCATTTAAGCATATTTAGTTTAATCGTTTGTTTCTAATCAGAGAATCTTCAATTTTTTGTGTTCATTCTAGTATTGCATACGTTCAAGGAGATAAGCTTTGTAATGAATAGAACTATACTGTTACGGGCAAGCAAAGTGAAAAAGGAAGGTTAAGACAGTCTCTAAATAGGTGGTCCAAATTTTGAGGACTTCATAATATTAGGAGATGGACGTTTCTGAAAGTAAAAGGCACAAGATTTGTCTCTGACTATGCAGATATGAAATAACATCGGCCGAGTCATAATTTTTTATCCCTAGATTATTGGATCTATTTGAAACCAACTATGTTTTAGCTAAACAAGAAGCCACAATTGTAGTTTTAAATATTTCCTACAAACACTATTGAGATCGCACAGCTAGAGCAAAAAATTAAAAGAAAAATCAATGAATTTGTATTCCCGCTAATGGAAAAAGTATCTCAAGTTTGTTAATTGTATTTATTTGTAAAAAGATATTCGCATTCCAATACATTTTATGTTAATTACTATTTGCCTAAAATAGAACGCAAATGATTAACTTTGTATAGCCAAAAGATTAACACTTTATTATTCGAAAAAAGGATGTTAGTTTGGGAACTTCAATATACAAAATGGCTGAAAATAAAGAAGATAGCAAAAATTGTGGATTTTTATGTCAAATAAGACTATAAACAAATTTTTGTCGTATTTCTATACATGGAATATCCTTGAAGAGCCTACGCTTTCAGCTTTGATCAACAATGCTTAATTTAAAAGACGATGGTTTTATTTTTTGAGTGGTATGACATTCTAGACAAAAGTTGTGTCGCTAATCCAAATTTTTTATCGTTGCAGTATGTGATATGTGACAGGGTAAGGGGAAAAGCTTTAGACTTTTTTTTTATAACCACTTTTTAAGAGGAAGAGCAGATTCTATGTCATCGTTTTTGGTGTTTGAAAGTATTTTAACCGTGTTTGTTTCCCATTGTTTCTTATCATTACACGACGTCTATCTTAGCTTGTCTTTTTTAAATTGGCACAGTCGGTGGTTGAAATTCAGACATTACCATGTGTTTATGGGATATTGTTTTCAATCAGCGCACGTACTGTAACGAAATACGAATTAAAAAATGGCGGTTATTTATAACAAATACAATTTTGTTAAAATAAATATAACACAGATGGTTACACGAACATTTGTAACGCTTCTTGCAGTTACTGTTAAAGTGCTACAACATACAGTACCTAAAAAATAAAAGGAATGAAATTATGCACGAAGCCGCTTTCTATTTATTTGAGCAATCCATATAACTAGAATATTAGAGCTGAATCTTAATTTACACCTAAAATGTACGAAGAAACGTTTTTGAGATGTGTAAGATCATATTTATTAATTGTTAATATTGCCATATAAAAAATAATTTGTTTCATTAAGAACATTGATAATAAACGTCTTCTTTTCGAATAGTTAACTCTGTAGCTAATAATAAGCGAAATCTCAACAAACTTATTACTGAGAAAATTTTGGTTGTATTATTTATTTCCTCTTGTAGTTTGTAGTTTCAAACTGTTAAACCACCCTGTAAAATAAACATACAAATTATTTTTGTGAGTTTTCTCTCGATACGAAACTTGTTGATCTGCTTCAAACTGTGTTTTCTTGATACAGAATACTGAGATGTATTGTATCAAAGAAAACTTCGCTAATATTTAATAAAATGTATTTTTTTATTATAGAATAAATATACAAATTATATCTAAACATTTTCACCGATGTGTGAATGTGATACCATTTTAAAAGCAGTGTTTACTGAGTAAATATATTCACAAAAACTGTAAATAAATGAATACACGTTATTTTAAATGATCAAAGTTTGAATATGTTTAAAAAACTGACAGTTCAAAAGAATTACCATGTGTTACTTCTTGCTTATTCCGTTTTGGGTGTTTTTATGTTATATCTTGCATTCTCCTGAATGTTCTCTTTAGACTTGTTTTTCCACGTATTTTAAGTGTTTTCTTACATATTTTTTGTTTTGCATTTATGTATGTAATTTCTTGCATTGTTTTTTATTTGTGCGGTTCTGCCACGTGTTTTATGTTTCCTCTTGATTGTCATTTATTTTTGTAGTTAAAAATTGGTAGTTGGAAGAAAACCACATGATACCACTTATCGAATTCTGTTTTGCGTGTTTTTATGTTATTTCTACATGCTTTTTTCAGTATTTCGTTATTTAACACACTTTGCGTGCGATTTGGGTTTCTTTTTGAACGTTATTTGTTTGATTTTAAACATTGACAATTACAAAGGAAGTATTACGTAGTGCTCATTCCCAACTTTTGTGTTATGTCTTGCAAGCTTTTCTTCGGTATTCTGTCATTTGACACGTTCTGCCATTAATATAATGCTTGGAATTATCAGTTAATGCAATCATTGTCTAGCTTGTTAGTTTCTACATGTGACCGCACAATTTACCTCACATCTTCGTTTTTCCGTCTCTCATTCCTTTTATTTCATGTTTAATTTTACAATTGCAACTTAAACAGTATCTAACCCTTTTTTATTTTTATCTTTTTGTATATTTCAAGATCATTCTCTCTTTTTCTACTCATTATAAACCTTTTCGTTTTTAACCATTTCTGGCCAGCACCTCCTTTCAGTTGGGCGCTAAGTCTACAAGTCGAAAGCTCCAATCGCTTTATTTTCGCTTTTTGTGAGCCTAAAAGTCTTGACTTCGCTGCACTCCATACAACATATTTAATTATTCTTTAATAGTTATTTTAGTATACCACAGAATACATTTTTTTTTCGTAAATACTTAGTTAGCCTTTGTATAGATGTCTTTTATTTCCTTCTCATACCTCAAGTCTTCACATATTGACGTATCCAAGATATTTAAAACTTTTGTTGTAGCATCTCTCGTCTACTTTCAATGCGTACATCATTCTTTATTCTGGCGTTGAACACCGTTTCGCTTTCTTCACTTCGATCCCCATTCCATATTTCTTACAGGCATTTGTTAATTCTTTGTCCTTTTGTGTTTTCTTTAGTTGGGCTAGTAAGATCACGCAATCTATGAATCTGATAGATTGTATTCTTTTCTCCACATTCATTAATTTTCTGCTCTTAATGAAACATTATTTCTTAATTTCTTCGAAGCATATGCGGCATAGAATTGATATACTTTGCATCCTTGTTTTTCTCCATTTCTATTTGAATCTCTTCTGTTGTATTAACTTCTGGTTCTTGGTTAAAGTATAGGTTTCGTATCAAACATAAACAGAATATCCTAAAATAAATTATGAAGTATATTTATTTAAAATTTAGATAGTAACATACACAATCCGTAAAGTATGTTTAACCCTCGCCCTATTTCTTTCATTCATGGTTTTATCTGGTTGTTTACAAACTTTTCCTCCATCCTGTTCAGTGATTTTGGTTCAAGCGTTGTCTTTTTCCAATACACTTTACAGCTGCAGAGATGGTTTCATGCTCAACACTAAATTTGTTGATGGAATGTTTGGTGAATTTTAAGATAAGGATCTTTGCTAATAAATTGGTAGCAGTTATGACGTCGTCTTGTATAAAAATCATTCTAGAAAATATTTTAACACTGTGTTCTGTAACGATATTTCTCAAAACTTAAAATATATAAATACTCTTGAAACTGGTACACGATTGACATATTTTGCATCTATTTTGACTTAGAGAAATGTACGATTACACCAGCAATTTGCGGCATTCTGCCTAGTACTTTCGGATTTTGGGAGTATAATGATTAATAATTTATGTCGCCTTCAAAGATTTATGTCGGCATTAATACTTTTGCAAACCCAAAGCGAAATCTAAATCTAAATTAAAGGATATAGCCTTTTGTGCGAAACATCGAAAGAAACACAAAGCGTACTTTCTTTGTAATGCTTTGATTTATAATGTGGTAGAATAAGACAACAATGTGGAATTTATAAATAGAGGACGCATTATCATCTAGGTTATTAGAACTAAATTTCTTAAAATCAGCACCATTTATCGCATAAAAGTATTACAAACTGTTATAATATTATTTACACATTGATACAATATTCAAAGCTTTACATAACTATTATCTATATTTTAGATATTTATACAAATCGGAACGTTATACGAAATAGGAATATAAATATTTTACTTCCTTATATAATATTTGCAATGTGCAGCTGCTGTTTTCGTTTTTGAGATACATATTTCATATTTGTGTCAATTTGAGGTCAGTGTTAAATTGAAGCAGTAATTAATTTGAATTAACATAGGATTCAGAAATTTTCTGTTATTTTCTGCACATGAATCTTATTATACACAGTAGTTTCATTATCATTAATTTTAGCGTTACTAAGTCAATTTTTTCCTTTTTTTTACACATATGGATGCAATTCCGAACGATTGAATATTTTTAGAATGCCATTAAGCTGTTTGTAATGGAATTGAAAATAAGAAAGTTGTTACTAAAATTTATCGAAAATAATACGTTAAACAATGTAATAAATAAGGGCTTTTTTAAAATATTTCTCCTGAGTGCATTTCTACGTACGCTCTCACGTTTCTTTCTGTTCAGAAGCAGGTTTTGACCTCAACCTCAGTTTCATTAGCTAGGTTCCCTACTCTCCGTTGGTCCGTTAACGAATAAATGCGACTAGGCAGTCAGAATTCCAGGATTCATACTGCAAGAGGAAGTTGGTTTTGAGGAGAATCAGGTCCGACAAACTCTAACCAGGCCAGGTAATACAGAACAATAATTCTAATTGTTTTGTTAATATCTGTAACATACCTATGTCACCTTAAGTTAGGCTATTGCACACAGATAGTCAAAGATGTAGGCTGTGGGAATTTCAGGGAAATGTGTAGGCTAGCTCAGAATAGAAACCGATGGAGGTACGCGTCGAACCAGTTTCAAGACAGAAAACCTTATGATGACAATAAAATAATTGTACTTTAATCTAATAATTATTATGCTGACAAAAAATAATTATAGTTTAATCTGATGATTATTATAAGCAACTTCATGTGTTGGTTTTACAATATTCTCAACTAATGTTAATTGTGTGAAAGAATTTACTGGAAACTATTAATTCGTAAATGTGTGTTAACTTCCTTTACATACCACTGAAAATCGGTGAAATAGGGCATATATATCTAGGCCGTAGGAATGTAAAGAAACTGTATAGGCTAGCTCAGAGTATAAATTAGTGAAGGTACGCGTCTAACCAGGTCCAAGAAGGAAAACCTAATGACGAAAAAATAATTGCACTTAAACCTGATGAGTACTATAAACAAATACAGGTGTTGGTTTTGCAATATTCTCAACTAATGCTCACTGTGCGAAAGGATTTATTGGAAAACTACTAATTCGGCAAATGTCTAAGTATTGGGGGATCTTGGTAGCCACAGGTTGCTTAACCCAATTCACATACCTTATATGTGATTTTCCAATGCTCCACCCGAAGGTACTACTTGGCCAGGAAGCGAGTTTTTTTTTTACCTGAAAAATTTGGAATTTTGCCGAACACTTGCTGTTCCGAGCAACGTAGGTGTTAAGGCGAATTTCTTATTATGATGTAAACCCGCCTTTAGTTATTGTTAAGTCGTATTTCTTTATGATGTAAACCCGCCTTTAGTTATAGTGAACGAGGGATTTGCATCCCTTCCTAACTTGTTAGGACCAGTAGTCGTCAGGCACTCGTATGATAAGCTGCGCGCTCTTAATATTGATGCACCCTAGCGTGCTTTATCGATATATGTAACACGAGATTTATGTAATCCGCAATTCCTTATTATACCTTATACAATTGTTTTTGTGTGCTACAATGTTTGTGATTTAACCCGTAAATAAAGGCATAAAATTAGCCGCACATTTCTTTATTTTGGAAGTGATATCCTACCAGTGCGATACCAAGCAAACCTCTTGGTCCACTACAAGAAGGGTCTCCAACCAAGACTGAAGAACCGCATCAGAGGAGCCCCCTCGCCGCCAGTAGGGATCTTTAACGTGCGTTACAGCACTCACACACGGGACCTCCATTTTACCTCTCATCCGAACGAGGGTGTACTTTTGTGAAAAATGCTCGCCTAACATTTTTCAAACGGACCGTGTTGGGATTCGAACCCGGGACCTTGGGCGTAGTAGTCACACACATACCACTACGCCACGGAGCCGCCCCCCATTCACATACCACTGAATATCGATTAAATAGCGTATATATTTACAAAACAATGGAAGTGGAACCGAGGTGTATCTAGGCAGTGGGAATTTCGGGGAACTGTGTAAGCTAGCTCAGAATAGAAATAGGAGATTTCATACGAAAACATTTCTGATTGGAGCACAATGCTAATTTTTCTTTTGACCTCAAAATTGGATTTAGCTTCCCGTAAGGAATGGGAAAATTATTCCAAGCACGAGCAATCACCTCACATTAATCAGTTTATAACTTGTCTTACTGACAGATGTAAGTTCTTAGAATCTCTCGATTATAAACTAGCTCACACGGACAGAAGGCCAGAAATTAAGCCAAGATATATTCAACAAGCCAAGAGCGTCTCACATACGCTCTTAGCTGCATCCCCCACCGCTAAGCCTTGCCCGTTATGCAAGGAATTTCATTTTTTATATTCATGTAAGCGTTTTCATGACATGCCTATAAGCACCCGATTTGCTGAAGCCAAGCGTGCTAATTTATGTACGAATTGTTTGCGTTCGGGACATAAAATAGCTGATTGCAAATCCATCCACTATTGCAGAACATGTAAAGGCAAACACCATTCTTTATTACATAACCCAGTTTTTAGAGAGCCCGCGAGTTCACAATCGCAACAAGCCCCTATATCATTACCTCAAAACGAGCCTAAGGTTGCTCCACAAAATGACCGCAGTCTCTACTGCACAAATCAAAATCCAAACTCATATATTTTATTATCCACAGCTCGCATTAAGGTATACGATGCTAATCGTAGACTAGTTACTTGCAGGGCAATTTTAGATAACGGCAGCCAAACCAATTTTATTACTGACGATTTACGTAGACAACTGAACCTTCCATACGAAAACATAAATTTGCCAATTTCAGGAATAAGTCAGACTCTTGTGCCGACTACCAAACGCGAAAAATTAGAATTCCAATCCTCAAATGGCGCGTTTACATTTAAAATACCTACTTTAGTAATCAATAAAATAACAAACCTCATCCCTCAATATGAGATTAACCCTGAAATTATAAATATTCCAAGCGATATTCAATTAGCCAACAACTACTTTTATGAGCCGCCCGAGGTGCAAATACTCATTGGCTCAGGTCTATTTTTTGATACAGCAGACATTGCCAAAATGTATCGCCAAATATTAATAGCACCTAATCAGCGTGATCTTCAGCGCATACTATGGCGTAAAAACCCGGCTGACGAGATAGCCATTTTTCAACTCCAAACCGTAACTTATGGAATGGCAAGTTCCAGTTATTTAGCAACACGCTGCTTCAAAGAAATATCTATTCAATGTAAAACTGAATACCCCAGGGAGAGTCGAATCCTCGAATTGGATACTTACGTTGACGATGTAATAACTGGCGCCTCCACGCAGGATGAGCTTAAACTTGTCCGTCAAAACCTGACTAAGGTACTAAAATCCTATGGCTTCGATCTACGAAAATTCACATCCAATAGTCCTGCCGTACTATCCGACATAGAGGAAACTAATCCAAATGTAGAATTTATATTAACTGACCCAGCTCACAGCAAGGCCACAATCTGCAGATGGCGTTTTATCTCATTTGTCTTTATCTTGCTTATTTTGTTTATCTTGAGTTACTAGAATACTTTGAAAGGTATCCCATAATACTTTCAAGGGTGGCGGTATGTTAAGGCGAATTTCTTATTATGATGTAAACCCGCCTTTAGTTATTGTTAAGTCGTATTTCTTTATGATGTAAACCCGCCTTTAGTTATAGTGAACGAGGGATTTGCATCCCTTCCTAACTTGTTAGGACCAGTAGTCGTCAGGCACTCGTATGATAAGCTGCGCGCTCTTAATATTGATGCACCCTAGCGTGCTTTATCGATATATGTAACACGAGATTTATGTAATCCGCAATTCCTTATTATACCTTATACAATTGTTTTTGTGTGCTACAATGTTTGTGATTTAACCCGTAAATAAAGGCATAAAATTAGCCGAACATTTCTTTATTTTGGAAGTGATATCCTACCAGTGCGATACCAAGCAAACCTCTTGTACTTGGTCCACTACAAGAAGGGTCTCCAACCAAGGCTGAAGAACCGCATCAGAGGCCTAAGGAGCCCCCTCGCCCCCATTGGTCCTTCTAGCACAGGATATACCTCCGTAAATGGGATACAGGCACATCTTTAATGGAACAAAAGGTCAGTCCTTTCCATTATATTCTATAATTTAACCTTCAACTTATTTATTGTCGAAACGACGTGGGCACATCATAAATTTTTAGGTGTAATCCCAGTTATCCTATTATTTATCAAAGAGCTTTGTAGCACATTTATTATCCATACGTCTATATGCAAACATTGTAAATTATAAACCTTAAACCCCCTTTTCAAGTTCTTAAACTGTTTGTTAAAACACCGCAGGCGGGTTTCTCAATTGACTGCTATCTGCGTAAAAACCGGTTCGCTCAACCCTATACGTTTCTTATCTCAAGGCGTATTGTGCGCCGGCAAAACCAATTAGCATTTCTTTACCTTACCGTCAATTACATATATAATAGCTTTATTTACGGCTATTAACTTAAATATTTGTCGTTTATCACAGCTGTTTCCTTTTAAAAGGCTTACATTTCTATAATTGAATTTTACCGTAATTATACTCAGAATTTATTATCCATTTTTGTGGGTACATACACCATAAGCTTTAGGTGTATTCTTAATAAGCCTCATACATTCATCAAACTGCTTTCTGACATAGGTTAAAAAATTATAAACAACCCAAGTTTAAACGTTTAATAACTTGTCCTGAAATTCTCTAGTAACAATTATATTTGCACATTGCAAGTCGTTTTCAACTACCTGTAGTTTAACCCTATAACCATTTGTTATTTTTTCATATTCACATCTTGTTATTTAAGTGCGTTTTTTAGCTTCATAAATACAATGGCTGAACTTACAGCTGACAAGCTGAAATATTTTGTAGCTCGTCGTGGCATTTTAAAATCCACTTTAACGCGCTTTGATTCATTTATTAGTAAATGCGCGATATCATTGTCAGAAGCGTCCCGCATTGACTTGCAAACTCGCTTAGAGGCATTTAAAAATTTACCAGTCGAATTCGAAAAGATCCAAGGAGACATTGAACAAATATGTATTTCTAGCGACCTTTCCGAACTCGAAAGTCAAGATCGGGAACGAGAAGAATTTGAAACACGATATTATGCTTTAGTTGCACAAGCTAAATTACTTCTTGCAGACAACAAGCAGTCAACTATGACTGCGATGGGCATTCAACCGCAAGAAACACGCTCCACGATGCAATATTTCAATCCGAGCCTACCTCCCATCCCGTTACCTGAATTTTCAGGTTCATACGAATCATATATTAATTTTAAAGAAACCTTTGTGTCTCTAATAGACAGCAACCCTCATTTAAAGAACATAGAAAAACTCTACTACTTGCGATCAACCCTGGGGGGGTGAGCCATTGAAAATTATCAAATCATTAGCGACTACCGACGGTAGCTACGCCACTGCTTGGCAATTGCTTAAAGACCGGTATGAAAATAAAAAGGCTATTATTCATGCTCATATGAGATCCATGTTTGAGATTCAAGCCGTTAAGGATGGGTCCCATCAACATTTAAGAAATTTCTTGGACTCTTTCCAAAATCATTATAAATCATTAGAGAACCTTGGCGAAAACATTTCTGATTGGAGCACAATGCTAATTTTTCTTTTGACCTCAAAATTGGATTTAGCTTCCCGTAAGGAATGGGAAAATTATTCCAAGCACGAGCAATCACCTCACATTAATCAGTTTATAACTTGTCTTACTGACAGATGTAAGTTCTTAGAATCTCTCGATTATAAACTAGCTCACACGGACAGAAGGCCAGAAATTAAGCCAAGATATATTCAACAAGCCAAGAGCGTCTCACATACGCTCTTAGCTGCATCCCCCACCGCTAAGCCTTGCCCGTTATGCAAGGAATTTCATTTTATATTCATGTAAGCGTTTTCATGACATGCCTATAAGCACCCGATTTGCTGAAGCCAAGCGTGCTAATTTATGTACGAATTGTTTGCGTTCGGGACATAAAATAGCTGATTGCAAATCCATCCACTATTGCAGAACATGTAAAGGCAAACACCATTCTTTATTACATAACCCAGTTTTTATAGAGCCCGCGAGTTCACAATCGCAACAAGCCCTATATCATTACCTCAAAACGAGCCTAAGGTTGCTCCACAAAATGACCGCAGTCTCTACTGCACAAATCAAAATCCAAACTCATATATTTTATTATCCACAGCTCGCATTAAGGTATACGATGCTAATCTTAGACTAGTTACTTGCAGGGCAATTTTAGATAACGGCAGCCAAACCAATTTTATTACTGACGATTTACGTAGACAACTGAACCTTCCATACGAAAACATAAATTTGCCAATTTCAGGAATAAGTCAGACTCTTGTGCCGACTACCAAACGCGAAAAATTAGAATTCCAATCCTCAAATGGCGCGTTTACATTTAAAATACCTACTTTAGTAATCAATAAAATAACAAACCTCATCCCTCAATATGAGATTAACCCTGAAATTATAAATATTCCAAGCGATATTCAATTAGCCAACAACTACTTTTATGAGCCGCCCGAGGTGCAAATACTCATTGGCTCAGGTCTATTTTTTGATACAGCAGACATTGCCAAAATGTATCGCCAAATATTAATAGCACCTAATCAGCGTGATCTTCAGCGCATACTATGGCGTAAAAACCCGGCTGACGAGATAGCCATTTTTCAACTCCAAACCGTAACTTATGGAATGGCAAGTTCCAGTTATTTAGCAACACGCTGCTTCAAAGAAATATCTATTCAATGTAAAACTGAATACCCCAGGGAGAGTCGAATCCTCGAATTGGATACTTACGTTGACGATGTAATAACTGGCGCCTCCACGCAGGATGAGCTTAAACTTGTCCGTCAAAACCTGACTAAGGTACTAAAATCCTATGGCTTCGATCTACGAAAATTCACATCCAATAGTCCTGCCGTACTATCCGACATAGAGGAAACTAATCCAAATGTAGAATTTATATTAACTGACCCAGCTCACAGCAAGGCCACAATCTGCAGATGGCGTTTTATCTCATTTGTCTTTATCTTGCTTATTTTGTTTATCTTGAGTTACTAGAATACTTTGAAAGGTATCCCATAATACTTTCAAGGGTGGCGGTATGTTAAGGCGAATTTCTTATTATGATGTAAACCCGCCTTTAGTTATTGTTAAGTCGTATTTCTTTATGATGTAAACCCGCCTTTAGTTATAGTGAACGAGGATTTGCATCCTTCCTAACTTGTTAGGACCAGTAGTCGTCAGGCACTCGTATGATAAGCTGCGCGCTCTTAATATTGATGCACCCTAGCGTGCTTTATCGATATATGTAACACGAGATTTATGTAATCCGCAATTCCTTATTATACCTTATACAATTGTTTTTGTGTGCTACAATGTTTGTGATTTAACCCGTAAATAAAGGCATAAAATTAGCCGAACATTTCTTTATTTTGGAAGTGATATCCTACCAGTGCGATACCAAGCAAACCTCTTGGTCCACTACAAGAAGGGTCTCCAACCAAGACTGAAGAACCGCATCAGAGGAGCCCCCTCGCCGCCAGTAGGGATCTTTAACGTGCGTTACAGCACTCACACACGGGACCTCCATTTTACCTCTCATCCGAACGAGGGTGTACTTTTGTGAAAAATGCTCGCCTAACATTTTTCAAACGGACCGTGTTGGGATTCGAACCCGGGACCTTGGGCGTAGTAGTCACACACATACCACTACGCCACGGAGCCGCCCCCCATTCACATACCACTGAATATCGATTAAATAGGGTATATATTTACAAAACAATGGAAGTGGAACCGAGGTGTATCTAGGCAGTGGGAATTTCGGGGAACTGTGTAAGCTAGCTCAGAATAGAAATAGGAGATTTCATACGAAAACACAATTTTTTCAATATAGATATTTACCAAAATTCTGATTTAGATTTGTTTGCTAAACATGATTATTGTATGTATTCGTTCTTACTTACAATAGGTTATATTGTAAGAAAAAGAGGGTGGAACTATTGGATGTTCGGCTAAAATTGGCGTGGCTTTAACGATGATTGGTAGAAGGGGCGTGGCTAAGTGAAGAGGCGGGGTTTTGGCTGCCAACAGCTGCTAGCTTCACTGCCGTCCTTTAACATTAGTACAAGTCGATTCAGATTTTAATTAAATGAGCTTATCGGATAACAAGAGGGATTGGACTTATTTCACAGGGAGAGCAGTTTTACCAGAATTCTTTAAAACTTTATTACGTATTACGTATTTTCGAGCGGGCTTTATTTTCGCTTTTTATTTCGAATTCCATTCAAGCGTCAAAACTTGCAGCGTTTATTTTCCGGGGTGATAGTTTTTACTAAAAATACTTTTAAGTTTTAATACAAAAGGAGTTGAGATTTTACTAGGTTTTGTTCCATAGTGTGCTATTTCTTTATAGTTTTATACCTATCACAAGACTAGTACAAATACACGTTCACGATAGTCAAACTTGAGTATCGTATAAGCTACTAGGATGGTTAATCACAAAATCTTGCGCGTCATATGTATGTACTGAAGATGTGAGAATATTTGCAAAATTTATGATTAATAAAAAATTTGTTTTTTGGTAAATCAAACTCCTCGCGTGGGTGGTTGGATAGTATTCGGATTAACCCAGAAACTAAATTCGCATGGAAAAATCGGTCCTAATATGCAATAATACTTTTTTTTTTGTATAAATAGCCCCCTTGTATTAGGCTTCAAGAAAGATGTAAATTTCGCGGCCGAATAAGCTGGTGTAAAACTTTCAATTCCATTTATTTATTTTATTGGGAAATCGATCTGTATGTGTGGGCACAGGAATAATAGATATCTGAATTATCAATAGAAATTCAAATCAGTTTAGAAAAAAATCGATTCTAATATGCAATTAAACGTAAAGTTTTCTAGCAAAGACAGTTTTCATATAAAATCAATCTTCCTTGTAAATTGTAATACGCTTATAAAAGTTTTGAATTACACCGGTGGATAAATTAGCTCAAGAAGATTTGAACCCAATTCGTACTAAAACTCAAAAGTTATTCGTAGTCATTACTATCTTCCTGGAATATAAGCTTTCTACGTGTATGCGCTTGTATAGTATTGAAATTTCTATCGGACGCTAAAGGCAATATATCTTCTGAAACTTCTATCGGACGCTAAAGGCAATATATCTTCAATACCTTTCCTAATAAAAATAGTACTCTGTAAAATAAATGTCTTTTCCCATGATAGGTAAGTTTAAAGGAGTGGTCGAATTACACCTGAGAATAAACTAATTTAAGTAAAATCTTACTGCATCACTAAAACTTAAAAGTACGATTTCCCTGGAAAATTAGTCCTGATGCCCGAGCTTTTCGATAGTATTGACTTAGTAACAGAAACTCATTTCTAATTGAAAAACGGCTCTAATATGCGACAAAACATACAAAGATTTTCTAGTAAAAATGGTTTTTCTGGAAAATCAGTCACCCGTTGTGATAAATTTCTCGAAAAAGTGGAATCGCACTAGTATCGTAGTGATATTGTAGGTCACCGGTGTAGTAATGGAAGAAGTAAAGTCATTAAACGAACATTGGATTGATTAACATCTACAAGGGTGTATTGAAAGAACCGATGTAGAGCGATAAAAGACGTGCTTCTAGAACGATCTTGAAGAATCTAAAAGGTCTCGGCGACTTCTGAAGTAGTTGTAGCTTGGTATAAAAACCATACGATCCGTCAGGTAAGACAGTCTTAGTGAATTATTGTTCGAGATATTGAAATAAATATGCTTAATATCGATATAAATGAGGATAGAACAGTAGTGCTTGTATCGATACATTAGTAGTAAATATAGTGATAATCGTCGTGTTGAAAGAAATTATCACATTAAATATTTTAATAATTAACAATAGTGATTTCTGAAGGGGCATCTCAATACAATACAATACAATACAATAAAAAGTATTTTTCAGTAAATACTGTCTGCTTGAACAATCAACATCTTACGGGGATATGCTTGGATAGATGATATTCGAATTAACAACAGAAATTAAAGACATTTTGAAAAATCGGTTGTAATATGTAATAAAACTTGGAAATTTTTTCTAGTAAAGAACGCACTCACCACCACCTCCACCAATAAAATCGAACCTCTCTGTGGTACGTAAAAACCATTCAAATTATTCTAGCGAATAAACTAGTTTAAGTAATATCTGTTCGTTTTGTACTAAAGCTTAAAAATTATTCTTAGTTAAATCTGTCTCTTTGTAAAGTCGGTGCTTCTTTTGTTTGTACATTTAAATGCCATACTGACCTATTCCCATATGCAGTGGATCTTAAAATTATTTGGTAGGAAAATCTGTCTCATTCGTTTACTATTTCGTGCAGGAGAAATTTATTTATCTACATATGGACAAAATTTTCTAGTGCCGATGAAATATAAATCTGACGAGATCAATATTTATATGAACCAAGGGTCATTTAAGCCAAAGGTCATATGTATACATACTTCATTGCCTCATGGACCTCCCAGTCCTTACCAATTTAGTAATAGTCTTCAATATAAGGAGGTAATACTCATGTTCCGTGATTAAAAAAGGCGTGTGTGTTTGTTTACAAAACTGTATCACATTGTTGTTAGTTTTTTTACAGTGTTTAAATAAACAAAGCTTAGAATTTTTACATATGGCAAAGACATTTTATAAAGTTCTATTTACGATTACCTAAAGCACAGTTTTTGGAAATTAGGTTGCAAATTTTTGAAAGCAGTGTAGGTAGTCGAATTGTAATAAATAATAGAATAAAGTTTCATAATTATATTTTCAGAATATTATTCCAATAAAAACTACGTCATTTATAATCCTTGTTGTTACATATTAATCACTAATTTTTCCAAATAGGGATTGGCCTTAATATGTGGCTTAATTATATACCTTCTGACATTGGCTTGTGTAACTGCCAACAAACAGTAATTGCATCATTGAGACTGGTGATTATGTAAAGGAAATGCTTGTATCTATGATAATAGTTGAGTGTTACTGTATTGTTTGGGCTAGTGATTGAACTACAAAGATAGCAACTTGAAGGTCATCTTTGACGTTCCAATTTTTTATTGCCTCTGATATAAATAATTATGCAATTAAAACGTTTTCGACCACTTTAAATTTCGTTCTCGGTTAAATCTTTTACAACATTTTAACTAGTATGGATGAGCACTATCTCAATCGGGATTACTAAATTTAGAACCACATAAATATATCCGAAACTGAAATAATTAAAATTTTTAATCGAATAATGCCTTACTATAGTTATAATGTTAAAAATCTACTGGATCGTATTGTTAATACAACTGCGTGAATTTTACATTTTGTGGGGAATTGTGCGCATGACTCCCAACCTTTCCGATTGTAATCATCACCTGTTCGGGTGCGCAATTGATTAGCGCATCAGCTTGGAAAGCTGAAGATAGTACAAGTTCTAATCCTGTCGGGGACTTTCTATTTTCTATCTTTCAATTACTAGCTCGATTTGAAATGATCATTTAGGCATATATACATATTAGTTGAACGAAGATGTGCCCCACGATTGAGTCGCTAATAAAATACTGTGATATTAAAGGTCCCACGTTTGGAGCCTCAATAATCTGATGTGATATTAGAAGTTTTATAAAGATATCCCTTACTTTGAGCTCCAATTTTCTTTTGCTTCTGAACTCGTATTTAGCTTCTCCGTTTAACAGTCGCAGAATCTCCTATCTAAATAAAAGAAACCACTTCCACAGCTATCCAGTGAGTAAAATACAAATATTCTCCAACTAAATTGGTATATTAAATTTCACAAAAACTTCAGAAATACAAATATTCACAATATAAAGAATACATTTGAACCAAAAACTCTTGTAAATTGCTCTTCGTTACAAATTATTTCCAAAACATATTGAATTAATGAAATCTTACAGTTACAAAATATTACCCTAAAATTATTCAATACACAATGCACATTTCCAATTGTCCTTTATAGAAAACATAAAACTTATAAGCTAATTTGAATTTGATTACAAAGTCTTGAATATATCCAAGATAAACGGTTTCCCAATATAGTCCTTCTCTTGAATTGAAGTAGAATTGAAATTACACTACTTGACATCTGGTTTAAATCCAAAACCTAAATTGACACAAATTTTATTTCAGCAGCTCCAGACTAATTACATTAAAACTATTACTTTAAATGAACGCATTAATCCTTGAAGGAGTGACTTTGTAGTATTATTTAAAATTTTTGATTGGAGTTATTGAAACCATTTAGGGTTATACTTATAATATTTATGAAGGTGCTTCTTCGAATGGTACTTAGAAGTTCTAGAATAATCCCTTTACGAAAAACAATTCAAACAAGCAAATTCTATTTACGATTTCAATAGGCTGAGCATGCACTTAATTTAACTGTTCAGTATTTAATAATTTTTAATTGTTTCTTATTCGTAGCACTCGATGTACTTTCACATTTTACTGGCTCACTGAAGAATCAATAATCATCCTTTCTTAGCACGTGTACCGTTATTTATAATATGAGTTTATATAAGAATTTATATAAGAGTTTTTAATGTTACGCATCGTGTTCAACCTGAAGGAATGCACGTTCTACACGTCCAAAGAGCGATGAACATTTTAAAAATATAAAACTTTATTCGTTAAATGCCTTGAATATCACTAATTCGACGCCATTCTCATATGTAAATTTCAATAATGTTTATATTCAATTATGTCTGTAATCACCAAATGTATATAACAGCTTTACTTGGATAATGTCTTTATCACCTGCAAGTGTGGGTTTGTACAACATAAAATTTGCTGAGCTAGGCAATCGATATAGTGTACGCTTATAATACGAATTTGAAGTTTCCAATTTAAAATTTATGCGATTTTTCCTATATTATTAGTATTTTCATGATTTTTCAAAGTAAATGCAATTTTTTAGTTTTCGTTTTTTCTATTAATAACTTTCGATACCAGTGAATAAAATGATGTATAAAATTTCTCCAAAATAAAGCACGCTTTAATAATCGTTTCGCTTGAATGAATAAAATGATGCATAAAATGTTACTAAATTTAGCTAATATAAAAAGCATTTTTAACATCAAACGTCTGTAATAAAAGTAGCTCTATTATAGATAATTACTGAAAGCTGACATGTTAATTAACAATAACTTAAACTTTTATGCAAAGTCTAAATGATAATTTCAAATCGAGATAGTAATTGAAAGATGGAAAATACAAAAATACGCCCTAGACAGGATTCGAACCTGTATCTTCAACTTTCGCGACTAATGTATTTACCAATTACACTACCGAAATTGGTTATGACAATCGAAAAATTTTACAAATCTAAATCCTGTACGTTATTGAAAACCGAAAAGGAAAGCGAAACTAAATTTATTGGTATTTAAACGTTTTCTCTCCACTTTTGACATTCACAAACACTATCCAAGCTCAAATTCAAGGAAGGACCTTGTATATAATTAATCTTAAAAAAGGCATATTTCGAGCTTTCAAATTTGAATTCTTTAACGAATGGTTATTAAACTTTGAAAATTCTTAAGGTCAACATTAAATATCAATAAATTATTTGCATTGACTTTTCATTTGGTATGAAGCTGGTAACGAAGGTAATGACTTAAACATGCATGTTGAAATGGTCTGACCTATTTTCAACTCAATTCAATATTTGTTGGAACGAACAATTTAGTTATCTAAATACAATTCCTTTTTATGAGAACAAATAGTTCCACGTTGCATAATATTTTCTACAAAAATAAAATCAATAGATTTCGTCAAATAACTAATAATCAATTCTGTATGAATATTCTAGACATTGAAAGTTTAATTTTGTACTAAAAATTATAACCAAATATTCAACGTGATGAGGTACTAAATCTGCGGCGGCATATTTAAAACAATTCGGACCATAAACCAAATATTAGTAGACATAAAATAACACTCGCTTACTTTATTAATCGAAATAACTGAAAACGTTGTGATAACCGTACCAGACTGTATTGATGACAGATTAGACCCAAATCCTTTGTAATGAATGATGTTCACGATCTGCCTCTCCTGGGTTTCATTTAAATATCATTAAATTTGAAATTACATGTGTATTCTTTAACGCTATTTGTAGCAGCTGCTTCGCTACTAACTAACCAAATTGTTATCATGCATACTTAGCGCATTAATGAAGAGATCGAATTTGACACTAGGACTCACTACGGCATTTTCATAGTGCAATTCTTAGACTTTCTCTTTAAACTAGAACATATTTTCGGAATTTGAAGGAGACACACATGAATTTTCGTAGAGAGCGAACGTTAACTTAGGGTGCAAGCGCGAAATGACATTCCTCCCACGGTATTTCAAACGAATTGTAAATGAATAATGAATTTAGCGCATTTCACACAACCTACGATAATCGCGAGTATAACTTGAAAGGGTATAATTTTTCTCAACTAATAATAGGACTTTTAAAGATATTAAGTACAAAATACGATGATATTAATTCAAATTATTGCAATATAGCGTGGCACATAAACTTGCTACAAGGTGTAAAACCTTGCATTTTGTGAAAAATTCATTGTTTTGATATGTCCAAGAACAATATAGACGTGCTGAGAAATCGCATCATTTTTGTTTGTTTCTATAGATAAGTTCGACTTTACTTTATATAGTGAAATTTTCTCTTGAAGCTGTTTAAGGAAGTGCAAGTGTTATCAGGGCGATTATCCATTGTTTGTCGTTCAATGCACAATTCATTGTTAGTACAGTTTATAAAAATCAAAGGCAATTTAATGAAGTAAAGTTAAATGTATTAAAAAGTTGTTGACGTAACCAATTATTTGCTGAAACGAGCGAGCGACTTTTATAAATTATACGAGTCATATAAAGTGTATTTTCATGACGTGTTATATTTTAATTGTTTTAAAACATAATTGAGGTTTACATTTATTTAAAGTTTTCAAATAAGCTATATGGTATTCTGTGTCACTAGTCTAATATATCAAACTTATTAATTATCATAATAAGCTTATAATTATTTTCCAATCTTGATAATATCCATTTTACATTTCCACCATATGAAACCAGATCAAATTTTATAAGAATAAGTAAATCGGTGAATAAACTGTACCTAACATGCACCTGAGACGAACAGCAACAAGCTCAATCTTAATTAAACCATTATTAACGTTAATTAACTTTAATTAAACAGTTACTAAGTTGAATTGACTAATCCATAAGGTGACAATTATGTACAATTGGTTTAACTGAAAGTAAATACGTAAAGGTGTTTGTAAAGCTAAATTTTTAGATAGAAATATCGAAATCGTGTAGAAACATTGATTGTTAAGGTACTCTGCAAACAAATAATAATTGCTATAAAAATCGGAAATTTAATTAAACATGTAGCTTACAACTTTAGCTTTGCAGATGTTGATTTATTTTTGTTAAAAATATAATTAACAACCGACTGTGAAAGTTCCTTATTGTCAGTGAACTTGCGATGTCAGTTCTTGGACTTTTAACAAAAAAAATTTCCCACTAATATTTTGAATTTAAATATGTGTCTCATAGAATTCACTTAATTCATTTAGTCAGGTGATATGTACATACAACACACAAATTGACGAACGAACATCATCGATGCATGTATTTGCGTCCAAATTTCTACATGTGACTTTTATACTATCAGGTAACCAAAAAAGTTCGTGCGGTTTTTGATGAAAAATAGAAAAATTTATTACAAACCGGTATACACTATTATTCAGCCAAGTAATCTCAATCGCACTCAATGACTTTCTGCTAACGTGACGTGAATTTTTGTATGCCGGTATTGTGGGAATCTACGGATTTGGAGTAAAAAAATTGACGGGCTGCATCTATAACATCAACTCGAGTTTTGAATTGCCTATGTCATACAATTGTTAAGAGATAGGAACAGTTGATAATCACTTGGCGAAATCTCAGGAGAATCAGGTGGGAGTGGTAACGTTTCCTAGCCAAGCCCAGAAATTTTTTCCCGGGCCACTATTGCGGTATGCTGTTTAGAGTTGTCCTCTAAGACTAGCACTTTCTTTCGATTGATCAAAGAAGGCCGTTTCTGGATGAATGCTGCTTGTACTCGCTAAAGCTGATAACAATAAACCACAGCAGTGATGGTTTGACCAGTTTCCAAGAACTCGTAATGAACAAGTCCGGCCGCTGTCCACCAAACTCACAATAAAATCGTTTAGAATTAAAGTACAGTATTCACTTTCCATCGCATGTTAGCAATCGATCAAGAAAAGGTTCTCCCTGTATGTTTGTTGTGGTTTGTTTAGTATTTTTCTTAATCTTCTTTGGGAATTAAACCACTCATAGTTGTTAAAATCGTCTTTATTTACGTTTCGATCCATGACCTAGGATCGAAACGTAAATAAAGATAATTTTAAAAACTATGAGTAGTTTAATTCTCAAAGAAGATTAAAAAAAAGAAAAGGTTCATTTTAATAGCGTTTTCCGAACAATCGTCGCGCGGTTTAATTTGTTATCACCCGACAAATTCAAGCGGGGCTCATTTGCTTAACTTCCACGTCTTCCTTAGTTGATGAAAGTGCAATGAATGGTTTTACTACTCTCATTGAATTTTTCTGGAAGCTCTAGGCACGTTTTACTGAAATTTGCCTTCACAACTTCTTTTATATTCTCGCTGTTGATGATCTTCGATCTTCCAGAGCGTACTTCATCGATCAAGATAAACTCTCCCGAAGAAAATTTCTGAAACCACTTCTGTGCTGTCCGATCAGTTACATGAAACTCTTTATAAGAAAAACCGCACAAACTTTTTTGGTTACCGGATACTACAAAAATTTATAGATGAGTTAGGGCAATCAAAAAAAAATATCTAAGTACGTAATGTGTGCAATAATAAAATTTATTGAACGATTTTTCTACTCACTTTATTCAGTAATCGTACATTAGTATTTAGGAGTAGATGCCTTGCAGCCGTTGAGGGCAGAACAACTCCTCTCATCCCATTTACACTTCACACCTCCCACCTGACAAACCATTCACCTCACCAAGCATCCACCTTCACAGCTCTTAGAGGAAAAATATTATTTGAATCGGGATTCGGACCCGGGTTACCTGCATGCAAAGCAAATGCCTTATCCACTAGACCACCGAATCAATCGATATATGTACTTGTACGTCTAATTATCCCACCTTTTATCCCCCATCTAGTTAATTACGGGCATCATTTTCTGTCAATACGTCACAGCATTTTTGATTACGTTACAACGTCAGTTTTAACCCAACTTAACATAGTCTAACCTAAGTACTTGTTGAAGTCCTTGGAATCACACGAACCATTAAAGGACTTCTATTTTGTAACTACACCATCTTTCGACTACCTGACGCCTTATTTTAATGAAACATTGTCCTTTCTTTATGTTTGTCCGGGGTAGTTTCAATTTTATTTAGTTTTATCCGTAGTTAAAGTTCAAATCGATGCCTAAGTCTTCTATTTTCTAACCAATAGTTGGATACGTAGAGACCGTCGAGATTCTCGAATTGCAAAATGTACCGGAGTTTGTTTCTATACATAGACAACCAGATTCATTCGTGTAATTCTTGCAGCTTACGGCAATTTTTTAGTCGTGGCTCTCCAACTATGTCCTGCATACGTATCTTGTTGGCTTACTCGATTTCCTCTTGTTGGTATTGGAGGCAATTCTGATTCTCCCACACACTGTTATGTAGTTGTATGTCCACCACCTTTGGGGCTTTGTGACTCCTATAGGTTGTAAGACCTTCGGTTTTAAATGATCCGAAAGGTTCTTTACTAGTTAAATATAGAATGTTTAAAGAACCTCTTTACGTGTGGTGTACGCCAAGGTTACGAATCCGACCTACCTTAGTTCGTCTATGTCATCTGCCATTTTGATAAATACCTTCTTAGAAAAACTTTTTAAATAGTATACAAATTTAGTACCATCTCTTTCCGCAAGAACACCCACATAACTAAAAGAATCTTTCTTACCACAAATGCATATAGCTCGTAAAACCAAGATGTATTTAAGTCGGTTCACCAGCGCATAAAGTAGTCTGTTAATTCTTCCTCATTTTTTCTAATAAGATGTTCTTTGTCTATCACATCTTTGTATTGTTCTCGCATCGCCGCAGTTTTTCCATGTAGTCTGACTTTCGCCTCTTGCATCCAATTCATCTAATTCTAGCTGTCTTTTTGTTCCACTTGCAGCGTATAGCGCACATAATTGGGTAATTTCCTTTAGCGTAAACGGAGAGAGTTTGCTACCAATATTTACGCGTTGTCTTACAAGCCCTGGTTAAATGTTGGGTGTATTAGCCAAGCCCGATCCCGAAATGATTATGGCTTTTGGGATTGTAGAATATGCCGCTGAGATTGCGTAAAGACGGCTCCGTGGCGTAGTGGTATGTGTGTGACTACTACGCCCAAGGTCACGGGTTTGAATCCCGACACGGTCCGCTTGAAAAATGTTAGGCGAGCATTTTTCACAAAAATACACCCTCGTTCGGATGAGAGGTAAAAGGAGGTCCCGTGTGTGAGTGTTGTTACGCACGTTAAAGATCCATACCTTGCTTGGAACAGCAAGGGTTCGGCAAAATTTCAAATTTTCCAGGTAAAAAAAACTCGCTTCCTGGCCAATGTAGTACCTTCGGGTGGAGCATTGGAAAAAAAATCACATGTAGATTGCGTAAGTATGCATTATATGTATTAATGTAGCAGCTGTGTAAGTTTTTTTTACTTTATCTTGTCTGTCTTCTTCTTCCACTATCTCCAAGTAATTTATAGGTAGGCAGTTAAAACTAAAACTCGAAAGCGCATACTTTATCAATTTTTCCCTTTCTTCGGGATTTTTGGACAACGTAATAAACAAGCCAAACAACTTTTTTACATTACTGCTTCACTAATATACGCACCGTAGAAGGTTATTATACACTAAACAACAGTTATTTCGTTGCTTGTCCGACAGCTTATTTCACATTGGCCCATTTAGGAAGAATAATTTACTTTCTCCTAGTAAGTCTAAACAGTCTTTTAAGGGATTATAGACCTGGTCCGCACTGCTATCTAACCTGAGTCCAGGCAATCACCAACTAACCTAACCTAAGTCCAGACAACACCGACTAACTGAAGTCCAAACAAAGTGAACTAACTTAAGCCCTCTTCCCTCCTACTCTTTCATCCTCCCTCCTCTCGCATTCTCCGCACCGACCTACCCTAAAAATTTTAGTTCGAACAATATCGAGCTAACCTAACGTAACTGAGAGAAGTTGGAGCTAACCTAGCCTAACAACTTTGGTTCGAACAATATCGAGATAACCTATCGTAACCGGGAAAATGTTGGGCTAACCAACTTTATAATTATATACATACGAAATACTTTCTACACTCATACAACATACATCCGACATACGTCCGACGTACGGAAAGAGTTAATTTTAATGGTATCACCATACAGAATGCGCACTAAATGCATCCTAAATTACCCAAAATTAACCCCAAAACCAGGACCTACGCTCCAAATCCTAGGCCTATGCCTGGGCGCAGGCCTAATTTTTATACACTTATATTCTTTTATAGAAGATAGAAAACTATGCTTTCAAAATGAGTCTATGCATTCGGAGAAGCAGCGAGGACAGTTGATCTCATATAATTCGAATATGAATGTAATAAGAAGATTGTTATGCAGAAAATAGATACTGTTTAAAAATGAATATAATTACGTTAAACATAATTAGGTTTAAAATAGGGTAAACCCCTATGAAAACAAAAAGATCGTTAAAATAATCGAAATGGCGGAAAAATTGTAAATTTCTTGTTAAGAAATAGACATGTGTAGGATCTTTAATAATAGTCTACGCAGGAAGTTCACGAAAATTTGTACCTGCTAGACTTTGCGTAAAAGATAAAATATATGGGTATAAACAGGTTATTGGACAGAAGTGTTGGAAATATTAATGAGAAGTAGGAAAGAACCTTTCGGATCATTTGAAACCGTGGATCTTACAACCTCTAAGAGGCACATTCCAAAAGGTGGTAACTACACAACAGTGTGTGGGAGAATAAGAATTGCCTCCTGTACCAACAAGAGAAAATTGACAAAGCTAACAAGATACGTATACAGAACATAGTTGGATAGCCACGACTAAAAGATTGCCATAAGCAGCAAGAATTACACGAATGAATCTGGTTTTCTATAGAATCAGAGACTATGTATAGAAACGAACTCTGGTACATTTTGCAATTCGAGAATCTCGACGGTCTCTATGTATCCAATTATTGACTAGAAAAGGAAATAGAAGACTTGAACATCGATTTGAACTTTAAACTACGGATAAAACTAGATAAAATTGAAAGTATCCCGAACATACGTAAAGAAAGGATAGTTTTCTGTGTATAACTGGTACTAAAATTAAGTTTTATTGGACCCATGCTTCGCTGGATAAATGTTTTAAACAGCACAGATGATTATTAATAAATTTCAATATATTTTGCGTTTTTATTCTTAGAGGGCGCTACATTAAAATAGGGGGTTAGTTAGTAGTTAAAAAGTAGAAGTCCTTTAATGGTTCGTGTGATTCCAGGTGTTCGACAAGTACTTTGGACTATGTTAAGCTGGGTTAAAACTGACAGTCGTAACGTAATCAAAAATGGTGTCTGACGTACTGACAAAAATGATGTCCTTAATTAAATCGATGCGGAAAAAGGTGGGAAAATTAGATGTACAATTACATATATATCAATTGATTCGGTGGTCTGGTGCATAAGGCATTCGCGTTCAAATCCTGATTCAAATAAAAAAATTTCTATAAGGACTATGGAGGTGGACAGTTTGGGATGTGGAAGGTGTGAGGTGGATGCCTGGAGAGGTGAGAGCTGAATGATTGATTGATGGGAGGTGAGAGGAGAAAAGATTTGCTCTACCTTTTAATCGCTGCAAAGCGTTTACTTTTAGGCAAAGAATTATTTACCAATACATTTCAAATTGAAGTTTTGAAATAAGGATTGATGTGTTTCTTAACAAAATAGACATTTTTCACATTGTACCTGTTTATACATACATACGTGTGTTTGTTTCTTAATGTAACGCGCAATTAGTAGAGTACTGGAATAATTAATACGAGGACTTTTTTTGGCAAAATTAAGCAAACGCGAGATGAAATTCCATTCTTATCAATTCGCACTTATTTTATACTTCTTCTTTGTTTTTTTAATCAGAAAAATATTACGAAACGGTTTATTTGGTAAGGGTTGATAAATCTAAGCCAAACGAAGTCGAAAATTTTTTGATTTTATGCTTATTTCTTTAGTACCTTATCGTGAAAAAAGGCTGTATTTATTGCAGATTTTTACATACTGCCTCCGTTCGTCTGTCTTAAGCTGAAAACAAATTGGGTAGCTTATAACAAATGTATTCAAAACATATGAAAATTGTTTTCTTGGAGAAAAAATTTTTAGAAGGTAAAGTTTTTGACGTTTATGTGCTGCAATAAATTAATATACGTGCCCAAATGAGATTTTAATGTGTTCTGTAATTTGAATTTGCGTAATCGTAGTCTATTATGAACTCACTTTCATCTGAAATAGACATTTGGTAAACGAAGGTAAATTTCCATAACTTTTCTGACATTTAAGGGTTGTTTCTTGTTATTAGTTGCTGCTACATAATACTAAAAGCTCGCAATTAAAATTTTTATTGTATAAGTTCATCACCCTCTGTATGTTAGATTTTCAGTATCTAACATTTTAGTTGCAAAGACGTTCTTGCAGGTGTTGTCAACTAATTAAAAGCTTTTACAATTCATATAACTTTATTAATTAGTTTTCACAGTTTCTAGGTCCCTAAAGTTATTTAATATATAAATATACCTTATGCAGTAACTTTCTCGCTAAATTTTGAACGGGATATCCTATTTCTCTGAATAATTTTGTGTAATTTTTACACCGCACTGTTATTGGTTGCTAATCAGAATAAATAGGTTAATTTAAATACAGGAATATAAAACATTAGAGAGAAAAGGTATTAAAACGTTACCGCTTGACTTTTAAAATTCTCTATTGCGCGTCTAAAAATATTACAAGTATTTAATATAGATCATAAAAATATTTCTACCTACGTTCTATGTTTATTATGAGAATCAATCAGTACATACATTTGAAACTTTATGCTGTGTGGATTTGCGAAATTGCAAAATTGATTGGACATTAGTAATCCATATTTTACAGTAATTTTTAAATTTAATATAAATACTCTTTTAAATTTCGTCTAATTTGCAGTATGAATTAATAAATAATTATCTACTTCTCCAAAATTTGTTATAATCAATCACCTTCAGTATCAACGTAGAAGTTTTAGTTATTTAAATACTCTCAAATATCATAACAACCGTCAAACCATGATTAATTAAGCTTAAATGATTTAAAACGCGTACTAAGTGATAGATTCCCGATCGTACAAATTAATTTTGTATTTATTAAAATACATAAAGGTATAAATATTATTTTCTAATATTGAATTTCCAAACATTATACGATGTTACATTCATAGGAAATAACTAATTTAATGCTGCTGTGATAATAGACAGACGAGTTTGATTTTACATAAGGCATACATTCCTCGGCAATTGCTTGTTTATAGATCGAGCGGGCTACTGAATAAGGACATAGGGGCAAACAAAACACTTCGAGGAATATTGAAAACTAAGAAAAATCTGTATAAAATTTATAAAAAACTATGATACATTTTTGAGTACCTCAAAAAGTGACGATACATTTTAAGCTATCGACAATACTAATATTTTTCTTGGTTCGCCGTAATTATTAATAATTCCTTGTTTACCGCATATACCTTTGTTTAATAGCGCCAAAAATAGTAAATATTGTATTATATAAGAAGATTCTAAGCAGAAACATAGGTGAAGGTTTATATCAAGAACCCTATGCCATCTATTGAAGGTTAGTTTACATTTGCCACTAAAAAGTTCAATTATGTACATATAACATTAAACTTTTAGAATTTTATCAGTTGTGATTGACAATTGGGATTCATATCATGTTTGTTTAAATTTTAATAATAGCATATTGTGAAATTTTAACACTGCGAAGAATTTGATAGGAGAAAACTTACACAAGCAAGTCATCTTCATTAAATAAAGTTATAAATTATTAAAAATCAATCATGATGTACTTTTGAAACATTTAAAGTTGAAGATCGGTGTTGAAATACTTAGTTAATAATTTAATATCGTATTGGTTGTATAATTTAAAAAAGTAGAATTGGTTGAAACAGATAAAATTGCACATTTTAGTAAACTTCTTAATATAAAAAGGCAGCATAGCTGATGACAATTATATCGTGATACAATTAATTGAATAGTATCTTGTAAATATTAGCAAAAGAAACTTTATCCACTATTAAATATTTCTATGTGGGTATAAACGTGTAATTTATAGGTGATTGCATTTTCTGTTTATTTTGCGGGTATGAAGTTAGTAAATCGTAATCTCTAGTTAATCAAGTAAGTATTCCATATGGGTCGCATTTGTTGTTGTGGAAACCGTTGGACGATATTACATCAATATTGCTGGAGATGCTGCGAAATAGAAAACGTGAGCAATTACGTTGGGAGCCAAGAAATAATGCTAGGGAAGCTTGATTTCACTAATGTAAATTCATACCTGAATATGCCCATTTTGTCTTGCCACCTCAGCGATAAATATGCTGTGGACTTTGCGAAAATGAAACGAAACAAAGAAATCTCAACATTATAGTTATATTTATAGAAAAGAAATTTTTATATTAGCAATCCTGAACATATTTAAAAATATCTTTCTTCTACACACATTATCTAAGAAATTTACTTACACACAGATATAAAGAAAGCTTACAACTGCAATTTACAGCTTAAGTTTGGAAAGAAACAACATTTCATTATTAATTACACAAATTGTCCCTCTATGTTTAAAACAAAGCTATACTGCGTTTGAATCGTCAATTTCTTGCTGGTATTCTTATTTCTATGACCACCTGTGTTTGATTATAATTGCTATCTAAAGATCGTTTCCATTTAGAATTAACTGCATCGAAAAATTTCTTATTCCATTTTTAAATTCCCATTTTCATTAATCTTTATATGTCGAATTTTACTTGATCAATTTTCGAAAGTACTTTAGATGGCGTAATTGATAAACGTATAGTCCCAGAAAGACTAATGTACAGGTTCAAATCCTGTCCAAGATCTTATATTTTCCTTCTTTCAAATACTAGCTCGATTAAAAATGATCGTTTGAGCTTTGCATAAAAGTCTAAGTTATTTTTTCATCCTATTAATTGTAATACGTTAGATATATTTGAACACACGGATAGTTCGTTATCAATAGCAATAAAAAAACGGCGACAATCAAGATATTGACACTAAAAAAAATGTTCAAACTTGGCAGTGATCAATTCGATCAATAAAATGTCCTAGTGTTGTCCTAGTCAATTTTATTATTATTTGTGGAGTAACGTGGTTAATTTCTTCAGCGATTCGTTATTCTAACAGCAACAGAAAAATAATGTGGTGGCTTTTGTTCGCTCGACATTTCAAGTGTCCACACAAGAAGAATCCCATGAGGGTAGGGCTAGAGAACGGCGTGGCTAATCAACTTCTCGTCTACGTCCAATCCAGCGTACAAAAAAAAATTCGTTCAAATAATCACGAACATTAGGTGCAAAATGAAGTGGAGCTTAATGCTGTTGAAACCAAATGTCTTCGTTTAGATGATTAGGTTGTTTTTTTTATTATTGTCATGAAAAAGGTAAATTGTTAATATTTCTTAAAGTAATTTTTCTATTTTCCATCCTACAAAATAAAAATTATGGGTATCCTATTAAAAAAACTAAACCTGATGTAATTTTCTCTTAAACAGAGAGTGAAAAAAAAAATGAAAATATGATAAATAAATTTATCAATTTGAAGCACGTGTTGATAACAAATTTGAAAAATATTAGTCTTCAAATAACCAAGTAATTCGACTGTTTGGGGACTTTTTACTAACCCTGTATTATTCAGGGTGGGTAAATTTTCAACGTGCTGTATGGGGATGTCACAAACTAGGTGATACAAAATTCATTCAATGGAAAAAACTTGTGCAATAATAAGTTCAGTAAAAAAAACAAAGAAAATGTAAAAATATCTCGGTGGGTTATTAAAATGTGGCGTAAAAACCATTATAGCTGGAAATATGAAACCCCGCTCATTTACATAAGTCGTTTACAACAATACAATGAAGTAATCAAGATTTTAGTAACCCTACTGCATTCTGAGATACGACTGTAAAATCATCTATTATGGACGCCGTACTGAATTTTTACTTCGTCAAATTCATTGATAAACATATCACACTGTAAATTTACTTGACAATTTGACTACATGTAAATTTTTTAGTTTTTATAGAGATCGTGGTAATTCAACTGGGTTCCAACTTTGATCAAACATTTCAGGGACTGGTGAAGTAATTTTTAAATAAAATGTAAGCAATGTACCACTTTGTTTATTACATGAAATTTTTCATCAGGTAAACTCGATGATTGAACGATTTTCACGTTTGTGTCGAGGTAAATTATTTAATCTAGTGTTTTCAGAAGAGTTGTCGTATTCTTTAAGACGCTGTTACTGGTATCATCTATTCGGTTATCTTCGTAGTTGCTGTTCTACTGAAACTTTGGGATCCAATGCTACATGTATGCTATTGCAATTCCCCAGTTTTATAAGGTAGTTTTCCAAGAATAAATTGTTTATCAGGAGACGTGAGATTAACCATTGTGGTCTCACTTTTCCTCGTGTTCGTGTGAGTTGGGGGGCGGGGGGTTCATACATAGGACTGTCTTTCATAACAATTTGCCAGCGTTGTTCATTATGAATAATAAATCGAACATGATTTTGAGCGAACGACAAAGAACTCATCCGAGGTATCTATTGTAGCTCAATAATAGATTGAGGTCAAGTTCGTCTCACATTTTGAGGATGGACAACATCTCTGGTTTTTCCTCTTGCTTCCAGCGAGAATAACTTATTTTTCACAGAATTGCTTTATTCAAACCAATGAACAGGCTTTTAAATCAAATTACTTTTTCAAACTATTAGCATTGTCCTTTCCTTAAAAACTGTTTTAGAATTCTCAAAAGCAGGTTTATTACGACATTTCCAACTGTTCGTCGCGCAAATTCGAAATTTTGTTAATGTTTGGAATCTGTATACCTTAAGCTTAAATGTTTATTTTAGTTAGTTCATGGGCCTTACGTGGGTGACCGGGTGTAAGGGATCTTTTCTATGTACTTGAGATAGGGTAGCTGTATTAGGCGGATATTCAGAGAGAGAGAGCGCACCTCTTTCCGTAACGTTCTGTGTTGTATGCGTTTAAACTTATGATGCTAATATATCTGATAAAACCAATTACAGTCCAATTAATTCTCAATAACAAGCATTGAAGAAATAATAAAGATATAAGAATTATATCCAACAGCTAACACTTCTACGTTTACGTACAGGTTGAAATGACTATCAACCTGCGTGCCAACTTTTTGCATTAGAACACGTGGTTCAGTACTACTGACAGAACGTAGTCATTATCAAGCTTAGGATCGATATTTTACATACATTTTTAAGTTTCCTTATCTATAATTGTAGATCGGAATAGTAGTAACGTTTCCATCGTCTACCTCATAAAGGTTTCGTTTAGTAAAAACAAAAAGTTGATAGACAGGATCAAGCAAAACCGGTAGAGTAATAAATAAAAACATCTACCTCCAAATTTGCTTTTATCTCCAAAACTAGTTTGATGAACTATTTGCATTTTAGACTTTCTTAAGCTGGTTTAGCGTTATTACGCTGCTGTGAAATAAATTATACGCTTAGAACGAATGTTAATACATTCCTCATTCCTCTTGCATGCAGGTGATTCACCTTTCTAAACAGTAAAACGCGCTAATAATTTTAGTACTCGTCTTCCGAATAGTGTACATCTCAAATATTTGAACAATCTTGTAACGGTTACTTGCTGTAACAATGAGGGTGAGATCATCAACCATCATGCACTACAAATTAAAACAAAGTCTATGTATGTCACATTTAATTTTCGAAAACAATATGGCCTCAATTAAATCTCACGAAGCGATTGTTTATTTACAACAATTGTAATATGTACCGATTACAATAAAACAAAGTGTACACAAAAAACTACCGTTACAGTAGACTAGAGCTGATGCCAACGGCTATATAAATTTACATATATAATAATAATCAAAAGGAACTGTTATTTAAACCAGGAAATAAAACTATATAGGCATTAATGTACCAGGCAAGGGACAATAAATAAATTTATTGTTCTACGGAATTCACCAGGTGAAACTAAACAAGGAGAAGCCACGCAGAGTTGCCAAGCATTACAGGAAGTGTAATAAATTAAGCAGATGTGAGTACTGACATGTAAAAAGCACAATAACAAAGAACCAGGATGAGTATGATTCCTAAGCATTATAGAATCTCTAATTTAAATAAATTTTAATTTAATTTCTAGTCTCCTTGTGTTTATAAGTAGTTAAAAACCTTATAGAAAGCGTTGTGAGTATTTAAGGCAATCTGGTGTATAGTGATTCTCCTTTATGCTTTGAGAACAGTACGTTGTGATTAAAGTTTGTTATGATACAAATATCTCTGTAGCTCACTTTTCTAACGGTCGGCCTTTCTTTGAGGAGCCCGTGTATAAACAGTTAGGGAAAATACATCACACGTGTGTTTATAATATTACGAATGCATACGGTTTTAGATTTTTTTAGTAGACGCCTTCCAAATATAAGCATTAGTATAATTTATTTTGTATTAAATGTAGCAACTGAAATATTTTAGAAGGCTGCTAACTTCTGAAAAACGAATCACAGATTTGATAACAAATTTGTTGGAAGCTTACAGATCATCTAATCATGCAAACAGTACGTCTTTCTGGTTTGGAGCTGGTTATAAAGAAATAATAATAAAGTTGACGTTTTGCACAGTTTCGTAGGGGGCACTACAAGATAGAATCACAACTTCTGAACACTCGCACAAGTCGAGCGATTTTTTCAACAACGTCGTGAATACAAGACAATTTACTTTTGATCTAGCAGATTGTGCATTGTTGTAGAGTAATTTAAGAACAAGGAGAAAGTTAGGACTTGTGCAGACATTTTTACTTAACGGCATGAGTGAACAATGCAAACCTAAAGGATGTTATTGTTACGCTTAAGTGAAAGTTATGGATTGTGCTTGGATGCGCTCGGAACCACTATTCGAGACTGTGGTAACCATGGCCCTGTTGACGTTGCTATAGCTTTTGCTAGTTTATACAGATTCTCTGATTTTTCTGCTATAAAAAAAGATACTTTAACTGTTAATTTTGTTGATCAAAATTGACGTACGGGTCTGCTTTAATGTTGTAACAAAATCTCTTCTGCAATAACAACAGTTCCTTATTATGAACTGATTTCATAAACCTTTTCAGCTACTCGTAGCTACAGTCAAATTCTAAAACACTCACGACAGGATAATTTCTAGCAAATCGATAACAGTACAAATACTAACTTCTTTAAAGCTACAATACTATCTTCTTAAAACACTATTCGATGCACTTATAATTAATTATCGAAGTACTATAATTCATTTATATCGATCACTACAATAATTTATATCACATAGAACTATTTATTTTAACAGGGCTACACTAATTTATTTCATATCACGCCTTTCTAGATCAATGCTCAAATAAAAAAACTAGTATTATAATCAAAGCTTGAATTAGAACTAGCTTCAAATCTCCGTGAACGGCAATTTATATACATAATCAATAATTCTGAACTATTTTAAAACGTACTAGAATTATGCAAATAACATCTAGAAGGTTCCTATTGTTGTTTGTTGTTGTGAACTGGACTTAGCAGCCGAAATAGTCGTGAATGTGTTTATTGTATGAACATAGAACAGTACAAAATACTTTATATTAACTTACTGAACAGTTTTACAGTTATATTTGTTCTGTCACACATTTGGTCACAGACTACTACATATCTTGCAAGATTAGTCTATAATACAAATAATAGGAATATTACAAAACTACTCTCAAATTTTCGAATGGTTATATTTTTTTCAAAGGAATAAATCCAGTTGAAAATAAATAAACACATCCAACATGTAATGTAAATTTGAACATTTAGCTAATTTCATTACACACATACGCACACGCCATACACACACACACACCACATATATATATATATATATATATAATAGAGAAGAATAATCCACATTTGGAATGCAAATGAATGCTTAATATATATTAATAGTTATTAAAATGAAATGAAAACTCAACTTTGTATTTAAAGTTGAATTACCATTTCAAATCGAACTAGTAATTGAAAACCACTAAAAGAAGAACAAGGAAATTGTAGATTCTTTCAAAATGTATCTTCTTAAAGTCTGGTACATGAGACACAAAGCTTGCTACCATAACCAATGATTTTGCAGTTGGTTATAACCCAAGATGAAGAAGATTTCTAGCAATCCAGGCGGAGAAGCTTTTGCTGTTTCCAATTGAATTGCTGGGTCAGAGTGTTAGCGATTTTGGTCTGACAGATAATTTTTCAGTTGACCTTCGTGATTGGATTGACTTTTGCTTAATGGAGCCTTGTTTAAATGTCTCTTTCTCTTTTACTTAAAATGATTATGGTATAGCTATGAAGTCAACACCACAGTTGAAAGGGTATATGCTATTTGTTTAAAGACATCTGTTATGCATCCGGTTATGCATCTTTAGTTAATACTTTCCAGTAACTCCATAATACTATGGGGCTTAAGAATTGTATCAAAATGTGGCAAGAACTTTTTATTTCTTCGCTGTAATTCGATTTATGTGCGCTCATAAATGTTCGTTTTGTGGGGTTGAAGCTTGTACTCAGTATGGAAAAGTAAGCTGTTATTGGTGACGTGATTTTTGCGAGCCAGTTCTAACATTTCGAGATTCCGAGTGTGTCTATAGCATTCTGTGGTGGATTAAAGTTTTCACCAAATGGTTAAACCATTCTATAACGAAATTGGTTCATATCCAAGTAGAAGCACGGGGTTATACAATTGAATAGAGTGTATTACGTTTTTTCTTAGTATGATAGTTGGAGGATATCGGTGCGCAACATTTTCAAAAAATTAAAACCATTATAAAAGCACATAAAATATATACATTTGACATGATACCTCAGGATCATAATTAATAGTCTCATAAAAAGTGTCCTATATTAAACACATACTAAATTTTTAAAATATAAATCAAAACACTAACGCAGATAAACATTTAGAAGACAAACTCATTCTGTCTAAGCATTCTGTCTAAGCAAGCAAGCAAGGCTTGCAACGATCTTGAAGCGTCTAATTACCTGATTTTATTTTTTATTTTTGTGTGAATAAATTACTTCAAAAGTTTCCTAACTAAAGTATGGAGTGTGACGAACGTAAACAGATTATAATACGTTGAAGTTTTCTAGCAAAAAGTTAATCATTACCGTTATCGAACTACAAAACAAATAAAATTATAATCAACCAACAAAGAGTAAACAAACAATATTGATGTTAAGATGCTTGCCTAGCACGAATATTCCGATTTCAATGCAAAAATTTCGAATGTTTCTGCTATTAATTTGGAATCGTTCAAAATTTCATTCTTACCATTTATTATTGTTTCCTAGTTTTCCTTTTTTCTATGAGTACCATTTAAATTTTGTTTTAGATTCCTTGCATGTTCAATTCATTTATCTGGAAATTGAGTATTAATCAATGAATAGTATTTCTCACATAACAAAGTGGTACCTCGTCGGACTGGTACTACTACGAACTTGACGGATGAAATTTTCGTTTCAAAAGGAAACCATGTCGCCGCTCAAATCTTGCGTTAACAGCATCTGGTTCACTGTCCATTTCATACACATATCCAATGTTGTCTGTTGCACCTTGCGAATTATGCCACTTTTAAAGTATCGTATTCGTTTTTCGTTGGAATTTTTTATGGCGCAACTTTTCTTTTTGTTTGGCATTTGGGAGAGCAAGTGAATGTGTTATTGTGACAACAGAAGAAGTTCATTCGATACTAGGGCTATGTTAGTATGCGGTACCTCAAAGCAAAATGTCAGAAGTATTACATATTAGGATAGTAAAAAGCCCGATTCCTAATTTTTACATACAAAAAGACGTCGATTATCAATGACACTAAAACTAGTTTTTAATAAATATTTAAATAGCAAGAAATAATGTCTTTTCTCTGATTCTCTTTAAACTTAATGATACATTGAAACCTGTATGAAGTTAATAGTGGATCAGTTCAATGTACAAATGAAAAATTCTAGCAGGTCATGAAATATCTGTTTCATTAATTTTGCTGTTCAAAACAAAATGGTTATTACGATGGGTTTAATGGGAAGAATATTTACGTTGAAGCCATGACGAAAAAGTATGTTAAACTTGATTCAACAAGAATATCAAACCGATTTAAGTTAAGGTTTCTTGAAACAAATGTAGGTTAAAGCTCATGACGCCCACTAAAAATTTCCAAAAAAATGAGTTTCCATTATTTAATAAATATCGTTATTATAGTTCGGAAAAATAACTTGATTCGCCATGTGTTTCGAAATCCGACTTCTACAAGCCAATTATAACAAGCCTTAGAGGTGTTACTAGGTTCATTGACTTTATGATTATTTAATTAAATAATCTTAAAAGGTTTTGTTTTGTAAGAAGGTTTTAATAATATTTAGTGCTATATTTAGTATTTAATTCCGATAGATGGGATAAAAATCTAAAATGGTGTAGGGTTGGTATTTTGTCAGTATGCTTTTTTTTCCAAACGCGGTAGAGATTATTTTAACCCATACATTGTAAAGCAACCCGCATCATACAATCAAGTTTGTCATTAACGACTGTCTTAGAATGTAGCATGGCGTGTTATACCTAAAACCAAAATTGAGCGATTACTTTTTATAACCATTTCTTACCCTTCAGGCGTGGGAAAACTGAACTGTTTAATGTTAATAAAAAAAATACTTCAAAACTCGTTGCATGCCAAAGAGTGCATGCAATGGTTCACTCGAGAAACTAGGGTAAATTTTTATTAAAAATCGGTATTTTTGGTTCGGGCTTACCTCTAACTTTTCTAGTGCTCCCATTATATATAACTATTGTAAATTATGTTTTTTCTAATTGTTTATCAGTTCTTTGTCAGTTCTTTATAATGACTCCGACCGTGAAAGCCTCCGACAAAATCACAAAAACCTTTACGGGGAGGATATTGTTAACAAAACAAAAACTTTCAGTAATCTTGGACACTCACTAGCAAAATTATTTTTTACACTCACCTTTTTGATACGGTGCCCTAATATGGTCATAGTTCCAAATTTCCTTAAAATAAAATATCACATTAACACATTCCAGCCGAAAAAATTTTCACAGGGCAGAACTCTCACTACTTCGCGAACGAATTTCCAACACTCGAAAAGAAATAGACAATATTTCTAAACAACTCCTACAGCTCCATCTAACATTATCCACCACGCCTAGTTACAGTGACTGGTCTCTGTATGACCGAATTTCACACTCTGAATAAACATCTTACCCGAAAACTCTGTCCTGAAACACCGTCATAAACGGATCAGAACATATCCTATCCGAAAACGAACTACATATCCTTTCCAAAGGACTAAACTTCTCAATTGCACCCAAAAAAATTCCCGCAGAGGAAATCATTAGCTCTGTAGAATCAGCGATCCGATTTATACCCCAAGACGATGCTAACCAAATTCGCTGTGAAACAAGTGAATGTATTCGACATGCCAAAACTCCCGACAAAAACGTGACAAAGCAAGAAATGACGGCTTTAAAACACCTACGAACGAACAAGCAAATTGTTATACTTCCGCAGACAAAGATAATGCGACTGAACAGTTTTACAGTTATATTTGTTCTGTCACACATTTGGTCACAGACTACTACATATCTTGCAAGATTAGTCTATAATACAAATAATAGGAATATTACAAAACTACTCTCAAATTTTCGAATGGTTATATTTTTTTCAAAGGAATAAATCCAGTTGAAAATAAATAAACACATCCAACATGTAATGTAAATTTGAACATTTAGCTAATTTCATTACACACATACGCACACGCCATACACACACACACACACATATACATATATATATATATATATATATATATATATATATATATAATAGAGAAGAATAATCCACATTTGGAATGCAAATGAATGCTTAATATATATTAATAGTTATTAAAATGAAATGAAAACTCAACTTTGTATTTAAAGTTGAATTACCATTTCAAATCGAACTAGTAATTGAAAACCACTAAAAGAAGAACAAGGAAATTGTAGATTCTTTCAAAATGTATCTTCTTAAAGTCTGGTACATGAGACACAAAGCTTGCTACCATAACCAATGATTTTGCAGTTGGTTATAACCCAATATGAAGAAGATTTCTAGCAATCCAGGCGGAGAAGCTTTTGCTGTTTCCAATTGAATTGCTGGGTCAGAGTGTTAGCGATTTTGGTCTGACAGATAATTTTTCAGTTGACCTTCGTGATTGGATTGACTTTTGCTTAATGGAGCCTTGTTTAAATGTCTCTTTCTCTTTTACTTAAAATGATTATGGTATAGCTATGAAGTCAACACCACAGTTGAAAGGGTATATGCTATTTGTTTAAAGACATCTGTTATGCATCCGGTTATGCATCTTTAGTTAATACTTTCCAGTAACTCCATAATACTATGGGGCTTAAGAATTGTATCAAAATGTGGCAAGAACTTTTTATTTCTTCGCTGTAATTCGATTTATGTGCGCTCATAAATGTTCGTTTTGTGGGGTTGAAGCTTGTACTCAGTATGGAAAAGTAAGCTGTTATTGGTGACGTGATTTTTGCGAGCCAGTTCTAACATTTCGAGATTCCGAGTGTGTCTATAGCATTCTGTGGTGGATTAAAGTTTTCACCAAATGGTTAAACCCTTCTATAACGAAATTGGTTCATATCCAAGTAGAAGCACGGGGTTATACAATTGAATCGAGTGTATTACGTTTTTTCTTAGTATGATAGTTGGAGGATATCGGTGCGCAACATTTTCAAAAAATTAAAACCATTATAAAAGCACATAAAATATATACATTTGACATGATACCTCAGGATCATAATTAATAGTCTCATAAAAAGTGTCCTATATTAAACACATACTAAATTTTTAAAATATAAATCAAAACACTAACGCAGATAAACATTTAGAAGACAAACTCATTCTGTCTAAGCATTCTGTCTAAGCAAGCAAGCAAGGCTTGCAACGATCTTGAAGCGTCTAATTACCTGATTTTATTTTTATTTTGTGTGAATAAATTACTTCAAAAGTTTCCTAACTAAAGTATGGAGTGTGACGAACGTAAACAGATTATAATACGTTGAAGTTTTCTAGCAAAAAGTTAATCATTACCGTTATCGAACTACAAAACAAATAAAATTATAATCAACCAACAAAGAGTAAACAAACAATATTGATGTTAAGATGCTTGCCTAGCACGAATATTCCGATTTCAATGCAAAAATTTCGAATGTTTCTGCTATTAATTTGGAATCGTTCAAAATTTCATTCTTACCATTTATTATTGTTTCCTAGTTTTCCTTTTTTCTATGAGTACGCTTTAAATTTTGTTTTAGATTCCTTGCACGTTCAATTCATTTATCTGGAAATTGAGTATTAATCAATGAATAGTATTTCTCACATAACAAAGTGGTACCTCGTCGGACTGGTACTACTACGAACTTGACGGATGAAATTTTCGTTTCAAAAGGAAACCATGTCGCCGCTCAAATCTTGCGTTAACAGCATCTGGTTCACTGTCCATTTCATACACATATCCAATGTTGTCTGTTGCACCTTGCGAATTATGCCACTTTTAAAGTATCGTATTCGTTTTTCGTTGGAATTTTTTATGGCGCAACTTTTCTTTTTGTTTGGCATTTGGGAGAGCAAGTGAATGTGTTATTGTGACAACAGAAGAAGTTCATTCGATACTAGGGCTATGTTAGTATGCGGTACCTCAAAGCAAAATGTCAGAAGTATTACATATTAGGATAGTAAAAAGCCCGATTCCTAATTTTTACATACAAAAAGACGTCGATTATCAATGACACTAAAACTAGTTTTTAATAAATATTTAAATAGCAAGAAATAATGTCTTTTCTCTGATTCTCTTTAAACTTAATGATACATTGAAACCTGTATGAAGTTAATAGTGGATCAGTTCAATGTACAAATGAAAAAATTCTAGCAGGTCATGAAATATCTGTTTCATTAATTTTGCTGTTCAAAACAAAATGGTTATTACGATGGGTTTAATGGGAAGAATATTTACGTTGAAGCCATGACGAAAAAGTATGTTAAACTTGATTCAACAAGAATATCAAACCGATTTAAGTTAAGGTTTCTTGAAACAAATGTAGGTTAAAGCTCATGACGCCCACTAAAAATTTCCAAAAAAATGAGTTTCCATTATTTAATAAATATCGTTATTATAGTTCGGAAAAATAACTTGATTCGCCATGTGTTTCGAAATCCGACTTCTACAAGCCAATTATAACAAGCCTTAGAGGTGTTACTAGGTTCATTGACTTTATGATTATTTAATTAAATAATCTTAAAAGGTTTTGTTTTGTAAGAAGGTTTTAATAATATTTAGTGCTATATTTAGTATTTAATTCCGATAGATGGGATAAAAATCTAAAATGGTGTAGGGTTGGTATTTTGTCAGTATGCTTTTTTTTCCAAACGCGGTAGAGATTATTTTAACCCATACATTGTAAAGCAACCCGCATCATACAATCAAGTTTGTCATTAACGACTGTCTTAGAATGTAGCATGGCGTGTTATACCTAAAACCAAAATTGAGCGATTACTTTTTATAACCATTTCTTACCCTTCAGGCGTGGGAAAACTGAACTGTTTAATGTTAATAAAAAAAATACTTCAAAACTCGTTGCATGCCAAAGAGTGCATGCAATGGTTCACTCGAGAAACTAGGGTAAATTTTTATTAAAAATCGGTATTTTTGGTTCGGGCTTACCTCTAACTTTTCTAGTGCTCCCATTATATATAACTATTGTAAATTATGTTTTTTCTAATTGTTTATCAGTTCTTTGTCAGTTCTTTATAATGACTCCGACCGTGAAAGCCTCCGACAAAATCACAAAAACCTTTACGGGGAGGATATTGTTAACAAAACAAAAACTTTCAGTAATCTTGGACACTCACTAGCAAAATTATTTTTTACACTCACCTTTTTGATACGGTGCCCTAATATGGTCATAGTTCCAAATTTCCTTAAAATAAAATATCACATTAACACATTCCAGCCGAAAAAATTTTCACAGGGCAGAACTCTCACTACTTCGAACGAATTTCCAACACTCGAAAAGAAATAGACAATATTTCTAAACAACTCCTACAGCTCCATCTAACATTATCCACCACGCCTCGTTCCAGTGACTGGTCTCTGTATGACCGAATTTCACACTCTGAATAAACATCTTACCCGAAAACTCTGTCCTGAAACACCGTCATAAACGGATCAGAACATATCCTATCCGAAAACGAACTACATATCCTTTCCAAAGGACTAAACTTCTCAATTGCACCCAAAAAAATTCCCGCAGAGGAAATCATTAGCTCTGTAGAATCAGCGATCCGATTTATACCCCAAGACGATGCTAACCAAATTCGCTGTGAAACAAGTGAATGTATTCGACATGCCAAAACTCCCGACAAAAACGTGACAAAGCAAGAAATGACGGCCTTAAAACACCTACGAACGAACAAGCAAATTGTTATACTTCCCGCAGACAAAGATAATGCGACTGTAATTCTACACCATACAGAATATAAAGAAAAGATTAACCAATTATTACAAGACGGTTCCTACACTCCTATAACTAAAGACCCCACTTCAAAGCTTGAACGGGAAATTTCAGCACTTATCAAATCCTCTATTATTCCCAAAGCTATCCAAAAACGCATAATACCTCGCGAATCTAAGCCACCTCGCTTGTACGACCTTCCTAAAGTCCATAAACCTGATGTCCCTCTCCGTCCGATAGTGAGCACAATTGACTCGCCAACCTACCATCTGGCAAAATACCTAGCAAATTTCTTAAAACCCTATTCCCGTAACACCCCTACTAATGTTTTAAACTCCGCTCATTTTATAGAACTAACTGCAAATATTGAGCTAGGTTCTAATGATATACTAGTCAGTTTTGACGTAACATCCCTATTCCACAAACGTACTTGTCATAGACACTGTCTCTATTATTAAACAACTCCTACCTCAAGAAAACGAATTGGAGTACCTGGCCACGCTCTTTGATATATTCGTGGAGTCTTTGGAATCCATAGTTCCAGAATCCACAGACCTTAAACCAAAAACTTGACTCCGTTATGTAGATGACACTTTTGTAATCTGGCCCCATGGAACCAAACGCTCAATAATTTTCTAGATCACATAAGCAATCAACATAAAGATATTAAGTTCACTATAGAAATTGAAAAGAACGGAACTCTGCCATTCCTTGACGTTCTGGTGAAGCACCAACCCAACGGACGACTAGGTCATTCCGTATATCGAACCCCCCACGTACGCAGACAGACGTCGTCACATCATCATCCGCCACAAAAATCATCGGTAATCAACTCTCTAGTCCACCGTGCAATTAAGATTTTACAACCAGAACATTTATCTAATGAACTGACCCATATAAATTTAGTCTTATAAAAAACGGCTATCGCAACTCAGGCATCGACATAGTAATAAACCGACATCTGCATTCAACACGAACCCCAAACCACGCTGTAATCCCGACACTCGATCTTTAACAATCCTTCCATATGTACACAGAGTAACAGACCGAATTGGCAAAATTCTACGTGAACACAACATCAAAACAATCTATAAGCCCACTAATAAAATTTCACAAATCAAAAGATTCCTAAAAGAGTCTTAAAGTCCCAGGCGTATATAGTATACCCTGTAGCTGCGGTTTAGTATACATAGGAGAAACAGGACGGTCAGTACAGGCTAGACTAATCGAGCATAAGCGATGCTTAAGAACATGCCAGTACAATCGCTCAGCGGTGGCCCAACACCAACATGAAACAGGACATACCATTAACTTCGACAAGACGAAACTAATTGCCAGAATTACATTTTTCTACAATAGAAATATCAAACAATCCGTAGAAATCATTAAAAATTCTAACAATCTATATAAAAACGATGGCTACTACCTTTCCTCCATATGGAAAATAAGCTTATGTTTACAAAAGCAGAACTGTGACGTTCACTGATCCGCTACAACACTACTCTCTATTCATGGTCACTTATGCATCAAGTTCTCGCCCTATATAAACTACCACTTTCACTACTTCACCAGTTACTTTGCCACACGACACCTTTTGGCCTAAATAGGCTGGTGAGTCTGCTAGTGCAGAAGTAACTTTACATACTCTCTACACTTTAATTTGTCTACTTAATATAATCATTCTTATCTTTATTATTATTTTTATTTTTATTATTTATTCTCTTTTCCTGTCCTGATGAAGCCCCTTTACAAAAGTGGGCGAAACGTCGACCTGTTTATATAATGACACGGTCCCGACCCGGAACCATAAATATTTATAATGACTGCGACCGTGAAAACCTCCGACAACGCCACAACTTCTGTCCTAAAGAATGTGCACAAATGCATTGAACAAAACAGTGATGTCTTTGCACATTTAATATAGGTTTTTTTTTATTAAAGTAATAAAGAGAAAATTAAATTCTATTTATGAAATACACAGTCGACTTTTCCAAAAGATGAAAATGGTAATAATGAGGTTATTTTACGCTTTAGACGAATATTGTACTGGGACTTTTTGTTTTATAGATGATTTGCAAACGATATGGTTGAAAATATTCCATTTAAAAAAATTACATTTTCCCCATTTACTCGCAAACGCTCTGCTCTATTATTTTTCTGCTTTCGTCATCTTAATCAGCAGAAAAATTACCACTACTTTGGTCATTTAACCAACTTTGTATCTATAATAATAAAAGAATTAGCAATAGTGCACACGTAATTTGGCACAAGCTGTATATATAGGGCGTCTCAATAGAGCGCCGGATTTAGTGTTAAAAAGTACACATTTTTTCTAATTAGCTAATTGGTGGGCGGAGGAACAATTGCGATTAATCATGTAATACGACATGAGCCAAATGATCTCCGGGAAACCTTTGGCACACGGTCATCCATTTCATAAAATTCTGGATAACGTTTTCGCATAACTGTGGCTCTTTTTCGGCAATAATGCGCCGTATCTCTTCTTTAAAACGTTCAACTGTTTGTGGATTGTTCACATACGCCTTTTTCTTTACGTAGCCCTAAAGAAAGTAGTCCATCGGCGTTAAATCGCGCGATCTTGGTGGCCAATATTGATCGCCAAACCAAGAGAAGACGCGCTCTGGAAACTTGGTCCGCAGTAATGCCATTGTTTCGCGGGCTGTAGGCTGGTCGCACGGTCTTGTTGGAAAATATATCTTCCACATTAATTGCATCAAAAAAACAAAAATTGTTAACATTTCACGATACCGCACACCATTAACAGTTAACGTGTTTCCATCCGCATTTTCAAAGAAATAAGGTTCATCGAATAGCTTACCCAACTCAAAATTCGCACCAAGCAGTTACTTGCGGTAGATGCATTATTTTTTCCAGTAATATACGAGGATTTTCAGCACTCCAAATTCAGCAGTTCTGCTTATTAACAAATATCAAATTTTAAAAAAATAGTAACCACACGTTTTAATAGCGCCATCTACGGGACGTTTGTAAAAACTGAAGAGGTGTTAAATGTCACAAAACTGCATGTTTTGAAAACGAAAGGAATACGGTGGTAGTTTTCGACTGCCTTCTACCATGAGAGAAAGGATAGTTGGATATGGAAATTGCCCACTTATGACAAACGGATGTAAGAACTATTCTTTCTCGGTTTCAGGCAGACAATAGTCGGAATATACCTACTTTCTAAATTAAAAATACGAAAATATTTTCGTTGTGCTAATTTTAGTCCTACAGTACTTTATTTGTGCTGTGTTATTCGTTGATTGCTTTTGGTATAGAAATAGAAACACTTAGCAACAAGCGGTAATGGGATTCCTTGCTTTAGAAAGTTTTTCCATTTGAACAATCTAATTCGGTTAGTAATAATCAATAACAAACGCCTGAAAACCTATACATCAAATGATATAATTAAAGGACAGTGTTCGAAAATAAAGAGAAAATGTTGGTTTTGAAGAAAAATGTTACGCTGCTATGTATCTTAATATATATTTTAAATTTTCCGATGTACTTCTAAATTTCTAAAAACTTGCTTATTATCCGAGATATTTTAGGTAAGACTTGCAACTGTACTCTATTGTACTTTAAAAAGTGCGAACTTATTTTGCATTTGTGAGGGTATACTTTTAGACAAATGAATCCGTCAATTAGTTGAGGATGTCAGTCGCTATTAAACGTTTTTTGTAAAAATGGACTCATTTGGTATTTTCAGCAGGTTTATCACTTCAGTATTATTGTGAAAAGGGATATCCGTTTCTAAATGTGTAAGAAAATGAATGTCCTGCGATAATTAGAGAAATCTGTCGTTTAGTAAATAAATTTCTCACATCCTACACTATAATTTGCTCTCGGAGTTCCTGGAATTGTCAAATGAATTTTTAAGTAGAATTGAATAAGCCTGATTACACAACCACGCGTTTAAACTTTGTTTAAATATTAAAAGATTGATAAGGTGTAATTAAATACAAATTGTAAGGTGTTACGTGTTAAATCGGTTCGACGCGTTAATATAATTTATTTAAGTATGTTTGGAAAATGCAAGGTAAAATGAAAAAGGATGTCTACTTTCATAATCGCACTGTCGTATCGATTAAAATAAGACACCATACAAATTAAGTATGACATTATTGGGAATTTGTTACTATATAAGAACAAATTCGGTACCTCTACATTATTAGAAAAATATGATTGGAAATGAAAGTGCTAGCTTACAAAATTAAACTAGCGTTTAGATTTGTAAAAAATCATTCGCCACTAATATGAATAAATGCACGTGTTCCATAAACCAAAACTTGAACTGGAAATAACCTTGTAAACATTGCAATACAACCTAATGGAAGTCATGATTGGCTTTTTTTCGAAATGAAATGTTTTTATTTTTTTGTCAATTTGCACAAATAAAGGTTGTGGCACTCCATTTTAATAGTTTCTGTATTAGTAAATTCCACCAAGAGGCACGGCTATTTCGTTTGAGAAATGTAATTTTTAGGTTACACGCATTTTTGATCTAAGGAAGGATTGTTTATGTATCTTATATTATTCATATTCAAAGTTGTCAAATTCATTATGGCGGTTGTAAGGTAAGAGATAATTAGTATGGTTAATTTGTACTCTGCATTATTGTAATTTTGATTCATTTCTTTTGAATAATGATGTATAAAGTTGGCGACTATAACCTCATCGTCTTGGTACGAAGAAGTTTCACACTTAAAATTATGCTGATCAAGAAATATAAATTTCCTTCCTCCGATTCTAGTTTTTGGTTTCAGTAAAATGACATATATGTTAGATAGAGAAAAAACGACACAAAGTAATTCCAATTTGCAGTCTCAATTCATCCATCCTAATTGTTCCGAAATTTCGCCGTGGATGAGGGAAGATATTTTTTTCTAGAGCACACCTCGTCGTTACACTGTAGCAGTGTCCTTATCATAAGATTTATTTTAGGCTGGTTTAGCATTGGTGTACCCTATTATTCCCCGTGTAAATTTTTAGCCAGAATCCCTTTCCTGATCTCGGGTGTTGGCACCCTCTTGTTAATTCTTCTGGAAGCTTCTTCATAAAAATTCCCGTATTCCTAGATTAGGTGACGTGCAAGATACTTCGCAATTAAGACAGATTTCCTACACCCGCGGCCCCGTGGCTTAGTTGGTTCGCGTGTGACTACTAAGCCCAAGATCCCGGGTTCGATTCCCGACTCGGACCGCTTGTAAAACATTAGATGAACATCTTTCACAAAACTACGCTCTCGTCCGGATGAGGAGTAAACTGTCGATCCCGTGTGTGTGTGTGTGTGTGTTATCGCGCATGTTAAACATTCCTATTTTACAAGGGTTCGGCAAAATTCAAAATCTTCAAGTTGAAAAAAACCCGCTTCTTGGTGGAACATTGGAAAGTTATCGGCTATATTTTCTGGCACCTAAACAGTACGTAGCATAGTATTCTTCTAATATGTATTTTTCTAAATATTTATAATCAAATCTCAAAATTAAATAGAAATATTTTTTAATAATAATGGAGACCATCCTGCGCTATAAAAAATAATACAAATTAGTTGTCCAAGAAATTCGTTTATATAACGTTGGCTATTCGTAGTGCAAAAAGGAACTTTGCATGCTAGTCCGTTATGTTCACACTTAGCCCATTTCGTGAACATCTCATGAAGATTCTAAAGCAGACTAAAACTTAACAATTTAATCCCTCTTAAAATAAAATTACTCCAACTTAAATACCAAACGAAGCACTTTCGGCGAACTTACAATTTTTAACTAAAATTAAGGCTATAAAGTTAAAACAAATGAATGACCGATTACCTACCTAACACCGGCGGACCTTCTAAGACGGTATTACACTCGATTCTAAACGACGAAGTTGGAAAACGGAAACGAATACGTTTCCAGCTAGATAGTAATGAATAATTTTGTCTTTGGAAAAGTAATTCGAGCATAGTGAACGAAAACTAATTAAAAATTGTTGGTTATTATGCAAAGAGAAAAGCCAATGACCGGTTTCGTACTGCAGCTCATCAGCCTGGCGCATTCTCTTTACAAAACAACCAACCAGGTTCTTGAATTATACACAAATCATGGTGTATTGATAAGTACAAAATGTTTCTCTTGCGCCCTCTATATTCGAATGTAAACAACTTACTATCGGTGACTTTTTCAAGTCTCTTACATGATAGCATAGTCGGCATTGTCAGATTAAATTTTAATAAATAGTCAAAGACAAGATGAAATGACCGATTACCTACCTAACACTGGCGGACACTCTAAGAAAGTACTACACCCAATGCTAAATGAGGAAGTTGGCCAACGGAAACAAATACGTTTCCAGCTAGATAGTAATGAATAATTTTGCCTGGCATTGGAAAAGTACTTCGAGCATAGTGAACGAAAATTAATTTAAAAATTGTTAGTTATTATGCAAAAAGAGAAGCAAAATAACCAACCCGGATCTTGAATTAAACACAAATCGTGGTGTATTGATAAGTACAAAATCTTTCTCATGCGCCCTCGATACTCGAATATGAACAACTAACTATCGGTGACTTTTTCAAGTCTCGGATATGATAGTATAAATGGAATTGGCAGACATACATACACAATCGTTTATTGATTATGTAACTATTCTTGGGCTATAAACCCTATTTAGTTATATATGCTAAAAAACTTTAAATATATCATAAACGTAAATAAAATTCATATTATACAGTTGATGTAAGATCATAGGAGTTTGGTGTGTAGTTAATCGGTTAGGGTGTTGATGCCTTTACTGCCGTCGCCCTATGTTTGATTTTCCATCGCTCCACCCGAAGGTACGACATTGACCGAATCGTTGCTATTCCAAGCAAAGCAGGTTTTTTTAACGCGTGTACACCACTCACACACGGAACCTACATTTTACCTCTCATCCAAACGCGAGCATATTTATGTGAAAATGTTCGCCTAACATTTTTCAAGCGGTCCTTTTCGGGTATCGAATCCGGGACCTTGGAATCAGCAGTCATACGCGAACCTGTCTTATCTATGGAGCTGTTTACGTTTTGAGTTAATTTATCTCTATGGCAGGCGGAGTAAATTAGTGCACCGACTAGCTTTGAGTGGTGCGTTCTCTGGAAGCATATTACTACTTTTAGGGTTATACAAATTCTGATTTTTTTGCTAAATACTTTCACGCTTACGTTGAAAGGTCTTTGTACTCTGTCTATCTAAACCTAGAGCGCCAACCTACCTGAAAAGAATTAACACGGATAAAGCCTACCTGAAAGGTGGGTGTTCAGGTAACTATTTGAACGGTTCCTTCTTATGTTATAGGTTAATCGAACCTTGACTACAGCTTTTTCACCTCCTATTAATTTAAAATAAACAGAGACAAAAACTCCACTTTGGGTATCCCTAACCTATATCGTAAGACATGATTTTCAAAACACTAAATAATAACAAAAATACTAAGAACTATGATCTACCCCTAATGTGACCAAGTGAGTGTTTTGCTAAAAAAAAGACGATAGAACTTCTTCGAGAATTAACCCATGTAAATTTTACTTGTTACTTTCTTCTATAATAATGAGCTTCTATGTATGGGAATTCGATACAATAAGCTTTAAATTTATATAAACGTGCACCAACGGGAATAGTCCTTACTACTAAGCTTCACACATTTACATATATTAACAGTAAATTCCAATTAATTCCAAACGCATATTATGAGTACAATCTAGATAACAAAAAATTCAATTGACCTTTAGTTTTCGTTCGTTTTTTATTTTCTCAAAGACTCCATCGACTTTCCAGGCAGGACTCATCACATGTATATATCCAACCTGTTGTGGTTAGTAAAAGCTCCCAACACGTCACTTTCCAATGAGACTGGTAAACACATCCACGTTCTTCGCGTGGAAAAACCTGTTTCTTCACTAACAGCCTCAGAGTTTGCATACATTTGCGTTAACTTCGCGTCCTGCTTTTCCGACGTCGTTCAACACCACGATTTAGTACGAGAGTTTGCTATCTACTATTCAATAATGATCTCTCTCTTTCACTATCCGTGGGTTTTATGTTTTTCGTTTGCTCAAATTCATCTCTAAACTATCCTAATTTCGAGGGCCAACGCCATTCTGTTCGTTTTTACATTTAAACCCAAAAACTGCGTTATTCGTTGTCTGCAACACATGAATTTTATGGTTGTATTTCATGATTGGGGTGTATCTCCAATGTTTGGTGGTTCTTGAACTTGTATTTGTACAAATAACTTTAATGTGCCGGTTATTTCCCGAATACCTATCTCTAATTTTTCTGAATTTAAAATGAATGGATGTAAAGTTCTAATATTTATTACTGTTTGTACTTAATGTACTGACTGCTTTACTATTTTAATTCTTTCGCCCTAATTTAATATTGCATTGCGATAGTAACGTTATTAAATGTAAACTACCAAATCTTTTGAATTCTACAGGCTGCTTTCGTGGTAAAAGCCCATTTAACTAACTGTAATTAATAAATTAATTTCTACTACTTAATGTCGGCTTTAAGTAACGTGCTACTAGCGTTACAAGACAAGTTTGCAAAATATCTTTATTTGGAAAAAATTTTAATTACTTGAAAACCGTGACATTTTTATTATCATCATAGTGTAAGATTTTCGATAATCATACCTTTCACATAAGCTTCAATTCTATTCTTGCGGAACACCTTTTATGTTGTGGTAGTTTATGGGATTTTCTTAACCGCATGTTAGGTGTTTTAAATAAATGTTGTATTTTGTTTATATGATGCGATTTTCTCACAAGAAAAAATATTCGTAGTTTAGTTTATGACCCTAAAGAAAATTATTTCAGATAAAAAACTACCCAATCAAGATTTTGAACGGTATTATATCTCTCAGAACCGCTAATTTATCAAATATAAAGTTTTGAAGTTTAATAAATAAATGTTTTAACATTTATTTACAACATGGGCTTTGGTCTGTACAAAATATGCCACCCTTAGTATTTTCTGTGAAAATGTGCACTCTAGAGTACCCAAATTTTGTTTTTATAAAAACTCTTCTACAGCTTCAGTAAAACTCTAGAATCTATAAATGGCAAACGATAATGTAATAATTGTCTAAAAAAAACAATCAGATGTTATTTTATATTACTAGACCAGTGATACGAAGTCTTTAGGATTATTTTTTTATTTTGAAGCTTTCTTTTTTACAACATTGCTAGAGTTTGTACAACACACACAAGGAAATACTTATGCATTTTTTTTAATAACTAACAAATTTTAAAAATAATGGATATTATTTGCATGTTGTTCAATCGTGTCTTGCATCAAGAAATGCTAGTGAGTTGGAGATATACGGTCTTCGTCACAAACAAATTTAAAGTAATAAAATACTTAAAGTAATGGCTTTATTTTCATATGTAATTATCTGTTGAAAAAAACACAGTTGCTGTTAGGTCTATAAGTGCCTAAATTATTTCAAACCTTCGATAAATTGATAGGAGAAAAATAAATTGAATATAATATTTAAATAGAAACGATTATTTTCAAATTTAGCTACTGTTGTTCGTTTATCTAAGAAATTAAAATCAAAGAAAAAATATAAAACACTACAGTAATGCTTTGTCACACTCTTCTCAATTTTTGATATTGGTGCTATTTATATTACTTATAAAATTTGAAAACCATTTGTTTGTGAAATGCAACGCTGACATTACTTTTCAAATCTAGAAATGCTATATATAATTTACGTTTATACACCAGGCCGCTGCTCGAAGATATTCCCAAACATCCGAACAGAATCCTATCGAACCTTTAGAATTGTAAATCTAAAAGATTGTGTAACATAAATAGACCTTTTGATCATTTAGTAACGAAACCCTTTGAATTTCCACAATGGCTACGCCAAAAAAGCCCGTCTTCGTAGAAAGTTAATACTAAAGTTATTACAAATTGAGGTATTGCATCTGAAACTTGGACTATTTTAGTTATTATTCCATGATTATTCGATTAACTAATATTAATTAAAAATTGTTACAGCTAGATTATCAAACAGATCATCTGCAAGTCTATAATCGTAATATTTTTGTACCGTTATCTTCGATGTTTTATGATACTTTGACCCTTTGCTTATAACATTTAATATCATTAAATCGAGTTAACGAACCATATGATACTAAATAGAATGCTGTCTTTAATGATAGACTTCAAATTTTTTGTCATTCTTACTAAATGTATATTTCATCTTTAATGCTGTAATATGGATATTACAGCTGCCTGATAATATTGTTAATATTAAAAATTTGCGTTATTTATATTTTAGTCGGTTATTAACATAAAATTCAGCTATCTACAGCGCTTTAACAAATGAGCGTTGTGACCAAACCTGCTTAAGGCAAATGCAGATTAAAATGGTTAAAACCACTTCTGCATTGGCAGGATACTGGAATATCAAGTATAATTAAATAATTTTAAATGTTCTTTAAAAACTAATAAATTCTATTTTCGCATGAAACGTCCATGACATTTAGAATTAGACAATTTTCCAGATGCCTTGCAGTCTCGCTTATTGTTGCATTTTGTTTTGCACCGACGCCTTTTTATGTTATTCTACTTCCCAAAGCTTCTCTCAAACTTATTTCTCATTTATTTGTATTTTGATACGGATGCAAAATATTTTTCTTGCAAGGATTAAATTGTATTCTTGAATATTTATGTTTTAATAAACATTTTCCTGTACAATATTATACGAATAAATAAAGAAGTATTAGCAAGTTATTAACAAGAACTATAACTAAGATTAAAAGAAATGGGTAATTTCTCAACATGTACATACTATCGTCTGCATTTGTCACACGTTTTACGGTTCTAACTGCAGAAAATATAACATTTGATAGCTGTACAATTTATTTAATTTATTTTTTCCAAATGAACCCGGGATTCGATCCGATTTTGAATAATATTTTCATGTTTTACAAATGCACACATTTGATTAACTTTATCCAAATGCGATTTTAATATATTGAAGCACGATTTACACTCTGAGGCTCTACAAAAAAATAACATCACTTTCGCTCCTGTTCTATTTTGAGATAACTTACCATCTCGATTATCCTTGAAACCAGCGTTAGTTCTAAAATTAAATCCCCTCACTTATATTTTATTCCGATATTCGCTTGTGTTTATGTCTTGGCCATTGCCATGAACAAAAACGTCGTCGCTAAATTTCGCTGTTCTAACCTCTGCATTCTCTTGTGTATTCTCATTATTTGGTTCATCTTGAGCAGCAGACGCTAAATTCAAATCTGCTAGACAACCAAGGGTTGCTTCATACGGAAATCTTCCAATAATGTTAAAAGTTATACTGAATATTACATAATATATAAAGCTGAAACACTCACACATAACTTACTAGCATAAAGAGTAAAGAATTGCGCCAAATAATCTGCCGCTGGTTTAACAAATCGCTCTTTACTTTATATTTTTAAAATATTCTGTAATGTTGAACAAATTTTTGAGCCCAGCGGCAGACATAATATTTTTTGTCATTTTAACTTCATTTATTTTGGCATTATATTTGGGAATTTATTTCTTTTATAATTTCATAAACTTTCTCACTCTCAAATGAATACAAAAATCATATGTCATCCACACACGGATGAACATTACAGAACTTCGTATCCTTAGTCGCTAACCGCGTGGTTTTTTTAGTGGAATAGTCAATTTTTTTCTGTTACGCTACATCTGATCAAAAAAAAGTTTCCAATGAAAGTCGCTTCATTCATGAAGCTTCCTAACCTAAAATTACTTTCGACTGTAAAGGATATCATCTCCCATGCGCTCTTGACAGTACTATACTTTGTTTCTCAAATGAAACACTGGCATATTAATAAATTTTAGATTCTTCATAAAATTTCAAGTTAAAAACAGTTTTTGAATTTTACAACTTTTTCCAAAATTTTGGCAAATAGAGCAATTTCTTTGAAAATCAGTATTTTTGCTATTCAAGTTTCGAAAATTTTCAGACTACCTAAATGATGCTGCTTCAAAGGATTATTACCCGAATTTAATTTTTTTAGGCAGTGTATTCTCAAATAAGATGCAATTTTTCCAAACTTTAACTGGGTATAAGTGTAAATTTTTTAATGGAACACCCTGTGTATTACATAAAATTGAAGGGACATTCAGTTTCCTTACGAGTAAATATGAGCTTCCGTATAACTAAAACCAATAATTTTTTAGTTATTTGACTTTTTGTCAATAATGCTACTAAACTACAACAAGCAATGAATGTGCTTTATTAACAAACATAACGAAGTGTAAATTGACATTATCTAGCCGCAAAAACGTGTAATTCAAGAATTCAGACCAAAAAGACAAATAAAAACGAAAACATAATACTAATTGAGGCGTACACTGATTAATTAAAGAAGCGTCTGCAGATTTATATCAGTGGATATTTGATAATATACAAAATGAATGTTTGATAGGAAAAGACCGCCCAATATGACTTGAGATGCAAATGATTGTAACAATATTGTATACACATAATTATGTACTTACCGACAGCGTATTCTATGTCGAAGCTTGTGGTTTCCTCAAAAGTGCCCTGGTATGTTCACTTGCGACGACCGAACGAGAAGTCCACATGTTTTATGAGGAATGATGCACGTAAAACGAGTTACCACCCCGCACTCAATCTAATACCCTATCGTTTGAGCAAAAAGGTAAAGGTGTAAAGGTTTAAAGACGAAATATTAATTTTAACCTAATAATGTTCGAAATGTTGACCGTTCTGTTGTATGCAACATTGAAGTCCTCTTGCATAGGTTTCATGTACGTTAATTAGCTGTACCTACTGTATCCCTTCACGAATTTTTATTTTCTTGCTTTTCTACTGTAGTTGGTGGGGTCAATGTAGTACCTTCGGGTGGAGCATTGGAGACGTGGCCGCAAGTGTGACGGCCGTTACGTACATTATGCTGTAGTTGGTGGCGTGAGGCTTCGTGGATCGGACGGGTTCGCGTATGACTGCTGGTCCCAAAATCTCGGGTTTGATTCTAGATGCGGATCACTTGAAAAATTGTAGGCTAGCATTTTTCATAAAAATGCGTCTTCCTTCGAATGAGAGGTATATGTAGGTCCCGTGTATGAGTGTTGTCACACACTTAGAGATCCTTACCTTCGGTAAAATTCAAAATTTTCAGGTAAAAAACTCGCTTCCTGGCCAGTGTTGTGCCTTCAGGTTACACATCCCGAATGAGGGGTAATATGTAGGTCCCGTGTATGAGTGTTGTCACACACTTAGAGATCCCTACCTTTGGTAAAATTCAAATTTTCAGGTAAAAAACTCGCTTCCTGGCTAGTGTTGTGCTTTTAGGTTACACATCCACCTTTGCCTATCCACATTCCTTCGAAATGTTGGTCCAGATAGTTTTTTACGCCTGCAGAGTAATGTGGCGGAGCATAGTCTTTCAGAATCCACGTGTCTCGTGTAACAGTTGGTGGAATATGCTACAATAAAAAGGGTAGCTCATTTCTTAGGAAATTATGATCTACTGCTTTCGTTAAAGCGTCTTCGAAAAAAATAAAGTTCAATGACAAACGCCCCCACAATTTCTCCCCAACATTTATGGACCACCATTATTCTTGGCAATAAGTTGTCCTAATTAAGTGAGGATTAATATCCGGCTAATGATGATAATCTCTGAGATTTGGACTACCATTCTTATGGAAAGTTGCATTGTCCATAAAAAGAACTTTACTAAAGAAATTTCTGTCATGATTGATTTTATTGAAAGCTTACGGACATTAAAATGCCATCCGAAAGAAGTCTTCTTCTTTTAAATTTGGTACCTTTGAAAAATGGTTTTGCTTATCCTTGATTAGCTAATTGTTTTTGCCCAATTTTAGGATTTTCGATAGCAGCTAATAAAACACCAACTTCTACATGATTTTGACAATATCCGTTCTGTTTCACTGACTTGTCATAAGAGACTGTCAAATTGGCTTCCGACTTAGTTTTAATCCTCTTAAAGTTTATCTGCCGTTGTATTTTTTCTGGATGGCGCTGATTTTAAATTCTTGCAGTCAAAATGTATTACCATTGCTTTCTCAAATTGCGTAAATCGTGTTCGCTTAGTTCCTCTTCAGAAAACTTCATTTTGATCAGAATACTGTAACAATTTTATTTTTGATTAATAAATCCCTTCATAAAAGTGCGAGAATAATAAAACTTTTATTAAAATAATGGTAAAATACATTTAACAACTATGGTAATACGTTAAAGCAGCATCGTCCTTTGGTATTTTATTTGTGGTTAAATATCTGTGTCTTCTACAGCTATTCGCAGGCGCGTTTCGGTTTGACAATCCCCTCCTCGGACGCCTCGGTCGCCCGAGCTAGTTTTGTAATCAGTCGGCCATACGTGGAAGAAGCGATAAGATGTACCAAAGACTACAGGCCGGCAATTTGCGTATCAACTTTAAGGAGTCGGGACACATCTTTGAATAGCGGTTGGTATCGTATGAAGGTTATTAACTTGTTTAATTTGAGATAATTTATTTAGCACGACGTGAGGAATGCTACAATTAAAAATGCAACTTAGAAAATAGGAAATTTAACCCATTTTATGAAGACCACCTTGTTATACGACGTGAGGAATGCTACAATTAAAAATGCAACTTTGAAAATAGAAAGTTCAACCAATTTTAAGAAGACCACTTTGTTATACAACGTAAAGATGCTACTTTGGTGAGGCAGCGTGATTCAACATCCGGATTGCAGCAGCTGCCGAATGTATCGTGACCGTATTTGATTCTACACGTGGAACAACTCCATTTGGTAGAAGTTGTTTAGTATGAGGTTGGTTCACACTACATGCAGTAATCTTCGCATGAAATAACAAGTACCTCATCAAGGCGAGAAAAGCAGTTTTTGGTTCGTAGTTAGCTTTAAGTACTTTTTTGGTGTTTCACATTAGAAACACGTCAATTTGTTCTAATGTGTAAAAACATGAATATTATAAAAGTTTCAACTATTGCTGAGCTGGATTTCCAGTGTCGAAATTAAAATTCACTAATTTGATGTTTTGAGAAACAACACGCGTGGTTCATTATGAATCGTTAGTAACAACAGGTGTTACTGACGTCACTTATTTTCTGTAGTATACTGCTGACAGATGTGTTCTTGAATGCAAATGCTTCGAACAACTTTAGCACAAGTTATGTAAACAAGAGTATTTTTGTGATCTGCTTTTTAGAAACTAAAACTAGTACATGTAATTTAAAAGGAAAAACTTGAGTAGTAACATTTTTAGATGTAACCTGCCTGAACAGATCTGCACGGGTCGGAGTTTTTGTGTAACAAGTTTACAATATACTGTAAAATGTTTGATTAAGAATAATTTAGATAAACCTGAAATTAAAATTCACGAAGTAATTCAGTTATTAATTAAATTTTGTTGCAATTCATTTTATTTTAAAAGAGATTCTTTTAGTAAATAATTGGTTCAAGATTAAAGTTTTTATTTTGATCAAATATGATCAAACCTAATCACAGAAAGCTAACATCCTTAAGAGTAGAATTTTGATGCCAACTTTATATTGAAAATATCTTTTACTACTTCTTTATGTATATTTGCGGGACACAAATAGTGTTCCACCTTTTTTATTAACCTAACTATTATAATTTCTTACAGGAACAGCGTCTTATTTTATTAAGACAGGTTTTTGTCATCAAAGGCGATCTTTTTTTCTTTGGGTCTCCACGTCCGCCCTTAGAAATATGCCATGCCATTATCCTGAATAAGTCCGGACTTGGTGGCGCCTATTTGTTTTAGATTAAGTTTGACCTACAAACAGATTTCGACTTACCCCCCCATTTCTCATAGCTCTACCCAAGGAATAGACCCCTAGTTATGTCGGAAGACTTCGTCTCACTAGCGCCCATGAGTGGGGCAGGAGCCTCTAAGGAAAAAACGTTGCAATACTATCAATAACGTGACAATTAACACAATGGGTACAACAAACAAGAATAACTATTATTGTGACGCTTGTGACACTTGTTATAAAGCTGACAGTTTGATGTTGTAGTTACTATTTTTTTCAATGCACGCTTTAAAATCCATTGTTTATAGTTAAGTAGTTAACAGTATTATTGACAAAAGGTCAAATAACTAAAGAATTATTGGTTTTATGTATAGGGAAACGCGTACTTACTCGTGAGGAAACTGAATGCTTATTCATTGTTTTTATATAATATACAGGGTATTCTATTGAAAATCTACACTTATACCCAGTTAAAGTTTTGAAAAATTGCACCTGCTTTAAGAACAAACCAGTACAAGAAATAAAATTCCGGAAATAATCCTTTGATGCAACATATTCAGACAATAAGTCTGAACATTTAAAAAAGTTCCTACTCTTTAATAGCAAAAATACTAATTTGCAACGAATGGCTCCATTTGCCAAAATTTTGGTATAACTTTAACTATAAATTTTTGTATAACTTAAAAACGGTTGGTTTTCGAACCATGATACCTTTAGTGTTTTTAACTTGAAATTTTGTCAAGGATGTAGGAATTTATTAATATACAATGTTTTATTTCAAAAATCAAGTATTGTACTACCAATGTCACTTGCGACATCCCGTATTGTCGAAAATAATGTTAGGTTGTGAAACTTATTGGATGGAGCGACCTTCACTGTATACTTTTTTGATCCGACGTAGACTAACAGAAAAATTGACTATTCCGTGGAAAAAAACCACTATGTACATTGAAAATAATAACAGCTCTAAAATGAATCCCTGGGGAACATCTCTCTCTATGTCTACTGGTATTAATACAATTGTAGCCACTGCAACACAATAAGTTTTCTTACTAAGATAAAGAGTATAAAATCTAAGAGTAGAAAAATTATATAAAAGGTATTATCGTAATATGTCAGTACGTCATTAATTTTAGTAATGTTCGTGCAAATATAGGACGGTGTAAAACCTGACACAATCTAGTAACAAAGAAAGGTTTTTCTAGTGGGAACATAATTACTAATTTTGACAATTTAAGCAAAATACTAATAGTCATATAGTCGTTATAGTCTGCGGGGTTTTCAAACTTTTGGCAACGACATTAGCAACGGCAGAACCGTGCCTTCTTCTAAAAATCAGAAAAACGAATTTGTGATACACAAGAATTAAAAATATCTACTATGTGTAGTGGCGTATCAGATTTTATTGTCTCTTCAAAAACCATCGTCAGAAATTCCTTTTCGTTGCTGCTAATTTATTAGAAATTTCTATGTTTGTTAGCAATCCAGAATAAAAACTAAGCGTCAGTCACTTTTCAATTACACATGATGTTTAAATTACAGAAATAATTTAGAGTTGATGCTTAAAAACCTGTGTACACCACACCTTAAGCGTGCTTTTAAATATATCAAACTCCTTCCTATTGCAGGTCAAAGGTTCATTTAATTGTGTACGAGCATGACTTACTAGAAATTTCTTGGAAAACATTGTATAAGAGCTTTACTTGTTAGAAGTTTTTGGAAAATAAACTATTAATATTGTTTAATGAATTTTGAGCAACAGGCTTCTTAAGAAATATTAAATAAATTGCTTGTTTTTAAAGAGAAATAAAGTTGTATTTCGTTAGTAATCGATTAGTGACGAGTAATATACGTTCTATTTATTTAGTTTTATGTTTTGTATTATATAGTGAGATCAAAGGGAAGGGAATACATTCGACATTTAAAACTGTTTAATATTTAAGAAACGCGCTAGAACTCTCCTCTTCTTCAGTCCTTAATTGGTAGATGCTCGGTAAAAGCGTGCGTGACTGATATCGATATTTATTTTCAAATCGCATTCATCAGCTTTTTACATTTCGAAGGCTTTGTCAAATTCTTAGTATTTTTGAGTATTGTGCCTTTACTTACTTGAGTTGTTCGAATTCATAGTAGTACAGAAGCTACTTATCTCTAAAACAAAATTGACACAAAACCGCTCATTTTAATGTAAAGTACGCGTATTTTCATGGAGAAATGTAAGATACGTCTTGCAAATTTTTGTACTGTTTAAGGTCATTCATCCGAAGATCATGTAACATCATTATGAACAGCTGTTCACTTTTCAAGTTCAAAGTTCAAACCTGCACCACTTCCGCGCAATTCTCGTTTCGACCAACGGTAGAGCTTAAAAAGCAACGAGGTTTGGATATATATAACCAAGCAATTCGGACATGCGAAACATTTGGACATATGGCGCAACAATTTTGGACATGACAAAATAATTATATGTCCAAATTGTTTGCCATAATTTTGTCCAGGTTATTTCGGCATGTCCAAAATTTTTTCGCCATATGTCCAAATTGTTTCGTCATGTCCAAACTGCTTGACTATATGTCCAAAATTGTTACTTCTTAAGCTCTTCGTTGGTCGAGATGAGACTAGGGCGGAAGAGGCGTAGGTTTAAACTTAGAACTCGAAAAGTGAAAGTGAAAAGCTGCCCGAGTTAATGACCTTAAAGGGTACAAAAATATGTAAAACGAACCTTAGATATTTCCCTGAAAATACGAGTACTTTACATGTAAAATGAGCAGTTTTGTTCGATTTGGTTTAGAACATAGGTAGTTTATCTACTCATGGTTAAATTCTATTGAACTTGCTAAGAATTTTAAGAGGGTTTTTTATGTTAATTTAGTTACCTTTTAATCTGAGTATGCACTAATAAAACGAAAATCGGGTAACTGACAACTTCTGATAATAGTGAAGTAATCCAAAAGTTTGGAATTTCACAGATTTTGAAATTGTATAAAATATGTATTTGCAGACATAGAGAGTGTTCGATACAGGGTGTTTCATTAACAATGGAACAATGGTTAACTGGAAATACTATGCATCAAATAATGACCACTGAGTTCAACTTATCTTTGCTGAATGTTGATGGTTTAAGAAATACAGGGTTTTGTAGGTTATAATTTTATTTCAATTTTTTGGCATTATTCTGAAAATTTTTGGGTTATCGACTTGAAAATTGGCATCTTTATGTTTTTGGGCACAGAGAAAAAGAATATGATACTATTTTTTACTTCGCTCATAGAAGGCGCTACTTACAACCTTTTTTATGATTAATAGCCGTAACTTTTTACTCTCTACATCTAGCGTATAACCGACTTTAGAAATCGGAGAGAGCAACCCTTTTTACATAAAAAACGTATTCTTGTCTCTCTTTCCAACCTGTTTTCAAGAAAAAACCGTTTAATTCAAATTATCTTTTAATCCCTATTAGTGGGATGTTGCGCCGAAAATAATAATATTTTAGTAGCTTATTTTACTATCTGACAGTTGTCATTATCATCTGTCATGGTTTTTATTTGATGAGTCAATGAAGGTATTTAAAGTATCAACTCAGTAAGTGTTTCCTTAAACCTTCTGCTTGAAATTTCTTCCTCTAAAATATTCGCGTCATAGTGACTTTATCAATAGTTAGATGAGAGATTGCACAAATAAATTGCAGTTGCCGCGTTGTGACCCAAAATTATACCAGGTTATGCCCCCAAAGAATACAACCGAATCATAAACTGTTTTGAAACCCGTACAATCGTTTAGGCGAAAAGAGTTCATTTCGTCCCAAAAGTGAAAATGACGCTCCAAAAACTATATCGATTGAGAAGAAAAAGAGGTTTTGGTTAGAGTGTACGAAAATCCAGGTATAAGTACCCGTCGTCTAAGTGCAGCAATGGGCATACGTTACTCATCGATTTGGAGAGTTTTAAACAAAGAGAAGCTTCTTCCATATCACTACACTTCAGTTCAGAATTTATTGTCGCAAGATCCTCCAGCTCGTCTCCGTTTAATTCAGTCTGTACAGGAGCAACAATATGTGAAATTTAATTTTTTTTAAATAAGATTCTCTTTACTGATGAGACAACGTTTGCTCGCCGTGGACTTTTAATCATTTGTGGGATTCATAAAATCCCCATGCGGTAAAAAAGACATTTTCAATACAAATTTAAGATCAATATTTGGTGTGGTATTATTTCAAATCTTTTTATTGGGCCTTTTCAAGAGCCACTCTCTCTAAACGGCGGGGACGCGAATATTTAGACGTCTCCCCACATAGGTGGATTGGTCGTGGCAGTGAATTTTCTTGGCCATCTAGGATCCCCGACTTAAATCCTCTGGATTTTTCGATGGTTTATATAAGAGTCCCTCTCTCAGCCGGGACGCGAATATTTAGAGAACGTCTTTCCACATCGGTGGATCGTGGCAGTGAATTTTCTTGGCCACCTAGGAGCCCCGATTTAAATTCTCTGGATTTTTCGATGTGGTCTTCAATGAAAGACATTATGTATAAAGAAACTGTTGATGCACCCGAGGAGTTGTGGGGAAAAAGACTAGCGGCTGCGAATGAAATCGAAGACGATCAAACAGCATTGTTTAGAACTCGACAGACTTTTAGGAAATGTATTACAAAATGTATCCAAGTAAATGGTGCACATTTCGAAAATTTACTTTAAAATATTTTCTTGTAAGTATTCTAAGGAATTAAAGATGCCAATTTTCAAGTCGATAATCCAAAAATGTTCAGACTAAAGCCAAAAAATTGGAATAAAATAATAACCTTCAAAATCCTGTACTTCTTAAACTATCAACATTCGGATAAGAAAAGTTTGGTTCAATGGTCATTATTTAGTGCATAGTATCTCCAGTTAACCACTGTCTCATTGTTAATGAAATACCCTGTATATCTGGAAATGAAGGTTAAAAACGAAATAATGTCGAAATCATTTTTCTAAATGTTGTACACTTTTGAAATATGTAGTTTGTTTCTTATTTTTATTGCACAAGTTGTTCCTTAGATGTTTTTGTTATATTAGCTAAGCTTCTAGAATATCAGATTTTCAGTACAGCTAATTTTTCTTTACAAATGGCCATTCTACAATATATCTTTTAGCATGGTCTCTTTAATTCGTTTTACTAATTTCGTGACAAATTTTGTGAATCCATTATTTTCGCGAGTGTTACTTCTGGTCAGAATTTGTTCAGATAAATGTGCCTTCCTTTATCTTCGTTTAGTTTTTGAAAAATGTATTGCAAGTTTTAAGAAAGAAATGCTGTTGCGTTAACTTTCTACACTTATCTCGTTCAAAGAAAACTAATAGGTACAGAAATTGTCAACGCATTGCATTGCTTTATGGTAGATTTGTGTATCTATTAATTATTTTTAATGTGGTTTCATCATCATTTCTATTCAACATTCATCTTCGTAGATTAGCGAGTAACACTTCAGCCAAATAGCAAAATCTTTTTTTTAACAAAATTACTAAATGACAGTGTAAAATATTAACTTGTATGTATGGATCAGCAATTAGTTTATAACACATGCTGGATATTGCAGAAATATATGGTTAACCGTCTAGCTTGGGCGTTCTTGACATTCTCACAGTTGCTTGTTTATTAGTTCTTAATTCGCTTCTTTTTAGTGATCTCATTTTACTATGTTAAATATTAAAACCACAAATTATTAACAATTTGTATGATAAATACACACATAATGGATTTTTTGTCCCTAAGGAAAAACCGTATGAAACGTTTCTGGACAGACGACTCCGATTATTAATTTCAAGGCTTTTATATTAAATGATTTAATTATATTTACGGAATATACCTACCAACAATTTCACATACTTTACCTTCAAACAACTTGAAGCTTGTTAATAAAAATGCGGATATTTTACATAGGAACCCATGCAAAAATATATTTCTGTATACATGAGTAATATGTATTTAAATGGCAAGGCCAAAAACAGAATAAATTTAAGAATGACCTCTGCAAATATATTACCAAAAGAACGGTGTAATACCTTTGCATGAATTGGTTGGAGAAGTGTGTAGTTATATGAACACTAATATTTAATAATACGCACTTTTGTGACTAATCGTTTGAAGTAGATATAACGTTTTTGATTAAAAATTTACAGATTGTCCTACAACTATATTGTTATATTTCCACAATAAAGAACTGTATTGTGTCTCATAATTGATAGCGACATACCAACATTGTATAAATATTAGGAAATAATTTTCGTTTTTAACAATCACGTTTTTGCGGCAAGTTCATCCTACAAAAATTGTTGGGAACATTTTTGTTACTGACGCATAAGTAAGCAAAAATTTTCTAATATACGGCATTGTAGACGACCTCATGCTCAAAATACGAAAATCCTAAATGGCAACTTTGTTCCATTCAGGATATAGGACATCTACATGTTTGCTGTGAAAGAATGTTTTGGAAATAAGAGGGAAATGTACGTGCGCGCGCGCACCTTCATAAAGGGCTTAATCGAAAAGCCACTATTTTAAAATTTCGTAAAAGATTGAAGTCGTAAATATGTTATTCATATATTATAATAAATTTGGTAACATTTCCAAGATATAAATCAAAAACAGAAATGCCATTTTAATTGAATGACAACATGCTTGGATTGTAAAAATAATCTTCATTGTGTGGGTTTATTAGTTTTTCCTAGAATAAATCCTGATAAGAGTTTAAAAATACAAGCTAATTAGTTTTGTTTATTCTGAGGTGCAGATGTGTTGAAAAGATCGTAAACAACTTTATTTTTATAGAAGTCAGCTTAACACATGACTTGAATATATGATAAAAGTTCAGTTGAGCATTTCCTTGAGATTTTTATAATAAACTAATTCTAATTGGGTGGAGGCGCAGTTTAGAGTGACATTTGTAGTAGAAGACTGTTTTTGATTCCAACTAGGGCGTTTGTTTACATGACGTCAAGGTGTTGTAAAAATATATGAGAAAATTTCAAGAAATTTTCTACCTTGAATATTATTATTAATGATCTCCCTAATTGAATAAAAGGACAATTTTAAAAGGTAGATACCCTACAGAAATAAGTAATAGTTTTGGGTGATGTAAGTTTAGATCAAAAGTGATAAACAGCAGCTTGAAGTTGAACTGTAAACTCCAAAATATACGTAAACTGATTCCACAGGCAGGTCTTTTTAATTAGTTATTTTGAAAGACTTTTTTAAGAATTGAATTATGAGAACTTGTTATTTGAGATGATTTCCTGTAAGAATCTATTTTAATTTCCAAAAACATTCTTAGGATAGTTACGGTGCTATTGAATATTATTTGTAAGTCAAGAAACAATTTATTAAAGTTGAAAGTTTTCGGAATACATTTGTGGTGAAAATTTGGTGCCTCTAAAGTATGATTTGATGTAACTAAGAATTAACGTATGAAAACTTTTCTATATAATTTAGTAGGAAAACTTGATGTTTTAAATTATTGATTGCTGTAATTTACTTATTTTGGAAATTGTTCTTAAATAAGAAAACATTAAAATTTATTGTAGAAATCCGAGTTCACGTTTCCGGTACAAGAATTTGAGTTGAAGTTTACCATTATCAGGTGGCGTTATCCACCTCTGATTTTTTTAAATAGACTGGTACAGTTTTTCTTGCATTTTTGTAATAACTTTTATTAAAGCATGCATTTATAATTTCGGCAAAAAGATATTTTTACAAATTTTTTTTACAATAAGTTCAGGAAAAATTAACAACTTTTTTATTTGAGCAAGGAATTTAAAATTCTGCCGCGTATGTACTGAGGACCTTAATACCTAAATGAAGATTGCTTTACAAATTAGCATCTTTTGTATTAACTCTGATACAAGTTAAAGTAGTGTGGCGGCTACTGATACAGTTCAGAGAAAAATTAATAGCTTTCTTATTTGAATATTCAATTTAAAAATCTGCAGGGTGTGTACTGGGGGGTCTTAATACCTAATTAAAATTTTCTTTACAAATTCGCTGCTTTTGTATTAACCCAGAAAAAATTTTAATAGTGCTGGCGGCCACTTGATACGATTTAGGAAAAAATCTGAACTTTTTATTTGAGTATGGAACTAAAAAATCTGCCGCGTATTACTGAGGGACTTAATGCCTAAATGCAGATGTTCGTACATTCGCTGTTTTTCTATTAACTCAGACAGAAATTAAAGTAGTGTTGGCAGCCACTTGATACATTTCTGGAAAAAATTAATAACCTTATTTGAACATAGTATTTAAAAATTTAATGCGTGTGTACTGACTGTATATGTAAATGTAGATTGCTTGGTAAAAGTGCTTATTTTATATAAACCGATAGAAAAGTTAGAGTAATACCAGCGGCGACCAGTTGATGTATATTACAGAACAATTCATGTTTGTATTTGCATGAAGTTATGTATGCAATAACGCAGTTTATATCCTTCGCTGGCCGGAGATATTTACAATTTGGTGTTTTAGTTTGCTTAGGAAAGATAGTTATTGTACTTAGTTACCGAAAGTTGTATTATGAAAAAGAATGATAGCGGAGGTAAGCGATGTTGAACTAAAATAGGCGTGGCTTTTATCACAGATTGGTGGAAAGGTCATGGCTAATCGACGAGGCGAACAATTGGCTGTTACCTCTAACCGCTAGCTTCTCTGATGTTAACTAACTCGTTTTGCTAGTACATCCGATGATGTTGAGGTTTACATACAATTAAATTCTGTATGCTAGATATCTTACATATCTTGTTCAAACAACTTTTATTTCATTTATGTTCAATAAAAAAAGGTTTTATTTCACCACTTCAGGTCTTGACCAACATTTTCTTTAAATTCTGCATGAGATTCTGTTCATATTTTTTATCTATAGCGGGAGATGTGAGAATGGGCAATGACTAACCATGGTACAAGCTGCCATTGTATATTGGTACATGGTCCAAAAAATAGAATTTGTTGTTTGTGCTATTAAAAAACGATGGTCTGTTAGAGGTGGGCAAATCATGTATGTGAAATAAATTTACAACACTTAAAAATTATTCTTTTTTATCCGCTTTCCAACTGTAAAAGGTTGATAGTTGCTTAAATCAATTTAATAAAGTTTAAAACAAGTTATGTTTTTTGGTTTTCATAATAAAAATTGCGACGAATTCTGAGTTTGTAGCCCTTTGACAAATAAACATAAAGAGAGCCTTTTTAAAACGTAGTAAGAAAAATACGCTCTGGTTAAAAAATTGGTCATATGAGGTTTTATTGCTCATTACAACGTTTTTGAGAATCCTATAGAATTTTTCTAGTACCGAAGTATGGGTTAATTTTGACATCTATGGATGCATTTCACAGCCCATTTCTCGATTTATTATAAAGTTTAATTTGTGGGCTAATTTCAATAAATTTTCGAAAAAGTGAACATTGTTTTTCAGCCTTCTCAGTTCAAGGTTAACATGTGTTAAATTATACGAGTACGATCACAGATTTTGTTGTTTTGTGACCTTAAAATGCCTACGTAATATTGAGTTATCAAGTCAGCGTTTCCTTGTTAGGAACAAATGCATTCTCTACATTTTGACGTATGGAAAAAGAACGTACGAGTTAAATTGACTAAAACCAGTCTTCTCTTGTATTTTTTCCTAGAAGCTAGATTAGTATTTAGAAAAATTTCAACAACTTTTGGGAAAGAGTTCTGCCTAGTTAGAAAACTCTCGAATAACTTTAGATTTGCTATGTACCTAGACGTAGCCGGAAGAAAAGTAAATACCAGACTAACTACCAACCGCGGAGAGTGGGGGATTCGCCTACATACCAAAAAAAACACGTCGCCCACGATTATCTATTAACAATAAAACTAAATTAAAATTTCTTGATTCACATAGACAAAGTAAAGTATTAAATTTAAGTTATATTGTGAAGGACAAATTTTATAATGGATCCACGAAGTGCGCATTTCGTAGCTTTTCATGTAATAAAACTCATTGGATAAAAAGTAATGCTTAGATTTTCTAAATAGCAAGTGTGTTAAATTAAAGTATTCAATGTAGATTTTCTCAATAGCACGTGTGTTATATTAAAGTATTAAATGCAGGTTTTCTCCATAGCAAGTGTGTTAAATTAAAGTATTAAATGTAAACCACGTTGTAGTAAGAATTAAAGAAATATAACCAGAAGCACTAACGTAGCTAGCTGTTAAACATGTATGGTGAACTAGTTTCACAACATCAACCGCTGATAAATAATAATCCTCGATGGGCATTAAAGAAGACGAGTCACATACCTCTATGCGTCGGGATGCTTATCTTGCAACCCGTCGGTGGTGATTCAGCAGAGCAACGCCACGGTAGTCAGGATCCATTCACCCTGCCATCGTAACTGTAGCAGTGGTCTACAGACAAAAGCAGTTAATCTACGTCAACGAACAGTTGGGCCTACATAAAGAAAGAACTTATTTGGCTTCCAGCTAAGAGCTAAAAAGAGAATCAGATTAGAATGGGTAAGCGCGGGAACTTGTCGAACAAAAAAAACGTGCATGGCTTTTGAGGTACTGGGACGAGTAATGTAGAAACTATTTCAACGCACAAGCTGCAGAATCAAATTAAAAATGGGTTCAAATAACACGAGTTATCACGCGTTATCAAAGCGCGATTAGCAAACTGGAAAACACGCTACCAAATAATAGTAGGCTCTATTATTTCGACAAGTCTTTAAATGGGAAACACAAGAGAAAGCAATTATACGTTCACGGAATGTTTAACAAATTAACGGATACCTAAAACAAGGTATTGACTATTTAATTTGTCGAATAAATTTTCATTTTAGAATGAATAGATTTAAAAGAAATGTTATGATTGCGCATACTATTGTAACGAGGTAAAAATACAGCATGAGGTTTTGAATAGAAACAAAAAGCTAGGTGAATGAAAAACGAATTACCACAAAAAAGGACGTATTTGAATCTATCGTCGAAAATAAACGTAACAGATTAATAGTGCATATTTGGTAATTAAAAATGTGTGCCTTTTTCCTACTAACGTTTGATTTTGTTTGCTAATTTAATATTAAGTTGGCATATCGCAATTTAGAAAAGGAGGGGGGCGTATGATGGTGATTGCAACACCATATTTGCTAATTACAGCGAATTCCTATTTGAACCAAGTGACTTAAACTAAATGAAAATTTCAAATATCGAAACTAACGAATAGTTTTATGGTGGATAATTTTTGGATCAGTTGTAAGCAATTTGTGATTGTAAGTTTAAAAAGGAAAGTTTTACTAATCTATGCTGATAAATTTATGACAGAGGAATTTAGAAACGATGCTGGGTTGGAAATAAACGTACGACAATTTTTAACTGTAGAATTTTTATAACTCGATACAGCAAATACATGGGGCCAGATCGAATTCTGATTTATCATTTTATAAATGCAAATATAAGGTGATAATAGTAATGCTACAATTTTTAACGACTTTAAATAATTTTTCACTAAATTATTTGAAATACTTTGGATAATCTGTATGAAGGGGTGCACCACTGTACAAATTACGTTAGTCACATTATAGAATTTACATTGGTCAATGACCAGAATCCCTTAAAGTTAAACCATATAAAACCCTTACTGAAAAGTTATATAAAGTCATTAAAAATAGTAAGTTACCATTTAGAATATGCTAAATTAGCATCCGATCTGTTCCTGTTGTCAGCTTTTATCCCAGTTACATAAAAATCCTAAAGCAAGCGATATTCCTCTTTGAACCATTATTTCGTTTGTAAATTCTGTCTTAAGTTGATCGGCATGGATTAATAGAACTTCATCATTTTAAATTTCTGTTCTAAATTTTTCTTCCAAAACCTAGAAAACCTTTAAAATTGCCAATAATGTCAAAATATCTGACCCATAATTGCTAATTAGTCCTGTCAAGTATAAAAATCTTCATTTTTATTCATTTCTAAACTAAAATTAATTTATAGGTTTCCCGCGTTTCTTATTATTGCGCAATGGTTTAATATAACCTATAATTACGCGGCAAATTACGCGCCATTTGTATCAAATACCAAACACCTTTAAAAGTGATACAATGGTCGAAGTTTAAGCACAATAGGAATAAAACGGGTACTCGTGTGTATTTCTTAACATCTCAGGGTCCTCGTTGTTTTTGGTGTGGGTAGGCTACGCCATCGTTGTTTCAGATTCCAATCCGTTCATCCTCTATGCTCGTTCGTAGGTGGGACGAGAAGGATATAGGTTGAGGCACCCGAACATAAGGTAGAAGCGAACCTACATCCTAAAAAGAGAAAAGACACCAACCCCACACAGATAGATGTTCTGGGCTTGAGGTCTCGTAGCTTAATGACGTCTCATCACACCGCGCGCACTTGCGCCATTCACTCCGCGCAAGCGCGACTTGGGGACGACGGAAATTGACCAGTTTATTTAAAAATATTCGCGGGAATTTATTTACATATTTAACAATGTACATTGCCAAATTTTGGCATGTAACAATCCTTGGATCAAAGGGTTAATTTAAAAAATATTTTAAGGTTGTAGATTACCAGGTACTACCTATTATGTAACATCTCGCGTTTTTGAGAGAGTGAGATTGTACTTCAACTTGCAAGTTGGAACATTGAACTCTTCTAGGATTACTGATATATTCCTCGTGAATGAAAATAATTCTTGGGGTGCTAGACATATGCTTAAGCAATACCTACTTGTCAGGTTCGATATACCTAACGATCACGAACTTCACACACTTTCCATTACTTTTAGATTGCGTTTTAATGCTAAAGAGAATAAGATAAGAACGAACTGGTGATGCTTTAAATTATATGTATGAAATCGTGGGATTTGTGTATAAATACTTGTAAGACATTTTAAAACCAGATTTTGTATGCAATCATGTTTAAAGCGGTTAATAGTTATTCATGTTACATGAGATATGTTATGTGATTTCGTAACGTAATGTGGTAAACGCAACGGCTTATTTGGGTAAGATAAAAGTACAGTAGCTTTACCTGTTGGAAAATTTTATGTAAAGCAATTAATAAACTGTTTATACAAGTAATAGAAACATATGACTATGGACAATTAACTGGTTATACAGACTTGAGTTTGCAGGCCAGTTGTTGTCTAAGAATTACAGTCTGCCACAATGAGAACTTTACATCTTTTTTTTGTTAACAGGATTACGAAGACACCAACTGCTAAGGTTACATTGCCCCCAACTAACATGCAACACGCACCAAACAGATTTTCAATGAAAAGTCGTTGCCACAGGCAGGAACCGAACCTGCAACCTTCTGCACGCCTCACTTCTATGGGTCTGCCATCTGAGTCACGAGGTTCTCAATAGGTACACTTATTTTTGTTTTGATCCGCAAAAAGCGTCAGTCCTTTAACGCTACATACATTTTTGTTTATGCCCCATGTATCAAGGTGTAACAAACAAGGTCTGGTAAATAATGGTCAACAGAGTTTCAAAACAAATTTGTGCATTTCGCAACAGATCCTCCGTCAATTTTAACCCAGAACAATGCTTTATGTTTAGCCATATCACTTATAGCTTGTTTTATACGTCATACTGCCATGCAATCATCTAAATAGCAAACTTGTTCAACTACTTGGTTATAATCACAAAAAAGTTACTTGGATATGAACTTCCGCAACATGTTTGGGACACTTCTTACTTATACGCTAAAAATTTATTTTTTATTAAATTGCTACATGTGTGCAGATACACGGTGTATTAGCCTGCTCTCGAAGTCTTTTGATTTTCTGTCTAGGCTTCCGATTACTTTCTAAGTTGCGTTTATTACCAGTGGTTTTTGTATTATTCGTTTCCTATGACACTCAAATTAACATTATACATTATACATAGACTTCACTTTTAACACTTGTATACTTCATGTGTGTAGAAGTATTGCTTTGTAATCATACTTTACTTCGATTACCTCCGTTCTGATTAAGTTTATGGGAAAGAACAAAAGTCTCTAAAAATGGAAAAAGGAGTAGAAGCTACGAAACAAGAAGAACATTTGAAGTTTGTTGAGGGCGGAAAAGTTAATTCATATCCAGGTTGTAGATAGGTTTGGTAGAATTTACTGAAGTCGGGTGATCGACTAAGGGGAATATTGTCAGGATAATTTAGTTAGGGTCATCTGCTAAGGTTCACCTAATAGTGGTACATGTAGGAAAAGTAAAAAGTATCAATCAAGTTAGTGATAGAGCAATAGCAAGCAAGACAGAACGATACCAACAGATATAGTTGTGATGCAGGTGTAGATACCGATGTCAGATGACGAAGACGAACTTGTAAGATTGTATGACCAAATTCAAGAGGTATACGGAATATTAGAAACTGAAGTAGATTGCTAGTTACGGTAGATTTTATTGGAAGTGCATGTTAAGGCAAAGAGGAAACAGTGGTGGTAGGTATGGATTAGGGGAAAGAAATGATAAGTTAATCGAGTTAATATCAAAAATAAATTGGTTGTAGCTAATGTTAAATTCATAAACCGTAGGTTAAATACGTGGAAAATGTCGGGCGATATAGGTAGGTTTCAGATAGACTTTATATTCGATAAAAATTAATAGAAAAATTAAGTAAGTGGTGTAGGTATTAATAGTGACAGCAATTTAATAGTAATAAAATGTGGGTTAATGTTAAAGAAAATAAATAAAGGTAGAAAATGGTTCAACTTATATAAAAAATTCAAAGACAGTAATAGTACATTGAATAGTTCAAGTTGGCGTTAACGTAGTAGAAACTCAACATAGTTTACAAACGTATAATTAGAAGAAGCTCACTTTATATAACTCAAAGGTGTGTAGCTAGTAAAGAATGAATAAACGAGGTTACCTTGTGTTTGATAGCAGAATGAAGAAATATAAACGAACGGCAACTGAATAAAATACACATCAAATATAGGCAATAAAGGATTGTGTAGGCAGGTTAAAAAAGGACGAGTATATAGTAATTGAGATGAGACGGATTTGGCACTTAATAATGGTAGAACGCATGGCTCGTCAAAAATTTAGATGTTTCTGCAATTAATAAATTGCAATAAAGAACAAAAACGAGGTAGCATTAGTAGAAGTAAATGTTATCGTCGATGGCTGGAAAAGGCACATAGATCCTTATTGCCATTAAGCATTTATTTAGCCAATATATCAGACTTGGTGAGGTGGAGGAAGAGAAAATAAAATGTAAAATTTAAAATCAGAACTTCAAAAAAACACTTTAACAACTAAATTAGTAAAAGCTGTATGGCGCAGCAGTTCTCAGTAAAGTCATTAGATATGGCGATCAGCAGCACAAGCCACAAATACATGATGATGAAGCAGATTATATGTAAGGAAGGAATACCACATTTTTTAGGATTATTAGAGCTAGATGAGCCATTGATCAAATATTATAATTAAAGTAATTTATAACAAATTAAGTAAGTGCGAAAATTAACGCAGTATTTGTTGGGATTTAGAGAACAGTAAGAAACAATCCCATCTAAAATTAAGACGCAAATAACAAAACAGGCATAAAATTTATAATTTATATCTAAAAAATGCCTTATTATGTACAAAAGTTATCAAAATAAGGCGTATAATTTAATATTCACACACACGCCCGCGCGCACCTATGTACGCATGCCCGCCCGCCCCAAACCGTATTTAAAAACATATCTACTCAGTTAAGTCTGATCATATCCTTGTATGCTGACAAAAACATGTACTGTAGGTTTGCCAACCTTTCTAATCGAATTATTGACTTTTACACACATTACTCTAAATTCAACAGACTTACACACAGAAAAATCTCATCATACAACTTAATTAATCAATAGAATGTATACAATATATGTTCTTGGTATATATGTCAACTAACAATCAAAACTTCAAAATTATTTTTATTTAATTTGACATTTCAGCCCAAATGACACAGGCCCTTTTTTAATGGAATAATGCTCTACTAATATAAACACTCAATAGACTAGTTTTTAAAATAACCTATCACTTACCATCTCAATAATTTCTAACTAATTGTTCATTCGCTTTTAAATAAGATTGCAGTTTATATAATTCAATTTATGTGTTTGAAATGCATTGATAGAAAAAATATGTATCAAGATATGAATTTGCAATGTAAAGTGGTGTCAGAGAATAATTTTATTAAGGTCGACAGCATATTTGTTAACAATGCATTAAATTATATTATATCTGAACAAAATAGTCTTCGTCTATTTTATAATTTATAGTATGAAGGTTTTTTGAATTTTTATTGTTTCTCTTTTTATCATTAGTTTCAGAAACCTAAAATTTCAATATTTTCAAAATCGAATTTGTGTGACTATTCGATGACACGTGCAGCCAAAGCGGTGCTCCTTTATTACCGGTTTTTATTATGTATTTATGTTAGTATATAGTTTATGTAAATATTCTTTGGAATTTCCAATGTATACCCTGGGGCATTTTGTGCAATTTATTTTATAAATTGTATGGGTTCTGTTTTTGTGTTCTATAGGTGGTTTAAGTTTCGTAAAAATATTCCAAGATGAATTGTTTGGTTTGTGCACAGCTTGTATGTTGTATGCTATTAAAAATTTTTTAAACGTTCTGAAAGCCCGTGTGTATTTAATTCCTATTTCGTTATCAAGTGGTTGGTGTTGTTTCGGCGTCTCCGTGGCGTAGTGGTATGTGTGTGACTACTACGCCCAAGGTCCCGGGTTCGAATCCCGACACGGTTCGCTTGAAAAATGTTAGGCGAGCATTTTTCACAAAAATACACCCTCGTTCGGATGAGAGGTAAAATGTAGGTCCCGTGTGTGAGTGTTGTCACGCACGTTAAAGATCCTGATCTTGCTTGGAACAGCAAGGGTTCGGCAAAATTCCAAATTTTCCAGGTAAAAAAAAACTCGCTTCCTGGTCAATGTAGTACCTTCGGGTGGAGCATTGGAAAATCACATGTAAGGTTGGTGTTGTTTGGTATCATCGTTATTATAAATTTTATGTGTTTTAGTTCTAATTATTGTTTCCACAAAGTCTGTTGGGTAACGATTTTCTCTTAGTATCTTTCTGACTATTTTTATATTTTCCGATCTATAATAATCAATATGTGATAATATTACCGCCCTTTCAACAAGGTTATTAATAACTTTTTTCTTGTATTGTTATGGAACGCAGGACAATAAGTTCAAAAATGATTTTTCTATACCAATTTGTTTTTATTTTTCCTTCAATATTGTGTGTGATAAGCATGTCTAAGAATGAAATAGACCTATTTCCTATCTTTTCGTGCGTGAATTGTAATCGAGAATGAAACCCGTTGAATGCCATTAATTGTTTCATCGATTTTGTTTTCCATATGATATAATCAACAAACCTTTTGTAAAATGTTTGTTAAAATTTAATTGGTTCATGGCATATTTCTCAAGTTCCTCCAGTACGAGGTTTGCTATTGTGGATAATATTGGTGAACCCATTGCTGTTCTATGTCCAAATTTTTGGAGCAGCAATGGATTCACCAATACCAACACAATAGCAAACCTTGTAATCAAGGAAGGAATTTGAAAAAATGCCATCAACCATTTAGATTTTATACCAACATTTTACAAAAGGTTTGTTGATGATTGCATCATATATCTACCCGAAAACAAAATCGATGAAGCAATTAAGGCATTTAACGGGTGAGATAACACACGATATTAAAGGAAAAATAAAAACAAATTGGTATAGAAAAAGTATGTGCAGAGGGAGGTATTGAAACTTCTCGTCTTGCGTTCCACAACAATACAAGAAGAATGTTACTAATAACCTTGTTGAAAGTGCTGTAATATTATCACATAATGATCATAGAGAAAATATAAAAATAATTAAAAAGATACTAAGAGAAAATCGTTACTCACAAAAGTTTGTGGAACCAATAATTAGAGCTAAGATACATAAAATTTATAATAACGATGATACCAAAGAACACCAACAACTAAATAACACAATAGGAGTTAAATACACCGCGTGGCTTTCAGAATGTTTAAAAAATGTTTAATAGCATACAACATACAGGTTGTGTACAAACCAAACAATTCATCTTGGAATATTTTTACGAAACTTAAAATAAATAGAACGATAAAACAGAACCCATATATTTTATAAAATAAATTGCACGAAATGCCCCGGGGTGGTATACATTGGAAATTCTAAAATTTGCATAAACGTATTTACGAACATAAATACACAATAAAAACCGATAATAAAAAGAGCATCGCTTGGCTGCACAGGCTATCGAAAAGTTACACAAATTTGATTTTGTAAATATTGAAATTTTAGGTTCTGAAACTAATGACAAAAAGAGAAACATAATTGAAACAATAAAATTTAAAAAAAAAACCCTACTGCTCTAAATTATAAAATAGACTAAGACGATTTTGTTCAGGTATACCATAATTTAGTATCTTGTTAACAAATTTGCTGTTGACCTTAATAAAATCATTCTCTAACACTACTTTACATTGCAAAGTCATATTTTGATATACATTTTTCATATCAATACATTTCAAACACTTGTAGATGTATAACAATAGATTAAAACAATATATATTAAACAATTATAAATGTGGTCTCGTTGAGACAAAGAGGAAAGTTCATTACTCCCAAAATATATCATCATCAGCATTAGGTTTCAGTCTTGGAACTCGTTAGACGCGTACTCTCATTGTTTTCTATTCCGAACTAACCTACCCATACCCCTGTGAAGTTGGCACGACATTCTTTAAATTTTAAAGAAACAATGATAGTTCTAGTAGCACTTTTATAGTTCTAGTAGAGTTCCTGATAGAAAATAAAAAAAGTTCCGCATTTTTAATACCAAAAAAAAGCAAATGAAAAATTGTCGTGCTAACTTCACGAATCTAGCACGACACTTACTCCTCTAACCTATATCGCAACCTTTAGCAAGAGTTCCCGTTATTGCAATAATTAGGTTATTTGCATAAACAACGTATATTGTACCCAGCACGACACTCGGCGAAAAACTGTCGTGCTGATCATTTCTAGCGCATTTTTCGATATATATCGACAGTTCTACATGAGTTCTAACAACTACGATCACTTTTAACCTGAGTTCCAATGGCTAACCATTTTTAAATAATTTTTTAATTTTCGGTCTAACACGACACTCGGAAAAGTGTCGTTTCTAGCGAATTTTTCGATATATATCGATAGTTCTACATGAGTTCTAACAACTACGACCACTTTTCGCTTGAGTTCCAGTGGCTAACTGTTTTTAAATAATTTTTTAATTTTCGGTCTGCACGACACTCTGAAAAAAGTGTCGTGCTGATCATTTGTAGCGAATTTTTCGATATATATCGATAGGTCTACATGAGTTCAAACAACTACGACCACTTTTAGCCTGAGTTCCAGTGGCTAACTGTTTTTAAATAATTTTTAATTTTCGGTCTGCACGGCACTCGGAAAAAGTGCCGTGCTGATCATTTCTAGCGAATTTTTCGGTATATACCAATAGTTCTACATGAGTTCTAACAACTACAACCGCTTTTAGCCCGAGTACCAGTGGCTAACCGGTTTTAAATATTTTTTAATTTTTGGTCAAGCACGACACTCGGAAATAGTGCCGTGCTGATAATTTCTAGCGCATTTTTCGATATATATATATCGACAGTTCTACATGAGTTATAACAACTACGATCGCTTTTAACCTGAGTTCCAGTGGCTAACCATTTTTAAGTAATTTTTAATTTTCGGTCTAGCACTACGCTCGGAAAAAAGTGTTTTTCGATATATATATATATATATATATATATATATATATATATATAAAATGTCAAAATGGCGTAATTATTTTTTGGGATATTTCCTTCAATTGATGCGTAAATATTAAAAATCCATCTGCATTTATTGTTTACGTTTCGGTTTATTTAAAACCTTAATCATAACCTAACACATTACAAATAGAAACAGTTACAAAGTATTAACAACAAACAAGACACACAAAATTTAAACACTATATACACATATCTATACAGTTTTAAAAAAATTCACAAAAACAAAAATTTCACTTCTGTTCTGTTATAAAGTTTTCTGTTACACACATAGAATACCTTTCAAGACCAAAACACAAATGTATCTAGTAGTTATTAAATGACAGCTACATAAAATATATTCAAAATCGATATCGCATGTAAAGTTTTTATAATTTAATTCAAGTTTTTATTGTAAGTACTTTTGACTTTGTAACTGTTTCTATTTGTAATGTGTTAGGTTATGATTAAGGTTTTAAATAAACCGAAACGTAAACAATAAATGCAGATGGATTTTTAATATTTACGCATCAATTGAAGGAAATATCCCAAAAAATAATTACGCCATTTTGACATTTTAAACTATCAACTTCAAGTTATCAATTTAAAAGCAAGACATATATATATATATATATATATATCGACAGGATCACTAGCCTGAGTTCCTTCCAGTGGCTAACCATTTTTAAATAATGTTTTAATTTTCGGTCTAGCACGACACTCGGAAAAAGTGTCGTGCTGATCATTTCTAGCGAATTTTTCGATATATAATCTACAGTTCTACATGTGTTCTAACAACTATGACCACTTTTAGCCTGAGTCCAGTGGTTAACTGTCTTTAAATAATTTTTTAATTTTCGGTCTAGCACGACACTCGGAAAAAAGTGTCGTGCTGAACATTTCTAGCGGATGTTTCGATATATATCAATAGTTCTACATGAGTTCTAACAACTACAACCGCTTTTAGCCCGAGTACCAGTGGCTAACCATTTTTAAATAATTTTCGGTCTAGCACGACACTCGGAAAAAAGTGTCGTGCTGATCATTTCTAGCGAATTTTTCGATATATATATCAATAGTTCTACATGAGTTCTAACAACTACAACCGCTTTTAGCCCGAGTACCAGTGGCTAACCGGTTTTAAATATTTTTTAATTTTTGGTCAAGTACAACACCCGGAAATAGTGCCGTGCTGATAATTTCTAGCGCATTTTTCGATATATATCGACAGTTCTACATGAATTATAACAACTACGATCGCTTTTAACCTGAGTTCCAGTGGCTAACCATTTTTAAATAATTTTTTAATTTTCGGTCTAGCACGAAAGTGTCGTGCTGATCTTTTCTAGCGAATTTTTTGATATATGGGTTTGAAAATAATATTAAATTCAACTAATTCTTGTTAAGAATCAACTTGGTATTAACTGTTATGTTATAGTTGCTTTTATACATGTGCAATAAAAATGTATATCATACACAACACGAAAAATATAATCTCAATATAAACTTAGGGAGGGAAGTTAGTATCTAAAGTAGATCTATATGCACCTTACCTGGGGTAAGGGGAATGCAAAAGATCTAACATTATCTTAAGTTCCTTAGTAGTAAAAAGAACGTGTCCACAACTAAGATTATTTTAATTTTGGTTGGATTAACTTTGTTTTTGGGCAAATAGAAAGCAACAAATATCTACCTAACAAAGCGTTTATATGCTCTGGCCTGTTTTTAACATGCTAAAATACACGTGAACCAAGTATAGGGGTTATAGAAAAAGCATTGACGCCATAAAAGACTTCCCCCTTCATAGACTTATTGGTACATATTTTTTAAAAAGATTTATGAAATGAAAAAATGTAATCAATAAGGTGTAAAAAGGGTCTGTCTGAAAATCCTTTCGGTATTTGTTTGAAATTACTAAAATTGAAACTTGGTTGAAACTTACTGTACATTTTAAGTATAAACACGTTGCAATTATATTTAATACTTGTTACACGCCCCAAAATGTGCGCGGGGTAGGATTTCATTATATTAAAAATTATTTTATAAAATAGCCTTTAAGATGCAAACCGGTATTATTTAGTAGTAGTAGTAAGATATTATCAAATATTAATTAAAAATACTTATTCGTAGGTAACGGGTTTAAAATAAGGACGCCACTTAAAAATGTTTTAAGTATTGGCAAATGTTTACCAATACCATTAGAAATAAATGTAGAGGTCAGTGACTTCAATAGTGTGGAAATGTACCTACGTGTAATATGCAGCGAAATGTCTTTTAAATAACACTAAATAACGTTCTATAAAAAAGGAGAATGTGGGCACATTTCCCAGTCCAACGTCTTGTTTGTTGAATTGGCGAGCTTTCTACATTAAGATTTATTATTTTATAGGAGTATCAAAACTAATTTTTAATGGCGCTTCAAACAGAATCAATACGTATTTGGCAATTTAGAGATGCACACAATGATAAAACTTGGCTGTATATTTTTAGAAATTTTAAACACCTTCACGGGTTCCACTTCTCTAAACCAATGGGCTTCATTATTTCAATTTATTGTATAATTTAACTTCGATGTCAATAAAAGGAAGGCAAGCAAAAGCAGGTTTATTTATTTCTCATTATAAATCAAGTGGGACGTCATGCGGACTCGACAACGTTGCAACAATCGACCAGTTGTTTATAACGCGTCGAAAGCTGGCGTAATTTTTACGATTTATTTGAGCATTTGGTTGCCCCGTTCAGATACCCAGTTATAAGATGTGGTAATAAGTGGCCAGTTTCGTAAAGAAAGCAGTTTTGAGCAACTTCAACAAGGTTTTGATAATTTTATCGTATATCGGTCATGCAGAAACAACTTGACTTTCATTTGCTTGTTATTCATAATTCTATTGTTTATAGCCGGTTTGTACATTGGACTCGCAATCAATTGTTTTTAAAAGATTAACTTTATGGTATGAATCACGTGATTTATATAAATAATCGTCGACGTCAGGAATTATATTTTTTAATAACACACAACAGTTACAAAGCCAAGAAAAACATCGGTTCTGCGTTTAATTTTAAAAGGCTGCGTTGCCGTAACCCCTTACAAATTTATTCTACCTCACCTGCCTTACAGCTGTACAACGTTTAACAAGTTTAAATACAGCGTATTCAACAAAAAAATGTAGTTGTCTCTTTCCTTTTGATAAACGCCCGTTGGCAATGACTAATGTTCATGTCGGGCGAGCTTCGTTCGTCCTCTATAATTAACGAGAAATGCAACAAAGCGTTTTGTCTGCCTGCGTGGACTAAAAGTAACAGCGTGCCTTGCCTGTAATACGAATAGTCGACCATGTGTATACTCAACAAAAGTTCAAATTCCACGTTCGAATAACAGACCGCATAACTAGTGTTGGAAGAAACTCCCGGTACTGCAGATATGGCAACGTCGCGAGGGGATCGAAGTGTGCGGGGCCGCCTCTTTAGTGCACCGAGGTTCTAGAAATTCGTTTATACGTTCTACGCAGCAAGGACGGGAAAATCGATCTTACGCGAATGCGTTACCGCTTTAAGCTAATCTCCAGCCCTAACCCAACCCCAGAGGGGTGATTTCTCTGTGGAAAACATACAATGGACTTACACGTAATAGCTTAATCCTTCATTTTTTTCTTGGTTTGTACCCGTCACATCTTGTAACTAGGCACACACTAAATACTCCTTGAATCCACATGTAATAAATTAAACGTTATTATTATACATAAAATTACATTCCAGTTCTGAACACATTAAATATGAGCCATCTCTTATGCGGAGGCTAGTAATTGATGGCGGACACGCCCTGTTTAATCAATAACTTTTACTCTTTAACTATAATTAGAAAAACGTCGCTCTCCAGCAGGGTTGATGCTTGAAATGCTTAACACAAATCACTGCACTGCAAAAAATAATTTGTAAATTTCCAAAAAGCTCCGTTATATTTAATCCATTCACCGCTGTTTGCCGAGACTATAGTTGAAATAACTTTTATTGCCCCCTATTTGCTTTTATACGGCAAGTTGCGCGTGCGTATAGTACACCATACCACACGTATTTGCGACGGCATACATCTGTTTAAAGATTATACAATGTGTAGCAAAAGTAATGAATTTTGTATGGTTGTATAAATCAATATATTCAAACTTATTAAAATTACGTAAAACAGAATAGGATTTGGTTTAGATAAAAAACTCCAGGCCAATTACTTTTTGTGCACTAATAGTTTGGGAATTACTTTCGTCTATTTGCATTTTACTACCATTGTTTTTAGGGTATACTAATACCATAAATGGTTGCTGCTTATATGTTGCCTATGTAGCCAACTGTTCTACATCAGCACAATTTTTGCTTTACATCTGTATGGTATATACCAAAACGCTTTTAAATAAAATAACCTCAACAGAAATAATATGGGGTGAGTTTTTAGTGTTACAATGGGATATTTCGAAAAGGGTATAATATTTGTGTATGAAAATTTCATGATTAATTAGGAGTCTGGTGGATATTTAAATGTATTTTTGATATTTCTCCACCTACCCTATTTTGGAGGTGAGGAGTGGGAGAACTTTAGATTTTTAATTGGAATGATCGATTATAAAATTCAAATCTAAGTAAAAACTAAGTACGGCTGCAAAAATATTGATTTACTCTTTCGATTACAGAATTATGATTTAAAATTTTGGTTGGCAGTCGATTAAGGGAAACTTCAGTCACAAGTTAGTGATCCGGTTTTATCTAGACTAGATGTAGTACTACCACCACCCGAAGGTACTACATTGTCCAGGAAGTGTTTTACCCGGAAATTTTGAATTTTGCCAAACCCTTGCTGTTCAAGTACGGTAGGGATCATTATCATTCTTGACAACACACACGCGCACGCGAGCGCACACACGCGCGCGTGCCCGCGCGCACACGCACGAGAACTTACCTCTCATCCGAACGAGGGCATATTTTTGTGAAAAATCATTTTTTAACCGGTGCATGTTGGAAATCAAACCCGGGACTTTGAGCGTAGTAAATAGTTATTACTCCTGTAGTTATAACCACCGTAGTTACAACCGTGTAAACATGATCAATGTTGATCATGCTACTTCTATCATGTTTATATTCTTAGCAAGTTGTGGTGTAGGTACAGTGTAATATAGATAGCGGCAAAGTTTATTTTCGATTAGTTATGCAAGTCAAACATTTTTCCTCTCGTAACTGAAGAAGCATCATCAGTTATGTCAACTAATTAAGTTTTTAAATCCAATATTGAATTCTTGAATTCTTAGCTTTTCATTGAGATTCGAATTATTTATTACTGCAAATTTAATAATAATCGCCTAACAATATTACTTGCATCGCTGTTTTTGGGCACTGCAATGCTAATTACATCATTTTTGACAAGTGCGTCAAGTACATGTCAGTTTGCAGCTATTGCTATATATCCATACTTTTTTCAGTCCAAACATCTTCAACTAATCTATTTTTTATTTTTTATCTACGGTAATTATTTCAGTCATTGTTAAATATCTGCTTAATGATTATTTCCTTAAGCACTTGTTCTCCGCTACCACCTATACTCTCTGGGATGTACGCATGGCGCGTGTTAGTAACGATTAGTAACTAGGCGATGATAAATAAATTCTTTTTTTTAATTTTTGTTTTTCTAGAAAAGTGGGACTAACTATATATATATATATATATATATATATATATATATACAGGTTCAAGTCCTGTCCAAGACCTTATATTTTCCATCTTTCAATTACTAGCTCGATTTAAAATGATCATTTGGGCTTTACATAAAAGTTTTAAGTTATTATTTCATCTTATTCACTATAATACTACAGTATTTATCAACTTACCTTGTGTAATTAACTATCTAAAATATTATATATTTAATATTTGGCTTATAGCCGTAATTTAGAGCGTAGTTTCCTGTCTATAACTGACATAAGTCAAAACTTGACAATGTCAGATATGATTGACAAAAATGCCAAACGTAATTGAAAGTTAGGTTTATGTATAGATGTACACGATTTAAATTTGTAAATTTTCCAATCGTGTCATCGGTCTCGGTGGCGTAATTGGTAAACACATGGTTTCGGCAAAACCAGGATACAGGTTCAAGTCCTGTCCAAGACCTTATATTTTCCATCTTTCTATTACTAGCTAGATTTGAAATGATCATTTGGGCTTTACATAAAAGTCTAAGTTATTATTTCATCTTATTCACTATAATACTATAGTATTAATCAACTTACCTTGTGTAATTAACTATCTAAAATATTTATATATATATATATATATATATATATATATATATATATATAATATATAGTTTAGAGATAATGACCTTTTATAAATATGATGATATATTATTAATGGGTTTGAGGTCAGCTGTAGGAAAGTAAACTCTTTTTTAAGGCCTAAATTTTCGAATTTTATTTAAATTCTTGATCACAGGCTTTCTAAAATTTTACAATTAACTACGCTAACATATAAATGAATTGATAGTAACTTACAAGACGAGGTTAAACATTAAATTAACATGAAAATTAAATCGAAATCTTATTTTAACTAAAATTGTATAACTTGTATAAAAATAAAAATAAAAATGTCAAATTTTGAAACCTTTCAGTTTCACTTTTTTTAATTATTTGAAGATTTAAAAATTCTGTGATCGAGAATTTAAATAAAATTCGAAAATTTAGGCCTTAAAAAAGAGATTACTTTCCTACAGCTGACCTCAAACCCATTAATAATATATCATTATATATATATATATATATATATATATATATATATATATGTATATATGTATATTTATGTTGCGGATTCAAAGGGTTAAATTTGGAGTAAACAATACAATTTCAACCACCCTGTATAGAAAATAGAACAAATTATTTACGCGCAAAATTTATTTAATTCATTTAGGGGGAACGGACAAGTATTGACGTATTTTTATAATTAATAATTGAAAGGTTAAACGTACATAAAGAAAAACAGTTTAAAACAAATAGAATACGCATAATTAATTTTAATTTATTTTAATTCAACACGTAAAAGCATAAAGAAAACCCACTAGAGAAGAAAATCAATAATTCCAAGGCAAAAGTTCGTTGTAACGAACAAACGTCAGTTGTATCTGATACGACGAAATATAAAATCCAAGAATTGTTGTGCTAAACAGTCGATAATTAAAGAACACCTGCGTTTTTAAAAAAGGTTACATTCGTCGAAATAATGAGCACATTAAGACAGGATTTCATACAAAATATTTTCAACCGGCAGTTTGGTTTGAATAACAAGCTAACAAAGTTCTTAAAGAGCAAGGGAGATGCACCATCAGTTATATACTACAGCTAGAGATAGAAATAAAAGCGTTGATATTGAAAACGCACGTGGAGTGTAGATGAGCTGTCAGCAATATCGATTTTCTATAACTCAAGTGGGGTTTTGAACGCGACAGCAGACATGCATCAGACAGAGATAAAGATACTACAGGCGGAGTTTTATGACGACAGAGGATATTATCATTGGTTAAGAATCGACAGTTTTACAAACGTAGACAAACACGACAGGTGGGAGCGGTTTCGGATACGTACGGCACGTAGACGTAGTAAATTTCAGGTAAATTTCACGGTTGTATCAAAATTTGTAGAATCTAAATTTGAAAATAAGCTTTTCACGTGAAGTGTGTCCGGGGGTAGCATTTTGAACTAATATAAATACTGAACGGAAATTATTAAGGGCCTCTTTGTCTTCTCGTCGCTTTTATACTACTTTACTGCGATAGACCAACATTCTAGTAGAGTTTTTGTTATGTGAGTATTAGATATGTTAATACTACAGTAAATATAGTGCTAGCACGTGTAAAATTATTAGTAGTGGCCTTCTATTTATTAACGCGAAATACAAGTAGTGTATATTAAATTAATAGAGGTCTGGCTACTACTATACTAAGCTAGAAAATCAATAAATGGAAGTATAATATATGTGGGGTAAGCACCACAAACAACCAGGATTGTATGCTGTTATGGAACGGTACTCTGAAACGAGGCGCTTCGCTCGCAATTGGGGTTATTGTCTGTGAAAAGCTGAGTATCACTGCGCATGGTCACGAAGCCAAGGGGTTCTGGTGATCGTCGTCGAAGGAATGGAAGCCTGAAGCATTCTCCAGGTAATTTATTTGAAATTTCTGTTGTCTGATAAACTTTTGTGAAATTTTGGTGCTGTGTGAGTGAATTTTGGGGTTTATTTATGGTTATATAACCTTATTGGAGAAGATACATGTACTGGACAATTTATTGTGGTTTAAATATTGAAAAAAGATGTATTTAAAACATAAAATTCTATTCTGAATATAAATTAGATTGTAAAGGGTTATAACTTTTGTATTAATCTATGCAAGGTAAAAGGCATATACTAAATAAACTGGGTTATTATGAGCTCACTATACTCCAGTGTACAGTCAATGTAGGGTAATATGTGGGGCCCATCTACTCATATCTCATTAAATTTGTTTGAACATAATAAAAAAATCAAGGACTTTAAAACATATCATATTTGAGTGTGTAATTAGTGTACCAAACTGTTTTTATACATGTGAATAATTTGTCTGTAAATAGCGGTAAATAAAAAATTGTATGATTGTTGTATTATTTGGTGATTTTATTGAACGGTGTGCGAGTGTGAATGAAGAATGGTTGTAAATTTAGGTATCAGAGAAGAGACACAGCTGAGTTAGTCAGGGAAGCTGCTGAAGATTTTTGAAGCAGAAAGTAACAGAGTAAGAAATTTTTTTTTAAAGTTGTGCATTTTTGAAAATAATTTGATGACACCAGTGTCGATGTTAAATCTTAAAATCCCCGAGAACGCAGCTATATATATATTTATATATATATATATATATATATATATATATATATATATATATTTGTGGTACGATGACCTTGCAGTTATAAAATATAATAAATATATATCTTCAAATAATAAAAAAAAGTGAAACTGAAAGGTTTCAAAATTTGACATTTTTATTTTTATATAAGTTTTTTTTTCTTATAACAAATTGAAGCAAAAATCAGTTAAAATAAGATTTCGATTTAATTTTCATGTTAATTTAACTATCAATTCATTTGTATGTTAGCCTAGTTAATTGAAAATTTTTAGAAAGCCTGTGATCAAGAATTTAAATAAAATTCGAAAATTTAGGCCTTAAAAAGAGTTTACTTTCCTACAGCTGACCTCAAACTCATTAATAATATAATTATATATATATATATATATATATATATATATATATATATATATATATAGTAACAGGTTTTTAGATCTGCTGGTTAATGAAGTGTACTTTTATTATAAACCTCAAACTCATTAATAATATATCATCATATATATATATATATATATATATATATATTGTAGTGTATAAGGAGCTACCAGGAGTTCTAGGGGTTGTTTAGTACAAGGTAGTATATGCCAAGCAAAATAATCCACATATTTGATCACATAAACTTAAAAATGTATGTTTGCCGTATTTTACGTATACTAAAATACCATTCAAAATGGTAGTTGAAATTAAGTGCCAAAAGGTAATATTGAAATGACTAAATGACGTAGTAAGATGTACAGTGCTCAAGGGTTTATGCCGAGTTTGAATTTTAAAGGCCATTGAAAGTACATTTGCCGTCCAAAAACCGGATGCGTCTATGAATGTTTACTATCAACCACGCATCCATGTTCAAGTGTGATTTATTTTGGTTTCATTTTAAATAGAATCAACTTTTGGACAATATTTGTAAGCTCAAAATTATTAGTTATAACAACTTCAAATATGATTGGTGAAATGTAAATATTTAGGACAAATAATAGAATTGTATGTGAATCAGGAAAGTGTAAAAGGACATGAACTATGGTATGTGCGACACAAACGAAATGTTAAGATGTTATTGGACAATTTAGTTATGTACTTTAAAGTGTAGTAGGCAAGAAAGTTAAAATGGTCGCCTTGGAAAGTAAACAACGGGGATTATTTTTCGAAATTCATTTTGCAAAAAGACGTATTTTCATACTGTGCTAATTTGTAAACAATTTTTAAAAGAAGTTAATAAAAGTATTTGAGTTTTAAAGAGTTTGATTGAGTAAAGAAGCGTAAAGAAGCAACAGCGACGAGAGTAATTAGTGTAAAGAGTGGTGATTGTGCAACGGCGAAGCGACGGAAAATTATATAGATTTGGAGTGATATTGGGAAAGGTAGCAGGACATCGAGTGGTAATATATAAGGAACGGAGTTGGATTTGGGTAGCGATTTAAAAGTAGCAGGACATCGAGAGTGGTTATACATAGGAAAGAAGTTAGATTTGGATAGCGATTTATAGATTTGTAGCAGGACATCGGGAGGAAATATATAAAGGAAAGAAGTTGGATTTGGATAGCGATTTATAGATTTGTAGCAGGACATCGGGAAGAAATATATAAAGGAAAGAAGTTGGATTTGGATAGCGATTTATAGATTTGTAGCAGGACATCGAGAGGAAAATATATAAGGAACGAAGTGGGATTTGGATAGCGATATTAGGTAGCAGGACATCAAGAGGAAAAATATATAAGGAAAGAAGTTGGTTTTGGATAGCGATTATTAGGTAGCGGAGCATAGAGAAATTTTGAAGTAAGACGACGAGTAGATTTGGATAAGATACGAAGAAGCGGACGGATTGATTGAAAACACGAAGAGCGAAATTTAGGATAGCAACGATTGGTAGTGGAGGATTCGAAGCAGTAATTAGCACAGGGGAAGTTACAGCACTGGGTATTCAAAATTCTAAATTAGGGTTAATTATTTCAGGTATTGGGGAGCAGCTAAATTTCAGAACAACACCTGGAGGCGGCACGAAAATTCAATCAGATAGGACAAAGGTGTAAAGACGCATACGGCGACAAGGATTTTGAGCCAGCAGTCAGAGCGGCCAAGAACGGAGTATAGACCAGGTGAGTGCTGAGATATCTTAAAACGTCAAAAACAGTCATATAATTTGGGTAGTAATTAAATTTGGCACAAAGCAACGCTGATCGTAGTATAATTTTGGCATATACAAAAGTAGAGTAATAAAATTTAGTACTAAAACAAAAGAGGTGCACTTTGGTTGGACTTTGCACATCTACTTATAACAGAACTCACTATAAGTAGTTGACCACCCTGAGATTTAAGAGCTTAAATAGTCGAGGCATTGAAATAAATAGTTAATTAAAGAACCAACCAAACGTTGCAAGTAAGGGGCGTGCATTAGGTGTGCACATTACAAAAAAAGGCGCAACAAAAAGGGGTAAAATAAAATAAAATTTTTTTAAAAAGAATATAGAATTGAGAGTGATTGAACAGACAGTCAGTGAGTAAAAGAAGTGGGGGATTCAATAATATATATATATATATATATATATATATATATATATATATTATGTAGTATAACGACCTTGCTGATTTGAATATATTGAATGATATTAGCAGGTTGTAGGTCAGCTGGTTATTTAAGCGTACTCTTTATTATATTCTTAGCTTTCGGTTTATTTCAAACCTTTATCAAAGAAACTACAAAAACGTCATTGTGGGCATCAAGCAATATACAATAAGTACTTACTAAATTGAGGTTGAATGCACATCAATATCATTGAACTATATAAAACTTAAAAGTATACATCAAATTTTAAAATTGAACAATAAAACATTTAAAACTGTAAACTATAAACTATTTGCCTTGTGAACATGTATACTGTAAATAACCTTCAACGATAATTCTTTTATAATTTTGACAATTGTATTCTAAACCTGTCTTGATAGAGTGTGAGTGTGTTGAATATCAAAAAATTATGGCCTAGAATTACCAATACTTGTAATATTTCAAAATCCGTTTTTATTGAAATGATAGAGTTGATTTTTGATACTAGTTATTTCAGCTACAATAATGAATTCTTTCTACAGACATTCGGCTGTCCAATGGGCTCGAATTTAAGTCCCATACTGGCGGATATTGTCATGGATGGTTTATTAGACGAAGTCATTCCTAAACTAAACTTTAAAATGCCATTTATAAAAAAATTTGCAGATGACATTATAACTTCAGTACCCATAAACAAAATTGACGAAACTGTTCGAATTTTTAATAGCTATGACGATAATATTAAATTTACGGTAGAAGTGGAAAAGGATCGATCGGTACCATTTCTAGACACTTTATTGATTCGAAACAATGACAACACTGTAACCTTAGACTGGTATCAGAAGCCTACTAGCTCGGGTAGATACCTGAATTACCTTTCATATCATCCTTACAAGATAAAAGTAAATTTTATTTTGGGCCTAAAAGCAGAATAAAAAGAATATGTCATCCAACATTATTTCAAAAGAATTTAGACAAATTATTCATTATCCTAAAAAACAACAACTACCCGCCAAAATTAATAAAGAATCTTTTATATAACCACGAAGCTCCTTTAAACAATTATCTTTCTAATGTACCCTCAAACAACTATGTTGATCACGTTGTAGATATCCAGAAATACGGAACAATACCATATATTGAAAATTTAACGCCAAAATTAGAAAATGTAATAAAAAAATACAACATAAAAATTGCAAAGAAGAACGTTTGGACTTTAAATGCCCTTTTTTCAAAATTAAAAGATAAAACACCACCATTACAACAAAGAAATGTCATTTATAAAATTACTTGTTTAGACTGCAATTTAAAATACATTGGTCAAAGCTCTCAATATTTAAAGCAACGCATCACACAACACAAAAGCGACATGCGGATTAAACCCAATGCCTGTGCATTGACCACACACGCAAATAACAGCAAACATAAAATAGACTGGGATAACCCTAAAATACTACAAATGGAAGGTAAGCGATCAAAAAGGGAATTTTTGGAAATGTGCCACATATTTAAAAACACGGACACCATGAATAAAAGGACAGATATAGATCAACTAAGCTGTATATACACGTATCTACTTAATTTCAAACCTAGAACAAACTTAATTAGACCAATAGCATAACACAGGAACACGTACGTGCGCGCGCACGCACGCACGCACGCACGCACGCACGCACGCACGCACGCACACACACACACACACACACACACACACACACACAAACACACACAAACACAAACATACACACACACACACATACGTTCACACATACCCACACACATCCATGCGCATTCAACACACTCACACTCTATCAAGACAGGTTTAGAATACAATTGTCAAAATTATAAAAGAATTATCGTTGAAGGTTATTTACAGTATACATGTTCACAAGGCAAATAGTTTATAGTTTACAGTTTTAAATGTTTTATTGTTCAATTTTAAAATTTGATGTATACTTTTAAGTTTTATATAGTTCAATGATATTGATGTGCATTCAACCTCAATTTAGTAAGTACTTATTGTATATTGCTTGATGCCCACAATGACGTTTTTGTAGTTTCTTTGATAAAGGTTTGAAATAAACCGAAAGCTAAGAATATAATAAAGAGTACGCTTAAATAACCAGCTGACCTACAACCTGCTAATATCATTCAATATATTCAAATCAGCAAGGTCGTTATACTACATAATATATATATATATATATATATATATATATATATATATATATATAGTAACAGGTTTTTAGATCTGCTGGTTAATGAAGTGTACTCTTTATTAACCATTATCAAAGATACTAAAAATTGAGAAACGTTATTATAGGCGTAAAATAGTTAAAAACTTACTTACTAATGTGAGGTTTTGCATTGAAATCGTCGATATATAAATTTTTGAATATAAGTTAAAAGTGTGGTAAAATGCTTTTAATAAGAAAACATTAATGTGGTTTGCTAATCACATTTGAATGTTACAATGACAATTTCTTTATAATCTTGACAGTGTTTGAGATAACTTTCTAGATTGTAATTTTTTGTGTGGTTGGACTGAAATTTAGATATTTTTTCGTATGTATGTATGTTTATATATGTATGTTAATGTATGTCTATTTGTTTACGTGTGTATTTCAGTGTGTTTATGTTGTTTGTGTGAATATATGTATGTCTGTGCGTGTGTGTGTGTGTGCGCGCGTGTGTGTGTGTTGGTGCGTGTGCGCGTGGGTGCGTGCGTGCGTGTGTGTGTGGGCGCGCGTGCGGGGGGAAGGGTGCGTACGTGCACGCCCGCGTGCGTGCGTGCGTTGGTGCGTGTGTGGGTACATGTGGATGTTTGAGTGTGTTTGTTTGTTTGTGTGTGTATGTAGGTTTATGTTGTGTTTTATTAAGTAATTTGATCAGTTATGTTGAATTTTTTTTCGGATTTAAAGTGAAGTAGATAGGTGCATATAGAGATTAGTGTGTTAATGTCAGATTTTTTATTAATAGTGTTGAGGTTTGTAAATATGTAATGGAATGGAATTCTCTTTTGGATCGTTTATTTTTAGTTTGTAATATTATAAGATTATCAAAATCTATTTTGTTTGTTTGCGTTTGCATGTAAGGTCAAGGCACAAGCGTTTGGCTTAACACGGGTGTGGCTTTTATGTTGAGTTGAGCGTTGTTTTAATTGTTGCGAGGTTTGACCAATGTAGGTGAGATTGCAGTCTGAACAATTTATTTGGTATATAATATTCCACACTTTTAACTTATATTCAAAAATTTATCTATATAGACCATTAGTAAGTAAGTTTTTAACCATTTTACGCCCATACTAACGTTTCTCAATTTATAGTATCTTTGATAATGGTTTAAAAATAAAACCGAAAGCTTAGAGTTTATAATAATGAGTACACTTTATTATCCAGCAGACCTAAATACCTGTTACTATATATATTATATATATGTGTGTATATATATATATATATATATATATATATATATATAATATTGACGTGATAATGGGTCACGAGAGCTAATTGAAACCTAAATTCTACAAATAAATTCCACCAAGATATAAAAGAATCCGAAAAAAATATATACATTTCCGTGAATTCATAGTTACGCCTTGTATAATACAAGCGTATTTCTATATTGATGTACAAGCAAAAAATGCAATTGCGCGTGTATAAAAAATCACCCTATATGATATAGGTGTATTGTAAAAAAATAGCAAATAATGTAAGAAGAATAGTAAAAATAATTAATCGTTAGGCTACCATAAAACGCATTCAAAGCGAACACAAATTGATCATTTTAAGATAAATACAAAGCCATTTATTTTCTCTTGCTTTCCATTTGCTGTACATAGCATAAAACAGTACTAGCTTTACGCATTTGGATAAAAATAAGTAATTTCGTGTATTTGACACCCCAATTCTAACTTTAATAGGTGTATTAAAAAACACGTTTTGACGTAAAAGCAAATGTTTCTATAAAAATGCACCCTGTTTACATTAAAAAGCAATTAAGGTTTAAATTAATTACCCCCCGGATTACAGCAACTTATTTTAAATAAAGAAATTTTTGGAATATTAAGAATAAAAAGGATGAGTCATCCGCATTTAGAACTACGTAAGTATCTAATTAACAAATGAAACATTTATTCCAAGAAGCCGCCAGAACACGAAAAAACCCACAAAATCCATAAAACATCCGATAAAAAATTGATTTCTTTGGCATCAGCGTGCGACGCCACAATAATCGTATATGTGTTAGTGTGTGAAGAACCTTGCACGTCACTAATAAGTGGAACCCGTTTACGAGGTAATAAACGCCGCGATTTTAGGCGCTAATGAGTTTTTCTTGCATCATAATGTTCGATATTATTCTACTATCTTCTAGAAATAGATAATTTGGATATATAAGGAAGCGTTTATTAAAAACGGGAATTCATTCGATTCATAAATTCGATTGCAAAATGTTATTTTAAGTTAAGCCGTGAGCTGTTGCTTTACGAATATAATATTTGAAGTATGCCGTAAACATATTGTAATTTAATATCTACGAGGTTACAATGAGTAAAGAATCGATGTTTTAAACGTAACTTACATAGAAAAATTGAAGTTATTAAATTACATTGAAGAGGGAAAATTCTTCAATATAACGCTATTTTAAAAATTTTACTAAATAACCGAAAGGAAAATTTAACCAAAATGTACAATTTAAAATAAGAAGATATTTAATTACCAGGAGCGTTTTTGTGGATTCTGCAGGCATTAGTTTTAGATTTATTTTTAACTGATATTGGAGTATTTGTATGTTTTAAGGTAGAATAATAAGTGTTAATTATATAAGTTGAACATATCTGAAAACGCTTTTGCCGTTTTGCAGAAAACGTGAGTAGAAATTTGTTAATTAATTTAAATTAAATGTTTATAATACTGTAGGGCTCCTATTCACGATTTGAAGAAATCCAAGTCTAATTCGAAGGTGTATCTAATAAACCTACGACTTCTAAGGTGTACCTAAGAAATCCAAGTCTAATTCTAAGGTGTCTCTAAGAAACCTACGAATTTTAAGGTGTGTATAAGAAATCTAAGAAACCTACGATATTAAGAAGGACTAAGTCTGGTATTCAGAGGCGTATCCAGAAAAATATAAAGTAAAGCACCAGGTGAATTTTGGGACTCAAAGAGTAACAATACTGAATTATTGGTTCAAACGTACGTGAAGGAGTACAAAGCAGAGCATTGGTTTTCGATTGAAGATAATAAGGGGGTGTTGATCCACAACACGCAACATTAAATCAGGATATCACAGGTCAGGGCTAACTAGTATAAGGAATCTTTTCAAATTTAAATTTAAACACCGAATTTTTTTTTTTCTCAAATTTGCAAGGAGTCAAGAAAAATATTTAATACGTTGAGATTTATGTGATAAGGATAAAAGGTCTTGAACGTTCCAGATTTTTTTAGTAAAAGGTGTTGTTTTTGGTGACTTTAAATTAAATTAAAGGGATATAATTTTTGGGATAAATGATCCAAATAATATTAACTGATTGAAGGGTTTATTTAAAGGATTACAAAAATTGTGAAGTGTAGATACTATTTCCATTTATTATAGGAATATTTATTGTCTTCGTTTTATCAATTCAAACAGGTAAGAATTAATGGGGTAAATTAATTTGATCATCGTAACGTTGTGCACTCTGTATGAATTAAACTGGGCTAGCTGTGGCATAATTAAAATTGGCTTGGACAAAAACACAAAGCGAAGGCGTTCATCACGAAACTGGACGTTTATTACATCCGGCTGCTCAAGCGTGGGGGAGTACTTCAGCAATTAATCTGACGCAACAACGTGGGGCCAGAATATTATAGCAACATAAATATATATTGCTATGTACTACTGGAATTATCGAGCCCCTACGTTGGGCTGTTATATTATTATTGCTATGAATAAACAAGAATTGTAATTATCTCCTCCGACGTTGGGCCGTCTTATTAATATTGCTATAAATTCCCTCTAGAAACTTAACTGGATTTTATCTTGAACCAACCTTGTCTACCAATAACAAAATTTGATACGTTACCGCCTTATTTGTTATCAATTTCGTATTCAACTTATAGCTCCTCCTTGAACTATTTAAATTATCAAATCACTCCCATTAACTTTATCTTATGACCTCGACTAGCATTTATTTGGAATTATAAAATTCAGTTAATTCGATTCTATATAATGAAACAAATATTATGTACAGCTTTTGTAAATTATTTAAAATACACTTTTCAATTAATTAATGTTGTAAATCTCATTTATCAGGAATCATATACTTTTTACTCAAAACCCAAAGTCACCAAAAAACCTAGTATCTTTATAAACGAAGTGTAGAACGTTCTAAACCTCTTATCATATCACGCACTTTATACGATTCAAATCCTTTGTTTTGGTGAACTTCGTCACATTAATTTATATTAAGCAAATTCAATATTCAAATAAAAAAAAATATAGAAAAATAATGTCTTACAACTAAAAATCTAACCTGGTCTATTTTCTTCTTGCAGTTGACGCATCCACTAATATTTCCCATGCATTAAGCCATCCATTTGAATAAAAATTATTTTCCATCAATTCAGGATTATTACATGCCCATTCGAAATATTGTCTATCCACACGCTTGAACCATTGCATTTAAATTATTGCCATCATCCTCTGAACTACCATTATTAGCTTATACTTATGCACCCCAATCTATTGTCCTCTCATTCAGACTTATTACTTCATATCAATTTCCCCAAACTTAAAATTGGATTATCATCATTTATTTTCCCTTGACTTAGAAATTGTATTATTCTTCCCCCAGAACTCAGAACTTGGATTTTTCTCCCCGGCTTTAGAATAAAATTCTTATTATCATTGTCCCCTGACTCGAAATTACATTTATTCTCCACGAACTCAGAAATCGTAGTTTATTTTCCCCGGACTTAGAATTTATATTATTCTTCCCCCAGAACTTGGAATTACATTTATTCTCCACGGACTCCGAAATTGTATTTTTCTCCCCGGCTTCAGAACTTGGATTTTCTCACCAGCTTTAGAAATTGTATTTTGATTCTCCACGGACTCGGAAGCCTTATTATTATTATGTTTTAGTTTAAAATAAAATTCCCCAAAATCTACTTACGTTTAATCAGCAATCGTAATTTTCATTTTTGCACTTATACAATTTTTCACTTTGAATTATTATTACGTATCACTTTATTTCATAGTGGCGCACTTCGGCCTTTGTTGAGTTGTAAACTGACTTCGTTATCACTGTACCTGTTAATATATCTTTTCTCCCCTACTCCGTTAGTGGGTATGGTCTATAAACTCTTCGCTCATTTTAACCAATCAAATATTTGCATTTAAAGTAGTTTCTGGTGTAATTTTCTATGCTTTCCAATAATTGTGACCTGGTCGCAGCTGTCTTCGTTATCAAACATGCGGTGTTTTGATGAATCTAATTGCTTTTCCATAAACAACTGATGCAATTCGACTTTTAATTTTCATATCTGCATGTTATTTACGCAATTTTTAATCTTCTTTCTTATCAAAAATGGTTAACTATTTGTACGCATTTATATGCTTCCTGAAGCTCTATTTCTTATCTCCGTATTAACCTAATCGTTTGGAACTCTTTTGAATGCGTGTCTAATTACGCTTTATTATGTTTACATATAAAATATGCGTGCTTCCACTGAAAAATATTATTATCTGCCTTACCTAAATTAACTAAAACTTTATCTACAGGGTATTAAATATTTACTATTTACCTAATGCATGTGTTCCTGGTTTCTACGCTAACTATGCGTCTTCCTGTATGTATTTGCGTCGCTTAAAACTATTTATACTTTATATACAGGGTGTTGACTGCTTACTATTTACAAACTATCTCCATTTCTCAATTCTTTACTAAATAAATGCAGTTTTGCTGCCTATGGTAATTTCTCATTTCTAAATGACCTTTACTATAAAGTACACCCTTAAACAACCCCTTATCACAGCAATATATATTTATATATGTATATGTATATATACACACATATTAGGTAATTGCACAAGGCAAGTTGATAAATACTAAAGTATTAGTTAATAAGATGAAATAATAACTTAGACTTATGCGAAGCCTAAATGATCATTTCAAATCGAACTACTAATTGAAAGATGGAAAATATGATTCCAGACAGGATTTAAACCTGTATCTTCAGCTAACACGGGTGATGTATTTACCAATTACACTACAGGTATTGGGAATGACAATTGTAGAATTCTGCAAATCTAAATCCTGCACGTAACCATACATCAACGTAACTTTAATTATGTTTGGCATTTCTGTCTTTGTAAAATTTTAATTTAATTTTAATTAAAAAAATTTTACGGGCAAAATATCTAATAATATTTTCAATTGTACAATCAGAAATAGCTTTGCACAAATAGCGACCTTAGGGCGGTTATCAGTTAAGTAAATTTCATTTTATCTAATAGTTTCTGTAGGTGCAATAGAGGTTAAACGTCAAGGTGGAAAGATCGGGCTTTTATTAGTTTAGTAAAGCGTTTCTTGCCAAATATCTATTACACATTCATAAAAGCTTCTAATTGTATATTACGTGTTTTCAGCATGTTGCTTTTAGGTAACGGCTCTCGAGCTTCGCCCACACGTTGTTACCAAACAACGTACCTTGAAATGTTATGAATTTCGTAATAATCAATGCCTTGAACGCTATATCTCAAAATATCTGAGAAGCTGATGTATCGAAGATGCGCTACAGACATTCTTATTTGGTTTAATTTGTTTAAAAAAATTAAACTTAGTCATTTTGAATTGAAAGATGCAAATAAAAGAAATTCTAACAACTAGAATGGTTCTCGCAATCCTTGAATCGTTCAAAAAATAAAACTTAACATTTGAGATACAGCTAATTTTAATTTCTATGATAAGGTCCATACCCCTATGTGATGCTTTGGGACTCATTTTGGAGCTAGTTATTAAGTTGTAAATCAACTACAATAGTTGTTTGAGCAAAGAATTGAAACGTTGATAAAGAGTAAAGGAGGAAGGAAGCTTATTGAACTTTTGTTCGATAGAATGTTCTTGAAATTAAATTTGAAAATTCTCTAAATAATTGACACTACTTGCTCATACTGTTGCAGAATAATGAACTGAGTTTTGCCGACTGCGCACGATGCTAGGTTATGAGAAATGTTAGGGGCTCATTTCGCGTTGCGCCACAACCATTAGCGAGTTCTAGCGCTTAGAAAGGTTTCATATTCGCGAGCAAATTTAGCTACACCAGCTACGGCACCTGTAATTTATCGATTGAAATGTACGAAGCGGATTAATTTTCAAATGGTTAAATGACGTAGTAGACAATATTTCTGCTGAACGACGTCGCTTGAAGTTATTGTGTGTTCGAAGTTACTGAAAATTAATATACGTTACATCTAAACTATTAGTTTTTGCAATTTCCTCAGGTAAAAATTAACAGGATGTTTAATATTTTGTCGAGATTATAAGTATATACATACATGAGGTATAATAAAAGCTTGGTGAAAACGAATTTTTTAGAGATTTAAAGATAAAAAGAATATTTCGTAGATAAGATCGATTTGTATATTAACATTCATTGGTTATGCCAAAGAATTACATAATTGCATGTTTACGTGTTTTAAACGTTTTGCTTGGTTGTGTTGCTATTGCTGTCATTAGCATAATAGTTTATTGTTTTTAAATTGTGTTTTTGATGCTAATGTAGTATAATTATTAATTGTATTGTTTTATAGCTTCTCGACCGTTATGGTATATGATTATTTTTGCAATTATTTAATGCATTGTCTGATATGTAAACTACGCATTTTTGTGTGGGTTTTTTCATTTTTCTTTATTTATCATATTATCCATTTTATCAGTAAGATTTAATGAATCCGTAAACTGCCCCACAGTTATTATAGTAAAACGCTTGTTGCAATACTACTTGTTTTTGTTATTTTTCTATATATTGCTTTACATATTTTTTAAATTATTATTTATGTATATTGTTTTATTTGAATATTTATTTCTTCAGCTAATGTGTTAAATATTGTAGGTTTGTTTAAACTTGCATATATATCAATATAGATAAAAATAAATACGGCAGTTGAAAACTGGATTTCATTGCGGACGGCATTATGAACTGTTTCTTTTGAACGGTTGACAATTTGTATAGAAAACATTGCATCTCTCTAATGAACCACAAAGCAGCATGTTCTTTTTCTGTATAAACTGCCGATTGACAATTAACGGCTAAAAATGTATTAGTTATTGGTATAGATTATCTGCAAACAACACAATCGAAACTTGAACTCAATACTTACGCCGACAATAGAAATTCATATATTTAATTTCCTAAAATGTGAAGTCCGAATATTATCTGATAAGGTAAAATAGTCACCGTCGATGACAATCATCATTGTTTTTGACTGGTGACGACTTACGTCGTTTTTTGTTTTAAGACAACAAAAATGTACATTTGTGTTTAAGTTTAACAAATACATGATACCCATACGGTTATTAGAGTTCGTGATAGATGTGACTAAAAATCGTGTTGCTTTCCGAATGCCACTATATATTTTTTAAAAATGAAGTTTGTGCATTTTCCTAAAACTACGGTGTTTTTATATCAATTTGTGCCGTTATTTCTTGAAACATGTTTACAAAATTTATAACATAGCCATGTTTTATATTTTGATATTACATATTGAAAAACTTTAATATTTAACACATATATCTTCATTGTTACAGATATGGCCGTGTGCAAAGTGTCAAGTTATTGTCACGGAGTTCCAAGGAAGAGGCGGGCGAAAACTCGGCGGCGTGCACGGTGGCATTTATGGACATCAAAAGTGCGTCAAAAGCGCACACCGCGGAACATAAAATTGACGAAAAAACTCTGACCACGGAGTATTATGAACCTGCTGCCATTCCGTCCACTGCTTCACCGCAGAACACAAACTCAGCATATTCTACTTCTCCTGGTAGTACCCGATTTACAAATAGTCACGGGTAAGTAGCTTTTAATTTGAAAATGGTACGTAATTCCTGAATATTTCAACATGCCATTAAAAAATTAATGCGGATTATTTGAATCATACCACCAGCATTCTTCTTCAACTTTGCATACTGCACCACACTCGCTCTTATTTGATCTACTGTCATTTGTTAACGAGAAATATAAACTAGTCAAGACGAGTGTAGCCTTTTGTTTTCAAGTTGTCCAATTAGTCAGACGTGTTTTGAGTTCCTTAAACTTTTATATTGGGTTTTGGCACAATTATAAGAAGAGTGCTTGCTTTTATTGCATATTGTTTTATATTTACACATCTCGACTTTATTTTTCTTTTCTTCAACTACAGCGATAGTAGTAACCGAAATTACTTTTTTTTTAATTTTTAATTGGGTTTATTCACGTTTAATAAAATTTTTTATAGAAGCCCGATGTGTGTTGTACACATAATTATTTTGTGTATTCCACAGGCTAAGATCTTGCTAAAATTATTTTAGCTAAATCTGTCACGCAAAATTGTTTTCTTTTTAGGTCGACCTCTGTTCACTAGTATATTATTTAACGAGCGAGTTATGTTAGCCATTACTCATTCGCAACGTTTACGCCGCGAACTCGCTAAGGCGAGCGGCATGAGTAACGGCCATAACTTGCGATAACCTGAATCTTCATTATCAGATATTTTATTTTCTAGTCGTTGTGCTTGGCACGCCCGGTATACATAATTATTTTGTTAGAATAATCTTCCCTCTTCTTAAAATTTTGTCCTTGCATCAAAAACAATGTTATGTTCTAGTAAATAAGTAATATCTAAGTCGGTTACGCGTGTTTAGCGCATACTGGGGTGAACGAGGTTAATTTGTATAATCCAGATACGTAATCAGTTAGTTGCGCCTAAACAGTCGGCTGAGTGAGATGTCAGTCGAGATATTCATTAAGAAATGTGGTTTTTAGGTGATTATTTACGTATATAATCGCGTTGAGAATTTAATGTGGTTCCGTTGTAATAGTGATGCTTTATAAATTAAAGCTTACAGCATAATTGAAAAAGTGACGCAGTGCTAAGTTTGGATTCAGAACAGAGTAGAATCTGTAGGTATCGTATTAATTTACAGTATTAAGCATGCTCCAACTTTTTGTTATGAAGAAATATTAGAATTCTCGGTTTGTAGATAGTGGTGATCTGGTTACAAATATTATCCAGCACTGCTTTCAACCATCACGTGTGTTTTGTGAAAAGGTAGTTGTTTGCCTTGTATGACGATATTCTCTTGCATACGATCAACCTCGTACAAGAAGGGGCTCCCATCTAACATTATTTTATCCACGTTTGGTGTTATATTTTACTTCGCCGACGTTATCAAACCGCGGAACTTGGGGAAGAATTATATTAATCAACTTCAGAGGCGTGTGAAAATAAAACAGTATTAGCGCGGAAAATTTGAGTTACTAATATTAGCATAATTTATGATAAGTGGTTGCTAGCATTATTATCAATGCTTAAGTTTATTCTACCTATGTCCGGTCGTTCTTTGAGCCTGAATAGTTCAGAATATTTTAGCTAGAATAGGAGGGGTGCAGTAAGGTTGTTTTGTACCCTTTTAGGTTTTTGTTTTGAGTAACGAGTATAAACGTTAACTAGGATGTTCATTTTTCTTTATTATTGTGGAGAATAAGACCCCGTAACTGGAATCCAGTAATTTTTCATTTCGTGTTTTTAAGTAACCCACGAAAAGAACCCGTAACTAAGAGTCCATACCCCTGAGTCTAGTTCAACGTTTAAATTAATGTCACAAACACCGATAGGCAAAAATTTATTTGTCAAAGTGTAACAGTCTATTTCGAAGATACGAAAATTATACGTCATTGATTTTAAAAAACTAAGCTTTGTACTGATTGGTCAGAGGTGTTGGATTATGATCATAACCCACGAAATGGCTATTCCTGATTGGTTAAAGGTATTATTTTATGGATTCATATACACCTACAGAATAAGGGTACTATTATTGACTCATTCTTAAATGCATAAAAAGTGCATTACTGGGTATTCGTGGGAAATAGTATACTATTCAACGAGCGAGTTATGATAACCATTACTCATTCGGAACATTTCCACTGCGAGTCCGCTAAGGTAAGCGACGTAATCCCCAGATGGGTAATGGCCATAACTCGCTAGTGGAATACGATACTTTTTCCACAACTACACAAATCTTCATTATCAGATATTTTCTAAACGTTTAAACTAATATCACAAACTCTGACAAGCAAAATTTTATTTGTTAAAGTGTAAGGACCTACTTCGCATAATACGAAAATTATACCTCGTGGATTATGAACATTGGAGGTTTGTACTAATTGGTCATAGGTGTTGGATTATAATCACAACCCACGACCTAAATGTCCCTGATTGGTTAAAAGTGTTAGATTATGGATTCATATTCACCTACAGAATAATGAGTACCATTTGATTCATTTATAAATTCATAAGAACTGCATTACTGGATTGTCGTCGGAAAACTCGTAATTTACAGACTATTACAGAAAATGTATTATTTTTTAATTCGAATAATTTTTTTTTCTTCTCGAAGAATGTTTTATTTTATAGAAACTTTAAATCACTGTATGTAGTTTATAATGTTTCTAATCGCATGATGCTTAACTGATCGACATAGAAATGTCGTCAATGTCTAAAATTAGGTGGAGCACAAATATTAAATTTATAATGGTATATTATTCAGCTAGCAAGTTATGATGGCCATTGCTCATTTGGAAGGTTTGCGCCGCGAGTCCGTTAGGGCGGGCGGCGTAATCCGAATGAGTAATGGCCATAACTCGCGAGTAGAATACTATAATTTTCGCACGATTACACAAATCTTCATTATTAGATATTTCCTAAACGTTTTAACTAATATCGCAAAGACTGACAACTAAAAATTTATTTGTCAAAGTGTAAACTGACAAAAATTATACCTCGCGGATTATGAAAAATGAAGGTTTGTACTGATTGGTCAGAGGTGTTGGATTATGATCATAACCCACGACCTGGATATTCCTGATTAGTTAAAGGCGTTGGATCATGAATTCACATACACTTACTGAATAATCAGTACTATTATTAACCCATTCTTAAATGCGTAAAAAATGCATTACTGGATAGTTGTGGGAAAAAACATTTAACTGTCTAATATAAACAAATACTTTATAATGATTTTGGTTGATAGTCCACTAGATGGTTTATATTTGTCGCAAATTAGTGTCACTTGGCTATTAGAACTCTCATAGAATTAATAAACACTTTTTCACACTATAACATTGCTAATAAATATACTTGGCCTTTCTTCTGACTTTGAATTTTTTTAAATGTCTATTCTTTTAATTGTTTCTTAGCTGTTAATTCCACAAGCTTGAAACTGGCGTAAATTAGTAAGTTTTGTATTTCGTTCGTTTTTGGTATCGCACAGCAACACAGCGCACAAATTATGAATATAAAAAATGTTTTTTTATTACAATGTGCCTAATAATTAATAAACACAGGTTGCAATTGATAAAGCTCTAAAAACTCGAACCAACGCACACAAATTGATGAGTTACGGAAGCTTCTAAAACTTATTAGAAGCAATCTTCAGCAATGTTCTACATCGTCTTAGATACAGTTATTAACACCGAAATGCACCAACATGCCAGATAGGATTGTAGGACATCATATACAGCACGACTATAGCACTATTTTAGGTCCTTTAAAGAATAGTTTGAAACTTGGAGACTGATGATTCGTTGGTGTACTTTGATACGAATAAGATTATGTATTTATTTATTTTAGGTGATGCAACAGCTCCACTGTAACAATTCTTTCGTAAAAGTTAAGTTTTCAAAACTACGTTTGATTAGCGAGTTTTGTTAAGTACTTCTGTGGTGAAACTGTTTTCTATATTATTTTGTCTACGACCGACTCTTTATGTTAAGGTTTTGATGTAAATGATTGCGTGCGGTTTTCGTTACGTATTGAAGCTGATTACGTAATTTTGTTGAAAATTTATTGCGCAGCTCATTTTGATGTGCAAATTATATATAAATATTATTGAGGGTACATGCGAAAGTACCCAAACTAAACTATACGATTTATAATTTCGTTTCATTTTGACCTATAGAATGACATTTCAATCTTCTTTCTACATTATACCCGTAATACAAGCATACAAGGGACACGATTTATGTATTGAGAACTGGCAACACTGGTATTGCCAGGTAAAATCTGAAATTGCCATCTTACAGTTTGACATTTTTGAGGTTATAGGTACTCGGAACATTTTGACGTGCGAGCACTATTTGTATTTTTTGCAGTGTTTAAAATTTCATCTCAGCCAAAATATGGAATTAACTCGTGAAAATTTTCGAGCTGTGATTTATTATAACTTTCAACGTGGTCTAATTCAAGAACAATGCATCAATCAACTGAATTCAACTTTTGGCGATGAAGCGCCATCCACAGCCACTGCATATCGCTGGTACACTTAATTCAGACGTAAGCGTAGTTCACTTACGGACGAAGTTAAAGAAGGTCATCCAAAATCGGTCGTTGTGCCGGAAAATATCGATGCTGTGCGAAAACTAATTGAAAAAGATCGTCATGTGACATATCAAGAAATCGAAAGATGTTTAAGTATTAGTATGACCGGCATACATAAGATTTTGCACGAACATTTGTGTGTTCGGAAGCTGTGTGCACGTTGGATTCCACATTTGTTAACAGATGCTCAAAAAAATGCTTGTGTCTATTGGTGCCATAAAAAGATTTCTAAATAAAACTGTGGTGCAGCCATGGCGGTATACAACATCGTCACAGGTGACGAATCGCGGATTTATGCGTATGAGTCAGAAAGAAAAGGCCAGTCGGCAGTTTGGGTGTTTCAATGTGAAGCAAAGCCAACAAAAGTTGTTCGTTCTCGAAGCGTTAAGAAGCAAATGGTGGTGTTTTCCTTCACGAAAACCGGTCCTGTGGCAACCGTGGCTCTCGAAAATCAAAAGACCGTTAATTCAGCGTGGTATACGACCATTTGTTTGCCTGAAATTTTCGGTAAATTGAGAGAAACCAACCCAAAACAACGAATCATTTTGCATCATGACAATGCAAGCTCACACACATCACATGCAACAAACTAGTATTTGGACACACGAAAGATCGAATTGATGGGTCATCCGCCTTACAGCCCCGACTTGGCACCTAATGACTTGTTCTTGTTTCCAGTAATTAAAGATAAACTGAGTGGACAACGATTTTCATCGCCCGAAGAAGCGGTTGAGGCCTTCAAAACGCATGTTTTAGAGTTACCATTTTCTGACTGGACAAAGTGCTTTGAAGGGTGGTTCAATCGCACGCAAAAGTGTATATATCTTAAAGGCGATTATTTTGAAAAGCAATAAAAGTATTTTTCATCAAATTCATTTGTTTATTCTTTCTATTTTCAATACATAAATAATGTCCCTCGTATGTAGGTTTTTATTGCACACTAGCATTTTGTATAACATTGGAGTTTGTAGTTCGGTTCCGGCCGTGTTTAGAAGTATACCGAAGTGCAATATATTTTTAATTATAGAACTTTAGTGTAGTGTATTGTTGCAAATATGTAATATAAATGCATATGAACTTTCGAAATAGTTCACGCTAATTATAGTTCTTGACAGTCGTTATCGCAGAATCAGCGACTATTCGGTTATTAGAAATTTTTCGCATGTATTCCTTTGTGCAGTAAGGATCTCTTTTTACATGCCAGACACGCAGCTCGTACAAACATTATAGGTATAAATTATTGGAAGGCACGCATTTGAAATACAAATTATTTTTTTACAGATATTTATTACCAACTTCTATCACTAAAATTCAAATCAGTTGGAGAGACTTAATATAAATTTAAATTAATTTATATAATCTATTTCACGAAACAGTGTTTTGACGTCACGCACACCAGGATTTGATATGTTGCCATGCATTCCATATAAATGCATTTTCTAAGGTTCAAATAGGGTTAGTATTGAATGACAGCCTACAGAAACAAAATGAAATGTAATTTACCAAAGTGCTAATGACAACACTACATTTGATTTTTCCGCTGCTCCGCCCGAAGGTACTACATTGGCCAGGAAGCGAGTTTTTTTTACCTGAACATTTTGAATTTTGTCGAACACTTGCTGTTCCAAGCAAGGTAAGAATCTCTAACGTGCGTGATAACACTCACACACGGAACTCGCCCTTTACCTCTCATCTGAACGAGGGCGTATTTTTGTGAAAAATGCTCGCCTAATATTTTTTCAAGCGGACAATGTCGAGATTCGGACTCAGGATCTTGAGCTTAGAAGTCACACGCATACCAATTGGGCCACGTAATCTCCAACTAATGACTAAATATTTACGTACATAGTTTGGGATTATATTTACTGGAAAAATCCCGTCGGTGAGGTCACTACACTGATTCGTGAAATGGACTATAACTATTTATTGTTGCAAAAAATTATGAAAACTTTACAAGTGTAACATTTTCTATCTTAAATTGTGTGAGGATATTTTTTTATTATTTAGCGATGCATTAATGAAGCCTTAACCATCCTTTAAGAGATTGAACCGTTAAAATATTCACTCCTAGCTAAGTTGCTGCGGTTTCCCGCGTTTCATATTATTGCGCAATCGTTTAATATAACTTAATTACGCGGCAAATTACGCGCCATTTGTATCAAATACCAAATATGTTTAAAAGTGGTACAATGATCAAATTTACATTTACAATATAAATAAAAGCAATGTACTCACTTAAATCTCACCTTACCGCCAAACTCCAGGGCCATCTCGTTGTGGGTCACATCACGCCATTTGCTGAGTCAGATTTCATCCGTCCATCCTCTATGCTTGTTTGTAGGTGGGACGACAAGGATAACCAGGTAGAAGGAACGATAAGGCAAGATAAGATACAGGAACCTACATCCTAAAAAGAGAAAAGACACACGCCACACCTGTAGATGTTCTTGGCTTTAGGACTCGTCGTTTAACGACGTCTTATCACACCGCGCGCACTTGCCCCATTCATTCCGCGCAGGCGCGACTCGGGAACGACGGAAATTGACCAGTTTATTTAAAAATATTCGCGGGAATTTATTTACATATTTAACAATGTACATTTTCAAATTTTGGCATGTAACAAGGTGATCGTCTAAAGTAGAATATCAAGTGTTGTTCGGGGGCTTATAGTTGTAAGTATGATGGTATGCTGATAATTATATCAGCGCCAACCATTTCGCCATACCCATTACGACTTTAATGCAATATACTATTGAACTATTTCTACCAAAGCCAGACTATCAATGCTAACAAATTACCAAAAACTCAGGTGACTCAATTTTTGGTATGATGATAATTTCTAGAAGACCAGCTCCTTATATCTATTTTCACATTAAAAAAAAAACAAATACATTTTTGCTCTTTAGAGGTTCTAGCAAGACCGATAATAACTACAAGCAGAGTATATGTAGCACTTTAACAGATACTCAAAATAAAACCTGTCATTCTTCTTCATTGTAACGGTTACTGAGAGCTATCTTGGTTAGGAATGGTCAAGAAATAAGGAAAAATTTGCATTAGCTTATAACATTCTCTTAAATTTTTAATGTTAGGACGTCCAATGTCATTTGGTTGCCATATTAGATTAAAGAAATACTTTTTTATTAACAAAAAAGCCAAAAACGTAGTAAGTGTTCGTAATGTCACGCGCCTTGCTCATTAAACAAATTTATTCTTCGTTTCATGATGTCCAAACCATATTGCAATGTTTTTTATGTTCGCAAACTTTTCTACAGTGCTTTGGTGCAGTCGTTGCAAATTATTTGTAGTTCTATTTACGTATATTTTGAGTAAGAGAACACAAAATAGTTTAAATGGACAATTTAGGCAACCTTTAAAGTAATCTGCTAGCTAGCTATCAAAAACCCTTCAGAGGAAAGCTGTAATTTCTCATCTCTGTATGTGCTGTGACACATGTGCTGTGGCACATGGTTGTGGCACCGTCTTGTTAGAAATAATTATATCGAAGTTCATTATTCTGTAAGTGTTGTACCAATCCATTCAAAATGGTGTATCTGTACCGCTCAGCATTGAAATAAAAATTGTACCAATTATCGCCTGTAAGAAACTTGCGTTCAAACACCAATTTTGTGAGGATATAGTGGGGGATTCTATAAAAATATGCAAATTATCAGTATTGCACAAGTGCATGTTTTGAAAAATTTATGTACTGTGAAAGATGAAAGCACGCTTTTCGTTAGAAAAAATATTAAATTTAGCAGGTCATCATGATGGATTAAATTATTGGAAAATACTGACAGTTCGTGAAGCAGGAAGGCGGTCGTGACAAAATGATCGCGTCTGTTATGGATGCAAGTCTGGCTTTCTTTGCGAACGGTTTCATAAAAGTCCAATTTCTAAAGGCCAACACTTTGAAGGTTTTAAAAAGACCGATCTCATTAACAACATCTGCACATCTGCGGTAGTAACATTATTTGTAATTTTCGCATAAGAACCCTTCAATTAGACTTCTAAGTTTGGGAAGTCGTCACATAAACTTTGACTGTATTCCTAAATTCCATTAATTAGGCTACCAGTTTGAAAATGCACTTCAAGTAATTTTGCGTTCTGTTGTAAAAACCTGTCGCTCGTCATTTGTCAGGTAAAAGGTAGAATAATTCGTAACGTACCGTAAGAGGGCGTAATGGTATAGCATAAATTTTACAATACAAAACGAATAATTAATTCGATGAAAGCTTACCTTTATTCATCTGGATAGTTAAGGTAAATCCAATTGCTAGATGTTTTTATTACGACAATCACCGCACGAATTACTACGTATTGTTTCTCTAAACACGTACGCTAAATTCCTAAATTCCATTAATTAGGCTACCAGTTTGAAAATGCACTTCAAGTAATTTTGCGTTCTGTTGTAAAAACCTGTCGCTCGTCATTTGTCAGGTAAAAGGTAGAATAGTTCGTAACGTACCGTAAGAGGGCGTAATGATATAGCATAAATTTTACAATACAAAACGAATAATTAATTCGATGAAAGCTTACCTTTATTCATCTGGATAGTTAAGGTAAATCCAATTGCTAGATGTTTTTATTACGACAATCGCCGCACGAATTACTACGTATTGTTTCTCTAAACACGTACGCTTACGTCTGGGTCGTTTGGGTTACAGCGGTCTTTATTCATCGGATTGCAGTGAAGTTCGTTGATAATCTACAACATACTAGAACAAAAAGGTATTATCTAAGGTAAGGCATTACAACGCACTGAGTAGTCACATTGTCTTTTGGCTACTGTAGTCTGACCATCATCATACTCGTTCCCTCCAACTTGTCAAACCTCGCCTATCGCCGCACGTTTTCATTGGTCGAAGCAATGGCGCACATCATTTCGAAGCGTTAGAAAACATCTATACCGCAAAATACAATAATAAATTATAGTTATTTTCCAATCCTCAGGATATTGAATTTATATGAAATTTAACTATATAAAAATTAATCAACTGGTTTCATCTTAAGCGTATTGGCTACCTTAAAGTCGCTCCAGGGCGCAACACAAAATGAAGGCACTTATTCTTCTACACTTTAAAATTTTTACCTAATTTATTCAAACCAAATATATCAAACATTAATAAATCAAAGTCATCTTCATTTTATGTCATAAATGTCAAACTTATTATTTTGACAACGATCCTAGGTCATAGATCGAAATGTCAATAAAGACGATTTTAACAACTACGAGTGGTTTAATTCCCAAAGAAGATCAAGAAAAATTATAATTTATTCCCTAAGCAGTGCTGGGAACTTAAAACCACATTTATAATACGTCATAACCTACTTCATTTTACAAGAAAAAGCCTCCTAGGATAATTAATAAAGAAAATTCATTGTGTGGCGAAATGAGACGTAACAAACCAAGAAAACTACTAGAAGGCATGTCAAATTTTTAACAGCCGAAAAATAACTTGAATTAAGTAAATTTAGGTCCTAGCTAAGATGGATGTTTTAACATCCACGTGCACCTTTTATTACGATAATTTTTAGTATCGTGGTATATATTTTATTTATAGCCACCAGTAAATTGCATAGGCCAATAGGGTTAAGTAGAAGAACAAGGACACTATGTTTTTCTGAACTTTGCTCTCTACTTAATGTACAATATACTTACTTATGAACTTGTATAGGTAAAGACATTTTCTATTCCATCCTACTTTATTATTAATTTGTTAGGCAAAGTACCGAAATAGTTGGTCCGGCTTCGATGGAAAATTTTCTGAGTCACGTTGTTTTTCAAATAATAATTTGTTCTAAAAACTACATTTACTAAGTATAGGCTACATTAGAACGAAAAATTCAAGTATTCATTGTTCGTAGAATATGGCTGATTCCTGTATAGTTTTGGAATTTTGGTACTAAATACCAAGACTAGGGTATGATCTTTGGCGTTTTGCTCTAAAAGTTTAATGAAAAATGCCAACTAGGTACTTTTAAACAGGAAAAACATCGTTTGAGAATTTCTGGTGCATGGTTGTTACTTTCTAAATTGAGGCTACTTCTCTGAATTTAATTTACTCTACCAAGGAGGTGTAACAGTAATTAATGCATCAGCTAGCTTTCAATAGTGAGGGGTGGGTTCTTTAAATGCAAATGCATATCTTCTTAAGATTTATACAAACTTCAACACTTACGCTCACATCTATCTGAAAAGGTCTTTGAACTTTCTGTCTAATACGAAGTCGTTGAGCGCCAACGCACCTGATTTTTCAGTCTCGCTAGACGGTGGGTAATCTAGAAGACGATTTAAATGTTTTTTATTCTTTCAGCAAACAGCTTGATGGAGCCGTGTGTACACTTTTTCTTCTACTACCTTACAATAAACACAAACAATAATAAAACCCAAAGTCGTTCACTTAACCTATATTATTTAAACATGAATATCACAGTATTTAACAAACACAACAAAACAAATAAATTAAGCTCTATCCCTAATTGGCCAAGCATGGATGTATGTAAAAGAAAAGAAACATCTTAAATTTATTCAATTATAGTTATCGTATAATTTAACTGGTACACATAAATTTATGCATATTCAATTGTGGTACTTGTCTAGATTAGAATCTCCTGTTTACATTCTACTTTTAACTAAGCGAGCAGCAACGTAAAAGTCTTATTCCATTAAATGTTATACGCCCAATTATAAAATATACATAAGTAGGTATGACAAAATTCTATGGCTTACACACAGCTTGTTGAACGGATACAGGGTTTAAGCGACCTTGTCGCGCAAATATAAATGGCGTTGCAAGTAATCCATCAATCTAATTAGTTGTTTTACAATTATAGACCATATTTCCCCGATATTCAGTGGTAGGTGAAGGGGAGGCGGTTCCGTGGCGTAGTTGGTATGTGTGTGACTACTACGCCTAAGGTCCCGGGTTCGAATCCCGACATGGCCCGCTTGAAAAATGTTAGGCGAGCATTTTTCACAAAAATACACCACCGTTCGGATGAGAGGTAAAATGGAGATCCCGTGTGTAAGTGTTGTCACGCACGTTAAAGATCCCTACCTTGCTTGGAACAGCAAGGGTTCGGCAAAATTCAAAATTTTCCAGGTAAAAAAAAACTCGCTTCCTGGCCAATGTAGTACCTTCTGGTGGAGCATTGGTAAATCACATGTAAGGTAGGTGAAGGGGGGTAAGCAGCTTGTGGCTGCCAAGTTCCCACAACACTTGCACATTTGCCGAATTAATAGTTTTTCAGTAAATCCTTTCACATAATTAACATTATTAGAGAATATTGCACAACCAATACTTGTAGTTGCTTATAATAATCATCATATTTAAGTACAGTTATCTTTTTGTCATTACTTTTCCATCTTGGGACTGGTTGGACGTCTACCTACATTGATTTCTATTTTGAGGTAGCCTACACATTTCCCTGAAATTCCCACAGCCTGCTTATTTCACTATGTGTGCAATAGTCTAGCCTAGGCCTACCTCTACTTATCTTTTTTCCTATCTCTGCTTCTAGTATATTCAACACTATTCCCTCATGCCTTAGTATGTGGCCTATCATCATATCTCTTCTATTTTTGATGTGTTCCACATATTTCTTTCTTCCCGTACCATTTCTAGTACCTCTTTGTTCTTAACTTTGCCTGCCCATGATATCTTCATCATACGTCTGTAACACCACATTTCAAAGGCTTCTAACTTTTTCTTGTCCGCTTCTCCTACTGTCAAGGCTTCACAGCTGTACAGTGCTGTGCTTCACACATATGTTTTAAGTAATCTTTTCCTTGTTTCTGTATTTGTTGTCTTTGAACACGGTAGTTGCTTTTTCTTGTTAAATGTAGCACTAGCTTGTTTTATATCTTTTGCGCTTTTCCCATCTTGTGATATTTAACTTCCTAGGTAGCAGAAATCCTTAACTTCTTGTAAGTTCTCGTTAACTATTTGTATTTTTGTTTTTGATTTATTTTCCACCTTCTTTGCATACTAGTACTTTAGTTTTATTTTTGTTTATTTTCATACTGTTCCTCCCTGCTAGAACTGTTTCTATTTCATTAAGAGCCGCTTCTAACTCTTCTTTGCTAGATGCTATTACCGCTATATCATCTGCAAATCTAAGCAAATCATCTTTTTTCCCTGCATAGTAATTCCAAATGTCTTCCTGTATTAGACAGTATTCATTGCCTCCTCAATGTACAAGTTAAAAATTCTACATTAAACATTATTTTAGGTTTTTCAGAGTACTGAACATGTGTAGAAAAACATCTTTGAGGAATTGCTTATGTTGAGGTTGTAGATGTTGGGAGTGGTCGCCTATACGATTGTTTAGAGGGATAATAATAGACTTGTTGGTTATTAGAATTTTGTTAAAGGTGGGCATAGAGAGCCAATGGAGAGAACTAAAGCGCTCTGAATCCAATAAGACATATTTTATCAATGCGAAAGAATAGGTTAGTGAAGCTAGCGGCCACTATCTACCGGCCGCTAAATATGGATACACCTACCAATCTCCAACACAACAAAACCACACCTACTGAGCTGCACAAGCATTTCTATTATTCAATTATGTTTTGTATATTGACCCAATTATCTTTACGCATTTTAAATCTAAGGGTGATTGAAACTAAATAATTTTGAGATTCCTATATTATTCTTACGTGTATATTTTAAGCGGTTGCTCTTTTAAATTGAAATACATGTCTTTTTCTTAACTTGTGTAAAACCTGCGCTCTTAATACTTGGTAGGCAATTAGTGTAGGTGTACTAAAACAACCCATATCTTTTACAGAAACGTGTTCTCCCCGGTTCACTAACTTTATTGGGATTTTCGTAATGACACCATAAGAAAATTTAAAAATTTTTTTCTTAGCTTTGATAATACCTGCGCTCTTGAAACTTGGTAGTCAGTTAGTGTATGTGTACTACAACAACCCACATATTTTACAGGAACGTGTTCGCCCCGGTTCACTAATTTTTTTTGAATTTGCGTAATGACACAATAAGAAAATTTAACAAATTTTCACTTAGCTTCTGTAAGACCTGCGCTATTGAAACTTGGTAGGCAGCTACGGTAGGTGTACTAAAGTAACACATACCTTTTACAGAAACTTGTTCGCCCCGGTTCATAAATTTTTTGGAATTTGCGTAAGGACAACTTAAGCAATTTAAAAATTTTTTTTCTTAGTGTAATACCTACGTTCTTGAAACTTGGTGATCCGCTAGCGTAAGTGTATCAACATAACGCATACCATTTACAGAAACGTGTTCGCCCGGGTTCACAAATTTTTTGGAATTTGCGTAGTGACACCATTAGAAAATTAAAAAAAAATTTTCTTAGCTTCTATAAGACCTGCGCTATTGAAACATGGTAGGCAGCTAGGGTAGGTGTACTAAAATAACACATACCTTTTACAGAAACTTGTTCGCCCCGGTTCATAAATTTTTTGGAATTTGCGTAAGGTCAACTTAAGCAAATTAAAAATTTTTTTCTTAGCTTCTCTAATACCAGCGCTCTTTAAACTTAGTGAACCGCTAGCGTAAGTGTATCAACATAACGCACACCATTTACAGAAACGTGTTCGCCTTGGTTCACTAATTTTTTGGAATTTTCGTAGTGACACCATAAGAAAAATAAAAAAAAATTTTCTTAGCTTCTGTAAGACCTGCGCTATTAAGACATGGTAGTCAACTAGGGTAGGTGTACTAAAAATAACACATACCTTTTACAGAAACTTGTTCGTCCCGGTTCATAAATTTTTTGGAATTTGCGTAAGGACAACTTACGCAATTTAAAATTTTTTTTTCTTAGCTTCTGTTATACCTACGTTCTTGAAACTTGGTGATCCGCTAGCGTAAGTGTATCAACATAACGCATACCATTTACAGAAACGTGTTTGCCCTGGTTCACTAATTTTTTGTAATTTGCGTACTGACACCATTAGAAAATTTAAATAATTTTTTGTTGGCTTCTGTAAGACCTGCGCTATTGAAACATGGTAGGCAGCTAGGGTAGGTGTACTAAAATAACACATACCTTTTACAGAAACTTGTTCGCCGCGGTTCATAAATTTTTTGGAATTTGCGTAAGGACAACTTCAGCAAATTAAAAAAAATTTTCTTAGCTTCTGTAATACCAGCGCTCTTGAAACTTGGTGAACCGCTAGCGTAAGTGTATCAACATAACGCATACCATTTACAGAAACGTGTTCGTCTTGGTTCACTAATTTTTTGGAATTTGGAGCGCAGGTATTACAAAAGCTAAGAAAAAAAATTTTTAATTTTTTATGGTGTCTTACGAAAATTACAAGAAGTTAGTGAACCGGTGCGAACACGCTCCCGTAAAAGAAATGGGTTGTTGCAGTACACCTACACTAACTGCTTACCAAGTTTCAAGAGCGCAGGTGTTACAAAAGCTAAGAAAAAGTTCTTTTAATTATCCTATGGTGTTATTACAAAAATTCCACAACGTTAGTGAACAGTGGCGAACACGTTTCTGTAAAAGATATGGGTTATTGTAGTACACCTACACTAACTGGCTAACAAGTTTTAAAGGCGCAGGTATTACAAAAGCTAAGAAAAAAATTTTTTAATTTTTTATGGTGTCATACGAAAATTCCAAGAAGTTAGTAAATCGGTGCGAACACGCTCCCGTAAAAGAAATAGGTTGTTGCAGTGCACCTACACTAACTGCCTACCAAGTTTCAAAAGCGCAGGTATTACAAAAGCTAAGAAAAAATTCTTTCAATTTTTCTAAAGTGTTATTACGAAAATTCCACAACGTTAGTGAACAGGGGCGTACACGTTTCTGTAAAAGATATGGGTTGTTTTAGTACACCTACGCTAACTGGCTAACAAGTTTTAAAGGCGCAGGTATTACTAAAGCTAAGAAAAAATTCTTTTAAGTTTCCTAAGGTGTTATTACGAAAATTCCACAACGTTAGTGAACAGGGGCGAACACGTTTCTGTAAAAGATATTGGTTGTTGTAGTACGCCTACACTAACTGCCTACCAAGCTTCGGTAGCGCAGGTATTACAAAACCTAAGAAAAAAATTTTTTAATTTTTTTATGGTGTCGTACGAAACTTCCAAGAAGTTAGTGAACCGGCGCGAACACGTTCCCGTAAAAGATATCGGTTGTTGTAGTACACCTACACTAACTGCCTGCCCAGTTTCAAGAGCGCAGGTGTTACAAAAGCCAGGAAAAAGTTCTATTAATTTTGCTATGGTGTTATTACGAAAATTCCACAACGTTAGTGAACAGGGGCGAACACGTTTCTGTAAAAGATATCGGTTGTTGTAGTACACCAACACTAACTGCCTACCAAGTTTCAAGGGTGCAGGTGTTACAAAAGATAAGAATTTATTTTTTTAATTTTCTTATGGTGTCATTACGAAAATTCCAATAAAGTTAGTGAACCGGGGCGAACACGTTTCTGTAAAAGATATGGGTCATTGTAGTACACCTACACTAACTGCCTACCAAGTTTTAAGAGCGCAGGTATTACAAAAGCTAAGAAAAAATTCTTTTAATTTTCCTATGGTGTTATTACGAAAATTTCACAACGTTAGTGAACAGGGGCGAACACGTTTGTGTAAAAGATATGGGTTGTGGTAGTACACCTACACTAACTGCCTACCAAGTTTCAGGAGCGCAGGTATTACAAAAGCTAAGAAATTTTTTTTTTAATTTTCTTATGGTGGCATTACGAAAATTCCAATGAAGTTAGTGAACCGGGACAAACACGTTTCTGTAAAAGATATGGGTTGTTGTAGTACACCTATATTAACTGCCTACCAAGTTTCAAAGGCGCCGGCATTACAAATCTAAGAAAAAATTTTTTTAATTTTCTTATGGTGTCATTACGAAAATTCCAATGAAGTTAGTGAACCGGGGCGAATACGTTTCTGTAAAAGATATGGGTTGTTTTAGTACACCTACACTAACTGCCTACCAAGTTTCAGGAGCGCAGGTGTTACAAAAGCTAAGAAAAAAAATTTTAAATTTTCTTATGCTGTCATTACGAAAATTCCAATGATGTTAGTGAACCGGGGCGAACACGTTTCTGTAAAAGATATGGGTTGTTTTAGTACACCTACACTAATTGCCTACCAAGTTTCAGGAGCGCAGGCATTACAAAAGCTAAGAAAAATTTTTTTTATTTTTCTTATGGTGTCATTACGAAAATTCAGATGAAGTTAGTGAACCGGGGCAAACATGTTTCTGTAAAAGATATGGGTTGTTGTAGTACACCTACACTAACTGCTTACCAAGTCTTAAGAGCGCAGGTTTTACACAAGTTAAGAAAAAGACATGTATTTCAATTTAAAAGAGCAACAGCTTAAAATATACAGGTAATAGTAATATAGGAATCTCAATGTAATTTAGTTTCAATTATCCTTAGATTTAAAATGCGTAAAGATAATTGGGTCAATGTTCAAAACATAATTGAACAATAGAAATGCTTGTTCAGTTCAGTAGGCGTGGTTTTGTTGTGTTGGAGATTGGTAGGTGTATCCATATTTAGCGGCCGGTAGATAGTGACCGATAGCTTCACTAACGTGAAAGAATAATTGTAAGGTGCATTCGAATATAAGAGAAATAGTGTGAAACTTGTGTGACAATCCAGCATATTAAAATAAGTTCAATGTATAAGGGCGTAGATTGGGCAGGAATGGAAGCTTTGGTCCGAAAAATAAAATAATCTGCTAAACGAATCTTAAACAGGAAAAAGAATAAAACACGGCAAATATAATCCATAAATGATGGGTGTCTATTTTTTAATGATTTTGAGAGATGAAATGATTTTACAGTGAGACATACATAAAGAACTGAAGTAGATTAAACGGTCTTAGAAAATCTTCAAAACGGCCCGACTTTGTGTATATATACACGCTTCAAATGTGCAGTGTTTTATTTCCAATTTTGAGTTCTAGCTCCCTAGAATGGTGCGGATTATACTCTCATAGAAATAAATTGAATCAAAATTTAACTTGAATAAAATGTCGCCTTTCTCTGCACATAGAAACCAACCTTGCTATATCTGGTTAGGTCAATTTGTAACATTGCTTTAGTTTATTACAGCGAAGAGTTGTTCCATAGCATAAAAGTTTATATCTTAAACGATCAACTGGTTTACTTTTAGTTCTTTTGCGGAATGATTTATAGATTGATTCAGGATAGATCTTTTTTTATTTACATGTAAAGTAATTCATTTATTAACCATTTTACGATAGTCCACCTTTAAAAGGAAACGTTCGAATAAACAAGTATAGAAAATAAATTCTTCTCCCATCAGTGAAATTGTTGTCATAAAATGTACTTTTTTAACACTTTGATACGTGAAATAGATTACCGTATTTAAGTTACGGCTTAAAGTTGTTTTAACAAATAGAAGCACATTTTTTTTAACCCATTTTGACATTAAAATTTAATATATTTATAGGTCCGAGTGCTATTAAAGGAATCCAGGTGTGTTGAAGATTTGCTAGATTTAAGATGCGCTGTGGCTAACCACGTGTGCGGACAATGGGGTATTTAACATAATTTTAAGAAATAAAAACAAGATATTTTACGGAGCATTGCTATACAGGTAACAGATTTTAAACATGTAGATAGGAGGAGGTGTACCAATTGGTTTCTTTAGAAATATTAAAGAATGTTATGATTTTTTTTTATTAGTTTTTATTATTTTTTACCTGCGGACTTATAGATGGAACTGAAACCCTTTTATCAAAGGCGTATTACCTACCACAAAAGTGATAGGTGATAGATGGTAAACGGTTTTAAAAGAAGGTGAAACACAACCACGGCATAGCTTGGGTACGACCCCTGCAGCAGACACGAGTGTGGCCGTAGATTTCTTGTCTACATGGTTAGCTAACAAGTGTATAGGGAGAGAGCCCCACTACCTCTAATACATCTACATAAAGATGGAACAATGCACAAGTGGAGAGATGGAAACCTTATGCTTAAGACAACAAAATAAAACACACCCTGACGACACTCAATAACGGTTTCTACTAAGAGAACATCACCTGAAAAGGGAAGGTACAGTTAGTTACTAAATACAAGGGGTTCACTATTTGTGGTCCAAGATAAGCAATAATGATATTAGAAATATTAAAACTTGCTATCTTTTAATAATTGGTGTTAAGTCAACCAAAAATAAAGCATTTCTATTTCTCATATAAAATAAAATTTTTATTTTTAGTTACAGGTATCTATGAAATATATACAAGTATATTCCAAAAAGGTGTAACCTAGATTTGAAATAACGGCTGAGTTCATTCATCTAATTTAATTAGTAACATATATGAGGCACATCAATTGTATGAGCTCTATAAGCTTTCAGATGATCTGAAAACTTTACAGATGGTTAATACATTTTTAAAAATATTTAAGGTCAAACTAAAGATATTAATAAATTATTTTAATTAACTTTTCATTTAGTATAAATCTGGTAACAAAGATAATCGTTTCAAACTTATGCATGTCAAAATAATCTGAATTATTTGTAACTCAATTAAATATTTCTTGAAACAAACAATTTAGTTATCCAAATAAATTTTTTTATGAGAAAGCTGGTTTCACATTGTATGATGCAGTTTCAAAGGGAAATTTTCCAACCATTAACAATATAATTTATTAAATAGCTAATAATCAATGCATTAAATTTCTAGACATTTAAGATTTATTTTTTGTACCTAAATTTATTAACTGCATCAACGAGTGGAGGTATTTATTTATTTGTTTATTTATTTAAATCAAATAGTAATAAGTTTTTGAAAACAGATGCACATAATAACATTCAACATTAGTTGTTAAATAACCTATTTGTTAATAATACAACCTATGGAACAGTATTAATGGAAAATGATACTTTTATACAATTTTTAAAATTATTATAGGAACAATTTAATATGTCACACAAAGTTGAAGCTTTATTACTCACTCTACATAAGTTTATCGAGTAATTGATTCTATGGAACTTGTTATAATATATATCAGTATCTCTAGTATTTAATGGTAATTTAAAAGGTAATTCTGGTAATATAGAATCACAATCTATGTTGCCATGTAGGACTTTATATAAAAGTACCAATGTTATTTGTGTTCGTCTATATTCAAGTAGTTCCACATCAAACATGTTAACTAAAACCGTCTGACTGAAACCAAGAAAAGGATATTCATTGAATAGTCTAAAATACATGTATTTTAGGAACTTTTTTTGTATATATTCCAATTCTTCTTTCTCACATGCATAGAATGGGGACCAAATTACACAATAATATTCCAGTTTCGAGCGAATTAGGTTGTTATATAGGGTTTTTAAAGTACTAGAACTGAACGATTTTGAATTGCGTACAAGAAATCGTAATCTTTTATAGCATTCACTAGTTACATTACTAATATTAACTTTGAAGGTCAAATCATTCATAAAACTTATATCCAGGTTCTTTACACACGTTACTCTGTTCAGTTTAATATCCTCAATATAATAATCATACATTTTAGGTTCTTTCCGCCTGGAAAAGTCATAACAAAGCATTTGATTGTGTTAATATGTAAACCATTTATGTTACATTAATCCACTATGTGATTTATATCATCCTGTAATGCTGCAGAATCATTGTCGCTTTGTATACTGGAGAATATCTATAAATCGTCTGCATACAGAAGACCCTTGGCAAACCTTAGAGATAAAAAAATACTATTTATTACGACGTTAAATAACAGAGGTCTTAGCACAGATTCCTATGGAACACCGCTTGTTGTAGAATAGGTTTTAGATCGTATACCTTTTAGTTTCACAAATGCTTTTCTGTTGCTTAGATATGAAGATAAGAATTTGATTAAATAAGGGCTAGTTGGCGAATCATCATGTAAGCATTTGATTATAGTTTGATGTGGCAATTTATCAAAAGCCTTTTCCTTATCTGTGTACATGACTTCAACTAAAAAGCCATTACTAATATTATTACGTAAATACTGACTGAAAGTTAATAGATTCGTTGTAGTAGATCTATCAGGCATAAATCTATGTTGATGAGGTGATATTGTAGCGGTTACCTCTGTAAATTGTCTTTTATAGATAAAAATTTCCAATATTTTGCAACTGTAGATGTTACAGAAATAGACCTGTAGTTATTAATCATTAATTTAGAACCTTTTTTATAAACAGGAACTACCTTGTTAATTTTCCATCTTTTAGGGAAATATTCACTACTTAAGCAGAGATTAAATATAAACAACAGTGGATCCAACTAAAATATTAAATTCACTTCAACATATTTATAACAATTCAGACCATAAACCAAATATTAGTAACAATAAAAAACCTTCGCTTATTTTATTATCGGAATGAGCGACAATCATTGTAATTATTTTAACAATCTGTACTGATGAAAGATCAAACTCAAATCCTTCGTGATGGATGATGTTCACAACCAATATATCTTGGCTTTACTTGAAATTTCACGTGTATTTCGTACGCCATTATAACTAACGATTGCTCGAAATTAACTAATTATTTTATTTATCTTCCTAACTTAACGCATTAAAGAAGAGATCAATTTTAAAATTAATTAAGACTCATTTCATTACTTTTATAGTGCAATTCTTAAATTACATGTCTTCTATAAGAATTTGAACATCTTCTTAAGATTTAAGGAGGATCCACAATGCTCATTAATACTTGTTTCGAGAGAACGTTAATTATGAACGCAAGCGTAAAAAGATACTTCTACTACTGTGTTTAAAACGACACTCAAATTTTATAATGAGTTTTAGCGCACATATATCACACAACCAACGATACGCGCAAGTGTAACATGAAAGTTTATAATCTATCTAATGCTAATAATAGGACTTTGAAAGATACGAAGTAATTGAATTTGATGATTAAAACAAAAGTACTGCAATTTAGAGAGTACAGCAATTAAACTTCCTACGAATATATGAACTTTTATTTAAAATTTCGCTTGTTTTATTCTTTTGGTAAAAGAGCGACAATTTTCGCAGCATTCTAAAATTTCGAATTATAATAATTAGTATGATGTATGTCAGCAAAATTATGTTTGTTTATAAGATAAATCAGGGTGGGTTTGCGAAACGACTGGTTGATCGGTGGCCAATCTCGTAATAATCGTAGTTTTTGTTATTTTTTTTCTAAATTTTTTCAGTCCTAGATAGGTGAAGTCCACTAACCGTATCATTACTGAAAATAAAATTTTAATCTTGACTTTATGTGTTTCACTTGTAACCGAACGCAATGCATGAACGTAACGCGCAAACGCAACAGTATGCACGCAGTTATCTCATAGAAAAACACAGCCATGTTACCGTGATAATTTGGTAGTGCCTTACGGTAGCTTCTTTTCATTAATATTAACATTGTTATTATTATTATTGTTATTATTATTATTATCATCTATCCACGATGACGACGTTGAGTTTGAATTTTTTTCTATTTAAAAAGCATTTACGTTTTCTTTGTTTTAAATTTAATTGTGACTATCGTTACCTATTTATTTATGTGATTAGTGAACGTTCTCTGCAACAGACGTCTAAGTTGCAATCATTAATCGCAGCACATGAGTTTTTAATTTTCTTAGAAAATATTTAATTGAATATTTATTATTGATTTCGAATATTTAATTCTTTTCATATAGGAAAATAAAATTCCCACAAGTATTTCTTTTGCATTTTAGTATACCCATGTACGTGAGTAGTAAACCAAAAAGAATGAAAACGTATCATTTCAATGAAGAATGGGAATTGTGAATGATAATGTTGTTTGCTTAATAAGCCTTACCCGGATAACCATTGCTAAAAAGGGTAATTTGGAGACATTTTTTAGCTTTACATAACAAGTATGAAACATCCACAAAATATCGAATTGAGGAAATTTAAAATTAGGGATCTTAAAACTTGATTAACAAATCAACAAAATATTTTTAAAAAGCTAATGTTGAAGTTACAAGCAGTAACTACCGCATAATTCAAAGTAAGCTATCTCTTAACAACAAATAATTTAAACCATTTTTCGAAGGTGAATATGTAAAGCAAACTTATTTTGAAAATGTTGAATTCACTTTTTAGCGGTTTTAACAAGAGCGAAATTATTGTTGCAATTCAAGAGCCACAATGTCTCGAAACACTGTGATGCGAAGAACTGAAAAGATGAGCCAAAATTTAAAGTAGCAATTATGTAAATATATTAATAAAATTTTTTGTTTTGTCCTTCAATGTAATAAATTGACAGATATGTGATACGGTACAATTGCATTTCATTCGTTTGACTTTTAAGGATTCTTACATCTAATGCAGAATTGTTGTGTATAATTTCTTCGAAAGAAAGGACTAGAGGTGTAGATATATTTAAAACCTTTAAAAAGTTGCTCAATCATTTGAAAGTATCACTTTTTAAATTAGTTTCAATAACAACGGATGCCGCAGCTGTAATTATAGGTCGCATAAATAAATTTATAACCACATGTCAAAATGAAGATGAATTCTCAGTTTTTTGAACTACCGCTACATAATTCACCAGCATGTGGTAGCCAGCAAAAGACTAAGCACAACACAAGTAATTGACCTAGCGTTTAAAATTTCTAATCAATTCGAGGAAGTTCTCTCAAACGGCATCTCTTCCAATTGCAACTCGATGAAGGCAAACCTCTACATACCTATATAAAATATCTAAGCAGAGGTAAATTTTGGCAACGATTTTATGATATATTGCTTGAGATAATAGATTTTTCTATATGGAAAATGTGAAAATTTAAATGATGAAACTTGGTGACTTGGCTTTGCTTATCGATTGATACGGATGAATGAAGCATTATCTTATTAAATTTGGAATTGCCTAAAAGGGAATACAGTAACAACAGAAGGGTGCATCGGTCAACTACAGTGATGCGGGAGTGGGCCCCTATATAAACAATTAAACAAAGATGGAACCAAAAATCCAATAATTTACCAAATAACTAGGTGCAATATCAAGCTACGTTATCAATAACACTTACCTTGAAAGGCTTTAAACCCTGTCAAATTTATAGGCGCCAACTCGTCTATTCTAGTCTGGTGAGAATTCCTTGGACGACAAGTATTCCAGGGGATTTCAATTACGTCGACCTTCTGGTGAAATCGAGTTCCTTTTACAAAATGCTACCTATCTACTTAAACAAATAAAACAACTTTCAACTTACTACTTCACATAAATCTATTTTAATACGACATTATCAAATGTTTCCTGTAAACGGGTATGCGTATAAAATTTGAAAGTTACTAAATCGATTAAAATACCTGCGATATATAATATTTTGTAAACAAATACTCACACAAACTTGTGAAATCGCATAAATTGCTTTAAATTCAATTAACTATAACCTTGATGACACAAGAATAATAATTTATATCACATCTCAGATTTTCAATTAAAAACTTGCAATATCCAGATTTTGTATCTATAATAACTTGGCACTATACTTTAAATACTAGTGGACGTTGTGTGACTTTATCAATATTTAATTGAATAAGCGCCATGCATAAATGTCACCAACAATCAATAAAAGAAATTTCTAATTAGCCACGATTTACATTTACGTCTTAATTTGGATGAAGAATTCCGTAAGCCAGGATTAAATAAATGTGCCATTGGGTTTTCCTATTTCCAATCTTGAGATAACGTTGCACCCAATCCGTCCCAATTCTGTTGTTGGATTTGATCGAAAATACGCGATATCTCGCCATGTTAACGCCTGTTTGTTAATTCATAGCTAAAGAGGTGTACTCGACTAACCTTTCAACGATCACCTGCACATTGTTCTCGTGTATGGCTCGCGAATAATTAATTCATGGTTTTCCATCCACGGTTTAGTCTTTTTATCCGTGAACGGGTGAGGGGGGGATTGTATAGTCTTTTCTGTTGCTTGTGTAGAGAACCATGTGAATCAGGCGTAAACTCATATGGTCCTATTGTGCAAAGATCACGCGTCGACGGCTATTTCATTATTCCAGCAGTATGAATAGATACATTGAAACATTTTTACCTTGTACTGAATGACATGATTAATTATCCCTAACTTGATGTTTATGAATTTCGCTAACTAGGGTCTGTATTTAAGTAATACTACTTTTTATAAAAATGCATATAATATGGCCTGAGGTTTATTTTGTATTATAACTATGTAATATATTCCACTTCATGTTAGTAAAATTTAAAAAAAGCTGTCATATTCTTCATAATTATGGTATGGAATAGGCATATTAATAATTCTACGGGTATTTACTTCTTTATTTTAAAATCTTTCTTAAAATGACATGACTCTGCTATGAAAATTTACTGTTATAATTATTTTGTATACTCTTTTGTGGTTTTGAAATTAGTTATGGACTTAAGGTATGTTCCAAAATGTATCACACAGAAATGTTTTTAAGTTTATTGCCCATTTTAAAACTAAAAATTTATTAAAATATCTTGTGTATTGAACACTATTCATGAAAACAGAATTATACATGATACGTCAATTTATCGGTTTAAGATTAATTTTCCTCTTTTTGCATCTGGTTTCTATTTAACCTAACACTAACGCGTTATACGATTTTACTTCGATGTTAGTCATATAAATTTAGAGTTACGAGGTCAAAACAAAATGAACGGCTGCATACACGTATATAAAACAAAATTTATTTTACTAATAGCAGAGATTTGCAACAAAATAATCGGAATCAATTTCTAAATATGGCCGATCACCTAGAAAAACGTAAAAATATTAATTACAACATCGACAAGTACGTCGCGAAAATTAAAAAAATAATTGAAGATTTTGAGGCATGACATTCCCATATTGAGGACGCACGCACCCATGAACTCACCATTGCACGCACCGCTCACTTAACCGCGCACGCATTCGCGTACGCATCCTCGCGTATGCACCTACCCGCGTGCGCACACGCACATGCACGCTTGCACTCGCGCGCGCACTCACGCACACAAAAAAGTTGGCAACCCCGTAGATAAATGATTGCAGAATAGGTTACGTTAGTTTTAGCTCGGAGAGAACATGACTGTCAAGTAAATTATTTAAATCGCATCATAAAGTTTGAAAACGAGCGTGTTTTTATGTATTCGAATAATGTATACTTCTATTTGTTATCAACAGAGCTATACATATGCTGTTACCGCGGATTACTTCTAATAGTGACACCTTGAAAACACTCGTGTAATGAGAGTGAATGCAAATATCACATTATATAAATTAACAAACAGATGGTAGTTGAAATCTAATTGTACATCTAACTACCACGACGGTAAATTCCAAACTTTCTGCATGCAACAGAAATTCTGCAAAAGTACTGAACAAAATCTAGTTTATCCTACATGCAAGGAAGACTGTCCTGGATTGCAGTAAGTATAGGCGCTTTTTATATATTTTGGCGAGAGTGTATGAAAAATGTACTGTTATTTCTATATATTAATCTGATTTCAACGTACGTATTGAACGTTATTTATGGTTTTATTAGGTCGATGTTACTCATTATGAAACGAATATTGCAATCTTTCTTGAAAGAGGAGGATGACTACCAGACCCTTTCCTAAGAGAAGTGGTTAAAGGAAAGACAGTCTTCCGACGTAGCTAGGGGTCTATTCCTGGATAGGGAAATAAGAAATGGTCATGGGCCTTCAAACGCTATACTACTTGCAACACTAAATAAAAACTAAAATTAGAACAACATTAAATAGGGCGCCATCGAGTCTAGGTTCATAAAAAAACAAGATGTAGTCGAAGGGAGAACTTGAAACTCTCAGAAAAAAATTGCATTTGCTGTGTGAACACAGTTATTAAACAGCAGTGCACAGCATCTGTAATAAAACAATATAGTTAGAGCAAAGAAAAGGCAAAAGAGGCGCGTGCTCTTACTACCTTGGTATCGCAAAAGAAACAACATATAAATGCTAACGAAATATTCTTTGGTTACTAGATAAAACAAATATATAAAATCACTTCCTCTAATAAAAACACCCGTCATCAAACCACACTATTGGAGTTACACGAGGAATACTGTAAGACAAGACTACAAAGGAGCTTGTCGGTTTAAACTACTATTAACATAAAGACCAAGTAGTATTACTTACCGAACCTGATAGAAAACACTATAAAATTGATTACCAATAGTTCTCCGATAATATCTCGCCTATTTAGGAATATAAGATCAATGAATTGCAAAAGTTTTTTATTTTTGGGGACATTTGTTCAAAATAAAACAGTAAATTTAGTTCAAGTTACTCATTTAATAAATCTGTATTTTTGTTATGAATAATTTCATTTAAATATACAACAAATATTCATAAAAAACAAAAGCTTTCAACAAGCGGCAGCAAATTTAATTTTAGTAGAGCATACTTTCCCTCAAATTCATATAAAGACCAACTTTTTATATAACCACGTTCACAACGTCCTTTGATATGCAGATCTGTATATGCAGGCTCACGACTGTGGTGCAAACTTTAGGAAAACAGGTTACTCGGCGGTTTAAAGTTAAGCAATGTCTTAAAATATGGCCCGAAAGGCTATACTAAATTGTAATCAAGTGAATTCTGTTAATAGTTTTCTTCAGTTTTAAATATTGATTTTTAATAATCATTAGCATAGCCTTTTCAATACAAACCAGTTCTAAGTTACAAATAGTACATTAAACGTAAACATTGTTATATTGAGAGGAAATACTTATTACATCATAATATATACAAATATTTGTTAGGTTAACTTGCTCGTGTAAACGTGATACTGACTTCCTTATCAAACTTCAAAACGAACAGAGCGTTGTACAGCACGTATAAAGCTAATCGCTTACTTTAAATTGTGGAACAAATGTAGAAGTCTCAAAGTAATCGGTGGAACCATTTGTTTCGAATTGAAACAAGCAACTTGTTTGGAAAAATTCCGGAACTGAAAGTTACCAAGGTATTGAATACTTATGTTGTTTTCCTTTTTTCTTGAAGATAACTTCCTAATTAAATTTATTATTCACCTTCCACAAACCAATAAATTGAAACGACGTATTGCAGGACGCCAAATTTATCACAGGATCCGACTTTGTGACTCAAATAAATCTTTCTGTATGTTTGTTGTGATTTGTTTTGTATTTTTCTTAATTTTTCTTGGGTATTAAACCACTCAAACTTTTTTGAATTGTTTTTATTTACGTTTCGATCCATGACCTAGGTTCATAACAAGATGTAGTGTAAAAAACTCTGTGGTTTAATACCCAAGAAAAATCAAAGAAATGTTCTTAATACTCTAACGTAGAAAAAAAGCGTTGTAATTGAAATCATAGTACGGTAGCGAATTAAATACTTTCACCCGATTATCGTTAATAGAGAAACTAAACCTTATATGGCACCTTCCCATCTAAGGATACAAATCTCAATGGCGATACGCATATCTCACGATCGATATATTTCAAAAGTCACGTTACCTGTTTCAAGAACCGAAAGCGAATACTCTTCGATTTGACGAACTAACGAAACAACCTTGCATTGCTCGTCATATTGAGCAAAGTCCAAATAACCATACGAAAAAGTGTGAGCTTTTATTATTCATTTTAAGTAATACTCGACTCCTAATTGGATAATATGTAAACGCTTAAATGGTAATTAATAATAAGAAATTATTACTGAATTAAATAATTCATACGTTAAGTGTAAAACCGAAGAATATTTGTACTTAAGAATCTCGTCAAAAAATACGTTACAATTTTAACGAGCTCGTTTATAACTGTTTACTTGCAACTACAGAGAAATTGCAGTGTACTTAAATACTGCTACCAATTGAACTGATGACAATTATTACAAGCTAATCGCTAACGATGTTACAGCATTAATTTCTTAAAACCACAATACATATCCTTTTAAACACTCGAAGCACTATTAATTTATTTTATACTAATTAACTAATTGTTTGGCCTAATTTATATAGGCATAGGCGTGTATATGTTAACAAATAGCTCTAATAATTTATATCACATTAAACGTATGTATTTCAACACTATCTAATTTATTTCATAATCGCGATTTCATATTTCAACTAGTACTCATTGAAAGCTGATGGTATCCCGAGCCGTGTGGCTTTTATAATTGCTTCTAGATCGTTCCCAATATTGCCAGAAACTTTGGGATCCTTCTGTTTGTGAGATTTAAGTGAACCTTTGGAACTGTCAATCAATTCATTGTTATTTGAACATATTGTCTTCAGAGTGTACACTCTTTTGCGCCTTTATTGCAATATTTTAGTTCGAACAACGTATAACTATTAATGAAAACGATGATCCTTAGATGTTGAACAAATAATCAGTTGTAAATATAGTATAGAAACGACAAGTATTATTTATTGAAATATCAAAATCACCACGTCTTTTAATAAAAGAATTTTTTAATAACAGTAAAAAGGGAATGCCATTTTCTAGTAAATCAACTATTAATTGTAGAATGCACTTGTCCTATTCATCTACAACCGGAATGAATTTCTAATGTTATTGCTACATTTTGATTGCAGGCACTCTGACGAACAAAAAAATAGAATGTATTTCTATATCGAATGCTTCGATATTCATTGTAACTGGAGTACGCTAATTTAATTTTCATGGTGTAGTTTATTGTTTTATTTATTTTATAATTGAATGACATAGGTTTTAAACAAATAAAAGGCTAAATAAAAGTAGACAATCTGGAACAGGTCTGAGGGAATGACGGTTCGCGGACAGAATTCGACCCGCGCTGAAATTTCATCCGCCCAACAAAGCATTTTATAAATTCTATGTTCTAAGAAAAATTTATTGCTGTACAGAATTTCAATAAAGTAACCCAATAACAGCAATTTATATTATTCAATGTTCTTTAATACTAGATTCTAATTACTTTTTATAAGCCTAGGTTTTATTACCGCACGCGAAGCTGGCATTTCATTTTTCTGGAAATTGTTACGCTCTGAATTGAGGTTATGTTTAATTATTTTTACTCCACAGGAGGTAGAGTGACGCAACAGTTTATTGAGGTACCAGCTAGTTTACAGTGGTGCGGGGTGATTTCTGTGAAAAGCAAATATAATACTCTTAGAGGTCTACAAGTTGTGACAGTTCTACCAAATACCTCATGCTTACCTTGAAAGGTCTTTGAATCCTCTTGACTATGTTAAAGTCTTTGAGCGGTTTGCACAATAACTGTGACAGTTCTTGCTGCCGCTGGGGTTGGTGAAGTTTCTCTTGCACCTTGAAAAATTTTCACCTCTGTTTAGAATATATAAAAAAGCCACTTCACCTACACCTAACCTATATTTCCTAACATGATTTTTAACAGTAAATAACAACAAAGAAAATGAGCAATAATATCAGCCCATATTTGATCAAATGCGCGTTTTACACAAAAATATATAATATTATTAATGATTGAATTTCGTGGAAATTTAACCAACTAAATTTTACGTGCTAACTTCGCTTACAATAATATCCTCTATGAGAATTATATGCATATAATGAGCTTTAAATTGTTCTCATGCAGCGCATTAAATAAGTGTGCACCGACTTTGGAAGTCCTTGTCAATAAGCTTTAAGTCTTATTACCATCAATCACAGATGTGCAACAGTTATTAAATAACAAACGGTATGTGATATCTGTAAGTTTGATAAAAAATTTAATCGACTTACAATTCTATTCTCGTCTTAATTTGTTTTCAAAGCTCTAGCGACGGCCAGTGCAGGGAGTTGCTGCAGACAAAAGTCCAACTACTGTTGGACAAAAGCTTCCACTTAGGCAACTTACGAGATCGGTGTATTCACACCCGCGTTTACCTGCGCTCGGAAACTTATTTCGCACTAACAGAAGCGGGTCTAAGTACCGTCACGTTATACTATCGTTTCAACTTCTTCCGCACCTCCATGGATGTGTCCGCGTGTTAGTGAAATTCAAAAATCTACCGTTTGATGTTTGCTATCTGTTATCTAATCCTCTCCTTTATTATCACGATTTTTATAAGTGCATCCTCTCAGGATTATTTTACGTGCTTGTCATTCGTACGGGTTGTGCGTCTAAGCTATTCTGTTTTCGAAGTCATTGTGCATTCTGTCCGTGTGAACCCTAATTTTCTTCCCACGATATTACATACCCATAGTCCGTGTCATCCGTTTCGTTTTCAACACATTTTTATGGATGTTTGTATGAGTATTGTGGATTTGGGGTGTATCGGTTCCATAGTTGTGTTCCCTGAACTCGTGTGAATTTATACAAATAACATTAATATGAACGGTTATTTCCCGTTTCTATTTGTAATTATTTAAATTTAATACGAAGAGATGTAAACTACTGATATTTAATCTACCGGGTGTTTTCGTATTTATTTCTTCATAATTTAATATTATATTGAAATATCCAAAGCTTATAAATTTTACAGGATGATTTCTTGATAAAAGATAATCTATTTAACTAAAATTAATAAACTGCTTTCCGATTATCCAATGTTTACTTAAGCAACGCGCCAGTGTTACAAAACTTACAATTTAATGAGTTCTTACGTTCTTTTTAACACTTTTAGAGTTCTTGTTATGTTAAGTAAATAGTTCCGCTCATTGAAAAAAAATTGCTTCGGACATCTTGAGACGCCAGCAGCACACCGTTTCTCAATTTGTCTTACATAATTTCCGCTCGCAGACAGTGTGACATTTTACAAATATAGTAGTTCTACAAGAGTTCTGCCCTATAAAATAAAAACAAATTATTATAATTAAAAAGTTTCATAATAATATATTAATCAGGGTACCGATTTGAGACAACATCTAATTTTGAGAGCTATTACCTATCCAAAGGAGTTCTCAAATAATGAGCGTAAAAAACATTTTCTGAAAAGTTCCCGGCACTAATTATTTGCACAATTTTAAATAAATTATTACTGTCTGAACGCGGCATACATTAAGAGAATAAGACTCTGAGTCACAATGTCGTAGTTCTCTTCTTTTTTCTTAATCTTTTTTGCGAATTAAACCACTCAGTTGTTAAAATCGTCTTTATTTACGTTTCATTCTATGACTTAGGATCGTTGTCAAAATAATAAAAATTTCAAGTTTGACATTTATGACATAAATTGAAGGTAACTTTGATTTATTGATATTTGATATATTTGGTTTGAGTACATTAGGCAGAAATTTTAAAGTTTGGAAGAATGAGTGCTTTCAATTTGTGTTGCGCCCTGGGGGCGATTTTGAGGTAGCCAATACGCTTAGCGTGAAATCAGCTGATTAATTTTTATTGTTAAATTTCATATGAATTCAATAAGGTGAGGATTGGAAAACATTTTTTAACATGTTTCTATTTATACAATTAAGAGAAGGTATTAAGAAGTGTGCGATTACGTTACCATAAGACTTACGCAGTCGTTTTTTTATATTTATTTTGAGCTTCTTCTTTGGTAGATTTTGACATGTTAAAATCTACCAAAGAGGTAGCTTAAATCATAATGAGGTTTTCTCCCTCAGAGTAAATATAAAAAACGACTGCTTAAGTCTTACGATAACGCAATCGCACAGTTCTTTAATAACCATCCTCGCAATTGTATAAATAGAAGCATGTTAAAAAATGTTTTCCAATCTTAATGTTATTGAATTCATATGAAATTTAATAATAAAAATTAATTAGCTGATTTCACGTTAAGCGTATTGGCTACCTCAAAATCGCGCCTAGGGCGCAACACAAATTGAAGGCACTTGTTCTTCTAAACTTTAAAATTTCCACCTAATGTATTCAAAGCAAATATATCAAACATCAATAAATCAAAGTCACCTTCAATTCATGTCATTAATTTCAAACTTGACGTTTTTCTTATTTTGACAACGATCCTAGATCATGGATCGAAACATACATAAAGATTATTTTAACAACTATGAGTGGTTTAATTTTCAAAAAAGATTAAGAAAAATGCTAAACAAACCACAACAATCATACAGGGAGTATTTACATGTCGTAGTTCTCGTTTTCTCGTTCATCTACAATATTTCTCGTATAGCTCTTAAGATAGTTCAGAATAAGAGTCTGGAACATTTTGCGAGTCTGAGTGTGGAATGTTAGACGTATGAAGCAAGTAGGTAAGCTAGAGAACCTGATAATTGAAATGAATAGGTTAGCACTAGACATAGTAGGGATCGGCGAAGTTCGGTAGCCAGAGACGGGATTTTTGGAGTCGAGATTTCAGGGTAATTCATACAGGAGCACAGGAAGGAAATTTGGGTGTAGGGATAGTTATGCGAAAAAAGATAGGATACTGTGTAGAAAATTACTTACAAAAGAACGAAAGAGTACTCATGGTTAGATTAGAATCTAAACCGGTAAACATAGTAATAATACAAGTATACACACCCACCTCTAGCTAGAGTGATGAAGAGGTAGAAGCGATCTACAAAGATATCGAAGACAGAGATTTGAGAAAAACGAAAACTACGAGATTTGGGCTATTGTCTCGCCCTTTTGCTTCAAAGTATATCGTGATCGGGTAGTATTAATCCATTTAAAAATTGCATAACGTTACTAGCGTACAGAGCTCTTTAAAATATGCTTTAGTATATTAAAATGTATACGAAAAATATTTTAGATGAACAAAAACTACGCGATTTCTGTTAGCATCTCACCATATTCTGTGAAAGTACATTACGTTTCAGCGGTGATAATTTCTTTAAAAATTGTATAACGTGTATGTCCAGAACTTTTTGGAATACGCTTTAGTATGTTACGAATTTCACGAGAAATATTTTGATAAATGACAAAAATGAGATTTCGACTAACGTCTCTTTAAATTCTCCTAAAATTTGAACGGTTTTATTTTAATTAAATATTCTACAACATTTCTAGGACCCAGAACTTTGTTTAAAAAATGCTTTAATTGTTATGAGCTATATGAGAAATATTGCAGATAAGATTTTGGCTGGCGTTTCATTCCCATAATAAAGTATGCCGCGTTCGGATAAATAAAATATTTAAAAATCGTGCAAGCATACTTGTCTTTGAAACTCTTTAAAAAATGTTTTTACGCTCATTACTATTTGAGAACTCTTTTGAAAAGGCAAGAACTCTTAGATTTTGATGGCGCCTCAATTACTATATTATTAATTACTATATTATTAGTAAACTTTTTAATTATAATAATTTGTTTTTACCTTTATGAGGCAGAACTCAGTGGCGTATTCTGGTAGGGCGGCTCCGTGGCGTAGTGGTATGTGTGTGACTACTACGCCCAAGGTCCCGGGTTCGAATCCCGACACGGTCCGCTTGAAAAATGTTAGGCGAGCATTTTTCACAAAAATACACCCTCGTTCGGATGAGAGGTAAAATGGAGGTCCCGTGTGTGAGTGTTGTCACGCACGTTAAAGATCCCTACCTTGCTTGGGACAGCAAGGGTTCGGCAAAATTCCAAATTCTCCAGGTAAAAAAAACTCGCTTCCTGGCCAATGTAGTACCTTCGGGTGGAGCATTGGAAAATCACATGTAAGGCGTATTCTGGTACCATATACCGGGTGTGCTGTATGCTGGTCGCTTTTGCCAGCATAAGCGATAACCTACATGCAGATGCAGATGTAAGTACTATTCTGTTTTATGCTTGCCACATGCACTTTTGCACTAGTAAATTTTTTAAATTAAAAGAACCTAAAAAAGTCAAAATTATTTTTTAGTTTTTGATTGAGAAACGCTAAATACAAATGGATAACGGGTAATAATAACCAAGAAACTATTAAGTAATCGCTTTCAATTTCTGTAATACACTATCAGTTGATGAGTTGATATACAAAACAAGTACATGTACATACACTAAAAAGAATATCAATAATGGTATAAATACATTGAATTTCCTTGTACTGCTCTGGGCAACGCCAAAATGTATTGATTCCATAAACAAATAGATGGTGGACACTAAACTAAAATATACGCATTCCGCTTAGCGTCGCTAACTACTCTTCTTCAACCGGCACTGCTGCCAATTTACGAGAACAAAATTGTACATCTTGCGCACTCACATACGTTACTGTTAACTAAGACAGCATTGGCGGGTATGCACTGTGCTGTAGAATAACCCGCACTATTGTTATTGTATGTTACCTCGGAATAGTTCGTTGATGACGGAACAGATATAAAATTATAAATTAATTAATCATGTATTTAATTTTTTTTCACATATCAATAAACAAAACTTTATTGAAATTGTCTATAACACTTTTTATTTATTTATAAATTAATTCTAATCTTCTAGCTTTAGTCAAAAACTTTTCAATCACTAAATCATAGAAAGTCTTTTAATTTTAAACTGTGTAGCAGTTCTTTCTCAATTGATATTAAACTTAAGCCACTCAAACGGTGCTGACCCTGAGAACTCCTGCAGTAAGAATAAATTTGGTTTAAAGCTGAAAATGAACGTTCTACGGGGATTGTGGTACTGGGAATTGTCAAAATAAGCTCTGCCAACTTATATACTTCCTTAAGTCCCGATAATAAATCGTTGTTTTCCATAAACCGAACAAGTTCAAAAATGGGCTTACCTTGAAATTCGGGGCTCGTATAAATGACACTTAGTTCACTTTTAAAAAGAACGTAATCGAATGTGGTTCCGTAAGTTAATCTTAAGGTATTTACAAGTTCATTAGGAAAATTGTTTTTTTGTAGTGCTCAAATTTTTGATGGGCGAGGAGATGAAAAAATGCCAGTTTGGAAAACGAACCATACCTTGTGTTTATCTGCTCTACAATGTTGTCAATAATTTTAAAGTACAGTCGGCGATAAGTCAAGTTATCACAGTTATTTTGACCCCCTTTAGTTCTTGGTTTTGAATCGTTGCCTTCTTTTCGAGATGTTGCCTATTTCCAAAGTGCTTCAAAATTCACCATCATCTCTGTCTTTTTCTAGTTGAGAAACAATATTGCTTACTTTTGCACTATAATAAAGAATGTCTACTGTGGTTGTCTGCAAAATGTTATATAATACATCTGTGTAGGAAAACAATTTTGTAAAAATGTCTAAGAAAAAAGTTGTTTCAAAATATGATAAAAATCTTCTTGCTTTTACAATAGCATCCGCGTACCATTCGCTTGAGTTATTAATTAGCCACTTAAAAAACTCAACCAGTTGCTTATGATATTCGTTGACCGTATGGATTTAACCGGGATGTAAAGTTCCATCTTGTGGGGGCCACTGAGGGTAATTTTTTTTAACGAAATCTTGAAGTTTAACTGTTCTTTTCGAAGAGTGTGGAAAAAATGCCGACAGACCACTAAGGGTTTGATGTTAGACAAGCCTTGTTGTAGGACTAAGTTTAACACATGCGCATAGCAATGTGTAAATAGAGCTTTTGGGTATGCTTCCTTAACTTGGGCCTGAAGTCCGTTTAAGTGGCCACTCATTACAGAAGCTTCGTTATAAGTTTGTCCGACTAACTTGACACTTAAATTATATTCTTTTATAATGTCAGATACATGAGTAAATAATCCATTTGCAGTTCTGTCCGAGCTGACGTCCTTAAACCCTACAAACTGCTCACAAGGAATACCATCCCTTACGTACTTTATTACAGTTGACAGTTGAGATTTGCGCATTACGTCTGATGTTTCGTCAAGCATAATAGATACAAAAGTAGCTGTATTAATTTCTCTTTTTATTTCATCATCACTTAGTGCAATTACAATGTCATACTGGACAGTTGGAGAAGTACCTCGAAACACAGTTGCATTTTTTAAATGCGAATCAAGAAGGGGATCATATTCTCTAAGGGCGTTCAAAAATTCTAAATAATTTCCTTTGTTGAAAGACGTACTCGATTCATCGTGGCCTCTCAAAGGAAGTTCTTGTTTCGATAAAAAGCAAATTGCATCTATAAGTCTTTTAAGTATGTCTTTATTTTTTTTACTTGCTCGTTGTGTTGGTTTATGTTTGACTTGTATTGTGAATCAATCAAAACGCCAATTCGCTGTTTGCCAAACGATTTACATTTTTACAAAGGAATCAACATGCGCTTGAGACCGTTCGTGCTTGTGTTGTGCAGAAGACAGGTGACTTAAATCAAAAACCCTTTTTTGGTCCACACGCCATTATCATTCGAAAACAGTAAACAGAGCCAACAGAACAGTTTGTTTAATTTCGGACAGCTTGTTATCCATAGAGTCGATGTGTATTGTGATACAGAAAAATGCAGCGTGTATTCTTCCTTTTTAGTTTTATGTTTGGTTATTAATTCAGGTAAAGCAAGACAAGGTCATCCATTCAATTCCCAATTTCCAATTTTTCTTGAACATCTCTTGTCGAAAACTTGCTTATTAAAAGTGCATCTATTACACATTTATGGTTTTCCATATTAGAAGAAACACACTATTATATTTAAACGGACTTTCAGTTCCTTAACGCAAGAAGGTGCGGTTATCTTGCAGCACAAGCGAAAGCGTAAGCCGAATTAATTTTACGTACTCACTTTATACTGTATATACCACTACCATAAATTGTGTTAATTCTTCACTATAAAATAACAAATTACAATAAATTAAATACACTACACAAAATAAAATACGATTAGCCAACTAAGAAATACCACTAAAACAAAATTAAAAACAAGGGCCTTTTCGTCGAAGGTTCATTATTATTATACTACCACTAAATTAAATTACTATTAGAAACTAATTAAAACTAGAACGCATCTTAATAAAAAAGTACGTATGTCCATTAACAAAAACGTCAAAAACACGAAGAATTGTACGGCGTAATGGTAACAATTTGTTAGAACTGAAAACCCAGAAGTAAAATATCTAACAGAATGATGTGCGATACTAAAACAGCACACGAGGGTGGGATACCAACCAATGTAGGTATGTAGCTTTTAACCCTCCGAGTGAGAGCGACGTCAAACCGAAGACAGTTCAATTGCATTTCTCCTAATGCAGTAAGAATAAGGCGTTGTGCGGTCGTGGTACCGCACACTAACCTGTTGACGAATTATATTATGAGTAATAGAGTAATACGAACACGGCGTTGGGTATTATAGGTATACCACAATTACACTGAACCACTTTGTTTATAAATACAACTTGAGACACAATTTTGATAATACTTATATTTAAACAATTGAAAATACACATTACTTAAAATGTTAAACGTTAAACCAAATTTACTAATCTCATAATTTTTTAAGGTGTGCGGCGCACACCTAGCACACATGAAATATCCGCCACTAGCAGAACTCTATACAGAATTCTTCTAGAACTATTGTATTTATAAAATTTTACACTCTTGAGGACAAACGGAGACGCAGCTTGAAAACTGGCGTCTCAATTTGTGCGAAGTGACTATTTTTTCTGTAATGAGTGAAACTATTTATTAAACCCAAGAACTATTAAAAAGGCAATCAGAACTCTTAATAAATTGCGAGTTTCCAGAAAATTAGACGCCAGTTCCACGTACTCGCACGTGTGATATTCAATCTCAGAAATGTGATTTCTTAACCGTTTGACGTCATCGCTCATTTATTACTTGTAGATAGTATTACAAGAAAACCTCAGAATTGTCGCATTGTATAGTAAATTTTTTAATTTAAGGTCTTTATTGTATATATCGCTTCCATATTTTTATAGATTTGTTGCATAAAAATACACTTTTAAGTGCCTTGCAGAAAATTTTGCAAATACTTCCAATTTATTCGTCGATTATTAAATATAAGCTATTAGGACTGAGTTCGAATATGAACCGAGGTAATTCTAGTTAGTGGTATTGATTACTGCTATAAATAGACTCCCTACAACTACCCTTGATGCGTTGAACAGGAATTAGAAATATTTCCTGTTAAATTAAGGTGTGCGAAGTATGCGTAATATTATCGGTTATTGTAGGTTATATTTAAAAACACTGAAAGCTATTGCAAAATTTATTTTTGTGTACCACTGCCCCCTATTATTGGCTGTTGAACACTACAAATTGTCTAGAAATAAACTTTTGTATACATCTTGGTAAATAATAAAGTAAATAGGACGAATGAGTAGTCATCAGTATCCATCTAAGATATTCATTCACAGTGAGTTAATTTTCTGCAACTTATATACATTTTTATTATAAAGAAATATTTTACATCATGAGGGTAATATTCTCTCTTCATATGAAAAATATACCGTTTAAATTTTTTCCCGAATGTTATAATCGGAATGCTTTGTGAAATGTATTTTGAAAAGTATCTGTTGTTTAAGAGGAAACTTGACTATACGCGTCATTCGGGCGCTTCTAGTGCAATAAAAATTATTGACGTGCATGGCCATTATTTATCTATCGTCGGGTGCACTGATTTTGTAATAATTCATTTGATATGTTTGAATCTCAAAGTTTAGTTGCACTTAAAAACTTCTGTATTGTGGGAACTCCAAATACTAGTTTTTGTTTTTATTTTCTGAAAAATATTCTCTTAAAATCATCACTACGTACGAGATTTTGGTATTACGATTTTACTATAAGAAATTATTTTAAACTTAGTCTAATTCGATTTCAATTAATAGTTTCTGAGCTAGGAAAGTTTATACATAATTGATCATTATTGTGTATTGAGAGGAACAACCTACTCGTTATTTATATTAAAAACCATGCACAATGTTTAAATCCTGTAAGTTTAGGGACTTTACAAAAATCATGTCGTCCCAAATATTCTTAAAGGTTATTTAATCCATGCATCTGAGGATTAGTTACTTGCTGAAAGTCTCCATTAAAGTTCTGTTGACTGTATTTACTTGCGTCAATTACCATATTTTGTCGTATATTTTATGCGATAAAGCAATTTTCAAAGTGTGCCACCGATGTATGAAATTGTAGTACGTGCATAATTTGAAAAGTGACATCTTAAATATTCCATGAAAGTTAGAAACGGCGTTAATAGAAGGGGATTCATTTGCTCCAATTATTTCAGATGGTTTGTTATGCCATGGTCTTTGGTTAATAGTTATTTAGATACAAGAGGGTTCGATAAATAGATAATGTTTAAGTAGGGGAGGTAAAGCTAAAAAACTTAGAGGAAACATAGATAGGAAACCAAAGAGAAATATGTTTAGATAAAGGTATTAAAACAATCGTAAGTTTATTACTCGTTAGGGGCATATGAAGAAGGTTTTAAGTCTTTAATATGCCAACGTCCTTGAGGTTTATCATTTAAATCTTGCAATTCATATATTAACGGAGAAATTACTCGAGTGTTTATACATAAGGAAAATGTACGGGCTAATTTAGCGGAGAACTTTTTAGTAGTATCAGATAACAAATAATTTTTTTTCCAAACTTGTTCACCCAAGGCAAATGAAATATTTCTTTTACGGAGATTGTAATGATTTTTACTCTTTTCGTAAGCTTTAAATAGATTTCTTCGGACTTCTGTAAAGATCAATGGTAATTGTTGTTGATCTTTATCCTAACACACTTTTTGATCAAATTCAATTACATCTGTATTATCGGGAACGGAGCCATAATAAACTACCATCAATTGGGGTATAACAGTCAAAGACAAAATGATAGAGAAAAGAAAGTGGATTCGTGCTTCGAAGTTCTCAACGCGTGTGCAGTTTGAAATATATTTTCGTTCCATTTAGTATGATCAGATTCGATATATGAGGAGATAGCGGTAATAATTACACGGTTAAACGCGTTCATTTGGGTTTACTTGGGGGTGATATCTGACATTAAACCAAATATTTTGAATTTTATAACTTTTTACAAAATCTTGAAAATCTTTCGAAAGGAATTGTGGACCATTGTCACAAAGAATAAATTGAGGTACTCCGAATATAAGAAAAACTTGTTGCTCTAAAAACTTAATGATTGTGGAAGAGGTAGCTTTTGATAGAGGGTGAACTAAGACAAATTTAGAAAACCAATCTGTTACAACCAATAGGTATTGATTACCTTTCTTAGATCGAGGAAAGGGTCCTAATAAGTCAAGAGAAATTAATTGAAATGGATAAGATACTTTTTTAAATGTACCCGTTAAACTGAGACGAGCTTCTTGTGAACTTTTTTGTGCACCACAAGTTTTACAATTTTTAATTTAACGGCGAACGGATTGTCTTAAATTAGGCCAATAATAAAAATACGAAATTTTTTATATCGTTTCTGTAATGCCTAAATTTGCAGAGGTAGGATCATAATAAAACATTTTCAAAACTTCAGATAAGTTAGTAGGTTTAAATGTTGAAGAACTAACAAATTTATATAAACGATTTTCGATAACGCGGAAGGAAGGATAGTTTTCAACATGTTCAGTTACTTTTTGTACCATACATATCAGAGTACCAGGTATCGGGAATTAAATTAGGAAGATTTAAAGCAGCTACATCACGAGAAAGAGCAGGGGGTATAATATTTAATTTTCCAGGTCTATGACGAACAGTGAAAGTAAATTGTGAAATACATAAACTTCATCTGGTTAAACGTCCAGCGAGTTGTTTTAAATTATTTAACCAGGTAAGGGCAGCACAATCGGTAATTACTATAAATTGAATTCCTTCGACGTAACCCCTGAATTTTTCAATTCCCAAGATTACTACTAGAAGCTCACGTTTTTGAATTTTACCAAACCCTTGCTGTTTCAAGCAAGGTAGGGATCTTTAACGTGCGTGACAACACACACACACACGGGACCTCCATTTTACCTCTCATCCGAACGAGAGCGTATTTTTTGTGAAAAATGCTCGCCTACCATTTTTCAAGTGATCCGCATCGAGAATCAAACCCGAGATCTTGGGACCAGCAGTAATACGCGAACCTGTCCGATCCACAGAGTCTCACGCCACCAACTACAGCATAATATACGTAACGGCCGACACACTTGCGGCCACGTCTCCAATGCTCCACCCGACATTGGCTCCACCAACTACAGCAGCGCGCCGGCTTTTTTTAGTAGGGTTGCACTGACGGAACGGTAGGGTAGGTACAAAAGGTGGGAATGGAAGACACTCGCGCCAGCACTGCCCAATAACGATATGATAAGTCTGTCGATACGATAAATGTGACGGCACGATAAAATCTGACGAAATAAGCGGCGGTCCTTGCTTTACATGTTTTCCCCCTCCAACCGAGATTGACGTACTTCCGTCTACGTTCGTGGGAAGATGAACTTCTTCTCACGACAGAACCCTACGTCAACGCTTACAATTGCAAAGATAAGCAACTGACGTCGAAATCCGTACGAACGTTACTAATCTCGGGGTTTCACAACGTCAACGAAATTGCACTAATTAACGGGGATTTTTACACATTCTAAAAAGTCCCTATCCTCTAAATTAATGAGTCTAACTCCCAATAGCCTTAAAATTAAAGCATAACAAAGTAGTGTTTTAGTTGTTCTTGTAAAAGAGAAAAAAAGTTCCAAATAATAATTTCACCGATAAAGAAATATCTTTTTATATGCATATTAGCTTTGATTACCTGGAGGGTACATTCTTAGATTACATTTTTTAAACTGGTAGTGTATGATTTACATCAGTTGCGGTCTTGAGTTTATGTATATAAATTAGGTTTTTACGATTATACCATCATTCAGTGGAGCCCCACTAGATTCATTTTCCTGATTTCTGGCTTTGATAACTTCTACATTTTCCAATTGGGTTACTCTCACTTAAACTCCAAAACCAATTGAAATTAGTTGGTGTTTAACAAAATTACCAACCTATGTTTTCCCGTAATAGTCCTTAAGTTCTATTTAAACAGTTATCCCTCCTCTCCTCCGAGTTAATGACAACATTTACTTCATTGTTTACTGAGGTCAACGATAATTCTACGGATGAGGCACTTTATTACGCTTCTCTATGAAATATCTAGTTCATTTTTTTAGACTAAAACTGTACAGGATGTCCCAATTTGGAGCATTGCCATTGGGATCTCACTTGTTATAAAAGATAGGGGTTATATTTATATTTGGTACTTTTGCATTTATTAAAATGGACTTGCGCTAAAAAAAAGAAATTTGATATATCGCACGCCATTTTCAAAATAACTTTTACTTTATAGCTTACTTGTTCTTTAAAATATTTAAAAACAAATTGCACTTTTTTAAGGCGACATTTTATGCTACATCATAATCTATCCACAAAGAGTGTCTATGGCGTTTCGACTCTATAAAACTAACTTCAATTATTTTTTTTAAATGGCGTCATTCGTGTTTTTTATTTAAATGATGTAGTTTTTACTACAGTTACAACAATTTATGACAAATTCACGTTTAGTATTTGTATTTGGTCTCAATTTGTAGAAACCCGTTTATCCAAAACGGCTGTGGCTAAATAAAAATTTTTTTGTTTATTTTATAGTATTGTAACAATTTTTTTTGACGACTGCAAATCACCAAAAATTTATTAGTTAAATGCATCTTTTTGTCAGTTCCATTAAACAAGTAAACATCGTCATTTAAATAAATATCCGTATTGGGATCATGTAGCCCAACCACAATACAGAGATGCTAGTTTGGTTGCTAACAACAGGCGTTAACTATTTGTATAAACATTTCAATGCCAAATAACTTTGATATAATGTGCGCAATGTGTCAACGACTCACTCTGGCTGGGGCACCTGACACGAAGACATCATGGAGAACCTTAGAGTTCTAGCCAATAATTTACGTGTGGCTTTACGCCTATGTGAAAGCTCAAGTGTATTAATAAGCACTTGAAGTAGTGTTTTTTAATAATGCGCTCTTGTCTTATCTTGTTTTATTTTATTTCATCCTATCTTTTCTTTTCGTTTACGCTCATCTAGTTTACCATTTAATGTGAGCATCTATCAATTTGATTGTAGTATTCTAAATTTAACAAGAACGTCTTTCAATGTGGCGATAATAATTTTTGGTCTAATATGAACGTCCTTCAACTTTACCATAATACTTCGATTTAATAAAATGTTCTGCAATGAAGCCGTAATATTTGAGATTTAACCGGAATGTTCTTCAATTTAATAGCAATTCTTTTGTTTCAATCTAAACGTTCCATAATTAACATTTACGAAAATCTTTTAATTGCTATGATGAATTTACAAGTAATAATGTGGATAATTACGTTCAAGATAATTGTTTGGATAACGAACTAAGTGCAGTAATAGATCGAAGCTTTGCATTTTTTGATAACTGAATGGATTTTGGTTTGTTCCGTTATTGCGTAGAGGAAATACGCCTTAAGCTCGTATAATTGGGTGCAAGAAACACGCTGTTGGTTGGTTTCAGTACAACATGTGAACGGTGACGTAATTTGTTTGTACAGGAACAGTATGTATACACATCTGGTTTAATACAATGTAACGCTGTCACACAAACAAGAACCTGTTGAAACGAGGTAAGCACTCTTTATTATTTTTACATGACGTCCGCATTTGGCCAACATTGATTCAAGGCAACATCTGAAATAACATTGTGATGACCTATAAATAGTATTTTGCTTAACAAACTATAAAGGACTTTTGATGTTTTTTTATTGTCAATATTAAATCCAGCGTAATAACCGTTATTATTATTAACGAACTTAAGCACCTCAATTGAGTTCTGATTAAAGTTTCATTTATGTGTAATTTAAGCTAAAGTTTTTGAACGTTGAATTATTAGATTTTTAATATTTTCATATAAACTTGTAAGCCTAATAACAGATCTGATATTTTGGGTATTGATTCGAGTTAATTTTGTAGTAAAAAGAAATGCTTAACGTATTTGATATTTTATTGGAATTTATAACTCTACATCTGTGTAGAAGAAATTATAGTACTATTTTTGATATGTAAATTTTGTACATACAACTTTTTATCATGAAGCAACTTTTAATTAAAGAATCACCATTTAATTAACTTAATTAATTGTTTTATTTTGAACAAGTGAGTTCAAAAATAGGGTAATTAGATCAAGGAACAAAAGGCATAAATACCTTCGAAATAATGTTATTTATTGCTTCTATTTGACGAAGAAGCTCTGATAGCTCTTTCAGAATTTGATGCCTAATATTTGTGTCTATAAAAGTGTGTGCATAATTAATATTTACAGCTTTTCTTATTATGAGGTAGCAAGAGTGGACCTCTTGTGTCCTCACTTAGTTAATTTAATTAAATTTTTTTTACAGCTCCTGCGTAAGCAGTTAATACGATATTCCTCTCTAAGGACTCCCAAGTCCCCCTTAAGGAAACTCTGCATTTAAAATGTAATGACTTGGTGGCACCCTCCTTAAACCCCTATTTTGGTATAAATTTAGTCATAGTAAGTAAATAATGTTTTGTAAAAAGAACCACGACTAATCCTCATTAGCTCTACCCGAGGAATAGACCCCTAGCATAGTCGGAAGATAGTTGCGTTCCATCATTTTAAGGAAATCCTTCCTTAAAGTTCACTGGTTCCATCAGAGAATATTAAAGAACTCACGGGTTACTTTAAATATTCAATCAGCCAATTAACCGGTAACGACAAATTCATGTTAGACTGGCGCCCAACGTGGCGCTGGATTATTTTACTTATGCCCAAAATGTGGCTGGATTATTTTACTTACACCTAAAATGTGGCTCTATTATTTTAGTTACACCTAAAATGTGGTTAGATTATTTTACTTACGCTTAAGACATAGCCTTTGTTTGTTTTACTAGCACCCACAAATTGGGGCTTTGATTTTTTACTCGTGCCTTGTGTTAGAGGTTTCGATTGTTTATAGCTATGTTGATACCGCGTAGTGAACTATGAGGTAGTAGTTAGATTTCTGTCGTTGTTAAGAATATTGCCACGCTATATCGCTTCAGAATTTTTGATTACAAACTTTAATGGATTAATTGGAAGTAAGATAATGGTGGTTGTAGTAATTTAGTCATCAGTAGGGAGAAGTTGTGAATTCTAGATCTAATTGTAGTTCCCCTATTGAAAATATTTTGTCAATCGTAGATAGTTGAGATAAATTTGGATTTGAAATTTTTAAATTTCAAGATTTTAGTTAAAGTTTTTTTTGATATCGATTTAATAAGAGTATAAAAATGGCTGATACTTTTCAGGTTGTGTACTTACTCAAAGAAGAGTTAGATTATGAACTCCGAATAAGAGGAATAGAGAGTAGTAGACCAGTTGTAGACAAGCGGAAGATATTAGGTTGTTTATTAGCGAAAGAATCGAATAAACCAGGTTGTCTAATAGATCTTACAGATTATAATGTAGAATTGTCAGTAGAGTGTGAGGAAATCAACAATACGGTTGTCTCGTCTTAAAAATGTTTTATTAGAATTTGAAGGTGATCCTTCTGATTCTGTTTTTAAAAGGGTACAGTCAAGTCTAGTACACTTAACTGGTCGAGTTAAAAGGATGAAGCTGCCATCACTGAATCATGAGGAAGCAGTTGTATTTGTACGAGAGACGTTAGCTATAATCCTTATTATCGAAGCAGAATTATTCGATAAGGCAACAGATAAGCCTAGTAGTTTAAATGAATCTGTAAATTTATCCCTCCCTGTTAGTAATGAGCCCCTTAATACAGTCACGTATGTAACATCACCCTTACCCATAGGAACTTGGTCTGTTAAATTTTCTGGAGATCTTAAACAGCTTTATTCATTCCTGGAAAGAATCGAAGAGTTAGCACAGTCACTTAGAGTAACTGAGGACGACTTGTATAATGCTTCTGCAGAATTATTCGTGAATGATGCCCTCGTTTGGTTTCGACAATTTAGGAATTCCGTGAAGGATTGGAAATCTTTAGTAAGTTGGTCGAAGGAAGATTTTCTTCCTGTTCATGTAGAAGATGAACTGTGGGAAAAGATTAAATCACGTCATCAAAGGAAAGATGAGTCTGTAGTTTTGTTTGTTGCCCATATAGAGAGTTTATTTAGTAGATTACCCAAGATGCCTGCAGAAATTACGAAGGTTCGTATAATGAGGAAGAATTTATTACCAACTTATGTTACTCAACTTGCTCTATCCGAGATTAATGATGTTTCTACATTAGTAAAATTAGGTAAAAGATTGAAGAGACAGTTCAGTCAAGACAAACCATGATAGCTACCCCATCAAAAGATAATTTTTGGTTTCGTAAAAATTTTAAGTCACAGTCTGAGAATAAATGTCAAGAAGGAGTTAGAAATACTTCTGCATTTCGTAGTAGAGTTTATATAAATAAATCTTCATCTCCTCAAGTCCAAGTTGTAAGTCAGGAAAAACCTTTAGATGTGAAGATACCGGAAATCCAATCACATAATTAACAAGGGCGTTGTTGATAAATGCCATAACTTAATATTATATCTCTTAGTAATGAGAACTCGTTTTATTAAATTGGCTTTTATTTACACACACGGAAAACTGTTTAGTACTTCAAAAGTATATGCAATAAGATTTGTTTCATACACGGAAAATAATTAACCGGCTTTGTATTTATCTCTTAAAATGATTATTTACATACACGGGAAGTGTGTTTTGCTTTGCATTTTAATGACTTTGTATTTACAATATGCTTATATTTTTATACTGGGCCGAACAATGAATATTTGTAAATTTCTATTTTTTTCTGGTTTCCTCGTATTTAGGTGGGTTTTATTTATGGAATTTGGGTTTCAATTACCTCTCGTGAACTCTTTATCACGTCAATATTATATATATATATATATATATATATATATATATAGATAGTTAATTACACAAGGTGAGTTGATAAATACTATAGTATTACAGTGAATAAGATTAAATAATAACTTAGACTTTTATGCAAAGCCCAAATGATCATTTCAAATCGAGCTAGTAATTGAAAGATGGAAAATAGAAGGTCTTGGACAGGACTTGAACCTGTATCCTGGTTTTGCCGGAACCATGCGTTTACCAATTACGCCACCGAGACCGATGACACAATTGGGAAATTTACAAATTTAAATCGTGTACACAACTATACATAAACCTAACTTTCCATTACGTTTGGCATTTTTGTCAATCATATCTGACATTGTCAAGTTTTTTACTTATGTCAGTTATAGACAGGAAGCTACGCTCGAAATTACGGCTATAAGCCAAATATTAAATATATAAATATTTTATATAGTTAATTACACAAGGTAAATTGATAAATACTATACCATTACAGTGAATAAGATGAAATAATAACTTAGACTTTTATGCAAAACCCAAATGATCATTTCAAATCGAGCTAGTAATTGAAAGATGGAAAATATAAGGTCTTGGACAGGACTTGAACCTGATGTACAACGATCAATTGCCTACTGATCGTCACCTCTCTGTGCCTTTAAAATAATTTGAAATCGACACAATTATATGTATGCCTCGACTAACTTAGTGATACACAGAGTGAACAACGATATGATAAAGAGAATTTTTACACAGTTCTTTCCAACACTCAATATCTCCGCATAAGACAAACTAAATTCTCCAAAATTTGTATAATGAAATAAATAAGAGTACAATTTACAAATCTGCGCCGTTTTTAATATCATTTGCTTTTTATAGAATTTTTAAATCAAATTTAAATAAATATTTTTATCAAATTAGCTCTTTACTAAAATTATAGCTTTTTACACCTTTTTATAGTAATTAAAATATCACAGTAAATATCACTCTCAAAAACATTATTCTTACATTATTTATGTAAGAATAATGTTTTTGAGATTATTTTTATTTATGTAAGAATAATGTTTTTGAGAGTGATATTTACTGTGATATTTGACATTTAATGTTAAGTATTGTTGTATTTGTATGGTTGTGATGAAACGAATTGATTAATGTAAGTAATCGATTTAGAATATTGTTTTCCAATGTATCACAATTTTTAGATCCCTGATGAAGTTGTCCAATTGACAACGAAAGCTTGGATAGAATTAAATTAAATTAAATTAAATGATATAGATAAGTCAGGATTAGGAGTGAAAAGGGCAAGTAATTATAGACAGGTTGAAGTGAGATTATGTAATATGTTTGCGAGAATAATTGATGATGGACAGATAGGAAAAGTGAGTATAAATAACTGTTTCATTCAATAATTAGGTCGACACCCCTTATAATTTAAGTACTAACAAAGTTACGACCGTGACTTTCCTTGAGTATGATATATATATATATATATATATATATATATATATATATATATATATATATTCTTATGCTCAACCCCCTTGCGCCTTTTTTATTAATTATTTAATTTTATATGATGTGCAAGTATTTATTTTATGTTACGTGCTTTATTTTCGTTTGGTTGGTTTATAAATCAAAAACTGTGTTAAATATGCCTCGACTATTTGAAAAACTCTTTTTTCCCAGGGTATCCACCTACTTACCGTGGGTTCAGTGGTAAGTAGATGTACAATGCACCAACCAAACAGCACTACCTTTTGTTTTTGTACCTTAGATAATTTACACTTGTGTATGCCAAATTTTTATATACGATCCACGTAGCCTTGTGCCAAATTAATTAATATTACAAAATTTCTGACTTTGACGTTATATCACACAGTACTCACCTGTTCTATACTTCGTTGTCGGCCTCTATGAATGCTGGCTCAAAATCCTACTCGCCGTATACGTCTTTACAAGGTTTGCACTATCACTATGAAATCTGCCGTCTAGACTCCAGGTATCGTTGACTTAATTTTGATGCTCCCAAATCTAAAATAAATATGACCCAAATTTAGAATTTTGAATAACCTTTTGTATTTACTTCCCCCTGCGCTAATTTTTCCGGTGTTATATCTTCTTTATCTCGTACGAATCCTCTTGCTACTCCAATGCTGTCTTATAATCTTGCTCCTCTCGTTCTAAATCACTGCTTTCTATTTAATCCGCTCGTTCCAAATCAATACTTCCTTCTATTTAATCCGCTCGTTCCAAATCAATCCTTCCCTCTATTTACCACTCAATGCCCTGCTATACATAAAACCATATCCAATCCAATCCCAATAATATCTTCTTCAATCTTATCAATCCTATTCAATGCCTTCTGCCTATATAAATCTCGTTCCAATATCCACTTATGTTCCGCCGGTTCGCTGTCGCACTAATTCCACTCTTAAACTCGTTACTCGTCGTTGCTATCAATTATTTTATTTACCGTCGCTTATCCTTACTCTTCCTTTATATAAATTAAAACTCGTACACTTTCAAACTCATTTATTAAATCTTCAAAATATTCAAACAATTTAGCGCAGTTTACAAACACGTCTTGTTACAAAAATATTTAAAAATCGACCTTCTGTTTACTTTTCCTAGGTGATAATTACAATTTTAATATGCCTACTCTTTATTACATTGTATACAAAAACCATCCAATAACATCGTCCCCAACAAGTTCGTGTCAGTAATACCTTTTACTTTGTCTTTTGCAGTTTCCCTTTTCATACATAAATGTTCAATCATTGGTCCTAAATATCGCACAACCCTTCAATCATATTTGACAATGGTATTACTTATAATTTTGATATTACATGTTTGTCCAAAGGTTGATTCTAGTCAAATAAATGCCGAAATGTTACACATATAAACTTGGATCTGCGTGGCGAATAGTGTAATTTCTGCAGACGCATCCGGTTTCTGGATTAGCACATGTACGTTCTATGGCTTATTCAACATACAACTCAGTGTAAAACCTTGAATACTGTGTGTTTTATCACGTCATCAAGTCATTGTTTTTCTTCTTGGCACTTACATTTTGACTAATATTTCAAATACTTTAACGTTTGTAAAGTACGGCAAACATAAATTTCTCAATTACGGGATCTGATATTTGGCTTACTTTATTTGGCATACACTACCTTCAACAAAACAACCCTTAGAACCTTTCTATTACTGACATTTCATTGGCGCCACTGGTTTTGAATAAAAGTGGAAATTTCGTCTGTCTTTACAACTCTTATCTTGGTGTGCATAATTTCTAGTTTTATTTAAAACCACTCCACGCATTTCTACACATTAATTATTACTCAACCCCTAATTTCATTTCTCTCACGTCTGTCTAACTACGCTATATAATAACTTACACTATAAAATAAAACAAACTAAACTTTCCGTCGCATGAACTCTCATCCTACTAAACCCTCTTCTTGTACAATTTTATATGGATATAAATTTTCTAAGTGAAAACGCCCACGACATTCCCCTGTCATAGTATCTAATTCGAACGTATTTCCTTCAGCAAAAATACGCGTGATTTTGTACGGCCCTTCGTAAGGAAACAACAACTTCGCGCAAATGTTTCTTTCGCGGTTTGAAACCCTTAATCTTTTTACTACCACCATATCTCCTATTTCAAAAATCGTCCTTTTTTTAATCCTACTACGCCTTCGCTCGATGTCCCTACGCTGCATCCTTTCAATTCTATGCCTAACACTACCCAACAACTCTGTGATGTCTTGCACCTCGACTTCTTCCCTCCAAGGCCTAGCTGGTATAATCTTTCTAATCAATGTTATCGGACATGTTTTTGTAACAGAACTCGGTACGCAATTCATAAAATTTTCAATCTGTGGCAGATATCTAACCCATCTATCGTGGTGCTCTTGCGTCGACAACCGTAGATATTTTATGACCTCTCTTATATAACGTTCGCATGGATTTGCTTTCGGATGCCGTATGCTGCTAAACTATACCTTAATGTGCGCTCTACTTAACCCGTTTCTGAATCTTTGGTTATTGAAATATGTCGCGTTACCAAAATCCTTTCCATTTTCCCAACCTGGCTTCCAAATTCTCTAATCGACTGTAAAGCATGTACTAGGCCGCCCCTATAATAAGAGGGAGAAGTATCCCTAATGTTTAAGTGGTCCGGTAGGTAACAGGGAGTCGAGTTAAGCGTGCGAAAGAGTGCGGCACGTTTATCCTAGCGCGTGTCGGGTGTTTTAGAACTTATAGTTTAATTGTGAACTTTGCGTGGAAATTAAATCGTAAAGTGTTCCGTAAGAGTGTGGCAATGAGAGGATGCTAATGTTGTGGATCAGTTGGATTGTATTTTACAGATAAGTTATAGCGTAGTATTTGTTCTTTGTTGTTTTTTTAACCGCATTGTAATTACGGTATATGCTGCGAATTTCTATTTAGCTGTGTTTGTTTTTTATGTAATAATATTGGTTACAAGTCATTAAACTACGTAAATCTATCTACGAGTTATTATTAAATATTCACAGGTTGTAACAGGTAAAACTAAAAAGGATCACGACAATACCGCATGCGAGGGGTGCCGCTAGCCTGGGCCGACATCAAGGGCATCCACTCTTGTCCACGCCTCCGGGAAGGTCTGATCTTTCTGTAGGAGCGTAGTGCATTTTTGGCGCCAACGGGAGCGTTTTCTTGTTACACAAATACCTGGAACTGTAATGATTCGAGTTGTTTACGTAGAATTTGAAAAGGTTCAGATAACATTGAAGGACATTTATGGAAACGAACAGTACAGTTTAATTTCTAATAAGGGTTAACGGTTTTTCAACAACCAGGTCCATGTTAATTGTATTTACGGACAATAGTTGGTGTTTGGATATTGAGGTATAACATTCCAAGTTGTATTAAGTGTGAGCGGACAATTCAGAGAAATTTATTGAGTTTATTGTGTTAGTTTCGAACAAAAATAAATAGAGTAATTTAAAGCTTAAGAATAATGATCGCACCGCAAGGTGAAATATGTTTTTAATTGTTGTTGAAATTCAATGTCACATAAGTATAATACGCGTAGTAAAGATCGAAGTAATTTAAAAAAAAGCTGATAAAATGGGCGAGCCTGATATCGCAGAGGCGTTGAAACAACTAGTTGCAGCCGTTAATAGTATGAATTGTAACAATGTCATCCTAAAGGAATCGATTGAACAAATGAACGTAAATATTGCTGCAAATATTAGCAAATTAAGTGTTGATGTAAATCGTGTTTCTGAATCGGTTAAAGAACAGGTAGAAGCTAGCGATGTTGAATACGTTAAAGATGAAGGTGTTGCGCATGTACACCAACCAGAGACCAGGGCGTCACGTCCGGGGCTTTTGGGTATCATAATTATATGAGTTTATATAAGGATCTGGGGGTACAATTTGTGCTTTGTGCCGGAGGATCTGTGCATCCGGTATCTTTCATTAAAAAACAGGAAACAATATTTTTGGAAGCTGGAGTTCCTGAAAGTAGAAAAGTTCCTTTGACCGTTAGTAATTTACGCAATTCAGCTCAAGATTGGGGTGTATTGAAGGAAGAAAAAGTAAGGAATTTCAAGAATTTAAAGAGCTATTTTTAAGTCGGTATTGGGGGTTGACGAAGAGAAACTTTTCAAAAATTAAATTTGGGTGTTACGAAAGGGGGTCAAGGGCTGATTATTTTTTAAAGTTGGTGAGAGAAGCGAATTTCTTAACTACTCCTCTTGAGGAAGGTGCGCTTATTTCTTTATTAAAAAATCATTTTCCGAGTGAAATTCAACGAGGTATTGTAAACTGCATGCCTAGAACTTTTGATGAAGTAGAAGCTTACTTAAGGGAAATTGATGAAACTTATAATCGGAACCCAAATAATAATAATAACAGTTCCTACACGAATTGGCGTGGTAGAGGGACGAATAGTGAACAAAACGGGAGCGCACGTTACAATTTTAGATCAAATACGTCAAATTCTGGAGGCGGTAATAGTGCCCGCTCTGAAAATAGGGAAAATAATACTAATAGTAATTACAATAATAATGATAGGGATGAAGGGCGTCGTGAATCTCAAACTGTTAGTAGTCCAGGGGGAAGTCGACCACCGGCTGTGGCCACTTTATTTAATAAAAATGGGGATGAGCTTCTGTTGGAAGCACAAAATAATAATAAGTCGGTTGCTTTGGCACCGACCATTGAAGCGACAGTTGAGACTGTTGTGGTAAAAATATTAGTAGATTCGGGTAGTCAGGTTACCTGCATTTCAAAGATTTTTATTAAAGATAATGCAAATTAATAGCGATATTTTACGTTTGCCGTTTACATCAACTATTTTGGTGAGTGCGACGGGCAAGATTTCTATTGTTAAGGATCAATTTTATTTGAATTTTAAATTCAATGATTTCGAATTGGCTTACCCTTGTCTGGTAGTTCCGAATTTAATTCGTGATGTCATCTTCGGATGCGATTTTTGCTGATCATCAAATTAAAATCGATTTTTCAAAAAATCGTTTATCGGGTATTTTGGAAGGAAGAGCGATAAGCATAGGGTTTAGTATGGGACCAAAACCTGATGGTCGGTTGACTGTTTGTCCAGTGTCGGAAGAGAAAGATGAGGAAATTCAATTAAAAAAGGAGATAGTGCCGTGTAAGGTGTCTGAAATTAAAGAGGTCGTGGATCGCGCAGAAAACTTTTCTCAAGAAGAAAAAAATAAATTGTACGAGTTGCTGTTGTCAAAAGGAGTTCAATGGCGTTGGGGTTCAGCTCAACAAGAAGCGTTTGAGAAAATTAAGTCGAGGTTTTTAACGATTTCTATGTTGAAGCATCCGTGTTTTGACTGTGTGTTTTATCCAAACAGATGCATCTGATGTGGGTTTAGGTGGTTGTTTATTTCAAATAAATGAGCAAACTTCAGAAAAGGATATTGTGGCATTCACCAGTCGGACTCTGCGTGGCCCTGAAATTGGTTATTGTGTTACAGAAAAGAGGCATTAGCCGTATTACATTGTTTGCAGCAGTGGCGGGTATTTGTGCTAGGTCGAGAATTAACTGTGATCACCGATCATAAATCTCTATCGTTTTAATGTCCTGCAGACTATTAAATTCGCGTTTGACTAGGTGGGTGTTGTATTTTCAAGAATACGCTTTTAATGTTAAATATTGTGCTGGGAAGGAGAATGTTCTGGCGGATGCTCTATCGCGTTATCCAATCAAAGGAAAGGAGAAACTTGAAAATTTGAGAGTGTGCCGACAGAAATTTGTGCAGTAAAGAAGTCGGAACTATGTAAAGGGGTCCAGTTAGGTATGAAAAATATTGTTGAGGAGCAAGGGAAAGACGAATTCTGTTGTAGAATAATGTCTAGATTATTGAAGGAGGAAGTTCCGAAAAGGTGCGCGGATTGGTTTGTTGTGTATCAGGGAGTTTTATTTAGGCGAGGCTACGAAGGTTCGCCAGAGTTTAAAGTATGTGTGCCTGCTTCCCAAATAAGTATATTGGTTTGGCAAGAACATGTAGATAATGGGCATTTTGGGGCGGAAAAGTGTTTCCAGATGCTGCGTCGTGATTATTATTTTCAGAGGATGAAACATTTCATTCGAAAAATTATTTCAAGCTGCGATTTGTGCCAGAAGGCGAAGAGTTCAATAAGAATTTATGGCGAATATCATAGTGTTTTACCTAAAGCGCCCAACGAAATCGTATGTGTTGATCTCATTGGTCCGCTCCCAGTATCAAGGTCGGGGGCGACTTCCTTATTAGTTATTATTGATGCTTTCAGTAAGTTGGTTACTTTGCACCCTCTTAAACGCGCTAATACAGCTGCGATTCTTCGTTGTTTGGTCAAGAAATATTTTGTCGAGATTGGTAAACCAGGGGTCATTCTTTCCGATAATGGTAGCCAGTTTACGAGCAAAGAGTGGAAAGAGTCGTTGAATTTATTAGGTGTAAAGGTAACTCACACGTCAGTGTATTTCCCGCAGGGAAACCAGACGGAACGGGTTAATAAAGAAATTGTGCGTATTTTGAGATCATTGTGTTATTCGGCTCATGGGGGGGTGGGCTTTGATGCTAGATAGAGTAAAGAAATGAATTAATAGGGCAGTCCATGACTCGACGGGGTATAGCCCTTGTGAACTACATTTTGGTGATCATAGTGATAACCCTAATGTTAAAAACATTATTTTTCCTACAAGTGACATACCAGGTGTTGGTAGGGATACAATTATAACTCTAGCTTATAATAAATTAAAATCTAAGGCTGAAAAACGTAAATTACGTCATCAAAGGATCCATAAAAATTGTATTGATTTTAAGATTGGTGATAAAGTACTGGTTCGTACTCATCCCCAGTCTTCTGCGGAAGACAAGGAGATTAAGAAATTCTTTTTGCTTTATTCCGGGCCTGCTACGATTGTGGCTAAGCGCGGGACAAATTCTTATGAAGTACGGGACGACACTAGGGGTCTCTTGTTGGGTATACAGAATGTTAGGAATTTAAAACCGTATGTTGTACCGTATCAAAATTTAACACTGTAATTATTAAGTATAAGTTCAATTTAATTACAAAAATATGTTTAGCAATTAAGTTTAACTTATAGGGGGGTGATGTACTAGGCCGCCCCTATAATAAGAGGGAGAAGTATCCCTAATGTTTAAGTGGTCCGGTAGGTAACAGGGAGTCGAGTTAAGCGTGCGAAAGAGTGCGGCACGTTTATCCTAGCGCGTGTCGGGTGTTTTAGAACTTATAGTTTAATTGTAAACTTTGCGTGGAAATTAAATCGTAAAGTGTTCCGTAAGAGTGTGGCAATGAGAGGATGCTAATGTTGTGGATCAGTTGGATTGTATTTTACAGATAAGTTATAGCGTAGTATTTGTTCTTTGTTGTTTTTTAACCGCATTGTAATTACGGTATATGCTGCGAATTTCTATTTAGCTGTGTTTGTTTTCTATGTAATAATATTGGTTACAAGTCATTAAACTACGTAAATCCATCTACGAGTTATTATTAAATATTCACAGGTTGTAACAGGTAAAACTAAAAAGGATCACGACAATACCGCATGCGAGGGATGCCGCTAGCCTGGGCCGACATCAAGGGCATCCACTCGTGTCCACGCCTCCGGGAAGGTCTGATCTTTCTGTAGGAGCGTAGTGCAAGCATGCACCGTGTTACTTCGTCTTGCCGGAAATAACTTAACGAATTTCGAAAAGCGTCCACCATTACCAATATGTGCCGATACCCCTGTTCACTAGTAATTAGGTTGCTCAAGTAATCAATAGCTACCAATTCTAACGGTCCACTCACGCTCACATTCATCGGTATGTTCTGCAACACCATATTTTTGTCTTTCCCTAAAATACAAATCTTACAACGATTAATCCGTTCTTTAACCACCGTGATATCGTTTCTTGTATAAAACGCCTCTCTAAATACCAAAAATGTTTTTCTAATGCCTATATGTCCAAATTTTAAATGAATTTCGTCTATAACTTCCACAGCCGTGTCTCTGGATAATACTAACAGTTCTGCATCCCCTATCCTTTTTACCACAAACTGCCCTACAATGGTAAATCCACGGTACTCCTCTACATTTTCCCTCGTTAATTTCTCGCGTATCGAGCTCACCTCACTGTGCCTCTGCGTCTCCATAAGCTTGGCGTTTGTCCACCGACCAACATCCCTGAACTCCTGCAAAGCAACTAAACAATCCTTTACGTCTTCTTTATTCGCCTCTACCTGCGGTCTGCTTAGAAAGTCCGCCGTCACATTTTCCTTTCCTGGTTTATGTTTAATATCAAAATCGTACTCTTGCAATACTAGTGCCCACCTATACAACCTACTGTTTAAAAACTCCTTTTTCTTCATGAATGTTACAATCGTGTTGTCGGATTCTATCAAAAATTTCTTTCCTAGCAGATAAAATCGTACCTTTTTACTGCATATACTATCGCCAACATCTCCTTCTCTGCCGTCGCATATCTGGTTTCGCAGTCTTTTAACACCCTTGAAATAAATACAATTCGTACCTCAGCTCCGTCCTGGATTTGCACCAACTCAGCCCCAATCGCATATTTCGACGCATCCGTCCTCAAAATAAATTCGTCTTTGAAATTTGGATACTTTAACAACAACTCTTCATAAAACGCACGTTTTAAATCTTGAAACGCCTTCTCCCGTTCAGCAGTCCATTTCCATCTTTCGTTTTTCCTTAACAAACTCACCAACGGCACACACAACTCAGAATATCTCGGTATAAACCGTTTATAATAATTTAAAACCCCTAAAAATCCTCGCAGTCCTGTTACATTCTTTGGTTGCGCAATATTTTTCAACTCGTCCAACCTCTTATTACAAATTCTCATACCATGTTCACTAATTTCAAATCCTAAATACGTGACCTGGCTCTTAAACAATTCGCATTTCTCCACGTTCAACTTCAAACCCCCCCCCCCCCCCCCTTCGTCCAGCCTTTGGATCACCTTTGCTAAATGCTCCATGTGTTCTTGCTCGTTCCTGGAAAAAATCAATAGATCATCCACATAGTGCGAACAGAAACATTCATACTCGTTGAACAGCTTCTGCATGGCCCTAACAAGTGCTGCTGAAGAACTACTTAAACCAAATGGAAGTATAAATATAAATCTCCCTTTCAATACTAAACCCCGTAAACTTCTTACTATCTTCATGCAACGGAATCAACCAAAATGAATTTTTTAAATCTAACTTGCTAAAAATCTTCATCTCATACACCTTATATAACAAATTATCCAACCCTTGTGGTTGTTCGTACTGCGCTTTTGTAATTGAATTCAACTTCCTCGCATCCAAACAAATTCTTATATCTCTTTTGTTAGGTTTAGGTACAATAACTACCGGGTTCACATATGGTGTCTTCGCTGGTTCGATGATTCCTTCTTTTAACATTTTACTAATCTCGGCTTTAACCCTATTTCTAATTGCAAACGGAATTGGATACACCTTGGTACTAAATCCGCTGTCTTCCGTGACCTCTAACTTATGCGTATATCGCTTCGCAAATCTCGGCTCTTCATTAAACAACCCTATAAATCTATTAAATAATTCCCCCAGCTTCTCTTTAATATCAATACTCACTTTTCCTATCTGTCCATCATCAATTATTCTCGCAAACATATTACATAATCTCACTTCAACCTGTCTATAATTACTTGCCCTTTTCACTCCTAATCCTGACTTATCTATATCATTTCCATTCCTATATTCCGAACTAACCGTAGGCACCACCCATAACTTATCTTTATCTAATATCCGTATCGACCTATCATTTCCATCTATATTCAATCCAAAATCCTCTATAAAATCCATTCCTAATATAAAATCTAACTGCAACCCCTTTGTTATCAAGAACCCTGCATCTCCTGCCTTTTTATTCCCTACAAATATCGGTACACGGATGACCCTATAAATTGTCGTTAGCTTCTTGTTCATTGCCGACCATAAATTGACCCCATCAATTGTTTCTATTCGTTCTTTTAAAAATTCTGCATGTTTTATCACCACATTTTCATTTACCAGCGACAACTGTGAACCACTATCAACTAAAGCAACATATAAACAATCTCTTAATCTAATATTAATAAACAACAAATGCTTTTTATTAACGGTATAATTATTCAACAACAAATCACTTAAACTATAACATAAATCTATATCTAACCCTAACAATTCTGTCTTCTAAAATTGACGTTTTTTTTTTGGATCGTCGGTGCCTCGTGTACTTGTACCACCTCGATGTTGTCCGTGTCCTTTGTCGCCGCGCTGGTCGTTATATGTTGGACGTTTATGTCCCTGTCAGTCCGGATGTATCCGTCACGCGTTCCGCCTCCCGTAATACGGCCGTCATCTTCGTTGTCGCCGTGCTGGTACCTATTTTGTCCTTTATATTCGTTTCCCCGGTATTCCCTATTGAAATACTGTCGTCGGTTTCCGTCGTGTCCCCAATGATTACGCTGTCCGTGGTTGAAAACGTCCTGTCGGTAGCTAGGTCTGTGTTCGTTGTGGTATACATGTCGTCGGTTTTCGTCCCTATAACCCCGATTCTGCTCCCAGTAAGTTCCACGCGTTTTTGCCTCCAGTGCCGTCGCTAAGTCGAAATTCCGCATTACTCCTAAAAATTCTCGCAGGGTTTTTACGTTCTGTACCACAACCACCTTTGTCACTTCTGGTTCCATGTGTCCCGCAAGTAGTAACACTATGTCGTCCTCGCCCAATTTCGGTGTCAGATGTTGTGCCTGGTTGTATTTGTCGATCGCGTATTCTTCGCGTGATCCGTTTGTCTTACTGTAATGTCCTGTTATTAAGTTTGTCCTTATGTTTGTCTGGTGCGTATTACTCCAAAATTGTTCGATGAACAGTCGTCTAAATTCCGCGTATGTGTCGTACTGTCTCCGTATAATGTTGTGCCATTTTTCCGCGTTACCCGTCAAAGTCGTCCCAACTATCTGTAATTTCGTCCGTTCGTTCTCTGTCTCCACGATTTCGTCTAATCTGTCCAAAAACCCCATCGGTTGTTCAGTCCGTCGTCCTTCAAATTTCGGTAGCGCGTCTCGATTTAATTTTATCTGCTGTCCGTAGTCTAGTCCTCCGCGTCTCCTTTCTAGGTCGTCTAACTTGTCATGTATTTGTCTAACTTCGCTGCCGACCCTGTTTTCTAATATCGTCGCGTTGTCTATAAGTTTTGCGTCCAGTTGTGTCCTAACGTTCACATTTTCGTTTTGTAGTGTTTCTAACGTCTGTCTTAAATTCCTGTAATTGGTCTTATGCTTTTTGTCACATGTCTGTATTTCAGTGTTTAAAGTCGTAAATCCGCTGATCATAGTCTCCTCGACTGCCTCCACGCGTGTCTTTATTTCTGTTCGTAGGTCCGTCCTTGTTGCGTTCAACTCTCCTGAAATTGTACCCGTGTGTTTTCAATCTTGTCGTGTACTCGGTCTACCTTTTCTTGTAATTCTGTCTTTAGTTCGTCCTTTACATTTTGTATCGACGTGAGCAAATAGTCCTGGGTGTAGTCTAATTTTGCCGTCAGTTCGGCGTGCGCCGTTCTAAATTCATTTCTCAGATCCGTGTGTAATGTCTTAAACTCTGTCCGCGACTCTTCAATTTTGTTAGTTAATTCCGTTTTAATTGTTTTTAGTTCCGTATGTGTATCTGCAATGTTGTTAGTTAACTCCGTTTGTGCTGTAGTTTGGTTTGTTAATTCCGTATGTAAAGTTGCAATTTTGTTAGTTAAATCCGTATTTAGTTCCGTGTGTGATGTCTTAAAAATCGTCTGTGACTCGGCAATTTGGTTTTGCAAACTCATCAGGAATCGCATAATATCCTGGCTTCCGGCGGTTTCAGCTACCTTGACCTCCTGTACCGTCGCCTGGTCCGTTTCCATGTTTATCACCTCCGAATCTACCTGCCTCACCTCCGTTTCCTAGACATCTCCCCCTGCGTCTAGCTCCTCGTCTTGTGTCATAAATTCCGCGTCAATTCCGTATATTCTTCCTGACCTCGTTATCCGTTTCGTGTCCGCGTCCGTCATCTCTGCTGCCTTTTTTGAACTCCACTTTCCTGAAAAAATATATACTTACGGGCCCCACCTAACCTCGGTGTCCCTTACTCTACCACTACTTCTGTCTAGCTATCTAGCTATTATCTAGCTCTCTAGCCCCACGTTGGGTTTGCCACCTTCTTATGCTCAACCCCCTTGCGCCTTTTTTATTAATTATTTAATTTTATATGATGTGCAAGTATTTATTTTATGTTACGTGCTTTATTTTCGTTTGGTTGGTTTATAAATCAAAAACTGTGTTAAATATGCCTCGACTATTTGAGAAACTCTTTCTTCCCAGGGTATCCACCTACTTACCGTGGGTTCAGTGGTAAGTAGATGTACAATGCACCAACCAAACAGCACTACCTTTTGTTTTTGTACCTTAGATAATTTACACTTGTGTATGCCAAATTTTTATATACGATCCACGTAGCCTTGTGCCAAATTAATTAATATTACAAAATTTCTGACTTTGACGTTATATCACACAGTACTCACCTGTTCTATACTTCGTTGTCGGCCTCTATGAATGCTGGCTCAAAATCCTACTCGCCGTATACGTCTTTACAAGGTTTGCACTATCACTATGAAATCTGCCGTCTAGACTCCAGGTATCGTTGACTTAATTTTGATGCTCCCAAATCTAAAATAAATATGACCCAAATTTAGAATTTTGAATAACCTTTTGTATTTACTTCCCCTGCGCTAATTTTTCCGGTGTTATATCTTCTTTATCTCGTACGAATCCTCTTGCTACTCCAATGCTGTCTTATAATCTTGCTCCTCTCGTTCTAAATCACTGCTTTCTATTTAATCCGCTCGTTCCAAATCAATACTTCCTTCTATTTAATCCGCTCGTTCCAAATCAATCCTTCCCTCTATTTACCACTCAATGCCCTGCTATACATAAAACCATATCCAATCCAATCCCAATAATATCTTCTTCAATCTTATCAATCCTATTCAATGCCTTCTGCCTATATAAATCTCGTTCCAATATCCACTTATGTTCCGCCGGTTCGCTGTCGCACTAATTCCACTCTTAAACTCGTTACTCGTCGTTGCTATCAATTATTTTATATACCGTCGCTTATCCTTACTCTTCCTTTATATAAATTAAAACTCGTACACTTTCAAACTCATTTTTTAAATCTTCAAAATATTCAAACAATTTAGCGCAGTTTACAAACACGTCTTGTTACAAAAATATTTAAAATCGACCTTCTGTTTACTTTTCTAGGTGATAATTACAATTTTAATATGCCTACTCTTTATTACATTGTATACAAAAACCATCCAATAACATCGTCCCCAACAAGTTCGTGTCAGTAATACCTTTTACTTTGTCTTTTGCAGTTTCCCTTTTCATACATAAATGTTCAATCATTGGTCCTAAATATCGCACAACCCTTCAATCATATTTGACAATGGTATTACTTATAATTTTGATATTACATGTTTGTCCAAAGGTTGATTCTAGTCAAATAAATGCCGAAATGTTACACATATAAACCTGGATCTGCGTGGCGAATAGTGTAATTTCTACAGACGCATCCGGTTTCTGGATTAGCACATGTACGTTCTATGGCTTATTCAACATACAACTTAGTGTAAAACCTTGAATACTGTGTGTTTTATCACGTCATCAAGTCATTGTTTTTCTTCTTGGCACTTACATTTTGACTAATATTTCAAATACTTTAACGTTTGTAAAGTACGGCAAACATAAATTTCTCAATTACGGGATCTGATATTTGGCTTACTTTATTTGGCATACACTACCTTCAACAGAACAACCCTTAGAACCTTTCTATTACTGACATTTCATTATATATATTGCTATGTATTTTTCTCCCCACGTTGTTGCGTTATATAAATTGATAAGATAACGCCGTACTCGGTGTAATAAACATTCTACTGAACGCCACCGCTGTTTCTCACTTTAATCTTTTACTTTTATTGTTATGCTACGGTCAGCCCTTTTTAATTTACACAGAGTGCACAACGTTACGATGATCAATTTTCTTTCACCCCTTTATGATTACCTGTTTGAATTGATAAAACGAAGTCAATCAACATTCATATAATGAAAGGAAATAATATTTACAATTTTTAAAATTCTTTAAATACACCTGTCAATCAATTAACATCATATGAATTATTTATCCCAAATTTTATATACTTTTAATTCAATATAGTCACCAAAAACTATACCTTTACAAAAAAATCTGGAACGTTTGAGACCTTTTTATGATTCATTACGTAAGTTTAAACGTATGCAATGTTCCTGTTGACTCTTTACAAGTTTTGGATAAATTTAATAAATTCAGTATTAAAATTTAAATTGAAAAGATTAGGTAGATCTGACCTGTGATCTCCTGATATGTTGTTTTGTGTTGTGGATTAATACCCCCTTGTTGTTCTCAATCGAAACCAATGCTCTGCTTTGTTGAACCAATATTTCAGTGCGGTTACCCCTTGTTTCCAAAATCACCTCTTGCTTTATTCTATATTTCTCTGCATATGATTTGAATCTCTTCCCTGAAATACCTCTTGAATTCCTGGGTTACTTAGTATTATGAATTATTCCAGAATTATACTTGAATTGAAATTAGTCCAGAAATATTCCAGAAGTATTGTATTCGACGCAGATTAGAATTAGAATTTCTTTCGACGCAGATTAGAATTGTTTTATAAGTGAACCAGAAATAGTCCAGAATTTGACTGGAAGCCGATTAGAAGCCTTATATCATTATAAATATTTAATTTGAATTAATTAACCAATTTATACTCATGTTTTCTGAAAAAAACGGCAAAAACTTTTCATATATTCTTAACACAATTTTTATGCAGCACTATTTTCACTATATTATAAATTTTATTTGTCTTACGCGTAGATTTCTGGTTAAAAGTGATGTGGATTCAACGTGCTTCAAGTGGAAACTGACCTGCCTTATCACCGGTGGGTGTTAAATAGCATTTTCCACTACCTTTGGATTGGGTTTCCAAGCAGTTTTGCAGATTGTCACGACCAACCACGTTTTCTTTAATATTTCAAGCTGATTTCTGATGAAACTCCTTTGTATTTGCGATCTTTGATACTTTATTATTTGTTATCGTGACCAGACTTTTAACTTACGTCTGTTGTTTTGTATAGATAATGCTTTTGGATAATTGTACAAAAATAAATGATGTAACTCTAGTGCTGTTTTCGTTCATGTATTTATTTAAACTGATCTTTGAAAGTGCGTTTTCTTATCAAAGCGCATATTGTTCCTTCTTTATCACAAGCGTAATTGCATTAGGATTTATTAGGTTTCGTTTTATCTTTTGCATCTTTATTTTATTAAACTTGTTGCACACTTCTCAACGTAGTTTAATTACATGTACGATTATTTCTCTGCTGAATATGCGTTCTATTATTGAAAGATATGCTTACTGGCATTGATTAAAGTTAATTACGGTCTATATACAGGGTGTTAAATGCTTGCTATTTACATAATTTACGAATTACTTATTTTTCTGCAATATAAATACAGTTTTCTGATTTCCATTGCTATCTACAGTTACTACACGACCCTTACTACTCAATACACCCCTAAACAACCCTTTATCACAGCATTATATATATATATATATATATATATATATGCAAAACCTATATGATCATTTCATATCGACTTAGTAATTGAAAGGCGAAAAATATAAAGGTCTGTACAAGATTCGAACCTATATCTTCGACGTTTGCGCGCAATGTGCTAACCAATTTGTGCCACCCGGACGGGTGATTACAATCAGAAAGATATACAAATCAAATCATATACGTAACTGTACATCAAGTTTCAATTATATTTGGCATTTTTCTCAGTCATATCCGACAGTAACAAGTTTTTGACTTATGTCAGATACACACAGGAAGCAATGCTCAAATTCATGGCTATACGCCAACTATTGATTATAAATATTAGTAATTTTACAAGGCAAACTAATTTTCAATGTTATATTCTTTAATAAAATGAATTAATAACTTATACTTTTATGCAAAGCCTAAGCGATCATTTCATACTGAGCTAATAATTAAAAGATGGAACATATTAGGTCCTGGACAGGATTCCTATCTGTATCTTTGACTTTCACAGCCAATGCACTAACCAATTGTGCCACCCAAATGGGTGATTACAGTGTGATAGCCATACAAATCTAAATCAGATACTTAACCATACATCAACCTAAATTTCAATTACCTTTGGCATTTTTGTCAATCGTATCTGGCAATGATACGTTCTTGACTTATGTCAGATATAGATAGGAAGCGATGCTCAAATTCACGACTATAAACCAACTATTAATTATAAATATTAATCATCGCACAAGACAAACTGATTTACAGTGTTATATATTTTAATAAGATGAAATAATAGCTTAAACTTTTATGCAAAGCCTAAATGATAATTTCTTTGAAGTTCTAAATATTTAGAAGCATTCTGATTCCATTAATATAAAGCAGCCCAATTGTGGAATTGCCCAAAAATTTATTCTACACGTTAAATTTTTGAGAGAAATGTGTTCAGTTGGAAATAATAATGTGTTTTAACGGGACGAGGGACGGTTTTTGTTATAATTACTAATAATACTCGTTGTACACAATATATGTATTTGTATTTTAATCTCAGGGTTTTAATATAAAGCAAAGGTACACAGTCAACTACGTATATTAGGGACTTAACAATCAAAACAATGCATAATACATGAACGAGGAAAGGATACGACCATTCCTTTACAGGCTTAACACATACTGCTTATCAGGAGCTTAGGGTGTGTTCCACTAAACTATTCATTGGCGTGCGGTAAAGGGATCACGCTACAGTGTTTATTTTCCCGAGAGTAAGGCAAGAGCGACAGATGTATTATGATGGTCATGTGAATTAAAACAAGGCTTGATTTCCAATAATCTTTCATTTCGATTAGCCCAATCCAGTACCTTCTCACAGTATTTGGGCTTGGAAAATTTTTTGTAGTTTGTGGTGCTATACTAATTTATTTCATTCAAAATATTTGTAACTGTTTTTAGTTGTGTATCCATTTCCGTAGCCGTTTTTATAGTGTTGCAAACTATACACTGCAATTGTTAGGCATTCGCATTCTTCATTTAAGTAATGGACAATTATTTAAACATCCATGTTTGTTTCGATTTACGAACAATAACAATATTTTCTGATGGAACTAGCTTACTATCCAATGTAAAAGCACACCTGCCAATATCTGTAGTACAGTGATGCATGAATAATACTACTTGATCTTCTGCATTAACATCATATGGAATTTGTCGATATTTTATTAATGTAATTGGATTTCGATGTACAAACATAGACACTCACAAATGCAATGTTCTAGTTGATATCAGTGTAGCACAGAGCTGCAAAATAGAATCAGCACTTTCTGTTTGTGGTGTTTCTGCCTCACTTAACACTAGTGGATTTATTGAATCATCTTTGCTTTACTTTTTCTAAGACAAACCGGCTATATTTTTCTATGCATCTATATAAACAAACACACATGTGCGTGTCTCGTTTTATTCTAATATTACTTATATGTATGTAGAATCATAATTTTAAACACGTTTCTTACTTACCTTAATTTTGTAGTAATTAATATAACACATTATGCACAGACACACATGGTTTCGTGTAATGAAAATGCTGTTTTAGTTCACCACTGGTTTAATAATATCGGTGAAGTTTGTTATCAGAAAGGACTGAACAAAACAAAACTTGAAGTTGCAGACATTGATTTACTAAAATGTCCATACTTTATTATTTGTTATCGTGACCAGACTTTTAACTTACGTCTGTTGTTTTGTATAGATAATGCTTTTGGATAATTGTACAAAAATAAATGATGTAACTCTAGTGCTGTTTTCGTTCATGTATTTATTTAAACTGATCTTTGAAAGTGCGTTTTCTTATCAAAGCGCATATTGTTCCTTCTTTATCACAAGCGTAATTGCATTAGGATTTATTAGGTTTCGTTTTATCTTTTGCATCTTTATTTTATTAAACTTGTTGCACACTTCTCAACGTAGTTTAATTACATGTACGATTATTTCTCTGCTGAATATGCGTTCTATTATTGAAAGATATGCTTACTGGCATTGATTAAAGTTAATTACGGTCTATATACAGGGTGTTAAATGCTTGCTATTTACATAATTTACGAATTACTTATTTTTCTGCAATATAAATACAGTTTTCTGATTTCCATTGCTATCTACAGTTACTACACGACCCTTACTACTCAATACACCCCTAAACAACCCTTTATCACAGCATTATATATATATATATATATATATATATATATATGCAAAACCTATATGATCATTTCATATCGACTTAGTAATTGAAAGGCGAAAAATATAAAGGTCTGTACAAGATTCGAACCTATATCTTCGACGTTTGCGGCGCAATGTGCTAACCAATTTGTGCCACCGGACGGGTGATTACAATCAGAAAGATATACAAATCAAATCATATACGTAACTGTACATCAAGTTTCAATTATATTTGGCATTTTTCTCAGTCATATCCGACAGTAACAAGTTTTTGACTTATGTCAGATACACACAGGAAGCAATGCTCAAATTCATGGCTATACGCCAACTATTGATTATAAATATTAGTAATTTTACAAGGCAAACTAATTTTCAATGTTATATTCTTTAATAAAATGAATTAATAACTTATACTTTTATGCAAAGCCTAAGCGATCATTTCATACTGAGCTAATAATTAAAAGATGGAACATATTAGGTCCTGGACAGGATTCCTATCTGTATCTTTGACTTTCACAGCCAATGCACTAACCAATTGTGCCACCCAAATGGGTGATTACAGTGTGATAGCCATACAAATCTAAATCAGATACTTAACCATACATCAACCTAAATTTCAATTACCTTTGGCATTTTTGTCAATCGTATCTGGCAATGATACGTTCTTGACTTATGTCAGATATAGATAGGAAGCGATGCTCAAATTCACGACTATAAACCAACTATTAATTATAAATATTAATCATCGCACAAGACAAACTGATTTACAGTGTTATATATTTTAATAAGATGAAATAATAGCTTAAACTTTTATGCAAAGCCTAAATGATAATTTCTTTGAAGTTCTAAATATTTAGAAGCATTCTGATTCCATTAATATAAAGCAGCCCAATTGTGGAATTGCCCAAAAATTTATTCTACACGTTAAATTTTTGAGAGAAATGTGTTCAGTTGGAAATAATAATGTGTTTTAACGGGACGAGGGACGGTTTTTGTTATAATTACTAATAATACTCGTTGTACACAATATATGTATTTGTATTTTAATCTCAGGGTTTTAATATAAAGCAAAGGTACACAGTCAACTACGTATATTAGGGACTTAACAATCAAAACAATGCATAATACATGAACGAGGAAAGGATACGACCATTCCTTTACACGGCTTAACACATACTGCTTATCAGGAGCTTAGGAGTGTGTTCCACTAAACTATTCATTGGCGTGCGGTAAAAGGGATCACGCTACAGTGTTTATTTTCCCGAGAGTAAGGCAAGAGCGACAGATGTATTATGATGGTCATGTGAATTAAAACAAGGCTTGATTTCCAATAATCTTTCATTTCGATTAGCCCAATCCAGTACCTTCTCACAGTATTTGGGCTTCGGAAAATTTTTTTTTGTAGTTTGTGGTGCTATACTAATTTATTTCATTCAAAATATTTGTAACTGTTTTTAGTTGTGTATCCATTTCCGTAGCCGTTTTTATAGTGTTGCAAACTATACACTGCAATTGTTAGGCATTCGCATTCTTCATTTAAGTAATGGACAATTATTTAAACATCCATGTTTGTTTCGATTTACGAACAATAACAATATTTTCTGATGGAACTAGCTTACTATCCAATGTAAAAGCACACCTGCCAATATCTGTAGTACAGTGATGCATGAATAATACTACTTGATCTTCTGCATTAACATCATATGGAATTTGTCGATATTTTATTAATGTAATTGGATTTCGATGTACAAACATAGACACTCACAAATGCAATGTTCTAGTTGATATCAGTGTAGCACAGAGCTGCAAAATAGAATCAGCACTTTCTGTTTGTGGTGTTTCTGCCTCACTTAACACTAGTGGATTTATTGAATCATCTTTGCTTTACTTTTTCTAAGACAAACCGGCTATATTTTTCTATGCATCTATATAAACAAACACACATGTGCGTGTCTCGTTTTATTCTAATATTACTTATATGTATGTAGAATCATAATTTTAAACACGTTTCTTACTTACCTTAATTTTGTAGTAATTAATATAACACATTATGCACAGACACACATGGTTTCGTGTAATGAAAAATGCTGTTTTTAGTTCACCACTGGTTTAATAATATCGGTGAAGTTTGTTATCAGAAAGGACTGAACAAAACAAAACTTGAAGTTGCAGACATTGATTTACTAAAATGTCCTTTGACTTTACCCAATTGAACTTTTACCGTGCACCTTACGTTTTCTTATTTATATAGATAATTCTGTTGGTTTTTGGATAGTATATTTATACATGAACCTATGCTTTCAGCAGTACTATTTAAAAAATGTTCATTAAAAGCTGAAAATTGTAATTATCTGTTTATCTAGTCAATGTTTGTTTTCTTCGATCATTTAACAGGGTTGTTTGTAACAGTAGTAGCAAAATATGTGAATTTTATCAATGTTTTGATATTGTTATGAACTATTAGGCAACCCATCACACACGCAAGTTGCATAACCAAAGTGTATTCTACAGAAATCTAGAACATTCGAGCAAACACCAAACTATAACTCATCTAGTTAATTTTAGGGTATATATAAGATCGGTGATGAGTATACATCAGTTAGTCTATATCCAAATGTCGTATATAAATCGTATCGTGTATAGTTAGTTGGTGATTACGTTTTGAATGTCCTATAGTAAATATAAATTTGTGCTATGTGAAATGTGCATATTGTACCGCCAACTTGTACATAAATAGACAAAAGGGTAATAAATAAATTATAGTAGTGTTAGTGTTGTTAAAGAGACTTATGGTTAAGGAATTAGTTTAAGAAGATATTAGTGCTTGTGAATAGCATTAGTGTGATAGTGCTTCATTCTTAATTGGACTGAAAACATCTATAAATAGAGCAGATACTGTTAATTAAACTTGTGAATAATGAATAATAAATATTTTTGTTATTGCTTGTTCTAAATTGGTGAACGCGTTAACAGTAGCCTGCTACAGTATGTACACATATTCTAAAATCGACTATTCTTAATATTAATTTATCCATGAAAAACTAATTTTGACACTTTTTAAACAAAATTTTTTCAATTAAACCACTTAAGATTATTTTTTAAGCAAACCAGTTATATTGATCGGTAGATTTCACAGTTAAATATTAGATATACATAGCCATATTTTTGCCATAAGAGTTTTACTATTAATATTATTAAGACATTGAAGGATCTTACAAACTTTGCTATAATGGATAAAGAAAAATATTCCTAGATCTTAAAGCGTTTGTTTGCCCTATAAATCAATAATAAATAATACCTTTACAAATTAAATATTCTTGATAATGAAAAAATACTAGTTATGTTATTACATCAAAGAGTGATGCAATAGTGAATATATCTTCCCGGATTTTGTGTATTTAAAGTAAATTTAAAATCAAGTAACTTTTCTTGAAATTTTCAATATTATTTAACGGGTTATCCTAATGTTAATTGTACCCATTAACTAAATGTATATTTAATTGCCTATATTGAAGTTTTGTTTTGTGAATCATTTTCCATGTACATTGTTCAAGTAAATGGAAATTTATTCACATATACAAGCTGTTTAATAGGACATGCTTGGATAATACTACATTATTACAAGCAAATTGTGATTACAAAATATAAAGGTTATTGAAGGATGTTATTGGGTCCTTGCTTAACATTTTTATGAAGGTCTTACAATTTAATTTTCAACTTTGTATTCCCATTCGTCATATACTAATCAAACCATTGTAGCTTAACGTCCAAAATTCACCGAAGACAGAGATAAATAGACATTGTGCAGTGGAGATAAAAAAGTATCTCAAGACAGATTGTGCAATTCGTGCAACATTCATCATGCACTTTTTAAGATTTACTTCATTGTGAGTATGAAATCATAAGGCATTAATCCACTTCTGATGTTTCAATTGACATGGAGAGCCCATAGTGATGGTAAACATTTTATATAAATTTAAAAATTCACTAGAGGCGTTAAATGTTTATGAAGATATTTACTTTCCAAATATGAATTGTAAATTTGTTTGTCGTGGATTTTAAATCTCCATAATTGTAACATAACCAATTGGTAATTTGAAAATATTTTTGAACTTCTATTGATTTACTTCTTATTTATATTTATTTATATTTTCACTTATTTACATTCTTATTTATATTTTTGTATTTATTTTATATTTATATTTTTCCCAAGTTATATCGATCGTGTTAATTTATTGTTAGTAAAATATAAGTAAAATAAACAATCAAATAGGTATCTTTGTAGCTTTTGTATTATCAATATTTGAACACGTAATAAATACGTCTACAAATTATAAATAAACCAATGTTAGTTATTAATTTCTTAAACGTTATTTGAACTAACTTATAATAAGCAAATAATGAAGTTTTATGTAAAAGTAGCATTGAAAACATCAGATTTACAAATTAATATACAATTTATTATTTATAACAGTTATGTTTGGTATCTCACCATCCTCACAGAATTTTTTTCCAGACAAATCACTTTTGTATGTTTAACCTGTCACTTTTAACTGCCAAAGTAAACTATCTGTGTGCGACATTATTTTTTTCACTCGAATTTATAATAATTCTGTTCGCAACTATATCTCTTGTGAGTTCATAAAATATATTTCATTTCAAACTTTAGCTTGTTTACTCCACAATTTCCATTTGTCTGCTAAAAATCTTAAAATTCATCAAAGATGTCATACAAAAATTTTATAGCATGACTAGAATTAAAGTCTACATCTTTTTGACAATTTTTTTTTTGTCCAAAACCAGCTAGCTAGCTCTTTCGGATTCTGATCTAGATGATATGGAAGCAATCACAATACATTGTAGCTTTTTGCATTAGTTCATCTGTTTTTCCCTTTTATACCTAGGTTTACAATTTTTGATTAGGCTGTAAAATTAAAATTATAGCATTTCGTTATCAAAAATGGTATAATACTTACAAGGTTTAATTAAGCATTGTTACATTTCTACTTTTTTTTACAAGGATGTTAACAATTTTTGTTATACAAAAACCAAGTGCTTTTGCAATTGTCATAATTCATATTGTAAGGACCAATGAAGTTTCTTGTTACATTTGTCTACTGAAAAAAAAACTGTCATATGTAGGCGAAACCCATCGCTGCGTTATGGTTCTGTATTATTTTAGAGAATGGGTGGCTGCAAAAGATTATACAAAGTCAGGTACCTCGTATCCCTCCAATTTTTTTTGGCCTAGCATCACAGCTGTTGCAAATGAAGAAATAGTTGTTTACACTGCCAAGCCCACCAGACACTTGATGTATTTACCGATATCTTCAGACCCTACATGTGATTTTCCTATGCTCCACCCAAAAGTACTACATTGGTCAGGAAACGAGTTTTTTTTTATCTGAAAAATTTTGAATTTTATCGAACCCTTGCTGTTCCAAACAAGGTAGAGAGCTTTAAAGTGTGTGACAACACTCACACACCGGACTTCCATTTTACCTCTCATCCGAACGAGGACGTATTTTTGTGAAAAATGCTCGTCTAACATTTTTCAAGCGGACCGTGTCGGGATTGATATCTTCAGACCGCAAGGTCTAGGATACATATACAATCGATCATTTCACAAAATGATCGGACCAATACACCAACAAAATTTGAAGTACAAATGACCTCACTCTTGTAGGAAAAGTCCTCACAGTCAACTTAGTGGTATTACACGATTCAGGTTCATAGTTTTTGAAAAGGATGAATTTGAGTTATACTCTCTTCGAATGTATCGCTTGTGCATCAAAAAGCCTTTGGGCGTTACCATTAAATAGTAAAATCAAAGAATTTTTGACTCTGGAAAAATATTTATCAGGTTGGTATCACCAGTGACAGCGCCAAAGTTGAAAGCAGTTTTTGAATGAACCGCGGTGGTATAAATCGCCCATAGCACTTTAACCAAAACCAGCTTAGTTTAGAAATTATAGCCCAAAAACTAAAAGAAATACATTCTCCTAGTTGTTTAAATTTACTTTATTCTAAATCTATTTTCCAAAACATAAACAAATCGAAACAACATTTAAATAAATCCTTTTGTCAAATTGTGCATGCAAATATGTTTAAATAATACAGAGGTTTGATCTTAATGCAATGTTGTTTAGTTTTGCATAACCAATTATGGTAATAATTCAATCAAGTTTTTACACTACTTATTTATGAATGTTTTATTTTGCTATTTAAGTATACTCATTAACACATCAAAAACAAGCATGGTATTACAGCATTGCAATATTTCTTTATTTTAATCTGTTGTTTTCTTTAGATTGAAGTGCTGCAAGAATGTTGTCTATGTTTAGATTACGGTTCAGTCCGAAGAAAAGCATGTCCTATTCTTGTAGACACTCTTCAAAAAACTTAGAAATTGTTATGTGATACTAAACAAAGGTTACCTTAATTTCTGGATCAATGTTGATTTGTGTAAAGATATGGTTACAATGACACCTCATCATCATTAGGTCTTCAGTCCTGGAACTGGTTAGACGCGTACCATCATTGTTTCCTATTCTGAACTAACCTACAGATTTCCCTGAAATTTGCACAGTCTGCATCTATCACTATCTGATCTAGGTCAACATCTACCTCTTTTTTCCTATCTCTGCTTGTAATATAATCCCATACTATTACTCAAAAATCCCTTAGAACGTATTCTGCCCTTCTATTTCTCTTATCTTTTTCCCCAGATATCCTTGTTTCCCTACTATTTCTATAACCTATTTGTTATTATCTTTGTCTGTCCATGCTATCGTCCTCATACATCTGAAGCACAGCATTTCAAAAGACTGTGTATACAGCTCGTTCCCCTTCTATTGTTTTCTAATTTTATGCCCTATTTCACCGAGATTCAGTGAAGGGGGTTAAGCAACCTGTGGCTACCAAGATCCCCAACACTTAGATATTTGCCGAAATAATGGTTTTCCAGTAAATCCTTTCGCACACTTAACATTATTTGAGAATGTTGTCCAACTTATAGTAATCATCATGTTTAAGCACAGTTATTTGTCTCGTCATTAGTTTATCTATCTTGGGATTGGTTGGATGCGTACCTCCATTGATTTCTATTCTGGGCTAGCCTACACATCTCCCTGAAATTCCTGCAGCCTACATCTTTTACTATCTGTGTGCAGTAGTCTAGCCTAGGTCTGCCTCTTCTTCTCTTTTTTCCTATCTCTGCTTCTAATATATTTCGCACTATTCCCTCATGCCTTAGTATGTGGCCTATCATCCTATCTCTCCTATTTTTTACTGTTTTCCACATATTTCTTTCTTCCCCTACCATTTTTAGTACCTCTTCGTTCTTAACTTTGTCTGTCCATGATATCTTCATCATACGCCTGTAACACCACATTTCAAAGGATTCTACCTTTTTCTTGTCCGCTTCTCCTACTGTCCAGGCTTCACAGCCGTACAGTGCTGTGCTCCACACATATGTTTTAAGCAATCTTTTCCTTGTTTCTATGTTTGTGGTCTTTGAGCACAGTAGTTGCTTTTTCTTGTTAAATGTAGCACGCCCTTGTGCTAATCTTTGTTTTATATCTTTTGTGCTTTTCCCATCTTGCGTTATTTGGCTTCCTAGGTAGCAGAATTCCTTAACCTCTTGTAAGTTCGTGTTAAATACTTGTATTCTTGTTTTTGATTTATTTTCCCTACCTTTGCAAACTAGAACTTTAGTTTTAGTTTTGTTAATTTTCATACCGTATGTCTCTGTTAGAACCGTTTCCATTTCATTAAGAGCAGCTTCTAACTCTTCCTTGCTAGACGCTAATACCGCTATATCATCTGCAACAATAACACCTAATAATTTAAAATTATGAGAAATAAATCCTTTAAGCGAACAATGAATTGATTAGCATATATAATGCTATGATCCTATAGGAGGGTCAAGAGACTTCTGGTATAATGTGGAAACTTTTAATTTGATATTTAAACCATACAATCTGACATAGCGAACCGAAATATTAACCCACAAGTAAAATGAACTAAGTTGTTATTCGAGTGGTTAAAATAAATACGTTTAATATCTATATTAATTAAGATAGAATGGTTAGTACTTGTGTAAATAAATTAACGCATATAAATAAATTAGTAATAAATATTGCTTAATCGTCAGGTTACAAATAAATTAGTCTAGTAAATATTGCTAAGTAATTATCACAAGTAAGATCTGTAGCAACATTTGGGTACAATAAAGATTCTAGGTACATAATTGTGAATAGACCTAATAAAGAACAGTAAATCGAAGTTCGTTACAATATATTAATTACTTTAGGAGTACATTTTCCGATTGTTGTTAAAAAGCTACATTAACGGTTTGTGATCTGTAATGGCAGCCAAATGCTTTCTTTTCATTGTAAGTATAAACTGTCTTATTGTTAGATAGATGGTGATTGCCCTACATTTGATTTTTTAATGCTCCATCCGAAGGTACTACATTGGCCAGGAAGCAAATATTTTACCTGGAAAATTTTGAATTTTGCTAAACCCTTACTTGTTCCAAGCAAGGTAGAAGGATCTTTAACATGTGTGACAACACTCGTACACGGGACCTCCATTTGACCTCTCATCCGAACAAGGGTGTATTTTTGTGAAAATTGTTCACTTAACATTTTTCAAGCGGACCGTGTCGGGATTCGAACCCAGGACCTTGGGTATAGTAGTCACACGCATACCAACTTTACCACATAGCTGACTATATGATGATTGCTTCCGTGAGCCATTATTTCTTTAGACAGGTCCCCCGTAATGAGAAATCGTTGTCATTCAAGACATTAGTGTTGTGGAAAAATTTGGTATATTGAATGTGTCCATCAGCCGTTATGGTATTTTAAAGGAAACTTGGACCTAGATCGCCATGATTGTAACATGCCAGTTTTCCACTGGTCATGTTCCAGTTTTTAAATTATTTCTTTACGTATTTCTCCCTTCCCTTTTCTTTGTAAATTAAAGAAGTTCCTCTTTGATTTATCTTTATGTGCCGTACTTTGTATATTTAAAGTATGAATTATATTTAGTTTGTGTTATGTCATAACACAAGTTTGTAATTTTCATTCATGTAAATACTTAATTTCGTTTGAAATAAATGTATCTCTAATTATACCACAAGTTATTTGTGTTATTGCTTAGATTGGAATTAATAAAAAGCAACACAAGTGAAGTAGTTTTGAACCTACAATTGGTAAAAGATTTACCTTGACGTTAGTTTCTTCCCTGTATTACCGGCCGATCGATATTTAGTTGTCTGCGCATAGCAGGATCTTCTTTAAAACCCGGCTGTGAGATATCACACCATTTGTTTCTCAAGATGCCTGGTCTTAAGATGGTGTGTATTAGATTCCTACGCTGTTATAATATTTTAACAAAAATAATTTTATAGAAGTACGGGGTGATACCGTATCAAGTTTTGCCGATAAATAACCCATCAATTAATTTAAAGATGGGTCCTCCTTCTTTCCCAGAGATTAAAATGGGAAATGTGGAAGTATAATTATTCGTTTTATTGTCTTTAGTGTAGTATAAAAGTACCTCTACTATGTTATAAGAAAAGATGTATCTGGAATCTTGTCATTTTTAAATTATGTACCGTACAAGGCTGTCGAATTAACATTGCAGTTCAATTATTTGGGATTTTGGCATTTTACCGTCCTACTACAATACAAAATGAAATTGTTTTGCTACCTTTAAAATTTACCTACTTTCGATGGCAGATGGCTATTCCTTTATATGAATCGATCCAACTACCAGATTTGGATATGGTTCACAAACCACCTGTCTGAGTTTCTAATTTGAAGTACAATATAAAGCACCAGGTTTTCTTAAAAAACGGTAATTAAGGAAATACACAGGTACGTGTTGTATATTTGTTTCTTTATGAGATAGTTTCATACAAGAAAAATTGAATCAAAAGCTTTGTTACTGTACTTTGGACTGAATTACTTGTCTGTGGACTTTTGTTAAATTTATATAGTTCCGTTTCAAGGTAACATATGTTCAGGAAATCTTAAGTAAAGAAATTATATAACGAAAGTGTATGCTGTAGGTTTTATGAAACTGAAGGTCTAAATACTTTTATTGCTCTTTGTTTTTTGCTAAAGTAATAAAAGTTTCATTAAGTATTTAACACAGGATAGGTACATATGTGTTTTGAAATGTTATTAACTAAACTGTTTCCTCTTATTTGTTGCTTATAAGAATGGTAACATATTTGTAACTGTGAAGTTCCTTACACGTAGGTGAAACGAATATTTATTCATGTTTGAAGGTTCTTCCAAATTTAGTAAAATTAAAATTGTTTTTATAATAGTAACAAGTTAGATAAACTAATGCAACTTAATATTTTACCTAATTGTATATTTTGTTACGAATTGAAATTATTTTGTAATATAGCCGAGGTACTTGATTTAGATTCTCTCAGTTTAATTGTTGATACCCCCATAATTTCCTCCCTGAGATTTATAAGTTGATGCAGCCTCCGAAGCCTATAAAGGTCGATGCCAGCTGCGCCGAAATATACTCTATATTTTGTCGTGTGATTACTTTATTATAACACCGGGAAAAAAGTAAGGCACAAGATTGCCAGCATGTAAGCTAGTAGTTGTTGCATCCAGACCTTTTTTTTTAAGGAGGGTTTCGGGAACTATGGCTTCTGAGAAAGCCTTGATATAATTTTAAGTGATGTTTGCAGGTTTTCATAGTACTTGTTCACTTGTTCACAAGTTGAATTTTGCACTTTTGAATGCATGGAAATCAAAATAGACACTGCTATATTTTTTATTTTTTCATACAAGTCATCATTTAACTTAAAGTTAAGTGTTGATAAGAAAAATAAAAGCAACGCGCTGATGATTTTGAGGAACAATACAATGCATTCGATGAATATAAAATTCAACTTTGTTCGTTTTCAACAACTATACTCCTAAATATTCAAGTATTTTGCATTTTGGGGTGCATGTGAGGACTTTTGCAATGAAAGCGGAGTCTACAGGCTGTCATTTCTGCCTCGATATTTTATTATGGTATTGCTTCTGGCCATTTTAAGAAGATATTTTGATTATTTTCTAGGATGGAAAGTGGACCTACAATAACAATCGATACATATTCAGATTTTGCAGATAGTAGTCTGAAGTTTGGCACGTGTGAACTTGTTTAAAATGTCCTAAATCGGCTAAAGTGTATTAACAAATACTCTGCAGATCGCGATATAAGTACATGAACGAACAATTTATGAAAATAAGTTCTGCAATAGACAATTTCTAGAAATTATGGATATGGATCACATAAATAATGTGCAAGTGAGAATACCGCCCTTTTGGCTTTCTTGTCCTGCAGTGTGGTTGCATAAGTTGAAAATAGCTTTGCTGAAGAATGGGAGATATCATCAAAGCGATTAGATTTGCTGAAGAAATTAGTAAGACAAATATAAGAATATTCAGCCGCCTTAGAGAGACCTTTACAAGGTAGAGATAATATTAGAAAATTTGTAATTTTGCTATAATCTTCTTGTGGTTAGAACGGAAATTAGAGAAATAGAGGGTTTCATAACCACATATTAATCTTTATTGCATGGTCATAAACTCTCTATTCCCTATAATTCCTGGTTCTGCTCATAAGATGATTGTAGTGAAATAATTAATTTCTCTTATTTTCTTCTGCTTCGCGATTAGCAGAACAGGAGATTGTAGGAAAATACAGAGTTTTTGATCACACAATAAAGACTATTGTGTGGTTATAGACTCTCTATTTCCTTACAGTCTCCTATTCTGGAGACAAAATGAATGTCAAAGTTGAAGTGCATCTCTAAGTGTTTGTAGTGTTCTTTTTCAGACTGATATGTCTATATATGTATAACAGTCTAAAGAAATACATAGAGAGGCTCATCAAAAGTATTAAATATCACAGTGTGGTATGAGATTCAACAGTGTATTTGATGTATGTTGTCACTCATAACGGTAGTTTGAAACGGATATTCATTGTCCTATGAATGTGCTGGGTATCGTGTTTCAGAGTACTGATGCGAGTAACAACAAACATAAATCACACTGCGGAGTTAACGACTACACAATAATGTTTAAGTTGTGCGAAGAGTGATTTAAGTGTTTGAGCATTCATTTTCTAGAAGCAATTTAGACTTCCGCTATGGATACATGGATGACATTCTGATAACACTCAGTTCAAAGCAGAACACCTTAGTCATTGAGAGACGTTCATTTGAAGACTTAAAGATTATTGCGAAATTATATTACTTTGATTTATTGTGTGGTCAAAACATAAGAATTGCCTTGAGTGGATTTTTGCAAGTGCTAGTAGCTTGTGATCAGAGATCATGAAATGCCTTCCCTCAACATGTACTTGAACTGCTTGATTGTTAGATAGGCGATGATGAGTTTTTCTTAAATGCTGCATCCTTGAATTATATGTCAAGACAATTTTGATATATTGACCAAATAATTTAGTAATCAAGGCAACCTTGAAGGTTTTGTAAGTCTTCGTTGATTTGTTTGGTTTGTAATGGATTCTGTATTTGGGCCTACTGACATTGTGTATTAACAGACTGCTATTTATTTGGTCAAGTTCTTCAGCAAAGATGAATATTTTTGTCTTGCACAGTTGGAGAAGCGGAAATATTAGGTATTGTTTTTGCTAACCTTGTGGTGTCCTCGAGGAAGAGCTGGGTCTGGGTCACTAGCATTGTCTGTCGATGATCTGGTAATTTATTAGATAGTAGATAGTTGAAAAGTATGTTTCTTAAAACTTTGACAAAGCTTTAATGTTATGTTGATTAAAGTTCACATGTAGCACGCTCTTTGCAGTAACATATTTAATGCATGCACTTTGTGATGCAATCTACTTTAACTAGTTTGAAGGTCAACCAACTGTTACTGTCTGTTTATTTTCTTGTGCTTAAGCAGTTTTTAGGTCTTTTGCCCTTGGTTGGAGTTCAGCCATTTTATTGATTTCCTGTCGCTTAGCTGTTCTTGGGGAGTTGGTGTGGCCACCGATTTGTGACGATATACTTCATGGCAGAATTTATTGTTGTTAAATAAGCAGCTGTTGTTTTTTGACGATTAATGGAGTTGAAAAAAAATTGCTTTGAGACATTACCTAGTTTTGCGCTGTGGTTCTGTATTATTCCAGAGTGTGGGTGACTATAAAAGATTATATGAAATGAGTCACTCGGGGGTATGGTGATGCTACCTTGCATTAATTTATTTCTCTATTATCTCTCGTTTTGGTCGAACATCAAAACAGACTATTGCAAATGGAGTAGATGTTCTTTACATTGCTAACAGGCCAAGCTTGCCAGACACGTGATGCTTGCTCAAATCTTTAGACAACAGTCTCCAGGATTCCACTGTTTGTTTCCAGGGAACATCCATACAACTTCACACGTATCGAATATTTCACAAGATTGTCAGAAGTAATACCATTACAAAATGTTGAAGCAAAAATGACAACCAACAGATTTCACTTTCACAACAAAAGCCCTTGTAAGCAACTTAATCAGAGAAACACTTACTATACTAGATTTGGGGTCTTAGTTTTGAAACGAAAACGAAATTGTACTATTCTCCAATACATTGCTCACCCCTTAAGGTACACTTGGGCATCACGATTGCATATAATAATAATCAACAAAAATAAAAGAATTGTCGACTCATAAACTAGATTTATCATGTCGGTTTCACTACTGGTCGTGCCACAGTTGATGATAGTTTGTAAACTAACTGCTTGTGGCATGAATCGCATATAGTAATTTAACCCCACCATTTACTCATCCATCTAAGCTTAAGAAATTATTGCCCAAGGACTAAACATAATACATTCCCCTACTTACTTAAATCTATTTTATTCTATATGTGTTTTCCAAAATGTAAACAAACCCAAGAAACATTTAAAAAAATTACTGTGTCAAATTTTCTTATTTGGTGTTGAAGATGCTGGAGACTATTCTCTTTCAAAACGTTTTGCTTCACTTTTTATTTCTCAAACATTCATGATGCTATCACTTGTTGCTGTAGCCACACGTTCTTGAATCTGTACAAGAAATTTTAACCCCTAAACTGCACTTACGGTACGCCAGGTACATCTTCATATTTTTAGATTTGAGAATTTGTATAATATATGTCTTGCTTACCATTACAAGAGGAATAGTGACTTCTCCAGCATTGCTTATGTTTGCATGAAATTTAGTAATTATTAATAATCTCACAGCACTTAAACACTATGAACACATTACTTGAAATGAGCTTTTGAGAACAAAGTTACAGAGCATTCACATTTCAAAGTTTAGCTGTATGGTCAAGTAGTACAACCCAACGGTGACTCTGGATTTTAAAAGATTTGGTTTTAGGTTATATTTTTATGCAAAGCCTATTCCAATATGTTATTAAATACAGCAACAATCATAATGATGTAATGCTAAATAAAACCTAACTACAAGATTTATCCTACTAATATTTTATGTATTTATAGTTTAGGTCAATACTTCTCATTTTTCAATTTTGTAAACAACTGGTTTTTTATAAATAATAATCGTAGACCAGTTAGATAATCTTTCCCTATTTCTAGCATATAATTTAATGACTTTCGGTGCAGAAGAATCTTTTTCTGTCAAAATACTTATTTCTGGAATTGTAAAAAAATAAGTGTACAAATGATGTTAACTCTGTTAATGTGTTGTTCAGGTTGTAATTGCTGGTTTAATTTTACGAGCTAATTATGTTTAAATAATAGAAAACTGTAGATGTGCGACTATTCACAATTTAAACAACTACTATTAAAGAGTATGTATATGGCAGATATATTTACTAACATACTGATGTTGTGGAGATTTATAAACATAATCTAAGAATTTGCTAAACTTCAGGACAGAAATTCCAATTTTGGGGGAAAATATTTCATAGATACTTGTAAATGATGTGATTTCCAAATAAAGTAGTAGTAGTGCCATGTTATGTCTCTATTAAATGAAGTTATATTTTGGTGTGTTAAGTTAGAAAAAGTTTAAACCTGCCAAATTAATATTGAGCTTTAACTTTTCATACTCCATGAAAAATTTACGGTCAAATAATTTCAAGTTTAGGTTTTAAAAGTCACTATATGTTATACTACTGCATAAAGAAGGAATCAAACACTATTTCCTTTCATTTTTTTTAACTTCATTCAAGTGAATCTGTAAAAAATATTTGCCGTTTGTATTAGATTATACTAGGGTTAGCTAATACTGAATCACTAATACTGAAAGTTTACAGAGCTTGAAAATGTTATTATTGTAAAATTAGGATAGGAGAGGTATATAAATTTTACGAGAGCATTTGATTTCGGGTTTCCTGTATCAGAATCAGAATTCTCGAAAAATATTCATGTGTACCTTTTCTTTCGGCGATCGATCTGGCAATACACCGATTTTTAGAAACTTCTCTGCAAGAAGAAAGGCATTTGATAAAAACTATTAAGTATCCTGCTGGAAACTATTGGAAGAAGCTTGAATGTCATTTGAAAAATGTGTTTACTTTTATATTTAAATGCAGTAGAATTATGCTCGTACTTTTGTTATCATTTCATTACTTATGCGACACATTTATACATATTAAGAAACTATTTAATTGAAATGTCGCTGTAATTAATAACATTTTGAAAGTGGAAGGATTCTGTTCGTTTGATGTTATACAAGGTAAATGAATTTTGATTGATTGGGTTAGGTTACTATAAGTGTCAAAATTTGAATAATAGCAAGTAGTAACAAACTTAGTTCAATATCGTAATCACTACATACATTATTCATTCTGTCTTGCTCTTAGCTTTCTACTTGTCTGTATTCTAATCTTGGTTTGTGTTTTTTTCTGCAGCACAACATGATTTTAATGACAGTATGCAAAATATGACATTATATACAGTATTATTTTAACATGCTGACTGAATGAAATCCTGTGTTACCTTTCTTAGGCATTGCACCTTGAAATTTTTTGATTTTAACTATTGTATTCAATCTGAATAGGTGTGTGTTTAAGGTGTGACTACATCAGGTCTTTAAAATATTAATGTTCTCGATTGACCAACTTAGAAGTATTGCTTACAGTTGGGTATAAGTATTGTAATTATACAGAAGGAAAACAGCTTATAACATACTAAATGTCCTTCATTTATAATAAAGTAGTATTTAATAGAACGTCATAATTATTTGTGCTAGGCGCCTCATATGCTGGGCTCATTGCTATATACATCGGAATTATGATTTGCTTAATTATAAAAGATTAACATAGATGCCGATGTTATTGGTCATATTAAAACTTTATACTACAATTAACAAAGCAACCATAAAATTTATAGAGCATAAAAATGTGTAGTTACTTGAATGTTATTTGTGGGAATTTTTTAATATTGTTATTGTTTTTAGAACTATTCTTTTTCAAATAGGTTTTTAGATTATCTGGTTTGGATTTTTATGCAGCAATTGTTTGTCTAAAAACTTTAACAATATAATGTAGACTTGAAGAAATAAAAACACTATCTGTCAAGAAGTTTTTTGAAATCAAACAATTGTGATCTGTTATAACAAAGCAGTGAATAAAAACCAGGAAAAACAAATTTAATGTATGCTGCAGGATGGAATTATTCTGCACTTTTATTTATACTTGTTGAAATAATATGGCACTTGAGAATGAAGACATTGTAGTATTTATACCAATGATGATATATTAAGCTGCTGCACGAACTGCTTGTTTTTGTGCAGTAAAAGATTTAACATTCTATTGGATACTTGAGAACACAAACTTGTTCAAAGTTTTGTGTTTGAAGAGATTAATTTTATAACTTCATTACTAATATCGTGTCATTCTTTCAGAACCTGTAAGGTTACTATAGACAAAGAAAATAAATTTATGGTGTTCAAAATTATATAAAGGCAAGAACATCTATTGGCAAGTGACTCCATAAGGCCACATGGGCATACTGTCAACGTGTTTCCTCCTTATAGGCATTCGTCTAGAGATGCTGTTATTTCCATATTGATACATTTACGTATAACAACTTTGCTACTCCTACCCTGGTGAGCCCTAATAAAGGATGAAACAGGTCAATAGAATGCCCATATGACCTTATTGAGTCACTTACCAATAAATTTTCTTGCATATATATTTAGAATCATCATGATCTAATGCATGTGACATTCATTGTGAATTTATACACCGACATTTAAATGCAGTTAGTGACATTTACTTTACAAAATTTCACGGTCATTTTTTGGTTTCCATATATAATTGCTGACTTGCATCTTATTTAAAATTTGTATCCTTGTACTTACCTTTCTCTTTCTTTCTTATATGTCATGTAGTCCTACATTGTATCCTTGAATATGCAGTTTTTCTCAAACAATAATCTTCTAATCTCTGGTGTACTCTTTGTAATGCCCGATTGTTTGCAACCCTTGTTCGGCATTTTTTACTATGCAAACATTCATTTCTAAAAACCTAGAATTCACATCTTTTCTGGACTATATTCCATGCAAATTATTTAAGTTTATTCTATCAAGTTACAAACATATATATATATATATATATATATATATATATATATATATATATATATTGCTACGATATCGCCGCCTATATTTTTTACGATCAATTACTTGCTGATTGCCTTGTCACTGTGCCTCTAAAATATCTAAAATAATTTTAAAAACAACAATAAAATTGATGCTCCGACTAGCTCAGTTATGCCCTGCACAGAGTGAACGACGATATGATAACAAAGAATATTTAGCCCTTTCCCTCTAACACTTCGTGTACCTTAATAAGATAAACGAAATTTGTTATAATTTGTATAATAAGCTAAGAAATATGTACAATTTCCAACTCTACAACCTTTGTACTGTCATATGCTATTTAAGAACTTTTTAATCAAAATTGAAATAAATATTGAATTTGTTCATTATCATAATTTATAAACCCTTTTAAGCAATTAAAACCAGCAAAAAATAATTAAACATTATCTTGCATGTTTCGTGAACATTCAATGAACCTTTCCCTTTCTTTTGACGTATTTCCTACATATCACCCAATTTTTTTATGACCCTTTACACAAAATATCTAAGTACATGTAAGTTTCAAATATTCAAAATAAAACCTATGCTATTAGTGGAATATTTAGTTCTAACCTGGTATTCTTCCGATTGATTCCCACAGGATTGTCCTGTTTCTAATCAGTCGCTAGTTTAGTGGTTGTTGACCCGCAGCTCTACGTGCACCCCAATGCTTCTAACTGTTTTTCAGCAGCCTAACGAGTGGCTTCAAGTGAACGTGTTGCTTAGAGCTAACGTCTTAATTTAGAGTTTTTCCATTTATTGTATTTAATACTTAGATGTATTATTGAAATATTAGTATTGAAGTATTATTTTGAGTTTTACTTCCGTACTTATTTGGAGTATTGATCTATTGTTTTGAGTTTTACTTTCGTGCTTAATTGGAGCATTGAAGTATTGTTTTGAGTTTTATTTTCGTACTTACTTGGAGCCCTAAATAATGAATTGTAAAGATTTCGTTTATTACTAATTATTTTAGACTTAGTTTTAAGCCAACAGCAGATTTTTGTACACTCGTTGTAACATGCTTTTGAAATGTTAACTAATAAACAGATTCATTGATTAATTAAATTTCAATAACTTGTATAACTTATAGGCAAGAATTCCATAATAAATTACTTTCATATTTTAGTTTGGTTCCCTTATAATAAAGACCAGGTTTAGAAATAGCTTAAGGCTTAAATATTATAAATTACACCGGCAGTCATCATAATTTAATGGTCCTACCTTGCAAATCCGAATACAAAACCCTTTTAAAGCTTATGTCGATTATAGATTGACAAATCTGATAAAATTAAATGGAATATTACCTTTTAACGTAAACAAAGAAAAGCAATTTTCAGCTATAAAACTTAATCTTCTTAATACTTTCGTTGATTGACAGCGGGTTATAGAAAACGAAACATTATAAATAGCCAAACTATTTCCAATTTGATTTGTTCAAAGAGTGCAAGTAATTTTAAGTAGTCTGGAGACATCCATTGTATTTAAAATCCATTTCGGCTTAAGTGGGTTAACCGGTCTTTTGTTAATGGCAGACCACTGTCACCAACAGGTATGGTCCACAATTCAGTAATTAAAAATTCCAAGAAGATACAATATATTTAAACCATTAGAAAAATAATTGCTTCCGTGACTCTCATCTCCAAAGGGGTTGGATTTGGGTTTCTGAAATCTTGTTTTTGGGAGGTTCTGTTAAGTCATTGGATAACAGAAATATGACGTAAATAATGGTTAGAGTAGGGATTAATATATAACTTAAGGCTTTAGCCAAAAGACGAGAGATTCCAATGGGGTTGTTTATTGTAAAAAGGTAGAAAGTCAGAGAAGTTCACGGGTAGCGTTCTCTGGCAACACAGATATGATATTGCACTTAGTATCACGATAGTGAAATTGGAAAGGAGTAATTAACTCTTCCAGTTCGCGAGGGTTACGCCCGTGTGTTCGCGGATTTATCAGTGATATAAAGTATAGAATAAAAAGCTTGTGTGCGTGTGACGCATAAGTTAAGTTAAATTTTCAACAAGATCCTGCCGGGTTTGTGTGCCATTTGAATTATTTAATAGTTGCAAAGACCTAGAGCACCAAGCGAGATTCTCTCCCCCGATTTAAGAGCTGTTTTGCGTTGGAAGGCAATCCATCAAACAACTGATGATTTTTAGTAAGTAAGTTTTATAGTTAAGTTAGCATAACCAATTTTTAGTTAATTTATTTGTTAGGACATTTTGGCCATAAACCGTAGGACTAATGTAGTGTAAAATTTATAAAATAAGTTTTCTTCTACATAGTGTTTGGGAATTACTTATGTTCATAAAATTATCATAATTCCATATCTACCATTTAATCTAAATTTCTAAATTAAAATCCATGAATTTCCTAATGTAAGAGGTTCACGTTTATTGCTCTGTTAATTAAATAGTTTTTGTTTGCCGTTGATCAAGTCAATAGTTTTTTTATTTTTTTATCATGAACGTTGCATAAGTAGTCAAAAAGGAAAGAATTAATTAAAAGAAACAATTGTCCTCCAAGGGGTGACAAGTCTCTCAAGGTTTTGCATGAACATTTGGATATTCTCGACTTGTCTGGTGCCCTTGGTAATTGTCATTAAGCCACAATATTTATGAAAGGTAAGTGCCAATTTTTTTGTAGTGTATTATATATTAATTTAGTCCTTTCTGCAAAATTTTAACCCTCTATATGATCCACGACCATCCGCTAGCTAGTGCCAGTGACCCCTCTTTAATTTTTGTTTTACAAGCCGCCCCCATTTTATAATTTTACTGAAAAATATATACTTAGTAGCTTTTCCGCCTGTAACATCGTATGTTTAAACGTGCACGTACACTGTTTTCTTCACTTGAAATTTTAATTAATGTGACTTTCACTTATAATTTTTATTTTAACTTTACTAAGTTGAAATCTACGTAATACTTTTGTTACGACTGGTACCGTTCGTGCTTCGGTTATGGAGTGAATGTTTGTTATCAGTTTTGATGCATTATATAGACAAGTCGTCTCACGTGCTGTTATTGGTAGACCGCCCGCTATCTTGTTTTTTCGTGATGGCAGAAACATTGCACTGCGCTATCATGCACTTGATTGAGTTTTACTTCGAGTTGCTTACTTTATGCATTGCTCAGACGCTCCAAAAATTACATAGACAATAAGCTTTATATTATGGATTTCGTTAGCGAATGGTACTTTGTACCTTTTAACATCACGTAGTTGTAATTTTGTACAGGGACTTTTAAATATTAACCTTTAATTCTGCACGTACATTCAAAAATATCGTTTCCACACTTTATTTACCTACATTGGGTTTCCTTTAAATGTGGCTGCGATTTACATTTCAAACATTGACGTAGACTTTCGTCTCAATATTTATACCTTCTTGTGTTATGAAATATGCTTGTTTTTCAAAAGTTTATTTTATATGTTTTATTGCCTTCCATTCCTTATGCAATTTGTCGAGTTTTTAAAGAGTTTTGTTTCACTTTTAAATATGCCTAATTTGTATTATATTAGGAGTTTATGGAATGCTTTAAATGTTTCTAAAATAAATTGGGTTGCGCCCAGAATTATTTATTTTACAGAATGAGCTTCCTTTTATATTATACACCGTGATTTGTATTTGCTTTGGTGCTTGAGAATGTTTTTAAATGTTTAGAAATGCATTGAATAACTTCCAAATTTATTTATTTTGATTTATGTTTTTCAAGTTATTGCAGAATGAGCTTCTTTTTATTGATTGTGACTGGTTGTTACTTTTATGCAAGGTGATTGGAATTTACCTTTTTGCATAATGACTGAATTAAGTACTTTTTATGATTTAAATATTTGGTTTTTTTATTATTATGTTCACATGAAGTATACCTCCTCTGTGACCTTATATACCTTTAAATAACCCTATTATCATAGCAATATATATATATATATATATATATATATATATATATATATATAAAGACAAGTTATTTGCAGTCCGCAATAAGAAATAGTATATAAAGTAAGATGTATCTGTAAACAAACTCTTATGAAAATAATATACAAATCGGGCTGGTAGTTATATAGCCATTAACAAAACATTAGCTTTATTACTTCATAGGGGAGGAAACATCCACTGACCAATGGTTTCGGCTTGTTTAGCCTCATCAGAGTGAAATAGTTCCCAAGAACCCTATGAAGTAATATACTATTTCTTATTGCGGACTGCAAATAACTTGTCTTTATTTATATGAATTGGCTTTGGGACATGAACCCGGGTGTCGCCACGAGAAGGTTTGTTACGTTTGCAAATAAATTTTGCTGTAACATTCCGCAAATCTCAAAGGCCAGATGTACTTTTATAGTCATCTATAAAATTTATTATGTAGTTTCGGTTCAATTATGTACTTCCACAATTTAGTAGTGTTGGTGTTTTATCACCTGATGACGGTTTTATTTACTTTTGCCATAGTACAGTGATTGTTTCGAAATTATATCATTATAATAGCTTCGATTACTTCATAGGGTTCTTGGGAACTATTTCACTCTGATGAGGCTTAACAAGCCGAAACCATTGGTCAGTGGATGTTTCCTCCCCTGTGAAGTAATAAAGCTAATGTTTTGTTAATGGCTATATAACTACCAGCCCGATTTGTATTTGTCAATAGCTCTTATTATTTTCATAAGAGTTTGTTTACAGATTACTTTATATATATATATATATATATATATATATATATATATATATAACAATCATCTTCAGTTTACACACCAAATAGAAATTAACAAATATAAAATATGCAAGTTTGTTTTTTTCATTTTGACATTTGTGATTCTAAAATATGTTGAACCTGCGCAGTTGCCAAGTTAAATTTAACAGAGTTAAAACACCTATACAATCTTTGGGCGTTTAAGGATTTACAGTTTCCTTGCAAGTATTTTTTAATATATGTATGTATTTCTTTTTGAACAAAACTTGAGTTATAGGTGATCATGATAATTTTATAGTGATTAATTAAATAATAGCATGTTAGTTATGAGCAGTAAATTCTGCAATAATCGAAATGTTTGGCAATAAAATTGAATTGGCAATGTTGCTTTTTCCTAAACACTTCTCGATAAATGTAAGTGGATAGTCATTTGACTCCATAAATTCATATTGATTCAAACAAATACAAATAATCACGTGATGGTCTTCTTTTGTGTCTCCGACTACATTTGAAGAAGCCAATGTCAATCTCCTGCCATGGCCAGCAGTATCTCTCGATTCTTCTTTCACCCATTGAGCATGTGTGGGATATTATGGGAAAAAGACATGAAACTTGGCGAATTCTCTGCAGGTAATGTAAGCTCTCCAGTATAAACTACAGGTTGCTTGGGATGCAACATCCCACAAGGAAATCAACCACATGCCAGAATCAATGCCATGAAGAATGATAAAGTGTGAAGTATATAGAAGGGGCCCAATATATTATTAATAAAATTATGCTAATCTTGTATTATTTTTTTTTAATTTTAATCACTCATTACGTTTGAGTAGCTAAATGTTCCTGCCAAGTTTGGTTAAAAAATTCCTATCTATTCTTGGTGTTGCAGTTTACATTTCACTGAGTATATATTTCAGAATTAAAAAATATTTGTACGTACTAGAAAAATAGGATAATAATAGTGGTAAGATTACCAGTCAAAGAAATACTACGATAAAAGTGCAGAATTTGTGAGCTCATATTGAATTGCTATGCTATTGTTAATTCGTCACTTGTATAATTTTGTTATATTTATGATGTTTACTGTTCACTATAAAACTATACTAGTTTATATTTTATCCTTTTCTGTCAGAATGTATTATTAGTTCAATTCATGGTTTATTAGTTTTTCCTATAATTATGGTTTACTGTATACTATAGAACTTTGAATTTTACTAGATTTTTTCAAGATGATTTCAATTGAAGTAAAAAAAAAGATTTTTGAATCAGTCTTATGTACAGGTTGCTATCGCCGCATTTACATTAGCATTGGTTGTTTTTACACAAAAATTTTTTTGAAACTGGATCTGGAATTAATAAACCATACTTGAGATTTAAATACTTTGTGTTTTTGTATAACATAGCACTACTATATTGTAAAACGATAAGGAATTACTGCTTACTATAGCAAATGTTAAGATTTTTTAAACTTTAAACATACAGAATGCTTTAATCTAGAAATTAAAATTTTTTAAAAACTGTTTAATTTTCTAATAAGGTTTTGTTCTTTTGCAGAACCCTTGACGAACATGGAAACTTCAATGACAGATTCTATGATCGGAACAGTACCCGTGTCGTAGCAGATAGTGAATATATTCGTCGTCAAAACTATCATGATGGTAGGAGTCGAAATAGAGATAGGGCGTATCGAAATGGACCTTATAATAATGTCAATGAAAGACACAGATCTCTTAATAGTTCCTGGTCGTATGACTCATCAAGAAGCTATAGTAGCGAAACAGGGTATGGTACACCAACAGATACAAATGATAAGCGATCATCAGATTCACAGAGCACCACAGCAATTAATAGTAAAAAGAAAACAAAATCACCATCTGAAAGTAGATCTGTTTCACCATCCGGAAGTAATACTAGTAGGTCACCGAGCAGGTCTAGATCACAAAGTAGTAGTAGTTCTTCAAGTAGCACAACATCACAGGAAACAAGTTCAACTAGTTCGCGAAAATCTAGGAGGATGGCAACATCAAATTCTTCCCATCAACCTGTAGTACATTCAGACGATAGAAGGCCATTAGCCATTTGTGTTAAAAATCTTCCATTACGTTCATCTGATACATCTTTAAAAGATGGACTTTTTCACGAGTACAAAAAGCATGGCAAAGTAACATGGGTTAAAATTGTTGGCCAGGCTTCTGATAGACATGCAATTGTTTGTTTTAAGAAACCTGAAGATGTTGATAAAGCAATTGAAGTTAGTTACGATAAATTATTTTTTGGTTGTAAAATTGAAGTTGCACCCTATCAAGGATATGATGTAGATGACAATGAATTACGGCCATACGAAGCTGAAATTGATGAGTTTCATCCAAAAGCAACACGCACATTGTTTATTGGTAATTTAGAAAAAGATTTTACCGCGTCTGATCTCAGGAAACATTTTGACCAGTTTGGGGAAATAATTGAAATTGACATTAAAAAACAAGGGGCTGTGACATCGTATGCATTTTGCCAGTACTCGGATATAATTAGTGTGGTGAAAGCTATCCGAGCAATGGATGGCGAACATTTAGGTAATAATCGTATTAAATTGGGGTTTGGGAAATCCATGCCAACTAACTGTGTGTGGGTAGATGGTGTTGTGAATAGTGTTACTGACAAGTACCTGACTTTGCAGTTTGATTCATTTGGACCCATTTCGCAAGTGATAATAGATCGCGATAAAGGGCAAGCTTTAATTTTTTATGAACAAGTTGCTAATGCTCAAGTTGCTGTTACAAAAATGAGAGGTGTTACGTTAAGAGGACGTAAGGTACAAGTAGACTTTGCAAGTCGAGAATGCCAAGAATCATTTTATGAACATCTAGAAAAACAAGGTCATTCAACTGATAGACAAACAACCAATTTTGAAGAAAAACGCGATGCTGTATCATCTGTTGCAACAACACCAAGGTTTACAAGGTATGAAACACCTTCTAGACCTCGCTCTACCTCATATAATTCTAATAGAACAACTGCATCAACAGGCCAGTGTAATACACCATCAATATTACATTCACCTGGGACACCTGGTTCGGTTACACCAAGGGGTTCTGGGTCACGATCACGATCTCGTATTGCAGACTATTATGATCAGGTCTCAGTAAATTCTGTTGATTTTGTAGATCGAAGGTATCGCAGCTATGATGAGTTTAGTCAAAGCAGTGCTGCATCTCATGAAGATGTTTTTGAACATGATCATCGTGAGAGTCCAATTCGTGTTGATCACAATGACCATGCACTTATAGCTACATTTCCTCCACCAGAAATGAGGATTCTTCAGAAAGAGAGATTTCATCTCCTTGAGCAACTTGATGATTACACAAGTTCTGGAGACGAGCTTATAAATCCAAAGAAGCGTTTGAGGCTAGACCTGGATAATTCACTAGGAAGTGATGTTATAATTGAAGCTAATCGTGATCATAGGAAAGTTACAGAAGTTAGAAGAACATCTGATGGAAGTATAAAACATTATTCAAGAAGACCATCTGTTGATAGTAATAAACATTCATATTTACCACATGCTGTTTGCAAACGAAGAAAAACCGGTGGAAGCGATAGTAGTTCAAAATTGCAACATCACGATTTATCTGGTTCTGAAAGTGTTGAGAGTTCTAGACCTGGTACTCCTTTATGCGATGAACGACCAGAAAACATACCTAGTGAACCTAGAAGAGTGCCTCGTGACCGTGAAGGTCCACTTAGTTTACCTCTTCCGAGGTTTGCTGCCCAAGTAATGGGAAAAGGCAGTGTATCTGTTGCAGGGATTAAGGGTCAGAAAGATAATGTTTTATCTAGTCCACCACCAGCAGTTACTAGTCCGAGAATATCAAACCCTCCAACTCCTGGTATACCACATGTACCCCCACCAGCTTCACCACCTCCCAGACCTCCATCACCAAGTTCAAATTCTAGCGATAGTGATATAACACCTCCTAGTCCTTCATTAGATGAACGAATTAGATCTTTAGATGAAAAGTATGAAAAGTGGTCTGGCTCAAGATCTGTAAGTGCGGCGGGGAGTGATGCTTTGGCAAAGTTAGATGCTTCTGCTTCTGAACGTTTTAGGTTTAGTTATAAATTACTTGATCTAGATCTTAAAGAACTTCAACCATCTGAAATAGTTAAATCTGTGTTGGCTAAACCATCAGTTTTTGATGAAGATCTAAAACGACTGGAAAACGTCAATGAAAAGTATGATTTTAATTTATTTACGAAAACGTCTTCGGTAGTAACTCCAAGTACAACAACAGTACCATTACCAGCATCGCCAGTCATTAAGGTCATAACTACCACAGCAGCTACACAGTTACCTAAACCATCTGTAACACTTTCACCTAGATCATCGGGTATGTATTAAAAAGCTATAGTTATATTTAAGCAAAATTTTATATTCACAAATCTTGTGGCAAAGTTTTAGAATAACATAGCTACAAACCAAAATTAATATTAAATGGTAAAAATGTACTTCTCGTTTCGTACAATAAGAAAAAGAGGTTATAGGATGTGAGTATAGAAAGAGTCCAAAATAATCTTGTAAAATTGTTTCAAATTTTACAAATCAGTTGGTGCATTTTCATTAAAAACCTTTCCTGATCTCTGCATTTTTGTGTAGTATTATGGAAACATGAATACCATATCTACAAGTAACTTAAATATGCAAAGTATGCACAGTCAAGGCTAAAAGGTATTAGAATTTGAAAAATATTGTAGTTATTTTTAAAACCACCTTTTAAATGAGCAACAAACAGTTTTAACAAGCAATAGTGGCAGAAACAAAATTTGTTTTCTTTTGATAAGATGAGAATAATATTACTTAGTTCTTTACCCAAAACATAAACGTGGAAGCTTAAGCTTTGCAGAATAATAAATATTTTTGACTTTATATTGTAAACCTATCTAATTATTAAGTTCGTTAATTTCGTTCCTGAACATCACAATTTTATAACTGTTTTTTTCCATCTTTAATAACTTTGGCTCTGATTTCTATAATCTGTTGTAATGTACACAAGTGGTTAATATTTATCTTATTATTAATGATTCAAGCAAAGTGCTTTCCTATTATCACTTTTCTCCCTCTCCAACCATGCTTACCTGTCATTCCCACAAGCCACCAACTGATTATTGATAAATACTACTGAACTCCTATAAAATAAAAATATTTACTTGTTGTATTTCCCATTTTTGCAACTTCTTCCTAATTATTATCCTTAACAATATTATCTTGATATATTTAAAGTGCACTGTCATGTAAGGTGGTTTATTAGACACACATATTGTGTGACAGCACTACTTCCAAAGCAGTGGGAGCGTAGACTGTTGCACTCTTGTCTCACCTACCAGTAATGCATTACTGTTAGTCGTATCAGTCAGTATTGAATATAAATCCATACGAAGCAGTTTGTTGTAGTCCCTTGGATCACAAGTGTATTCTTACCTACCTAGAATTGTTTTAAGTGCATCAATGCTTGGAAACTATTTTGAAATTTAAAGGCACCACAAATTAAAAGAAATATTCAATAATGTTAAAAATATTTTATAAACTTTTAGAACAGTAAATCTAAGCTAGCCTATAGTTTATACTTAATTTTAATTATTTGTTTTTGTTTAAAAAGAAAATCTGATCCACATGTTTCAATTTTAGGCAACAACTTTCTTAAAAGTAATTACTAAATTAAACTCTGTCTCATTAATTACCGAATTGACATCAACCAACACATATAAATCAGAGTAACTAAAAAACCAATAACCAAATGTCTTTTTCGAGATTTTTTCTTGCAGTTATTATTGGTTTAAAGTTCAATCAATAATTGCTGCTTAAATTTGAACTTTAACGTTTTTATCAGAAGGGTTTGTAGTATTTCCATCCCATAACACAACTGTAATTGTTTATTGTTATTCTTGTAATCGGTTAATGATGTTTTCATTTTGTTAAACAACCCTCAGAAATTTTTGAAGCCATAAACTTGGTTGTTTTTATTTTTCTTCGAGAGTGTTTGTCGCTTTGTAATGGTACTTCAACTGAGTTCCTTATGGTAATACAGATGCTATCATTTTATGAATTTTTTTATACTTGAAACCAGTTTTAAAGCCGATCGTAGTGTATTGACACAATTGATATTAAGAAGGAATTTTGTAGGCTGTTTTGTTGCCAACATTTACATTTATTGCATTATTTTATATACGTACAAATATTTTGTCACTTATTACAATAATACTTTCTATTTTATTTGTTATCCAAAAGGATGCCCAGTGGGATCTAATCTTAGCCCAGTTGTAGCTGACATAGTCATGGATGCATTATTTTTCATTGTCATATAATCACTGAAATTTAATATACGATTTATTAAAAAAATTGTAGATGACATAATAGATGAAATAAAAGGCATTTTAAATACTTTCAATAACTACAATGAAAATATGAAATTTACCATTGAAGTAGAACAAAACAACACCACACCATACCATTTTTAGATACCCTTTAAATTAAAAATGTAAATTTAATGATCACAGATTGGTATCAGAAACCTATACACTCAGGTAGATATTTAAATATTCATATAGTCGAAACCACAAAAGAAGTCTCTGCATCATCACTTGTATTCGTACGCACTAAGTTGAAAATTTTAAGTTGATGTAGTATCTAGTTCATAAATATCCAATAAATATTTCGATTCAGAAGTTTCCGTCAAGCTTCGCGCATCTAGAAACCATAATAAAGCATGGTTTGCCAATAATATTTTATTTTCATAGATGTAGTTGCTTTAACTATTTTTAAATTGACGTCCTCTTGTCTTATGAGTTTAATGAATTCAGTTAAAATAAAACACATTTTCATAAATTGAGTTACATATATTGATCTGAATAGAAATGTACAATAACTGCAATATGAACTATTTATGGCAGCTGCATTGAAATGTTTCTCAGTACGATAACTTTGGCAACTGTGCTTTATGGAAAAATTAACGTTTTGTCTTGTTGACATTCTAATAAAATGACTAATGGCATCTTCACGTCAAACGCTTAATTTTCATTAATTCTTTTAAAACTTTAAAAAGTATATTTCATTTACAAAAAACTAAGAAAGATATCCTATTTTAAAGAAAAGGCATAATTTTACTAAAGGTTAGCCTGTTTAAATATATAAAGTTCAAACATATGGACACATACTCTTCTCTGTCGTTTTCCCAGATGAACGTGTCCACGTATGTCTTTATTAAAAACACGTACAAATCGTACTACTATGTTTATCGTATATATTAGTTAAGCTTTTAAATAATCTTAAACGTATGTTTTGATTTGAGTTAGACACCTATGACATAGAGGACTTTTTTTGTGGTTCCAGTACTATACCATTCAATGCATATGAAAATAAATTTTATTATAGGTTTAAAAGACAGAATAAGATGTATTATTTCACACAAATCACTTTACCAAAAAATTTAATAATATTAGAAGACATTTTAAAAATAACAATTATCCTAAAACAATAATAAAAAAATTCTATTTAATCAACAAAATCCTGACCATAACCCACACAACATACCTACTATTAATAAAACTAATTTTAGTTATAAATCTTTATCATAAATTCAATTTCTAACACCAAAATTAATAAATATTTTTAAAAATATTAAAATTAGTATATCATAATGAATGTCATGTCTATAGAACAAGTGCACGCAAAAATCAAAGACAAAACACCACCAATTTTACAAAGAAACTTAATATACAAAATTAGCTGCATCAACTGTACAAAATCGTATATAGGTCAAACGTCACAAACCTTAAATCAAAGAATAATCCAATATAAAAGTGACATGAGACTTAAACCCAATGTCTATGGACTAACTCAATACGTAAATAATATAGGACATCAAACGACAGAGGAAATAGGCTGGTAGAATTTTGCGACAAGAACAATTTAATCATTACAAAAACACATTATTTCAACATCATGCTAGAAGACGATATACGTGGAAGATGCCAGGAGATATAGGAAGATATCAAATAGATTACATTCTTGTTAGACAACGGTTTAGGAATCAAGTAAAAGACTGTAGAAGCTACCCAGAAGCAGATATAGACACTGACCACAACATCGTAATTATAAAGAAAGATTCGAAAAAAGGTCAAATGAATTGCTCAAAGATATCGGGAAAATATCTGATCCTAAGGAAGTAGAAACAGAATGGAATAACATTAAATCCAGCCTCGACATGGCGACCAGAGATATTCTGGGGTATACACAAAAAGAAAATAAGAAACCATGGATAACAAATGATATCCTGAATTTAATAGAAGAAAGACGAAAATACAAAAATAAATCAGATGAAACAGGAAAACTGAGATACAAAGCCATAAAATGGGATATTATTCGCAAATGCAGAAAAGCTAAAGAACAATGGATTGACGAAAAGTGCAAAGAGGTACAAACTAAGATGGAAGTAGGAAAGACAGATGAAGCATACAAACTAATTAGAATCAATTTTAGGATATAAAACCGTATAGCAAAAATATAAGGGACGCGGGAGGAAATGTCATTATAGAAAATGTAGAGAAAGTGGGTAGATGGCAAGAATATATAGGGAATTTATATGCAGGAGAAGAACTAACTGCATTAGAAAATGAATCAGACATTGAAAATTATGACTTGGGATATCCTATACTTAGAGATGAATTTGAATTAGCATTGAAGGGTCTGAAAAATGGTAAGGCGCCGGGTACAGATAAGGTGCAAACGGAGACTCTAAAAGTCGCTGGTCAAGCAGTAACAGAACGTCTCTTCCAACTTGTAAGCTATATGTATGAAACAGGCGAGATACCCAAAGATTTCAAACATAACATCATAGTAATCATACCAAAAAAGAAAGGCGCAGATAGATGTGAAAATTTTCAAACAATAAGTTTGACAGCACACGTATCAAAAATATTAACTAGAATTGTACAAAGACGAAGGGAAAAACGGGCTGAAGAAATTCTAGGAGAAGACCAATTTGGGTTTAGGCGAAACAGGGGAACACGGGAGGCTATTTTAGCTCTGAGGGTGATAATGGAGAAAACAATAGAAAAAGGAGAAAGCGTGTATATAGCGTTTGTAGATCTGGAAAAAGCATTTGACAATGTAAAATGGAAAAAAATGTTCGAAATACTCAAAAAGATTGGAATGAGTTATAGGGATAGACGGATAGTACATAGCTTATACAAAGAGCAAACAGCAGTAATAGAATTAGAGCAGGAACGTAGAAAAGTAAACATCAGGAAAGGGGTGAGACAGGGATGTTCCCTATCCCCATTAATTTTTAACTTGTACATTGAAGAGGCAATGAATACTGTCAAATGCAGGAAGACATTTGGAATTACTATGCAGGGACAAAAAATTGATATGCTTAGATTTGCAGATGATATAGCGGTATTAGCATCTAGCAACGAAGAGTTAGAAGCTGCTCTCAATGAAATGGAAACGGTTCTAACAGAGAGATATGTTATGAAAATTAACAAAAGTAAAACTAAAGTACTAGTATGCAAAGGAGGGAAAAATAAATCAAAAACAAGAATACAAATATGTAACACGAACTTACAAGAGGTTAAGGATTTCTGCTACCTAGGAAGCCAAATAACGCAAGATGGGAAAAGCACAAAAGATATAAAACAAAGATTAGCACAAGGTCGCTACATTTAACAAGAAAAAGCAACTACTGTGTTCAAAGACAACAAACATAGAAACAAGGAAAAGATTGCTTAAAACATATGTGTGGAGCATAGCACTGTACGGCTGTGAAGCCTGGACAGTAGAGAAGCAGCCAAGAAAACAGTAGAAGCCTTTGAAATGTGGTGCTACAGACGATTGATAAAGATATCATGGACAGACAAAGTTAAGAACGAAGAGGTACTAAAAATGGTAGGGGAAGAAAGAAATATGTGGAAAACGGTAAAAAATAGGAGAGATAGGATGATAGGCCACATACTACGGCATGAGGGAATAGTGCGGAATATACTAGAAGCATAGATAGGAAACAAGAGAAGAAGAGGTAGACCTAGGTTAGACTACTGCACACATATAGTGAAAGATGTAGGCTGTAGGAGTTTCAGGGAAATGTGTAGACTAGCTCAGAATAGAAATCAATGGAGGTATGCATCCAACGAGTCCCAAGATGGATAAATTAATGACGAAGAAAGTAACTGCACTTAAACATTATATTTATTATAAGCAACTATAAGCATTGGATGGGAAATATTCTTGAAAAATGGTATTGCGTGAAAGCATTTACTGGAAAACCATTATTTCGGCAAATGTCTAAGTGTTTGGGGATCTTGGCAGCCACAGGTTGCTTAACCCCCTTCAATAAATCTCAGTGAAATAGGTCATAATATTAGAAAACAATAGAAGAAACATTATATTTATTATAAGCAACTACAAGCATTGGATGAGCAATATTCTCGAATTATGGTAATTGAGTGAAACCATTTACTGGAAAACCATTATTTCAGCAAATGTCTAAGTGTTGGGGGATCTTGGCAGCCACAGGTTGCTTACTCCCCTTCAATAAATCTCAATGAAATAGGGCATAATATTATAAAACAATAGAAGAAACACGATATTTATTATAAACAACTACAAGCATTGGATGGGCAATATTCTCGAATAATGGTAATTGCGTGAAAGCATTTACTGGTAAACTATTATTTTGGCAAATGTCTAAGTGTTGAGGGATCTTGGCAGCCACAGGTTGCTTAACCCCCTTCAATAAATCTCAGTGAAATAGGGCATAATATTAGAAAACAATATAAGGGGAACCGAGCTGTATTGCTGTGTGAGAATTTCAGGGAACTATGTAGGTTACTTTAGAAAATAAATAAGTGCAGATACATGTTCAACCAGTTTTGAGACGGGAAACTCAATGACGAAAAAATAAGCATAATAAATCTGATGATTATAATAAACAACTAGTTGTTTGTTGTGAAATATCTGCAACTAATGTTGACTGTGCTAAAAGATATATTGGAAAAAATATTAAATCAGTAAATGTTCAAGTGCTGGGGGAAATTGGCAGCCACAGGCTGCTTACCCCCCTTCGCAACCACTGAATGTCTGAGAAATAGGGTATATAATTGTAAAACAATAGAAGGGGACTGAACTGCATCTAACAAGAAAGAACGGCGCCTATGATGAAAGACAACAAACATAGAACAAAAAGTTGTTGAAAGCGTATGTGTGGAGCACAGCACAGACAGTATGCCTACGAAATACGAGCAGTCTGAAAAGCAGACAGAAGAACAGTAGCAGCCTTTGAAATGCCGTGCTTCAGATGTATGAGGATGGACAGACAAAGGTAATAACAAATGGGTTATAGGAACAGTAAGGGAACAAGGATATCTTTGGGAAAAAAATATGAGAAATAGAAGGGGAGAATACGTTCTAAGGCATTTTTGGGGAATAGTATGGGATATAGGACAAGCAGAGATAGGAAAAAAGAGGTGGATGTAGACCTAGATCAGATAGTGATAGATGCAAACTGTGAAAATTTCGGGGAAATCTGTAGGTTAGTTCAGAATAGGAAACAATGATGGTACGCGTCTAATCAGTTTCAGGACTGTAGACCCAATGATGATGATGATAATAACTTAGTATTATATACTCTTACTTACTTAACCGAAACCATAAATAACCATAAATTACAAACATTGATGATATTCTTATTCGACATAATAAAATATTAAATAATTATCTTTAGTACTCAAAAATAAACTTACAAACCAATAAATAAACTATACCTATACACCCACCATGACATATGCACGTGCGCTAGCACCTACTCAATATCATATATATATATATATATATATATATATATATATATATATATATATATATCATATATAAAATTTTTAATTAAGCAACCACATATCAAAATCATATCAATTTCTAAATTTCTAAAAATTTAAATAAATTCCAAATATATTATAGAAACCAATATTATACAAGATTTATTATTATAATATTTTTATTTATACATATACCTTAAATATGCAGACAAGAAAATCTCACACAAAAAATAAGATGTTAACTTTATCAATCTAATTGTAGATATATTTATTAGTTGTATACAATCTTAACAACATTTATAAGAAGTTGTAGCCTGTGATCACGCTTAAAAAATATAAGCAAAATTTTAGGCCATAAAAAACAGATTTCTTTTAATGCCAACAATTGACCTCATACCCACAAGCACAGAATTTATACAAATATATACATATATACAGGGTGGCATTAGTTTTGTCATTAATTTATCATTAATTTAGGAGGTGATAGAGATTGATTGGCTAAACAAAAAAACCTATAAGGCATTTTACTCTTGAACCACTTTTTAAATGCCCGATCTAGCTCAACTTAAGTAAAAGTTTTAGGACTGCAGTTTTGTGATATGTTTATAAGAAATAACTTATCAATGCTAGTGTTATCCTGAATCATTCCCCGTACAATAAATGCATATCTGTGAGTTCATGGTTCGTATAACTCCCGGCTATCGTAATTTCAAATCACAATTCACGAAACTACTACGTGACAAAATATCTCTAATTATATAGAACCAATTACAATTAAATCACAATATGGCTTCTAAGTGTTTTATCTAAGCAGGTAGTGGAACACAAGTGACAAAATCAATCACAAGAAATACTTATGAATCATTTAACTCGCGTTACGAACTATTTTAATGAAAAAGCAAAGTCAACTTAAAGTAAGTTATTGTATAAAAGTTTTATAAAGCTGAATTACAAGAAACTCAAGATTACGGGATCAGAAACCCAATACAGTCGATCAAATCAGCATAATGAAATTTAATTTTTTGTTAATTACCATTAGATCATCCAAATGTTTAAAAAAATTAAAACTTATTTTAGTAGCAGTTAAAGTGCATTGGGTTATTTTGTTTAGCAGTTAAAATGCTCCATATTTCACTAATTTAAGTTTGTAGAACGTCACAACTTTGTTCGTTGACTCTAAAGGATGATGTTGTTATATATTTTATTTGTGACCTACCTAACATTGCTGTTGTTTCAAAACATTTGTTTTAGACTACCGATTTATTAACAATTTTTGTCTCTATGCCCCCTTTAACTTAATGACATAAAACTAATGCCACCATATATATATATATATATATATATATATATATATATATATATATATATATATATATATAGTTTTATGTCATTAACAAAATTAATAAATATAAAAAACATTGGAATAATTAATACATTTAACATTTTTGTAGTAGCTTGTAGCATCTTTTTTTACATAAACCATTGTACTGTCATTACATCAATACCGCAACATACCAATTCCATTTATATCTTATTTTAGCTCTATCAACAATATAAATCTTTTTTTCACTCTTTGTTGAAATATTTTCTTCGACAAGAAGTGAAAGATTTACATTTTCTTTCTTTACATAAACCACTGTCTACTGTCATTACATCAATACCACAACATACCAATTCCATATATATCTTATTTAGCTCCATCAACGATATAGATCTTTCCACTTCTTGTTGAAATATTTTTAGACCACAACTTCTTTTTAGATTGTCAGGGAGTTTGTTATATTCTTAAAGTCCTTTCTAGAATATCGCAAGTTAAATTTTTTGAAATTCAAGAGAAAAACTTATTTTCTTCGCAATCTTGTTGCATACATATTCAAAATGTTTTTCCAATGATAAAATATTATCAATGTGTATATGAATGTCATTGGCATCTATAAATCTTTGTTAGTGTTTTTGTTGTACTTATCATTGCCTTTTTTTCTTTATATTTAATTGCAGTCGATTTAGTTTTAAGTATTCATCAACACTGACTAACGTTTTATTCATTTTCTTGATGGCTTCTTTTAGCGTAGTATCACTACAAGATCACATTGTCATTTGCCAATATGTCCAGAAACACAATCAATATATAATTCAATATCATTTGTGTATAGAATGAATAACAAAGGACTAGAACACTTCCCTGGGGTACACCTGCATTATTATATATTTCCTCTGATGTATGGTTTCCTACTTTAACTTTTTGTTTCCTTCTAGTAATATAATATAATCCGTAAACCAGTCATGCACTTTTCCTTTAATACCCAGCTGATCTAACTTTACTAACATAATTTCACGATCTAGTGTTTCAAATGCTCGTTTTAGTTACAGAAAAATTATCACCATGTATCTATTATTGTCAATGTTTTTTTATATTTACATAAAAAGAGCTGCAGCACAGATTCACATGAATAGTGGCTACGGAATCCTGACTGGGAATTAAATAAAATATCATTATTTGCATTGATGTATTTAAGTAGTTGTTTATGTATAGCAATTTTAAGAATTTTTTCCACTGTTGATAAATTATTAATAGGTCTGAACACGTTAGCTTTAATAGTATGGATAACCTTTGGTGTAGGTATCCTACTAATCTTTAATTCATCGGGCATTTTTCCTTCTGATAAAGATGTATTAATTAATTGCAAAAGCACATGTCCTATAGTTTGAAATATATATTATATTACTTTGTTGCTTAATCAAGCAACATGACAATTTGTTTTAAATCCTTTAGGGATAATGTTTCAAACTTTAATAATACTGGATATAGATTATAATTACTATTGTGCCATCGTTTATTGCCCACAATACAAATAATCACCTCATTTATGCTATTTATAAAGTTTACATTAAATTCCTTTGCTAACTCTGCTGGTCCTTTTTCAGTGATAATTCTATCATTAAAATCAAATTGTGTTCTCTGGATATTCCAAATTTTTTTGTTTAATTATGCTTTTTTAATGTCTTTCACGTAAGTTTGGAGTTGCTTCTATACCTATCAATTTTATTATAATAATAGTTGTTTTTTGTTTGTTTTAATATGTTCACAACTTTATTTTGCTGTATCTTGAAACTATCTCATTTATTTTGTTTTTCCAATTCTGGAGCTATTTTAAATAATTTATAAGCTGTATCGTGATCTTTCATTGCTTTGTATACCTCATTATCCAGCCACGATATATTTGTATTATAGATATGAATTTTAAGTGGAGAGATTTTATTCATTACCTTCTCGCAAGTCGGCCAAATTAGCATCATGGAATATTATTTTTTGTTGTGATTACCATCAGAACATCTGTATGATTAAAAAAATTTGTTAACTGATTTTAGTGGCAGCTAAAGTGCAATGGGTTATTTCCGTTTTACAGCTCAAATGCATTCTATTTCACTAATTCCTGTTTACAGAATGTCACAAGCTTATCGATCGACTTTAAAGGATGAGTTATTGTGTATTTAATTCATGACCAGCTAACGTTGCAGTGGTTCTAAAACAGTTTGGAAACTTTTTTGTGTGTGCATTTGTAGCTTAACCATTTTTTTGGACCAAAGGTTGATTAACAATTTTTGTTTGACTTATCGATCTCTATGCCCCCTTTAAATTAATGACATAAAACTAATGCCACCCTGTATAATCTAAAAATAGGGCACTCGGGATATAATTTACTAAATAACTATTTCACTAAATTAAAGGATAAAAAGCCAAACGACAAAAACACATGTATTCTACATAATTCATTGTTAAGGTGATTGCAAATATGTGTATATAGGGCAGAGCGCCTAGCACCTTGAAAAAAGGTTAAAGGGGCACAAATACGATAATTGGATTAAAAGCGCATTAATAAAGCATGAGGAAAAAATGCAAACAAATTTAAATACAATGACGCGGAAATCTTAAAGACTGGATTACACCAAAAGAAAATACAAATCATGAAAAGTAATGATTTGTATAGTAAAGAATCCTAATGTGACGAATTTAATTAAATAAAGTGCGGGGACCTTTAAAGTAAAAACAAAACTAGAAATTGTCTGTCAGGAAACAGGCAAAGTTGCTGAGTCATGTTTGCATTACCAACAAAAATTTTATAGGTTAACTTTCTATAATTGTATAAACGTTTAAGTGTACATCGTTACAAAAATTGACATACAACTAAGACGTTATATATAGTAAAAAGAAATATGTTATGTAGTTAAATTGATTAATTGTAAAGGTTGTGTTGTAAAAGGAGAATTGATTTTCATAATCATGTCATGTGTCAATGTTAACTCCAGTTCAAAATTAATTTGTACCAAAAACTATATAACAACAAATTTTTTAAATGAACACTAGCTATTTTAGTAAATTATTTAGAATAATTTTTCCAAAATTAAATTACATTGGAAGTTCTGAAAAGGAACTAAATTTAAATTTTGTTTTCGTTCTAGGAACTAACTTACCCACAGCAAAAGGTCTACAATATCCATTTCCAAGTCATCCTCCAGTTCAACCAGCAACTCCAACACAGCTACCATCAAGTACAACACCTAGAAGCAACCATGGCGAAAATAAACTTAAACCATGTGTCAGTGTTAGTGTAAATGATATTAGGACTAGTGCTGTTAATAGTAAAATTGTTTTAAATCGAACTGGTAGTAACAACTTACCTCTTGTAAAAACAAATGAACCAACTAATAATAATAAAAGTAGTAATAGTTCAAGTGATACTACTGTAACAGAAACAAATACTAAACAAATTAAAAGTGTACGAGATAAAAATAGTGAAAAAGTAGCTCATAGAAGGGATTCGACAAATAGTTGTGAATTACCTCGAAGTGAAGTTAATAATAGACGAAATAGTGAGAATGGTGGTCGTAAAAGTGACTCCAATGATAAACAAAACGATAATATATGTGATACTAGTACATATGAAGACAAAAGGAAAGCAGAAGAAGAAAAGAAAAGGCTAGAACAAGAAAAGTTAGAACAAGAACGGTTAGAAAAACAAAAACTAGAGAAAGAACGACTTGAAAAAGAACGCCAAGAAAAAGCAGAAAAGGAACGTCTAGAGCGGTTAGAAAAAGAGCGAATAGAAAAAGAACGTTTAGAAAAAGAAAGTCTCGAAAAAGAAAGGCTAGAGAAAGAACGAATAGAGAAAGAAAGATTAGAACAAGAACATAAACGTGAACGTGAGGAAAAGGAACGAAGGGAGCGGGAAGAAAAAGAAAGAAAAGAGCGAGAAGAAAAAGAAAGGCGAGAACAAGAAGAACAAGAACGATTAGATCGTGAAAGAAAAGAACGCAAAGAAAAAGAAGATAAAGAACGACGAGAACGTGAAGAAAGGGAAAAACGGGAAAAGGAAGAAAAAGACAGAAAACGAGAAGAAGAGAGAAAGCATAGAGAAGATCTCCTTGAGAAACAGCATACCCGACACCATAACGACAATAAACATCATAAAGATTCTAGTAGTATCGAAACATCCCGCACTGATAAAAACACCAAAGATAGAGCAAAAGAAAATCATGAGTTAAACATAAACAGATTGACTCACGAAAAGCATCACCATAACAGTGAAAAGAGTAAACATCATTCCCATCATGGTGATAGTAGAGACATTGAGAAAAGAAAAGAAAGTGTAAAAGAAAATCGTGAAAACAACCTGCATGATAAAATTATTAATGAAATTAAAGAGCACCATAAAATTATTGAGAGTAGGCATATTTCTATTGATTTAGATAAAAATAGAATAGATCCTTGTCGACGCAAGGAACGAAATAACAGTATACCAATAACTATTAGTTCAAAAAGGCGAATGAGTTTACAAGATTCACTTGATGTACCTGATGAATCTAAGAAAATCAAATTAAATCATGAACATAAAAAACTTTCTGAAAGGCGGGATTCCAAAGATAGTATTCGGTCTGAAGAAAAGATTAAAACGAAGCATAAAAACAATATAGCAAAGATCATAGAAGATAAAATTAGAAATGAAAAATTTAATAGTGTAAAGGAAGATACGACTGAAGATAAACGTAAAGAGGATAAACACAAGCATAAACAAAAAGGAGAAAAACAAAAGCTCAAAGATAAAATCAGAGAAAAAGAAATTACCATTATGAAAACTCCCTCAGCAATAATTGAAAAAGAATTTCTGGCTAAATTAGACTTACAATCAACTGACGATATCGAAAGAGTCCGTCAAAGAAAAGAGGCCAAGGAAAAATTTGAAGATATAAAGAAAAGTGATGAATATAGAAAAGAGAAACGTGCTTCTTCTGAAAGAAGGAGCCGGGATGAGATAAGTAATTCTCCAACAAAAAAAGAAGAGACTAAAATAATAAAGAAAGAACGAACAAGAAAAATAACACATAGTTCAGATGCAGCTACAGATTCAGATGAACCTAAAAAACAGTCTCGGTCTATATTTGACATTGTTGATGATGAACCTGCATATATATCAATGTATGATAAGGTTAAAGCAAGAAGCTGTAAAAATATGCAAAAGCAGGTGGAAGAAAAAAGACAAGAACAAATTAAAGCCAAATTTAGTCAACTAAAACAGAGTAGAGCTAAGCGTGAGGAAAAGAAACGTTCAACTTCGTGGGATGAAGATTCTGATTCTGAACATGATCAACACAGTTGTAAAATGGATAGTAATAAAAACCGCAAAGGAAGCAAAGCACTTGTCATGAGTTCTGATGATGAGGAAATTGATTCACATAATAGACATAGAAAGAAAAAAGATGTTTACAGTGAATCCGATTGTGAGAAAAGCCGCCAGAATATCGAATCCAGCGACGAAGAAGACAGTAAGAGACATTTGCATTTAAAAGATCCTGGACATTTTATAGATGATGATTTTAAAAGAATGAGGGATAAAATTAAAGCTGAAATATTTTCCGACAGTAGTGAATTAGATCAGAGGTTCATTGATTTGGAAGAAAAGGTTCATAAAAAGATTAAAGATGAAGACATTAAATTCATAAAAAAGGAAAAGAAGAAAAGAAGTCATCATTTATCGGCAGATGAAATTAAAATGCAGATATTTGGCGATTCCCCATTACCTGAAATCAAAACTGAAGATAATTTTGACAATGGACAACTTTTTGGTGATGCATCATCTGGCGATGAAAATCATGACAGCAAAAAAGAAATTCGTAAAAAACATAGGAAGAAAAATAAACGACAAAAATATTCTATCACAAGTGAGGAAGAAACCAAGTTAGAATTAACTGTAGAATTAATTAAAGATGAGAATATTGATCGTATGAAAAGTTGTGAAAGGAAAAAGCAACACGGTAAAAAAGATAGAAAAAAAGATAAAATTAAAGATGAGCACAAAGAAAGAACTAAAAGATCTAGAAGAGCTAAATCTGAGATTAAATCAGAATGCCGCCGTGATGGTAAATTGGAAAATATTTTTGGTTCTTTTTCAGAAGCATCAGACAATGATAAAGAGCACGATCAAACATATATGGATCAATATATTGAAGAAAAGCCTCACATGTATGTTAGTGATTCTGATAGTATATCACATATGGAGAAAGAAATTCAACGAACAGAAGAAATGGAACGCAGAGAAAAGAGAAAAGAACGTAAGCGTCTTGAAAAAGAAAAACGACTTCGTGAAGAAGAAAATGATAATAGTATGGATTATGCAGATTTAGGAAAACAATTAGAAGATAATATTAAAGACGATAGTAATGATATTATAGAAACAATCAAATGTGAAAGTGAAGAGAAAAATGAAGATCCACCTCAATTTACAGAAGGAGATGCTGATGACTCCCAAGGAATTAAAGAAGTTGAGAGGAAGGAAAAGAAAAAAAAGAGGAAAAAGAGTAGAGATGAAAAACATAAATATCACCATCATCACCATGACAAAAGCAAAACTAGCAAATCACCAGAGCCTGTCGATCAAGAATTTGAATTTTCATCAAGCCATTCAGAAAAGCCTTTACTACAAAGTGTCAGTTTACCAAATTTATTAGATCTACCAAGTCCTCCTCTACCTAATAAAATGGAACTTTCGAATAAAAAACGTGATATATTTATTCCTGAATTTGGTGTAGAAGTTGATGAAACCGCTGTTAAATCGATATCAGAAGAGTTTGAACCACCAAAACCAATACTAGAAACTGCAATTGAAATAAAACAAGAAGAAGTAAAATTAGAAAAGCCAGAAATTAATGATGACAAGCCTCGTGTTATTATATCACAAGAAGAGACTGAAGATGCAGTTGCTGCATTGTTGGGCGAAAGTTTTAGTAATACTAATAATTATCCTAGTTGTTACAGTGGAGATTCACAATCAAATATTATCCCTAATGAACATGAAAGTCATTCTCAAGAAACTGTACCAGAAGATCTTGAGGAAATGCGCCAAGCTGTTCAAAACTTAAATTCTGGGGAATTAGAAGTAAAGCCTGATACTCCTCAAAGTGAACATGAATTACAAATTGATACTGACACCGAGGAAACAGATGATGCTGGATTACGATTTGATCAATCACCACGAACACCTGAAGGAGTCGATTTATCTCATCCACCTAAAACTCCTGATATTCCTAGTTACTTTAAACCTGAGGACCAACCACCAAAAACTCTTGTTATTAAAGCTACTATTACTAATCCACCCTCTTTAACACCTATAAAACAATCAGATGGTAAAAAAGTTGACACTTTAGAGAATTCAGTGATGACGTTACCAATTTCTGAAACACGAACATATAGTATACCGATTAAGATCGAACAGGCAAAAAAGGATTTACCAGAATCAGTAACAGTTAAGCCATACACTCTAACATTACATATGCAACAACAGCAACAAAAGTTTACTTTTAATCGAGTACCGATTACACCAATTATGATGTCAAAACCATTTCATCAGACCACTGTAACTTTACCACAACCCAAAGTAGCTCAAACCAGTGATACATCTACACCTAGTAATAAAGAACAAATACATTCTCAATCTCGAGTAATTTTTCAAGGACTACCTAGTCAAGTACCTAAATTTCTACTTAATTCTCAAAATTCACAAACTCGTATGATAGTTCAAAATATGCAACTTCCACGCACAATTATTAGACCATCTGGAAATTATACTGGTTTACCTTCAAATCCTTACATTAATCAGATGGCATCTTCAGAACCGCCAAAATTGGTTCCTACTTCACATCCTTTATCTGTTGCATCTGAAACATTACCTGCTGTAGTAGCAGATGCACCAAAATTAGTGAGTTTATCATCTTCAACTCTTATTCAACCTTCAATTATCCAGAGTGCTATAGTTAAACCTACACTTGTTATTACTACTGCTACAATTGCACAAGCTGTGAAGGATGAGGTAGCACAAGTTGAACGGGCTTCGTCATCTGCAGTAATTGGTGAAGAGTCCGCTAAAACCATAAAGTTAGAAGAAGAACACAAACAAGAAGTGCAACGAAAAACTGATCAACCAGTACACTCTCAAATAGTAACCCCACTAGCACCTCAACTTTTGCAAGCGAATTCACAGGTGGTAACACCAGCTTCACTACCACCTATACTAATTGATTGTCAAACAACACAATACTCTGAAGCCCCTTTAAAACTTTTGACGCAATCTTTGCAAACATCACCTCATATATCCTTTGCAACATCACCACAAGTAACCCATGCAACATCCCTACAAGGAACTACCACAAAGCCTCAAGGAACTGCTGCTATGCAATCAGAAACATCTTCCAAATTAGTGGAAAATCCTCTATCATTCCAAACACAAACTGCTTCCATTCAAGAAACACCTCAAGTGTCTCCACAAGTAGTACAATCTTTAGAACTTCCACAGTGTCGTTCTCCTGAACAAAAGCTAGCAATTGAACAAGTTACAGATGAATTAAACTTATCATTAAAAAAAGCTGAACATAATGCACCACTGGTAGAAAGTTTAACAGAAAATTGCAAATCTGAAATTACAGAATCGAAATTTCCAAAACTTTCAAGTGATCCTGATGAAATGATAGATATAAGAATTAATGACAAAATAGAAGATGATAAAGGTGAAACTGAAAGTATTGAATCTGATATAAGTAAAGAACGTTTAAGTACTGATATAAGCAAAGATGATGGATTGGATTCAAAAGAAGATAGTGATTATTGGTCAGCTAAAGAAGTTAATATTGATTCTGTTATTAAGAAAGTTGATGCTCTGTGCTCTGCCGATGAGTTATCTGATCGAAGTAGTGAAATTAGTAAAGATGATTGGTTTGATGTTAAAACTGAAATACCACAAGAAATTAAAACTATTGAACCCATTACAAAGATTTCTGAAGCACCAGAACAAGTTGTCACTCGTGGGGCTCGTCGTGCAGGTAGACAACGTGGCAGAAGAATGCGAGGCGGTGTGACAACTCGTCGTTCTAGAGCTAATAAAGATACTGAAATCAATACGAATCAAAATACTCCAAGTAGACGTGGTGGACGTACTGGCCGAGCCAGAGTTAACATGAATGTTACAAAACCTGAAATAGGATCGTCAGATATTTATGAATTCCGGGATGAATCTGATGAAAACAAGGATAGACCTCGTTTAATTTTAACCATTAAATCTCCAGCAAATCCTAATAATGGAACTACACAAACTTCTGTTGTTAAAGAATTGCCGAAAGAAATAATCACCCCTCCAAAGGGGGAAACAAAAGAGGACTTTATATCACCAACAACAAATACAAGAAAATCACGCCGTTTACAAGAACGAGGTGGTGAATCTATTAAAACTTCCGTTGATGATACAATTGAGGATGTAATACGCAATAATAATGTTATAGTAACTCGTTCTGCTGCAGTTGTACCTGTTACTCCTACTCGAAGGTCTACGAGGCAAATAGCTGCAAAATCCGTTCCAGAAAGTTCGCCACATAAATCACCAAGAAGTGTACGTAGGAAAGATAGAAGAACATCAGATACAACAACCGATGACTCATCAGAAGAAAAATCTACTAAAAATATTGAAACTATATCAGAATCACTAGAATTATGTAAGTCTGCTGTTACTACACCTGCTGAAGAAACCGAGTCTTCTTTAGATTCTAAAATTGACTTATCGAAAGATAAACCACATGAAGGGTTAAAAGCTACTGTATTACGCCGGGTTAAGGGTGAAATGAATATTCAAGAACCTATGACATTGATCGATCCAGTTACTGGGGTTTTAATTCCAATGAGAGAATGCGAAGAAGGTCGATATATTCCAGTTGGACTTGCTGGTGGCTTAGCTAATCAGGCTCAAATTGCTAAAGTAATTGTTACTTCGGGTAATCAGGTCTCAACATCAGAAACTGTTTCTACACAAACCTCTGTTGAGCCCTCACTACAACCTGTAACAACAGCTGCTTCAGTTATTCAACAACAAAAATCTCAGCAACCTTTAAAAGCTCATGTATTATCTACACCTCATAATCGTGTGATTATTACTTCAACACAGTCTCAACTAGAACCTTCACCAAAGGTGGTTACACTTACAGTTGCACCGCCAGTTTCTTCTCAAGGTGTTGTTGTAAAAACTGGTGTTCCTATAACTCAGCATGTGAATGTGAATATTCCTACTAGTAATATTCAACCAGTACATATATCACCTAAACCACTTATAGCACCAAATGCATCTAAACCAATTCTTAAAATTACACAGACTGCGCCTTCTATGTCTCACATTCTAACACAGATAAATCAATCAAAACATCAACAAATTAATAAACCCATTGTGGGCAAACCTCATCTTTCAATTCCAGTTTCATCCAATGCAATTAATTCCCAGTTGGCACACGTGAAGCAGCAAGTAGCTATGGCACAGGTGCAAGTTATAAAACCTCATAGTTTACATTCACAACAACAAATACTAACTGCAGCAGTTGCAAGTCCACCATTAAAACAATCGCATCATATAACTCAATCACCTATGACTGGTTCAAATTCAGCTCGTCTAACTCAGTTGTCTGCAACTATTCCTAATGCTAGTGCTAAGAGTGGTATGGAACCTCCTCCCAAGGTTGATGTGTCAATGGCTGGTTGTGTTATAGTACCTCACCCTACATCTTCACCACAGGGACCACAAGGCCAAGTTAGAATACCTATCCAAAGTGGTTTACCATTGCCTCCATATGAAGCAAACGTGGTAAGTAATTTGGTAATTGTAATATCACTAACAGAAAGTTTGTTACTAACAAGTAGCATAGGAACAAAAACATTTATAATCAAAGCAGTAGCCCTCCACCAGCCTATGAAAATTCACCATCACTGCAGGTGTTTTATTAGGTTTTTGGAGTGTTTGTTTCGATTAGTCAGAATAAGTTCTTATTAACTAGATCAGTTACACAATGGACATTACATTAGCATTCTGTGAAGTGTGAATTAAATTTGAAATTTAACACAAAACCAATGATACTTGTGTTACTTGTAATGTTTCTGCATTTTACTAGTTAAATAGAAATTTCACAACTTAAAAAACCAAAATTTAGTATACCTAAGTAATGTTTATGCTTTAGGATTTGCCATAATTTATACATTATTTGTTTAATAAATTTTAACTTTTAAAAACCGCATCTTCATGTAATCACTATTAACTTCAATACACTTTTCAATAATAAACAAGATGATTCATTATAGGTTGTATCAAATCATGGTCTATTCATTGGAATTCCTTACCAAATGGGATTGTGTTCTAGTAGCCCAGTCATTTTAGGTTTCAACTGGAAAAAATTCCCAGTTAGTCAGTTTTTTTACATATTCATTTGGGTGTTAAATGTGCAAGTAGAAAGTGCTCATTGATATCGTGCGCCTTTGCAAGATATCAAAGGTTATGAAAAACAGTTTTTGCACAAATCTAATTTCCTGTGACTTGGAAGTCAGTAAGGTTTATCGTAAAAATTGTAGGCCATTCAAATTCTCTACGAAAAGATTGTATTTATTTTTTTATTTTGATCAATGGTCTCCTCGATAGTCCTAATCCATAGTGTAAAGAATGATTAAACATTGTATTGTGCCATGTACTGAAATTAATTATTTATTTAAAAAAATGCTGGCTCTTGTTGATGATTAAAATCAATTGTAGTCTAGTTCTGTTGAGTATTTTGTATCATTGTACTCAGTATCATTAATTATGTTCATTTGTGTAGATAAAATATCGAGTGGATTAATGTTGGAGTCTACTTCAATATCATCGATATTTGCAATACTGGCTTCTGAATTTGGGCATGACTAACCATGGCAAGACCCACAAGCTGTAGAGTAGAGCAAATCAATTTTCCAGCATCTGCAGTTTCCACCACAACCTTCTGAACAATTACAAAATATATTATTTAATAATTTGTATGAGGCTGGAAGTGCTAATATTGTTATAACTGGTTCTAGTTATTTATTTTTTGTTATTTAACCCCACCGCTCAGGATCTATATTTTTTTCTAGCCAGGTTTGTACTTGACAATACACTCGCTAAAAATGCTATTTAAATGCTTCAAACGTAGGTGGCAATGATGGAAATTTGACTGAAGTGTGAAGGTTTGCTACATTAGCGAAACTTAAATATCTTTAATTGTCCAGTGAGTGTTCTGATATTGGAGCACCATACATTGTTAATATAAAATGCAATCCAACATCAGCAAATGTCACCTGAACAATTTTTTTGTAAAAATGTTCACACTAATTGTGTAAGTCTTAACGTTTTTCAAACATTTTCATGACTTGCAGTTTTCCTTTTCAATACACTGCTGAAGTTGTATCACAACCAGTCATAGGCAAAAATAACATGTACTTTCTACAATTTGGATAATTGCTGAGACTAGAAGACAAATATATTTTTGTTACAAATTTCTCTCTGCTGGGTTTCTTGAAGAAAACTGAGTACTGGTGCGATGGTGTACTTTCTGTTAAAAGTATTAAAATATCTATATCATCCCTGAGATAATAGTAATATTGTCAGTTGCTTTATAGCTGATTCAATAATGAGAACTTCACGTGATTGTTTACAAGTGATTTTAACTTCTTCCAATTTCTGAATAAGCATTTTAATTACATTACTTGCATTCAGTCGACTTGATGAAGTTTTTGCAGGGCGAATGTTCTGTTGCTTCATTAAACCGAATTTTAAACGTTGCAAAAATAATTGCAGCTTGTTTAAATTGCTCCATCGCTTTTATATATTTGTTGTTATTAGAATAACCATAAAAACAACAATATTATTTGCACCAAAATGTGATGGTAAATAATTAATGTATTTGTTGATAATAATACAAAATCTTCAAAGACAATGCTACGATCTTCCATACAGACGAGAAAAATATAACGTACGCAACGAAAATAGTCTGCACCGAGTACCGCAACAGCAAAGGAATCGAAAGTTGTCATGTTAACTAGAAAATCGTAGAGTGGAGTGGGTCACAAAAAAAGAAAGAAAAATGTCAAGTGGGAAAATCTATTTACAAACCCTTTAATAAAAAAAATATGTTACATAAAGGAATAGCAACCCGTGGAGAAAACAATATCTATCCAATATATCTCGGAGGATTTACACAGTACAAAAGTCTTCGCAAAAATAATTAATATATTCCTTAGTCTCCTCAAACTAATTTTTAACCTCAGTTCTAGTATTCACATAAAACAGATATTAAAAAATATATTTTATGGATTGTTATCAGTCACTTTTTAATACCATTTCTTAAATTACTTTATATTCAATTCCTTATATTCAAAATATTCATCCAAATATGTATACATTATTGGATAATTGCACAAGGCAAGTTAATTAATACTAAAGTATTACTTAATAAGATGAAATAATGTCTTACACTTTTATGCAAAGGCCAAATGATGATTCAAATTGAACTAGTAATTGAAAGACGGAAAACATAAGGACTCGGACAGGATTTGAATCTGTATCTTAGGCTTCCGCAAGTCCATGTGTGTACATAATTTAGATTTGTGTAATTTTCCAATTGATATCAACCGTCTCGGTGGCGTAATTGGAAAATGCATGGCTTAAAACAGAAAATTTCGCAAAGATATCATAATTACACCCATACCTCGCTTTACGGCCTAGATACATTCCACGAAATTGAGCGCAAAGCGAAAAGCCATATAAGGAATCAATCATTCTAATACAAATTCAATGGGATCGGTTCCAAATTTGTTAAATATGTAACATGGTTTATCATTCAAAATGCATTTTACATTTTTATTTCATTTAAATCAAAAGTACATACATAACAAGTACATACATTTGTACATAAACTAATAACAGACTCCAACAACCAACAATAATCTATAAACAAAAATGAAACAACTTCATGTTACATAAAATACGCTAGTAAACAAGAGGAGATAGAAAAGAGTGTGCATCGAAATTGCACTTGTGCAAGATTGGCAACATGTAGATATGTACAACGACATCGAAAAAAGCTTTTTTTTTTTGCTGTTATAGCGAAACATTTTAGGTCGTAAATATAAAACGTGCCTTAATTGAAGAGGGCCATTATAGTGAAATGCCATATAAATAGCGGCCGTATAGCGAGGTATGATTGTATACGTTGACTTCAATTTTTTGCTTGCCAGTGTAGAATCATACGGGGTGATGGATAAGCAACCGTTCAAAATTTAGAAGGCAGTTGAAATGGTTAATAAATACTCAAATGACTGAATAAAGTAAAGAATGTGAAATTTATTTAAGTAAAAATGGAAATATTCAAATGCAGAAAGTGGACATAACAACAATAAACATTGAAACAAGGAAAAGTTAGATGAAAGCATATGTATGGAGCATAGTGCTGTATGGCCGTGAAAGGTGGACAGTAGGAGAAGCTGACAAAAAAATAGAAGCATTTGGAATGCAGTGCTACAGACGTATGATGAAGATATCATGGACAGACAAAGTTAAGAAAAAAGGTGTACTAGAAATGGTAGGGAAAGAAAGAAATATGTGGAAAGCAGTGAAAATTAGGAGAGATAGGATGATAGGGTTTTACAGTTTTAATAATAAATGCTTTAGAAATTTTGAGCCTAATGTTAAGGTGCTAATTGAAACATGTTTTACTTTAAAAACAAAGTTTCGTACTTATAAGATGGATAGGTTAAAAGCTGTATGCCAACGGTTAATTTGGCTATTACCCAAAGGTAAAGTTAAAGAGGGGTCGGGGCTGAATTTTGTTAGCTAAATAGAAAACAATGTAACTTTAAGTTCAACGCCACTGTATCTAACAGGCATTAATGAATTTAAAAAGGGTAGATACAGAAAACCCTTTCGTGCGTGACAACTCTAAATTCTTCTATTTAAATTGTTGGATAAACATGAAATATTTGAAAGGTATTGTCTCAATCAATCAAACGTCTTTCTAATAAAGAAATATTTTTAACATATGTAGACAATAAATATACTAGCTTGATAACACGTGTATTATTTCGCATCGAGATATAAATAATTTAATCAAACAACTTTATAACATTCATTTTCAACAATTAATTTATATCACAGATTTTTTAGTTTTAACTATTCAAGAAGATTTCTTTACACATTTGTTATATTTAATTATGGAGTGTCAGATCAGTTACATGTTTTAATAAAAATTTTAATGTATAAAAACTGGAATTTTAAGCATTCTTAATACAAATCTTATTTATTACTAATAAAATATAATTTCATTTATGCTCTTCATAAGTGAGAAAGCTCCAATTTGTTACAAAAATTAAAAGTTATTACTTAAACGATTTTCTTTCACAAAATATCTGAAGTTATGAAAAATCAATAATTTTAAATGCTATTTATTACAGTTTTTAATGAAGCGGGTTTCTTGGACTAAAACGATAACGTTTTTATGACTGTTGGTTTGACTTTTCATGTTGGAAGGGGTTGTTTAGTACAACCGGGTTTCTTATACAAATTCGGTTAAGATTTCAGCAGAATGACTCATCCTGAACTGTAGATCGCAGACAGTTATCCCTAATGGAACTACTCTTGTACTGGATTTAAATAGGTTTCAGGTGGTATATCTTCATCGTCCACCTTCAGGTGATAAAACAAAGGACCCCAGATAGACTTTTCTTAAATGATAGGTGGTATTACTGACCTGTGGGTTTTGCACTAAAAGAATATAGATTAGGGCACTGTCTAATTTTACACCATTAATTTTTACCATCAACGAGCTCCAGTCTGATTTACTCGAAGTATAAAATGAAAGTGATTAAATTAATGAGACAATTAATAAAGGCAATTGAACCTGAGAAACTGTATCTATTCAAAATTTTATGCTAATCAAAACATGCTTAGCTTCCACGTGCCGTGTTTATGAAACAACTTGGAAACGTTGACAAAATTGTGAACAATAACTTATTTATTTTCAATTCCTAATGATAAAAATGCTATTTAAAGTAATCAACTTGGTATTAATAGCGAGATCTCAAACACCTGAAGTATTTTAAGTTTAACAAAATATGGAGTTTAGCGTTGTAATCGAATTAAAATAGGAAATAACGAATCATGTATTGTTTTCAACATAGGACTAAAAAGTTATTATGAATACGAAAGCCTATTTAGATTTGCAAATAAATAATTTTAAGCGAATTTTTTCATTTTTTCTTTCCTTTATACAGAATTGTTACACTGTAAAAGGAAATTGTTACAAGGGCACATACTAAGGCATGAGAAAATAGCGTGGCATATATTAGAAGCAGGGAACGGAAAAAAGAGAGGTTGAGGTAAATCTAGATCAGACTATTGCATGCAGATGGTCAAAGATGTAGGCTGTGGGAATTTCAGGGAATAAAAAACAATAAAGATATGTGTCAAACCAGTTCTATGACTGAAGAAATAGAAATAGAAAATGTGTTATTTTTTGCCATATGACACAATGTAGAAGAAATCTATCATCTATGATGTATAAAAAGTTATTACCAACTTCAACATCAAGTGGTTTGAAGTAACTGATGTAGTTTTAATTTTGCAGTTTTTCTCATGCCACCATTGTCAAATAACGTTGTTGGATTTGGGGTTATTCATATTGTAAATATTCACAAAGATGTTCATCAAATTTTTTATTTAAACTTATTCGTTGAAACAGCAACAAAGGACAGATAGAGACCTTGCAGTCATGAACTATCACATATCATATCAATATTCAATTTTTCTATCAGTTGTAGACCAATATCATATATGTAGCAATTTATTGTATGATAATGTTTAGTTTGTTGTATATAGTAGTAAATGAGTATGCGCATTGCCATAGACTGTAAAGCAGTATGCAAATGCTCAGTCATATTTTTGCCATGCTTATCACTAAAACGATTGATTAAAAGAAAACAATTAATAGCAACTTTTTTGTAGAGAATTTGATGGCCTACAGTTTTTATAATAAACCTTATTGATCTCTGAGTCATAGAAAATGAAATTTTTACAGAAAATCAACATTTGTGACTTTTGATCTTCAATATTTTGCAATGCTTGCACGATATTGTGGGGACTTTTTACTCGTATATTATAATACCTAAACGAAGGTGTAAAAATTTGGCTAACTGGGATTTTTTTCAGATTGGTTATTTTTTTAGTTACAATGACTGAGCTTATAGGTGCATTGTATAAATTTTAACCTTGATATGTTACCATAGAAAAAAATTAGGCACTGTTAAATTGAGGAAACTCTAGGGCCAAACAAATCTTCAAATTCTCCCATTGAGCATTTCTAACCGTACTCTTTTAGAGTTTCTCATATTATGAGTGGTTGCTACTTCTTACTGGAATAACAAGGCGGTGTTTAATAGCTTTCGTCTGTATAATTGTTCAATACGAACATCTGTAACATATTAATGTAGCACTCTTGTGTTATTGTTACAGGACGTTAGTTTCATCCTAAAAAAAATCATCAATGATACCGAATAATCCTATTCAAAAAATTCACACCAAAAAATAACTTTTAGGTTATGTAGTTTTTTTTTAAGATTTTGCAAGGATTTTCACCTAACTAGTATCTAAAGTTCTGTTTATTAACCTAGCATTCACAGTTTATTGAATAACCTCTTAAAGTTTTTACGCAAAAAAGGTATTAAATTGAACACTCCATGATAATTTAAAATTATGTCAAAGTAATTGTTTTTTACAAATTTTCATAGAAAAAGAATAATCTTCAATGTCTTCATAATATTAATTCGTTGTAGTTAATGACATTAATATTTCCTATAAATCCTAGAGAGCTAGAAAGTATGAAATAAACTGTTTTATGTTGATAAGTTTGTATCAGTTTTATTTAACGATTACAATAAAAAGTATTGGGAGGAGCACATGCCATTTTTAAGGTGTTAAGTTGGTTAGTTTTATTAACAGGTTAGTAATTTAGTAAGGAAAGGATTTTGTTTTACATTGGTGAACAAAAAATATTCGGTGTTATGTGTGTATATAGTGGTGGAACTGGTGCATTATCTCAGCGAGCTTGTGAGTGCACAGCTGAAGAAATGAGAAATATCTAAAAAGGGATACATAAATATTAGCTAATTTTGATGAAAGAAATTTAAAAGCTTGCTAATTTGTTGGATGTGCCTGAGGGGTATTTATCAGATGATAAAGTAGACTAAGATTTTTATTAAAAGTAGGACAATAGAATTCTTTTCAAGCTGTTTTTCTCAAGATACAGGAAAGCCATGAACTAATTAACCATCCAAACCATAACTTGTATTCATGAGATTATTGGTGTGTTTCTTTTATTCTATGAAGCCACCATATTAAATATCATGCTTAACTCTAGAGATGACTATGGGATATGTTCTGTCTTCTTTACCTTTATACTATTTTAAGTTACTCTGCTTATAAAGATTTTACATATTCTTTATACAATACTGTTGTAGTAACAAAGAACACAATACCTACATTTTTCCCTTTGTGAGTTAAATAGTGTTCCTGTTATTTAGAATTTGCTAAGCTTCCTTTTCGAATTTAGAAGCGATATTTATAAATATAAAGTTCATAAATCTAAATAGCAATTGCAGTTAAGCCATCATATACTGCGTATCCAAACGCTTTAGAAAATTAAAATTTTAGGAATGTTTCAACTTCTTTCAAAGTATAATTTCAGAAAGTATTACAATTTGCTGTTGTAACTATTCTTTTGATTATTCTATAAGGTTTTACTAGTCTTTGTTTAAACAAAAACAATCTATTACGTAATGAGTATATACCGATCTTTTACTTCATGTAAAATATTAAGTAAGCTTGATATTGCATATATTCGGTTATCTAGACTGCTGAAGTCAACAATGTCTCAGATTGCCAACCACATACTATTATATACTCGGGGTGTTCTATTCAAAGGTATACTCGTTAAAGTCCCGTAGCATAATTTATAAGAGCCACTGCGACAGTTGGTAACATAATAAATACGTGCATAATATTGCGCAATAAGGGGTTACGTCATTATTACACCTCAAATTATTATCACATGCAAAAAATGTTTATTGCGGCTATAGGAAAACACAAAATGTACTCACATAAACTGTGGAGCTCTTCACAACATTGCAGCTATTTTGGCGGCAGTTGCGCGTGGATCGGCCTTCGCCCTCGTGGATGTCAAATTGGGTTGCCTTCTCGCTTCTTTTTTGTAGCGGAACAACAGGAATAAGGTGAGGAACGATAATAGATACAAGGCAGGAAACCTACATTACCTAAAAGAGAAAAGACAAGATAAAAGGCACACAGATAACCACACTGTTCGACGTTTTGTTGACGAGTACATGACTTGACGGAAATCATCACTTACTTCCTCACTCCACGTCTGTGCAATCTCGGACGCCGACGCAACTGTCTGAAGTGACGGAAATGCACGCACAAGTTTTTTAAAATATTGGCGCGAATTCCCTCGCAAATTAGACTAAACACAGAATTGTTTACATAGCCGATTTTCGGCATGTAACAATACATTGCAAAATTAGATTAAAAATCAAATTTTGATTTTCAGCATTGACGAAATGGTGCAACTGGTTTATACTATAGATGAAATAAGTCAAAATTTTTTGCTTGTCACTGAATCTCCCTCAAAAATTTATTAACATGGTCAGTCTGCAGTTAGATCATGTACAAGTAGAAAGATCTATTTGAACATTCACAGGAATGGTTTCATATACAAAAATAAACGTTTATAATAAGAAAATTTGCAGTGAAGTAAGTAACTTGAACATAATTCAAACATTTATAAACGAATTATACAAAAATACTTCATCCAAACAACTGAGTAAATTGAGTTAATCTTTGCAATCTTATTCTTGAGAAATTTGATAAATATCCTGAATTTGTAAAAGGAGTTTTATTTGCAGATGAAGCAACATTGAAAAATACTGGTGAAGTAAACATTATGTTATGTGTGAAATAGGTGTTAAAACAATTTAAATTTTGATTTGCTCTGAAGGGACGGGGACCCCCTAACAATAAAATGGTGCATTGGCTAACTGCAGTAGTGTGGGAGTGGGTTCCTATGAATAAATGAGGATAGAAATATAAAGAAATACAAAATTAATAAATAACAAGGTTTTAAAATTCAAAAATTCTACATTATGTTAACACACCCTGAAAGTCTTGTCTTCCCAAAAATAAAATGGTTTCTTCCAAATAAGACTATCACAGGAGTAGTTGGATATCCTTTACCAATCACTGGCTTTAACTATTTCCTAAATAATTGTAATAAAATTAACGTAAACTTAATCTCTATTAACATAAAAATAATTGTAATTCACACACATAGATCTTCTTTTCTAACAATAAGTCATCCACAAATTTGGCCATGTATTGCTAAAATAAATACGTCATGAAGAAAAAATTTAAGAATACTTAACTTTAAACCATCATCAAAACTATTCATCTTTCCACATTTTTCTGCTTTCTTATGTAATTATTAGACATTAATTATTCCCTGATTATTGGTAATGTCATTCATGAAACAAAAAAAAGGACAGTTTGAACCAACTTTGCGTTGTAACATTATCCTTTTCACAATACTTAACATCTGCATATTTCTCATATTTTAACCTAATAATATTATCATTTAATCATCAATTGTTCCTTTTATAAATTCTTAATTTAAAAAAAAAGTCACTGTGATGTTCAATTAATGGCCTACATCGAAAAATGTCAAAACATATTTACAACCAAGCTCACATATAAATTATACAAAATCATAACCAAGCCTACAATATTACTTACAGTTTTATTAATCTAATTTAGGTAATGCCCAGACCACACCAGCTTTCCATTCTCCAAAAAGACAGCAACAACATAACCCCAAAATTCCAATTTATTGGCGGAATGAACAAATTCAGTTTCACTCCCTGCAAACTGTCATAACGGTGCTAATTTCAGGTGTATTGAAAATACATTACTGAACTACAAGCATAAATTTACTCAGTTTATCATGTCACATATTTCTCCCTTAAAGTGCATTTTGTTCAACTTTCTAAAATGCCCCAACCTCAATACATTTTCGAAATTCTACACGAACATCCCTTAATTGCTTATTTTCTAAACTTAAATTGCCCTGCAGTCTCATATAGAATGGCTCTTGCTTGTCCGTGATCTCACATTCTCGTACCCCTATATTTTTAATATTTTCAGGTAACCGAGTACTGATAACTTTATCATTCCATTGTTTTTTCTAAACTTATTGTCCTCCCACTGTAAATCATATTTTATATGGAACATATTACATATTTGTATACAACAAAACTACTTTACAACGAACGGTAAGTTCTACAAACAAACAGAGGGGCTGGCAATGGGTTCGCCCCTAAGTCCTTTGTTGGCAGAGATTTATATGGATCGCTTTGAGAAAGATTTAATGAAATCAGGTAATACCTTGGTAACCCACATTTTATATTGGTATAGATATGTTGACGATATATTATGTTTATGGGGAAGTACAAATAGGCAATTGACACAATTTCTAACATACTTAAACTCTCGATACGTATCAATACAATTCACGATGGAGAGAGGAAAATCATAATATTAATTTTTTAGATTTGAATATCAGTAATATACACAATAAGCACTCTTTTTAAAATATTTCGAAAACCTACCTATACGGACGCTATTATACCCTTTTCATCTAGACATCCCATTAGTCATAAACTTGCATCTTTTAACTCGATGCTTCACAGACTTGTTAACATACCTATGAACGCCGATAATTTTACGAAAGAGCTATATACAATAACTAAAATAGCTTTGAACAACGGATATCAACCTGAATTAATCACTAAACTCCTAAGAAAACATGAGAATAATAGGGTTAGAAACTTGATCTATCCTAAGGTTGTACCAACCTTAGAAATGAGATATTGTAAACTGCTATATATAGGTAAATTATCCATGGTTATTTCGAATAAGATATTTAATAACTGTAAAGACAAAAAGCCTACATTTTACACTAGGTCGTCAATAGGATCGATGATTAAAAATTGTAAGCCAAAAATGAACAAACTCCATCAAACTGGGGTATATAAATTAAAATGTAATACTTGTAATAGTTTTTATATTGGACAAACTGGCACCAGCTTTAAACTACGATTTGACCAACACAGACGTGATATTGGTAAAAATATGGCTTCTAGTGCATTCGCTAGACACTTAAATGACAATAATCATACTTGTGATTTTAATTCAAATTTTGAAATCCTTCACATTTTAAATAAAGGTAAGAAGCTGGGCAGTTTGGAAAATATAGAAATTAAGAAGGCGTTGGCACTTGGGCAAAATATTGTTAATGATATTACATTTATAAATGCGTTTCCAATAATTGACTTTGCTTCAAGATTGTAACTTGTTTATCGCTCCCTCTCTATATGTGATTAGCTTTTATATATATTTTAGCTCAATTTTAGTTTTCTGTTAGAGTTGATAATGACTTAATAGTCGAAAGCGCTCGTCGTATTTTTATTAAATTGACATTATAATAACTTTATTATTGTGAAGATAAAAGTACTAAGATATTCTTCTTTTATTTACTTATTTATTATTATTATGGATCTTCATCAAGTCAACGCTGATTACATTAATATATTTTATTATGGTCAGCGTCTGATTAATACATTGTTTCGAGTTTACTTTTAGCTTATTTCACTATTCGCATACTTTTAGTCTATTACAATGAAACGGTTACATAATCGATGTAAACCCATGCTACTGTATTCTGCTTTTTCAATGTCTGGTTAATACATTGTAGTAAAGTGTATGTGGCTTCCCTTGTGTGATAATTGCTACTATGTGTATTAAATCTGTTATATAGCATGGAATTTACTAAACTAACTTCTTAAAGCTCATATTTGGGATGTATATCAACAAATTTCCTTTATAATTCTGAAAGTTTTTTCTGACAGGCTTTTACTATAAAATTTGATGATTATAATTGATTTGTTTACATTCTTCTGGTTTAAAATATTTTACAGCCCGTTTTTCAAGTTCCTCAGTGTGGTTTTCGGGTTAATTGGAATAAAATAATGGATTTCATTGCAAGTTTGTTTTTAAACACTATTTAACATGAACATTAAGATTATACAGGGTGCTTCAATGACAAGTTAGTTCATTCAAGATTAAATATTATTTTTTCACTCTTATTTATCTTTAACGTAACGCATCGTGTTACAACTGTTCCTGAGAAAACACTCGTATAAGATAAAAAGATATTCAGCATCAATGGTCTGTTAGTGTATGGAGTGGCATTGTGGAGAATTTTATAATGGGTTGTTATTTTTTTGATTGGCTGCTGAGCAGCCAAACCTATTTACAATTTTTAACGAATGAACTACTAATCTTCTAATAAAATGTTAACCTGGCAACAAGAGTGAAGATTCCAGTAAGATGAAGCTCCTCAGTAGTTTTAATCATGTACTCGGATACTGTGCAAAGTATTTGGTGATCGGTGGATTAGTCAGAAAGGGTCTGACCCGCACGATCATCATATCTCAGGCATATATAGAATTGGAAAAGCAACCAAGTACTTAATTGGCTCCTTATGGAATATTTAATACTCTAAAGCAATTATTGGATATTAATTGAAATAACGTTTTAGTGTTTAAACATATTGTTATAAAACAATGAATCTATTTTATGTGAAATTAATTCATTAGGTCTAGAGAACTGTAGAATGGTAATGGACAAACTGATAAGGTATTGGGTTTACAGAAAAAGAAACCTATGAAAGTGAAAAATAAAAAACACTAAGAACTGTAAAATTAAATTTTTGAAGAAAATATTAAAACATCTAAAAAAGTATTATAGCAAAATTTTTTATTCAAGATCAAAGTATAAGATTCTTTACTACATGTTATAAAAAAAGGTTTGTGTAAAACATTAAATAAAAACTCATGTGGTGAGACAACAACATAAAGTCTTACTATAAAACAGAAAAGTTAACCAAACTTTTGTTGGTTTAAATTAAATTATGTTACTCTTCATCATACAGATATTAAGTCTGTATATAATGCATCTATTACAGCAATAAAAATGAGAAACGGGGACTGCAACCATGATAATAAAAGGATAGACTGGCCAACCTTATATGATGACATACAAAATATTTATACATGAATACATGAATAAATTGCTTGTTAGGTTAAAAAAAATATGTAATTCACGACTAACCAATTGTATAATTTAACGCATACAAAAGGATATAGATCGAGAAGCAAAATTTTGCAAAAAACAAAAGGATATATAGATCGATAAGCAAAATTTTGCAAAAAACAAAAGCACACAAATTAATTGTCTAATGTATTGGCGAGCAAACCACCATATATTTACTGTTATGCAGATGTAACAAAAATTAGTAATTCCCAACTAGATCTGTATTAAAAGTCTCCTTTTTATATAATACATTTATTGCTTTATATGAAATACCTGTACATTTAGGAAACAAAAAATACCTTTTACTGTGTTATGGTACAAAGCTATAGCAATTAATTAGTGCTTTATTCCTTACCATCATGATAAAAACATCTTTATAGCACTTGTAGTCTAAAGCAACCGCTGAATCTTTTTCTTTATTGAGGTTTTGATTAACTCGGGTCACGTAAGCATGAACTATAAATTTAAGACATTTTAAATGGAAAATACATTTTTTCAGTAAACAGGTTTCATTGCCAGATGGAGACTTGTTAAAAAGACACAGAAATTTTTTATTTTTTTATTTTTAGAAAAATGATGTTTTAAGTTAAAGTCCCAAGAAGACAATAATATGAAATCTATAAAAATATTTGGATTTTTAGCATTGGAGAAATCATACTCTGGAAGCTGATTTCCGAATCTTTTATATTAAATCTTGTACTGATGGTATAAGATCGAAGTGCATTCTTATTTGTTGGTATGCTCTGCGCGTGCTCTTCCTCTCCCCCAAATAAAAGAATAATTATCAAAGCATTATACAGGCCCAATCGACACTAATATAAAAATATGAAGAATTTGGTTAAAAAGCTTGAAACTAAATGTAATACACAATTATTGAAAGAAAAATAGTTAATATCCAGATCGACAACAAACAGAATAGCATATTAAACTAATAAGAAAACAAAACGACACAACAGACAATAGCAAAGAAGTATGTCGTGCAAAAAAACAGCTGTCGCAACACCTTGAAATCATCCATCACCAGATATTGATAATGTGCACTTTGGAATGTACGATGGAGAATTTACTGTGACTTTAAACAATAGATACCATCAATACAAATTCAGTTTGAAATAGAACAAAACGTTTAGCTTACTTAGATAACTTATGCAACTTGAGAAAACGAGATATTTACTACTTTGGTATAAAATCAAATTTTTTTAAGTCGTTTTAAGCAAAAAATCTATTACTAGAGATAATAATCAGCGAAACAACTTGAAAAATAAAATTTTTTCTTAACTATGTATAAACATATTCTTGTTTTGGAAGAACACTTTCCTTTTTGATGCGCTCAAACATGCAATTGTGGATTTTGAATAATACTAGGGAACTACACTGATACACAGTTCACAAGAACCTGGTGTCTGAAAGTGTGGTATAATTCATTACTATAGTTCAAACAATCTAAAATCCTATGTGCATCATCTATATTTATTTGATCATACAGAAGTACCGTTGCCGCTATAGAGTTGTGACCGCAAGCATGATTAGTGGTTAAATAGTTTTATTAATGTTTACTGTATTTATTCAGAAGTTCTAGTTTTTCAAACTCTGTATTATATCACAAGAATGTAGAAATTACGTGTTTACTAAAGAAGAATTACTATCATTACCATTTGCATTTAAAAACTATATGTTTAATTTTAAACGTTGCTATTGTACACACCAGATGGAGTATTAGAGACAGTAAAGTTAAACAAAGGTTATATTTACAGTTAAATTAAACAAAATGTTTGTAAAAGGACAGTGTATAATTCAAATGTAACATGACGTATGAAAATACAGACAAAACTAAAGAAAAGACACCAGACAAACAAAACGGTAAATCCTTTTTTTTACTAAGGATCTTTTCAATATTCTGTTATTGATTTGAATTAATAGAAGTGCTTTTTTTTGTACAAGACTACAGGCATATAATTTGTTGATCTAAGATTAGTAATAATATGTACATATTTCAGTGTATTGCGCAATTAGCGTATATTAAAAAATGAAATATCGATTCAAACATCCATATTTTAATTGAACATTATTTGTTAGCAGAGTCGGGAATGTTGAATTTTTAACCACCTTAATGCATGAAATTTGTTGAAGATAGAAAAGGAAGAATATGTTGATGTATGTTGGAATATCAATTAATCACATATATGACGTAAATTGAATTTGAGATTGCTGGAACTATATTAATATAAAACATGTTATCTTTGCTGAACTGATAAATTTCTAAACAATCGTACTAATTGTATTTACTTTTAACTCTGTAACATAATCATACAAATTGATAAAGTTAGATAGCAGGTATACTAATATTAAAATTAAATTTTTGTTTCACATATGATTCACACATAGTTAATAGTCCTATTAATTATTACATATGAATGCTATTTGTCCATGCTTTTTTAATAGATCCATTATCACAATTGTATGTATACATCAATGTATCTTACTCACAATCTGTATATTAATAATTTATTATACATTATATGATGAAGATATCATGGACAGACAAAATTAAAAACAAAGCGGTTCTAGAAGTGATAGGGCAGAAATAATGTGGTAGGTAAACAGTAAAAAATAGGATAGATAGGATGATAGGTCACATACTAGGCATAGGGGAATAGCGAGGGATATACAAGAAGCAGCCTCTTTACTTACCACTGAATATCGGTGAATAGGAAAATTTTTTCGAAAACAATAGAAGGGGAAAAGTGCAAAAGATACAAAAATAAAAAGATTAGCTAAGACCGTGCTGTAATCAATAAAAAAAGTTGCTGTGTTCGAAGACAAAAACATAGAAACAAGGAAAAAATTGAAGGCATGAGGGAATAGTGCGGGATATATTAGAAGCAGAGACAGGGATAAAGAGAGATAGATGTAGACCTAGATTAGACTATTGCACACAGATAGTGTATACTGTGGGAATTTCAAGACAATGTGTAGGTTATATCAGAGTAGGAAACAACGGAGGTACGTGTCTAACCAGTTTCAGGCCTGAAGACCTAATGATGATACATTAACATGCATTTTGTAGCACTTTTGTAAAGTTGTAGGAGTAACTTAACATACGTTAGTTAGCAAGAAATCTATTGTTTATATTTTTGTGTGGCAATCAAGTGGTAGTTAATTTTAATTATATTAAATAACCTTTTGATCCTTTTTGTTTATGGGTTAATAGAATCTACAAAAGATTCTAATGGACTTTGGGTTTTTTAAATAAATGTTGCAATTTTAATATTGCGATAACTATAAAAGTATTTAGTGTAAACTACTTAAAAGGGAGGTTTAGAAAACTATAATTTTTTATTTGATTACTGTAAAAGGTTTTCAAATTTGTCTAATTTACTGTAGCTTTTCTGCATGCATTCCTTTAGTGATGGTCACATTTGTTAATCTTAAATACATACAATTTTGGTAGTTACAATCTCCTTTCTTATATTGATGATTTACATATTTTCCTAGAATAAGTTAAGAAAAACCACTGCTGTATTTTACGCTAGTTAATTTATTTATTTTAAACCGTTTTTACAAAGTTTCTCATGGTAAAACCCCTTCCAATCAAAATGTATGCATTTATATTGTATAGTTAAAAAATTAAAATATTTTTCGTCTTTCTTCTAAACAATATGTGTGCACAAATATGATACTTTGTTACAGTATTGGAATTTTTGCCAATACTACTAGAAGAGTAACTTTAGTGTAACTGACGTGTTATTCAGTTTGTAGCCAGCATTTGTAATTAATTTTATTTTCTTTTAAAGGGCGATACTATGACGCATTTTCCACCGAATTCTGTTAAACTACGAACACCTCATGAGCTTATTGCAACACATTTTATCCATCCTCAAATGTATCAACAGTATCTACGTCAAGCATATCATGTACCACCACCAAGGTAACTTGCAATTTCTGTAATTTTTTTTTTTTGAATGAAATATTCTATAGATCTCCATTGATTGTCAGCAATTTAGAAAAAGGTAGTAGTGATGGACAAGAAGGTGAAGAAGCGCCTGTGGAATTAAGAAGACCCGCCTCTGTGGGTACAACCTTAACGGGACGCTCTCCTGTTGTGCCTCATAGTTTACAGTCACCTCATGAAAGAACCACAGGTAGGTGAATAAATTTTTTCATTAATAATTGAATAACTGTCATAATTGTGTAAATTGTCAAGTGAACACAATGTTTATCCTTCCATTTTAGAAATAATAATTTATTTTTAACGTTAAATATTGGCTTATAAATGTTGGTAGATAGTTTGTAAGTCTGAATAATTGTCGTATTCACAATTTCTCTTTCGCTGTAAAATTAATAAAATTGGAAAATTTGACGTTTATGAAACATTTAAAACTGACACATCATAAATTGGAAAATGACAATAGATGTAAGATTAGTAACAACGAATTTAAAAATGAAAAAGGGGTCAAACTTCACGAAAGCTAACTTCATAGAGATAAGAATAGCCTAAGGACAAAGAATTTTGTTGTAATTAATAAACCTGACAATGGCAAAGAAATTAACAATCCTCTGAGAAATAATGCTGATATATGGAATTTGAATAATCTTGGCATCCTTAAAAGAAATGATATTATAAAACGTATTCTTAAAAGTGTTAGACCCTAAATTGCAACCAAATTAACTGAAATAGAGGACTGTATAAAATTTAATTCAGTTCCAACTTGGACAAACCTTTTCCTATTCCCATATCAAGTATTGCCTATTCCAAATTTACATTCAAAAAATAAATTAGATACTGCTACAAACAAAAGTTTAGATAATTTTAAAAAATATTCTATTTCGTAGGATATTCAAAAGTTTCGCATAGCAACCTCTGCTATCAAAATTTTGTGTTCAGATGAAACTTTTTCAGATTAGATAACGTCACTCTTGAAAATTTAAAACTAAAACATCCAAAATCTATCAAAATAAATGATCCGAATTTTCATACGTATTGCAATTTAGTTACTTCTAATAAATATATTCTTTTAGCTGTAAATTCTTTTAAAACCAGCTCTACTGGTGATATAGACTCACTGGTGGCTATGTGGTGTAGTTGGTATGCATGTGATTACTACGTCCAACGTCCCGGGTTCGGATCTCGATACGGTCCGCTTGAAAAACGTTAGGTAAGCATTTTTCACAAAAATACACCCTTGTTTGGAAGAGAGGTAAAATGGAGGTCCCGTGTGTGAGTGTTGTCATGCACGTTAAAGATCCCTACCTTGTTTGGAACAGCAAGGGTTTGGCAATATTCAAAATTTTTCATGTAAAAAAAACTAGCTTCTTGGCAAATATAGTACCTTCAGGTGGAGCATTGGAAAATCACATATAAGGTATAAACTCACTCCGCCCTTCCCACTTAACAAGATCTTATGAGTTTTACATCAGGCATTCGAGTACAAAATCTTTTAAAATCAATAATATCGTTATGTAATTTAATGTTAGCCGAAATGTAATAAACGACAATTGTCCAACTCTTAATATGCAACATTATGCGCTTTAAAAAGGAAAGATGGTGGAATTAGACCGAATTCAGTAGGCACTGCCTTCTGTTGATTAACAGCTTGTAGTATTATGTATTGAGATTAAATTCATAGAATACTATAATGAAGTAGGCCTATAAAGAAAGGAGCTGTTATGTCAGTTCTATTGTGATTATAAATAACTTGCATACCTATTAGAAAAATAATCTGAATAAAATACAGTATCTTGGCAGAAACTACTTTCATTTCCTCACAGTTTATTCAGATTATCATTATTTATGGACAAGCTACTCAGACCAATTCGTTTAGACACATATTTATCAAACTAGTATGAACCCAGTTTGAGTAATGCCACCAATAAGGAATAAGGGTAGCAAGAAAACATCGTGAGGTAGATATATCAAATAAAAATGATCCTCGCAAAAACACATTTGAACTTACATATAGAGGATGTTATTTCACAATATTCAAGTGAAGCTGTGAACGAAGAAGTGGTAATAACGGCTTCTGAAAATAATATAAATTGGAGACCTGTTGATGGTACTTCATCAAAACAATTTGATTTCGCAGTAGATCAAACTGGTATCATATCAGAACTTTATGAACATTATATCTACAGGAGCCATGTGACTTTTTCAAAATATTTATTATTGATGAAATAATCCATTAGATGGTGGAGCAGATGCTGAGCGAACTTTATACAATAAAAAGGAAGCTAAAGGCCATGTGAAAGGGTGAGTACATACTAATAACAAAATAACAAAGAAATGAAACATTTTCTAGGCATCATCGTGTGGATGGGTTAATGTAATTGCCATGTCTAAAGGCTTATTGGAGTATCGATATTCCATATTCTAATAAAGTGAAAAATGTCATGCCAAGAACTCGATTTGAACAAGGTATATTGCAGATGTGGCATTTGAACAATAATGAAAATACTAGTTTTTCTAGTGATAGACTCTGAAAGTTGGCACCTTTGATGAAAAAATAGCAGAAACATTTCAACAAGTTCTAATGCTTAATTCCTGTATATGTGCAATGAAACATTAAAACTATTCCGTAGTCGTCTAAAGTTCAAACAATACATAAAAATAACACATAAACGACCCCACCCTGCATGATTCTTATGGAAAAACGACCCCGGTCAAATTCGCTGAATTTTTAGTATGATGTAGTTCTTGACGTCCTGATCAAAAGTCCCAGGGGGTCCAAAGCCGACAAATGAACGGTTTCCGAAATATGGGAGGTCAAAAGTCAATAACAGTACCTATTCGAAAATACTATCATTTAAGCATATCCGTGTTTAAGGAATGCTATAGTGCGCTTTTTACCTACTTACTTTCTTAAATACGACTTCCTGCCCCTCTGCCCCCTCCCTTTGCCCAACCTCGCCAAAGGCAAAATTCTTGAAAAAAATATATTTTTCGGTCATGACTAGGGAATGAATCACTGTAAGTCACGTGACTTCCTTTTGGGAGTCCCCCCCCCCCCCCATAAATCTTTTTTAGAAATATACCTCAATGTATCATTGACTGAAATAGGAACACAAAATGTAAACATTTCTTCAAATTGTACTTTTGTTATAGGACTTATTACAGAAAACTAAGAGCATTAATATCATCAAAAACAGTTCGACTTTTATCATTTATCCTTTCACCAAGTTCTTGAAAAAAATTGTTTACTTTAGTGCCATATAACCTATAGGGTCGGTTGATGAATTGTAAACCTTGATACAGAACTGTCAAAACGTTACCCTTATTATCTAAATGATGTTCACGACAATAAGCTGGACAAGGAACATAAATATTTGTATCAATAAATAACTGAATCTTGCTGTTTAAAGATAAATAAGGTATTTGTGCAGGTGCATGATTGCAAATTATGCAAGAGTTATTTCTATGCTTTTTTAGAACATTGAGTCTTAAACAATTGGGGTCGTGTTCCAGTTCTTCTATTTCTCTATTTAAAATGTTATCACAGTTAATGCAAATACGAGAATTTTTGTTTATTTCAGCTGGAGGTTTATTTAGATTTTCTCCATGGATTATGCATAAGTGAATTTTCTACTGATTGTTAAACATAACGAGCCGTTTCATTACTCGTGCAGCAAACGCTTGATCGCATACATAACAATGATTTCTATTACGATTGTTAATTTTGCTATTTTTCTTTCTCTCTTTCTCAGAACAAGTAAAATATTCAATTTAATAAAAAGAATACGTTTCACGTTTTTGGTACGTCTTATTAGTTCGAAAAAGAAAATATTAAGAACAAATCGTGAAATATAGCATGGAAAAACCAATACGTGTCTTATTATAACTATAGACAACGTTTGTGAGTTTAAACGCAAAAACACGTCACGGATATGTCGTAAAAGTGATTGAAGGTGGTTTGGGGCGCATGCGTGCGTGATTACTCTTGTACGATTGTATAAGCATTTGTATATCTTGTTCGTACAAATATGTTTGTGTGTAGTATTATGAATGGGCGTGTGTTTATATGTGCTGAGATTAGGCGACATGTGAATCGATTAGAGTCGATTGATACTAATTTTTATTTTTTGCGGGAGGTTGGGTTGACTCCCAAGAGGAAGTCACGTGACTTACAGTGATTCATTCGCTCTCTAGTCGAGACCGAAAAATATATATTTTTTAAGAATTTTGCCTTGGGGGGGCAGAGGGAGGGGTCAGAGGGGCAGGAGGTCATATTTAAAAAAGTACTACTATTGAATTTTAGGAGGTTAAGTAGGTAAAAAGTGCACTATAGCATTCCTTAAACATGGATATGCTTAAATGATAGTATTTTTGAATAGGCACTGTTATTGACTTTTAACCCCGCATATTTCGGCCTTGGACCCATTGGGACTTTTGATCAGGACGTCAAAAACTACATCATACTAAAAATTTAGCTAATTTGACCGGGACAGTTTTTCCATAAGAATCGTGCGGGGTCTTTTGGCATAAGGGTAAATAAGTTATGCGCCATGGAAAAGATGACTCAGGAGATGGCAATGCTTCTTCAAATGTTTCATCGTTATGAAAGCACCTTCTAGATTTTGGAAGAACAATATAAATCGATAATTATTACACCAGCATTTTAGCCAGAAGATTATTCGAAAGGCATACACACCTTCTAAGAACTATAAGAGCCAACAGAAAATAAAATTCAAAAGAAGTTTTGAATAAAAATTTGAAAAAACATGAAATGATAGCTCAAGAAAACACTTGTGGTATTGTAATATTAAAATAGATACTCTCGATGTGTTGTTACTCTCAATAAAAGATACTGACGAGATTAATCGAGTTTAACAATGTGGAAAGGAAATAGAAAATCCCTTAGCGATTTTGGAGTACAAAAGTCAAACATTTACATTGCCGTATCTGACGACCTAAAAACATATTTGCATTGCCTGAGAAGAGGTAATAAATGATATCGAAAATTAGCCATTGAACTAATTTTAAGTTCTGCATTGGTCAACGTATTTGTATTATTCAAAGAAACTACATAGAGTAAGATTGCCATAAGTGAATTTCGAGAAGAGCTTGCCGAAACACTTGTGTACAAGTAACCTGCCTATGGAGTCTGAAGTAACAAATAACTCACATAAGTTGGAAAAACACAAGAAAAACCGTGTGGTTTGCGATTCCAATAATAAAGAACAGTTCGGTAAAAGTGTAGCTCAAAATAAATCAACCAGAAGTAAGTGGTACAGTACAGTCCAGCTTGTGATAAGAATTATTGTGTTCCATGTTTTCTTCTATTCATAATGTAAAAAAAAATGTAAAAATAACATCTAACAGATATTGTTCTAATTTTATTTTCTAATTATACTTACTCTTACTGTCAAAAATAAATAATTATTTTCTAATATTTATTGTTTCCAAGTTTGTCATAAATCAAAAAATACACTGCAATTAGGAAACATGTATAAAATATTCATACGCACGTAATATAAATTGTTCGTACATCTACCTATTTAACATTGTTGTGGGCACATAGTAAAGCTTGTCTTATAGAATTTATAAGTTGAGGCATTGATTGATGTCACGCCGGTCAAAGTAAAGCAGCCAGTGAGGCATTAACGATTTGCCATGCCGAAATAGATTTTAAAAATGCTTTTAACTCCATACATAGACACAGTTTTTGATAAAATTCATAAACTTATAACAAATTTGTTCTCTTATATTGTTAAGTACACTTTTGTTGATTGTTAGATATGCTTTTGACGTAGCTAGGTAGAGTCTTTTGTAGCGAGAGGTGGTACTTAACTCAGGTCTTGCACCTTGGGATCGAGAAGGGTCTTTAGGAACCGCGATGGGGTTTTGAGACAAGACATTCTTGTAACACGATTATAGTAATAAGTGAAATGATAAGATGGAAGTAAACAACAATATTTAATAAACAATAAATAAACTTAAAGCTAAATGACATATAACAAAAAGCAAAGCAGTAAAAGAATTAAGGAATTACTTACGTGACCATCTGTGCTCAAATGCCTCAGCAACCATAAAAGACTAGGTTACCATTTTGGCGGTTGGCTCTGAGCCGACTTGCTCCAGAGCATTGGATGTACTAGGACCATACACAGACTGACTGACTGAACTAACTGAACTGAACTGAATAATTGACTGGCTCTGGTGCTCTGTCTTTTATAGCTGCTGATAACATGAAATGGGTTTTCTGCCGAAGGTTGTGGCAGGCGATAAAAGTGTATGTTTAATAGTGGTAAGCCAAAACTTCCCTGAGTTGTAGGACATCTGCAGGAAATCTAAATGTGGTTGTTACAAAGTAAAAACGACTAAAAGATTAAGTATACAAAAAGATAAGTGTGGTGAGGTAATTTCAAGAACATGACATTTGATAAACATGATGCAAGTTTTCCTAGAACAAAGGATGTTCGGCTTACTGATTCTGTTACAATGTAATAAAAAGTAATCTAAAATAATGGCTTCGCTATATACAACAATATTAAGCAATGTTTACTAACCCATTTTTTAGGGTTTCGTACCTTATAAGGTATAACGTAACCTTTATAACATCACTCTTGTGTCCGTCCCAGAGGGTTTTCTCGAAAACTATGTAACGTAGGAATTTGAAATTTAGCACAATGTAGGTCTTTATGATGCGCACATATATCGACAGTCAGAAAATAGAAAAAAATATTTTTAGATTAAAATGGCAGGCGTTAATTCAGTCGCAAGAAAAAAAGTTTTAATAAATATATCGTGTGAGGTATCATTTGAAAGAGGATTCTAAAAGGCCTCTAAAATTTTTTTTTTTGTAATTGTCGGTCCAATAGTCTTAATGATATAGCTCAAAATGTGCCAAAAATTACCGCCCTCCCCCTGTTCTCTTACATTTCCAAAGCTAAAATTTTGATTTTAATAGGTATAGTAGCTATTGAGTCATAGATTATCGGAAAACTGCAGGTTTTTTGAGTGTAATAGTTACTGGGAAATTTTTTTTTAAACACAGTAATAGACAACATATTTACTAATGTACCAGTGCAATGTGGGACAATATATTCATTTTTCAGTCATCACAATCAAATTTGGATAAGATTTAAATATACATAAAAATAAAACAGCTTAATTTGGTTTATTGATTGCTCACTGTAGTATTGGTGGTGCAGAACCCTAATAGTGCGAGCTTGACTCGCTCTTGACTAACTTTTTCTTTCTTTTGATGGATTGCATTCATTAGGTCCACCATTATTTTGGTTAACTATTAACGATATAATTAATTTCGCACTAGATCAAACTGGTATCATATCAGAACTCTATGAACATTATATCTACAGGAGCCATGTGGCTTTTTCAAAATATTTATTATCGATGAAATAATCCACTTTATACAATAAAAAGGAAGCTAAAGGCCATGTGAAAGGTTGAGTACGTACTAATAAAAAAGAAATGAAAGATTTTCTAAGCATTATCGTGTGGATGCGCTAATACAATTGCCACGTTTAAAGGTTTATTGGAGTATTAATATTCTATATTCTAATAAGGTGTAAAATGTCATGTCAAGAAATCGATTTGAACAAGGTATAGTGCAGAGGTGGCATTTCAACAATAACGAAAATACTAGTTTTTCTAGTGATAGACTCTGAAAGTTGACACCTTTGATGAAAAAATAGCAGAAAGATTTCAACAAGTTCTAATGTTTAATTCCTGTATATGCGCAATGAAACATTAAAACTATTCCATAGTTGTCTAAAGTTCAAACAATACATAAAAATAAGACATAAATTTGGCATAAGAGTAAATAAGTTATGCGCCACAGGTGGATGCACATGTTTTTAAGGTTTACTGTGGAAAGAAGACTCGGGAGACGGCAATGCTTTTTCAAATGGTTTATCGTTATGAAATAACCTTCTAGATTTTGGAAGAAAGGTATAAATCGATAATTATTACACCAGCATTTTAGCCATAAGATTATTCGAAAGGCATGCACACCTTGTAAGAACCGTACGAGCTAACAGAAAATTAAATTCAAAAGAAGTTTTGAATAAAAATTTGAAAAAACATGAAATGATAGTCCAAGAAAGCACTTGTGGTATTGTAATATTAAAATGGATTCACAATAAAAAACACTGACGAGATTAATCGAGTTTAACAATGTGGAAAGGGAATAGAAAACCTCTTAGCGATTTTGGAGTACAAAAGTCAAATATTTACATTGCCTTCTGACGACCTAAAAGCATATTTGCATTGCCTGAGAAGAGGTAATAAATGATATCGAAAATTAGCCATTGAACTAATTTTAGGTTCTGCATTGGTTAACGCATTTGTATTATTCAAAGAAACTACATAGAGTAAGATTGCCATCAGTGAATTTCGAGAAGAGCTTGCCGAAACACTTGTGTACAAGTAACCTGCCTATGGAGCCTGAAGAAACAAATAACTTACATAAGTTGGAAAAGCACGAGAAAAACTGTGTGGTTTGCGATGCCAACAATAAAGAACAGTTCAGTAAAAGTGTAGCTCAAAATAAATCAACCAGAAGTAAGTGGTACGGTCCAGCTTGTGATAAGAATTATTGTGTTCCATGTTTTCTTCTATTCATAATGTAAAAAAAAATGTAAAAATAACATCTAACAGATATTGTTCTAATTTTATTTTCTAATTATACTTACTCTTACTGTCAAAAATAAATAATTATTTTCTAATATTTATTGTTTCCAAGTTTTGTCATAAATCAAAAAATACACTGCAATTAGGAAACATGTATAAAATATTCATACGCAGGTAATATAAATTGTTCGTACAGAGAGTGGATTTTGAACATCTACCTATTTAACATTGTAGTGGGCATATAGTAAAGCTTGTCTTATAGAATTTATAAGTTGAGGCATTGATTGATGTCGCGCCAGTCAAAGTAAAGCAGCCAGTGAGACATTAACGATTTGCCATGCCAAAATAGATTTTAAAAATGCTTTTAACTCCATACATAGACACAGTTTTTGATAAAATTCATAAACTTATACCAAATTTGTTCTCTTATATTAAGCAATGTTTACTAACCCATTTTTTAGGGTTTCGTACCTTATAAGGTATAACAGAACCTTTATAACATCACTCTTGTGTCCGTCCGTCTGTCTGTCACATAGGGTTTTCTCGAAAACTATGTAACGTAGGAATTTGAAATTTAGCACAATGTAGGTCTTTATGACGCGCACATATATCGACACTCAGAAAATAGAAAAAATATTTTTAGATTAAAATGGCAGGCGTTAATTCAATCGCAAGAAAAAAAGTTTTAATAAATATATCGTGTGAGGTATCATTTGAAAGAGGATTCTAAAAGGCCTCTAAAAATATTTTTTTTGTAATTGTCGGTCCAATAGTCTTAATGATATAGCTCAAAATGTGCCAAAAATGACCACCCTCCCTCTGTTCTCTTACATTTCCAAAGCTAAAATTTTGATTTTAATAGGAATAGTAGCTATTGAGTCATAGATTATCGGAAAACTGCAGGTTTTTTTGGCAGTGTAATAGTTGCTGGGAGATATTTTTATACACAGTAATAGACAATGTATTTACTAATAATGTACCAGTACAATGTGGGACAATATATTCATTTTTCAGTTATCACAATCAAATTTGGATAAGATTTAAATATACATAAAAATAAAACAGCTTAATTTGGTTTATTGCTCACTGTAGTATTGGTACGGAACCCTAATAGTGCAAGGTCGACTCGCTCTTGGCTAACTTTTTTTTTCTTTTGATGGATTGCAATAAGGAGTTCCATTAGGTCCACCATTATTTTGTTTAACTATTAACGATATAGTTAAATGATTACACACTTGAAGTTTGTAATAGGAAGCCCTGCATTTCCTGTGGGTGCTTTTCGAAGAAACTCCTCAAACCAGTTTGACAATGGACTTTTGTGTCCCTTGATAAGTTTTGAAAGAGGTTTAGAACAAACATTTATTGATAAATTAATTAGAAAGTATTTACATGTAAAGAGACGGCACTACATTGTCAAATCTTACCGTTTCAACATGAAACTAATAAGACGCTGTGTCCACATGGAGCACCCTAGAATAAACTGAAAGTGCGAATTTGAGTAAGATGGAATTTTGTATGACAGCATCGCATGAATCACTTAACTTTTTTTTTATTATGACCTAAATCTATAAATCCCCAACACTGTCACTTATAGCCATTTGTCTACGATCAAATAATATTCAGTCGCACAGTTTTTTTTTTTACTTACAAACTGTTTTGCCATATCTAAACTGACATATTCTCAGATGTGGTCCAACTTGGATTTGTTTTACCATTTTGAGTTCCTTCGACAATTTATTACATAAGATACTAGGAGAAATACTAAACATTGATCTTATTCCCGCCTAATTGTTACAAGCTTCATTACCTACTAAAAAGGTGGCTTAGGAATTTGTTCGTCTAGTTCACTTGCATTACCAGCATTTTTGTCTTCTGTTAATGGTTCCTGGTTTTTAGTGCATAATATTTTTTTAAATTGTGAACATTCTAAGTGAAACTATACACTAGAAGCAGAAGAATTATGGAAGTCTAAAACAAAAATGATCAATATAACACATAACAAATCTATCCAGTAGGAATGGCATAAACCTTTGTCGGATATTGTTTAAAAAATATGTTGAATCTGCTTCGCATCATATACATACGGCATATTTTCTTGCAGTTACTTCAAAATACTCTTGTATTTGGGGAGAAGTCCGACTGTTTGCTTTTTGGGAACTTTATTGGATAACAATTCTTTTGGGGTAGCTGTAGTACTTGGATTAGGTGCGGAATTATGTACACCACATACATGCATTTTTGAGACCGAAGTCATTCATGAACTAGTTGTAATTTTAGTACAGGTCATCATATACGTCATAAACATGTAACCGAGTTAATTAAACGATTGCCGGTCTCAGCTGATACTCTTTCTATTCTTGAACGAACCTTTTTATTTATTTAGAGATGATGACAAAAGTTCAGTCGGAATTAGTTTAGTACCATTGTTAACGCCCGCAACTGATATAGTCTAATGTATAACCGTTAAAGTCCCGGCGTAATTGATAAGAGCCACTACGACAGTTGGCAACATAATAGACACGTATATAAAATTGCACAAGGTATTACGTCATTATTGCGTCTCAAATTGTATCACATACAAAAAATATTTATTAGGATATAAGATGAGCCTTATAGGAAAAGATAAAATGTACTCACGTAAAATGTGGAGCTCTTCACGGCATTGTGGTTATTCTTGCGGCAGAGCCATGCTTTCAGTGATGGAAATGCACGCACAAGTCTATTTTTTAAAAATTGGTGCGAAATCAGTCACATATTTAAAAACTTACCGAAAATGTTTACATAGCCGATTTTTGGCATGAAACACCATGGAAGTTATGAAAATCAGCAATGTGCGATTTTATTTAATTTTTTACCAGCCTTGCGTCTTCTCATGTAACCACTTGTTCAAATAAACCCGGTTTGACAGTAATAAAATTAAAAAAATATTCTTCCTTATCAGACCTCTACCTCTTTTATCGTGTTTCACGTGAAACCTTTGGAATCTTTGGAGAACGAAGATTAAAATTCTTAAAATAAATTGCTAAACGAATGATACACGATTTGACAACAAAGACACTCACTTTCTATTACAAAGAATCCATCTTAGCTATTCAAAGAGTAAGTACTTTCTGTTCTCGAAATAATTCCACCATCTAAAAATTTAAATGAATTTTTTTTCTTACCCTCGAAATCTCCAGTTGATAACAAATATACTAAAAATTATAAAACTATTAAAAAACTGGATAGGTCTAATTAATAATCAAGTATCTGATTTATATTGTTCAGATTTAGTTGGAAGCGAAAGTAATGAGCATAGGTCTTCCCCTATAAACAAATTTAATGAAAACGTCTATATTTCTTAAAAGGATGATATGCCAAATACTGATCTCACAACAAAATAAGAAAGTAATGAGATTAAAAAAATGAAAAGCAAAAACAAAGTTAGCTAAAGGTTAAATTTTCAAGTACACATGTGGTTAGCAAATTTAGGCAATAGGTACTTTTTCAATTCCATTTTGCAATGTCTGGGACAAACACTATTCTTACAATTGTTTCTTGAAATTTCAGTCTGGGCAATATTTTCAACTACATGGTGATAGGTTGAATATATATGACAAAGATCCATCGGTTGACGAATATTTGGAAGAATGACAACTTTTAAAACATATTAAAGGCTATAAACATTTATGAGCAGCATGCTTGCACTGAACATGTTTTTTGAGGTACTTTAGTTAGTACAGTGCAATGCCAAGATTGTAAGCATATTTCATGCTGAGAAGAATGCTTTCTTGATTTGCGTTTGCCAATATCGGAAACACAAATTCAACCAATATTACATCGCAAGGCAGAAAAATTGGATGACAATAAATCATAACTTCAAATTAAATAAAAAACAAAACAATAAAGACATTCTAATCAGAAGGATTTAATGATATTGACCAAACTGAAAAAACTAAAGAAAACACTTTGAAATGTGAACCGGACACTGATATAGAAAATAACATCAAGGAAAAGATTGCTAGTTTTATGCCCATCTACTATCAATCAAGTTCGTTGCTTTAAGGTCGTTCAATTTGTAAACCAAATGGTGCTGTCCAAGACATTGAAGTTGAGTTCAAGCTGTCTGAATTACGACTTGTTTGTTAATAATATTAATAAAAAAGAAGATTTAGACAAATTTCTTTATAAAACAATAATATATCTTTCTTTTTTTTTAATAATCGTCAGAAAATTGATATGGTTATGAACACCATGATGTACACCAATATGAAAAAAAGGATGAGTATAATATAAACTATATATGGGGAAGCACTATCATACCAAGATATAAGTGCAAAAAAGGCAAATGCTCTGTGCTATCTTGTTTAAACCAACTCACGGCTTGCGAGTTACTTACTGGAAATAATAAAATAGGCTACGATTTGTGCGCAGAGAGGTATAGTGGATCGGATAAAAAATTACGTATACTAATGCAGTTAAAAACAAATTCTAGTTGGTATTTCACCTGCTGCACCGATTTTACATTTCAAAAGATATTAAGATTGTGAACTACAAAGATGAATAACTATGTTTTCTTTCCTTTGTTATTGGATTTGGCACCATTTTGTTTAAAACGATGCCAAAACCTTCAAATGATCAATTTTAATAAGACCAAAGTATTATATACATTATATGATGTTGTGTGCAACATAATGGTTCAATTCATTGTGGACATTATGTGGCATATTAGAAATGAGAACTCTGTTAGAAAACGATAAGTACCGGTGTAATTATTACCAAAAAATGAAAAATACAGTCATGCCTCACTATACGGCCGTTCTTTATACGTTTTCGATTTATAGCCTAAAATGTTTCGCTATAATGGCAAAAAAACTTTTTTTTTGATGTTGATATATCTACATGTTGCCAATCTTGTGCAAGCGCAATCTTGATGCACACTCTTTTCTATTTCCTCTTGTTTACGAGCGTTATTCAGTGTGTGCTCATAATGACGACAGTGATCTGCAGGTTAGCATTTCTTCGTCATCTTCAGATTAAAGCCATTTTAAAAAAAATTATGTATGTATACATACATATATTTTATGTAACATGAAGTTGTTTCATTTTTGTTTGTAGATTATTGTTGATAAAATGCATTTTGAATGATAAACCATGTTACATATTTAACAAATTTGGAACCGATCCCATTGAATTTGTATGAATTTGTATTAGAATAATTGATTCCTTATACGGCTTTTCACTTTGCGGCCAAGTTTCGTGGAAAGTATCTAGACCGTAAAGCGAGGTATGGGTGTATTTGTTGTCATCGCAAGGTAAACATATCGAAGCTCGTGTTGAAATTCCATTGGGAAAGTGGTATGTTAGTGATTCTAATGTTCCCAAGTACCTGAAAAAAAAGGTCCTTGAAACACACGCATATTTATTATTTTATGAACAAAATTTGTAACTTACTTATATTTAATATTAATTTGTATAATCTAAAATTAATGCTATTACTCCAATAACCATTGAAACATTAAAATTTAACTATCATTTGTGACAATTGTTGCTTAAAAACACTGATTCTATTTTTAATTACAGCATGCAATTTTATTATTACAGATTCTCCACAAGTTGGACAGGTGTATGTGCATAATTCACGACTGCCACATTATCATCCAAATCGTTATTTTGAACAGGGTGAACCACCTCCAGCTCATCGTACTTTAGGAAGTCATGCTTCTTTACCAACCCTAGGAAATCCTGATCGCCCTATTGGACTTACAACAGTTGGGACACCAGAGAGACCACACAGTAGTCACCTGACCCCAGATAGACCACTTAGTAGCCACCTGATTCCTGATAGACCACTTAGCACTTCAACGTTGTCAAGTAATCATACAAATAGTCCAGGACCAATAACACACCTGCCACCTCCAGATAGACCATTGTCGGGCCACAGTTTTCCACTTATAACTGGAATGGGACCTGCAGGAAATTTAATGGGAGCTGTTATTAGGCATGTAAGTGAAATTCCTCCTAATCAAAGGGGCCTTCAAGCTACCACTCCACCTCATGCCGATCAAGTACCATCACAGGCTGAAAGTTTTGTAATGGTGCTGAAGGTATAATTGAAGTAATAGAATGTCGATTAAGTGAATGTATTTTTTTTTCCAGCAGTTCCCATGTATGTGGCAAGGATTGTTGGCTTTAAAGAATGATCAAGCAGCTGTTCAAATGTATTTTGTGTCTGGTAACAATGAAGTTGCGAAGTGTTGTCTACCAAAGAATGTCGATGGCTCTACACCACCATTAAGAATATTTCAAAGGATGAGGTTGGAACCACCTCAAGTGGAAGGTGTTGCGAGAAAAATGCAGGTTCGTGTTATTTATTTATTTTAAGTTTGCCTATTTCAGTTACTGTGGTTAATTACTGTTACTATTAGACAGAACTGAAGCTCCTGGAGATTTATTGTGCTTTAGAGCACCTTAATTTTAATTTCATTAGCAAGACAAGAAGTATTGGTGACACTTAAATGTTTTGCTAATATTGAAATTGAAAATAATAAATCTGTGGTATTGGTTCCTACATTGCTAAGGTTTGTGTATTTCAGTAAACATACTTTTTGCAAAATTCAAAACTGTCAGTCATTTCTTACATAAAGTAATTTCATCAACTTAAATTTATTTACTATTGTGTAGATCAGTGGTTCTGAAATGATGTTCTGTGAAACACTAGTGCTCTGCGAATAGACTGCCGGTGTTCTACCAAATGACCTTGGATTTGTATGTGATCATGCTTTGGTCATCATGCTACACTGTTCGAATGGAGTGTGCATAATTTACGATTGTTATATATTTTCATATTCCATTAATATAGATATGATATATATATATATATATATATATATATATATATATATATATACTTTTACTGCGTACACAAATTTGTGTTTAAAGTATATGTTATTTATCATAGTGTAACATTGTGTCTTGTAATAAAGTGCAACTAATAAGTAAAGAAATACGGTAATACACCTCACTAACAATAAATATTATTTCTTATTTTTATTTAAGTTGCATTTTTCAAATTCCCAAAATAGAATGTATGATCCTCATTGTAATAATTTGCAGTGGCTATGTTTTTAAAATGAAAGTTTCATTCTGAACTAAATGTTAATGATGAAAGCAGTATAAATGGTATTAGCAATAGTTCCCAAATTAGTAGTCAAGCTTAAGACAAATGCGAAAAATAAAAATTAATATATTTCTGATTTACTTGTACTGGTGACAATGACTGTTCAATTCAAAGTGCATGATTTGTGTAGGTAACACAACAATTTGAAAAGACACTTTAATACTCAACAAAAAGTAACGAATATTTTAAAAAATTATTTAGATATGCCAGGTAAGCAAGTTAAGCGTTTTGATAAAACTTAGAATTTTTGATAAAGCTTAACTTGCTTCATATTTAGTGGCATAATTAATTGCAGCACACACTATCGGAGCATTTCTTGTTTTACATGTATGATTTGTAGTAAAAATTTTATTTGGTGATGATGCTTTGAATGAAGGTTAAAGAATTGCCTTTTTCAGATGATACAAGAGAAGAATTCTGAACATGTCGCGAATGATATTCAGCAGAAAGTTGGAAATATAATTTTGAAACTGTATTTCACAATACAAGTAGATGAGTCTACAGATATTAGTAGCAAAGTACAGTTATTAGCCTTAGTTTATTCTGTAAATAAGAAGAAATCTTTCTGAAACCACAACTGGCCAAGATATTTTTATTCAATTATGCACATTTTGAAAAATTCAGTATTTCGTGCGTTATTTGTAGAGGTTGTTTCAATATCAACGAGAGGCACAGTTAAAGGATTTGTTTCAGTTACAAAAAGGAAAACCTTTAACATATCTCCCCATTGTTTTCTACATACAGAATTTTTTATTTCCAAAACATTATCAACGTTAAAGTTTTTATTGAACAAAGTTGTGAATATGGTATACTTTATTGTCTCGCCCTTTAAAAGCACAAATTTTAAAAACCTATGTGTTAATTAAATCTACATATGAATCGTTACTATTGTAGACGGTTATTTACGGTAAAGTATTAGATATAATTTTAAATTGGAAAAGTGAATTGACAGTATTTTTCAAAATAAATAATTGGGTATCATATTCATGGATGTGCAGATGAGAATGGACAGCCTGTATTTTTGAAAATGCTCGTTTGGCATCCAAAATATTGTTCTGCACAGAGCAAGCATTTAAAAAAAATAATAAAAAGATAATATTTTGGCTGCTAAAGGCATTTTCAAAAATTCAGTCTGTCCATTCTCATCTATACATGCACAAAAATACGATACAAAAAGAAATAGAACAATAAAGATACATTAAAAAGTTACAGCACCCACATGGAAGAAAATATTCGTTAAAAACTTGTCCAACATGCAACAATACACAATTTTTTAAAATTCAACTTGTGCATTTTTCATCTACACATACCTAGTATCATCGTACAGAAAATATCAGAACAAAGAACAGTATATAGAATGGTTACAGTGCCCACGTGGAAGAAATCCATCCTTTGCGGATGCTGTAACTTTTTTATTTTGTTTTTGTTCCAATTGTTTTTGTATCTTATTTTTGGGTATATGCAGATGAGGAAATTTGACAGACTGAATTTTTGAAAATGTCCCTTCAGAAACCACAATAGTTCCTCACAGAAGAAAGCATTCTAAAAAAAAAAATAATAAGAAGACAAGTATGTTGGCTCTCAAGGGCATTTAAAAAAATTTAGCTTTTCCATTCTCATCTACACATGCACAGAGACACGATTTTTGATTACTTACTTTACTTCTTCAATAATCACTTCATTTATTACACATGGTCTACCACTGCTCTTTTTACCCTTAAGCATAATTTTAAAACAAGGTAAACCGCATTAAAAATCTAAAATGGCAACTTATATTTCAGTAGTGTGAATATAATTTTGAAAAACAATTTGAGGTGTTTTGAATAATCCGAAACAACTCAAATGGAATTTCTGTAAAGATGTGCAAATACATTTATACTTACATATGTGCATGCTTACTTTGAATATAATGTGCTTATAAATTGTATCTTTTAATGTATCAATTTTGGTTTGTTATAAAAATGAAAACTCTTTCTTGCTGTTACATTTCTCTAATAGTTCGAAAGTAAAAGGGCAGGGCTAAAAGGATCATCGCATTATATTTCATAGGTTGATAATGCCCACATGCAGTTCGTATATAATTAGTAAAATAAATACGTTGAGCACGTAAAATTATTTTTTGTGCGGCCGATATTGGAAACGTGGGTTTCCGATTAGTTTTCAGCTCGGAAAGTACGTTGTTGTCGAGCTAGATTGATAAAGCGGCATAAGAGATCGAAAAGTGACACAAAAACATGGAAAGTAATTGCCAAGCTTATATGTGAACAGTTACATTAAAGACAAAGTAGGCATGTTACATCAGTGGCCATAACAGTAATGTTTTTGTTTGTCAGTAAGTTCTTGTGAATTAATTGTTACCAAGTTTATAAATTATTCAAAAATTTAAATATTGTTGTAGTTCTATTGATGTCAAATTATTTGTGGTGGCTGCACAAAAAACGCTCCACACTCGGAAGTGTCTTTACAGGGTTTGCAAGCTTTTAGGGCACCATCTACGGCGTTGCCCTGAAAACCGCATGCTTGCCCTGTAAAGTACCACTTTCCGAGCTTGACACGTAAATAACTATTATTATTTAATTAAATCAACCAAAGCACTCAACCTTTTATGATCATTTTAATCATCCAAGAAAAATTTGAACTTAAAATTGTGATAAAGGCTTGAAATTAAAATAGAGACGACATATTTAAAGAATAAATATTAATAATAAAGAAATAAAATGATTTTTGTCGAACCCCAAAGTCTACCAACGGGATTCAGCAAGAATAATTTTATTTATTTGATTAATTTTTAGTCTTTTAATCGTATTCTCCTGATTTTAATTTGTTAGTTTCGTCGTGTCGCAATAAATATAAATCTTTCCTGGACCATTGAAAATAACCATAGGTTGAAAGCGCATGGGTTGACTTAATTAAATAATAAAATAACTGCACACTCAACATCAAGAATTTATTTTATTAATTAATATTCAATGGTTTTGTTAATAATTTATTTGTTTATTAAAAAACAATTCTTTCTCACTGACATTTCCACATAATTGGCCGAGTGTAGTTTAAATAAATTAAGAAAATTTACTCAGGAAGAGTCAAACCATCACGTACTGTTATGGGGAAAGTGATTTTTTACAATTAAGTTGCAAAATAACGGCTCTAAAGTGAAGGCATGTTTTTTGCTATAAACAAATGAACATAGCGTGTGTAATATTTATTCTATTGAATTGGGACAAAAACCATTCGAAATCTAAGTTTCCCCTGAAGCTTTTTCCAAAAAGTTTTCATCTAACTTGAGGATGGGGGAAAATAATTTTTATTTTCAAGAAATTCATGTTCTTATAATTATTAACATTTTTTTACTGAATTTTAAATATGCTAGAAGTGACGAATTAAACTATTTGTATGAAATTTCATGCTTTTGTACACTCATTTTTTATTAGTGAAAGTTTTGTGCAAACTGACGGCGGCTCTCGAAATGGTGCTGGGCAGCAGTATGGGGGTACTCATACGACTTGTCCGAGCGTTAATACAAGTTTTTTAGCTCTCGCAACAAAATCTCTGCAACTTTAAATATCTCAGCAACTAATTGACATATTGAGATGCTTTTGTTTTAACTGGGGTACTTTTTACTACTGATTTCAAATGTCGTGACTTGTTCGAGCATTAATACAAAATTTTTAGCTCTCGCAACAAAATTACTGCAACTTTGAATATCTCAACAACTAATTGACATATTATTGAGATGATTTTTTTTTAACTGGGGTACTTTTTACTGCTGATTTCAAATGTATTGAAAATTCTAAAAGTTTGTTTTTTATATCTGAAATGTAAGATTATTTATTTATAATAATTATTCTTACATAAATAACTAGCTTTCACATTTATTCTTACACTAATTTCATTACATGAAATAAAGATAAGAATTTTCAATTTGGCATTTGAAATCAACAGTAAAAAGTACCCCAGTTAAAAAAAATGATCTCAATAATATGTCAATTAGTTGCTGAGATATTTAAAGTCACGAAAGATCAAAATCTTGTTTAAACGCTTGAAAATAAAAAATTATTTTCCTCACCCTCAAATTCGATGAAATTTTTTTTCGAAGAAACTCAGGCGAAAAGCAGCTTTTGTTCCGATTCAGTATTATAAATATTACGGAAGCTATTGTTTGTCTATAGCGAAAAACACCTTCACTTTAGAGCAAAATAATGAAAAGTTTCTACCTTGTCAATACTTAAATTTTAAATTTCTTTTGAAATCTCCTCGATTCGGGCTTTTAGAATATATTGATTGTGAGCCAATATTTTAGAATTATTTTCGAAATTCTGAAGGGAAGTTTGAAATAGAGTTATTTGATCATTAATTAAAGATTTAATTTTTTCTTGGTTATTAGTTAAAGATGAAATGGCATTGTCATATCTTTCTTCATCGTTATAATCTAAATTTCCGGTGAGAAACTTTAATGCTGAGCCTACACCGTTAAAAAGAGATCGTTTTTCTCGTTTATTCCAAAGCGGATTTAATTGTGTTAATTGTATCTCAATTTTATTTTCTAAAATTTGGACTGTGTGATACGATTTGTGAAATGATTGATTGAATTGGAATACATGTGGGGATAATGATAGTGTATTTTTAATTTGTTCATATTGAACCTTTAAAGTCAAAAAGTTTTTTGTAATATTAGCAATATCATAAATTTGAATAAAGTTCCAAAAATCGGTTTTTATTTGGGCTGTGCCTAAACGAAGAGGAGGAAGTCCGGGGTTGTCGTCTAAATTGTAAAACTGGGCTGCAATTTGTCTTGTGACTGTGCAGAGGGCGAATCTGTAACAGGGGGTCTTTTTAGTTCCTTAATATGTATAATTTCTTTATTTTTTTGTTTCTCTCTTGAAATCTCTACCCTATTCTTATCTAATATTTTAGTAATTTTATACGGTCCTAAAAACACCTTATCTTTTTTGTTTCTCTTTTTAGGATTCTTCTTAAAAACTATTTGTTCTACTTTAAATTCTGGATTAGTATCTCCATTGGTATTTTTCTTATCTACTACTTTCTGTTTATTTTCGACTAATTTTGCATTTACTTTATTATATACGTGTTCTAATTTTTCTTTTTATTAACGTAGTCTGAATAAAAGTTAGGGGTTAAACAGATTTCATTTGGGTCTCTCGAATTTGTATGTTCAAACGTCAATTCAAAGGGAGTATATTTTGTCGCACTGTGGATCGAGTTATTATAACCTATTATAGCATAGTCCATTAAATCGCTTTCTTTGGGGTAAATATCGCGTAAAAGTCTTAAGTGTTCAATTAGTGTGGAATGTGTTCTTTCAACTATGGAGTTGGATTCGTGATGTCCGGATGTTGTGAAATGTACACTACTTTTGTGTAGTCTTAAAATTTCTTTAACTGTAGCGTTGTTAAATTCCGTTCCTTTATCTGTCACAATGGTTTGGGGTATACCGAAAGAAGTAAAATATTTTATAAGTGCTTGACTAATATTTATAGCCGTTTTCCACTACAATTTTCCTACAATTTTCATTCGAAAGTTTTCTTCAAAATTATAGCTTTTTGTCAATCATCGAAGAACATGTTTCTCACACTTTAGCGATTGTTTAAAAATATTAATAATGAAATGATTTGGTTGGATTCATATTAAACTTCATTCTAATGGTTTACACAAACACAATATGATTCAAACCGAGTTTCTCAAATTGTTCGAAATTTTTCCTAATTTTCCTGGACTATATGTAACAAATTGTGACATGAATCCTGTGTTCTTATATAGGACGTAACAAAAAGGATAGCACTCGCTAAAACAAACAAAAGTCAAAATACACATGTGGTTGACAGTTTGTTTTTCTAAAGTTTATTTTAAGTTTGTTTGAAATGCAATAAACAGTAGGCTTTGATCGCGCTTAAACAAAGCAATATGTGGTTGTTGAGGTAATTAATGTTAGTTATTATTACAATTGATATTTTGCACTTGTAAATTGTCAAACATTGTTTTGAAACAATGGCAGTGCATTTAATGCTCACCGTAGTATATGACTGTGCAGAACATTTTCAGTACTGATCTACACGAAACGAAAAAACGTTTGAAAGGTTTCAAAACGAATTAAAAGCAACTATATTTTCTAAATCAATAACATGAAATTGAGGAAAACTGCGAGCCACTAAAATATTAGAACCAGAAGAGAATGTTTTAAAACATGTTGTAGTGGATTCAGTTACCAATACTAGAACAATTAGTTTCATGTATGAATGTGCGTCAAATTTAAGGAATACAATAATTTAATCCATGCGACTTACACAGAGTGCAAGCATTGACATACGCCGTTCACTCTTTTTACACGGGCTATTATTCATAGATATTTGTTTTATAAAAAGTGATCTCACATTCTCCTTGCAGTCTTGCAGTTCAGCACCAACAACAGTTGCAGATGTGAGCATATCGATGATTTTTTCAATTTATCTCTTTGATTTACCTTGCTTACTTACTGAGCAGAATTTGTGACACTACCTAAATTGGTTACGTTAGGGGGACACCTGAAGTGTATGCTATACTCGACACCAATTACTAATATTGCACGGTTAAGACTTTGAATAATAGAAAGTTGTTAGTCAATTCTGAATTTTCTGGATTTTTTTAACATGTACGGTAGTCCATAGTCGAACAGACTTTGTAGTGTATTGCTATTCATGGAAACCATTTTGAGTATCTACTTTAAATGATTTTCTTTTATTTATTTATAAATAACCTGTTTCGTGTGCACAATTCAGACTATAAGTCATTGCAGTGTATTGCACTCTGAATTTAAATTTACTATAACTGTAACTTGGAAAAGACAAATTTGTGTCCATATGGGTATTGCAATTTTTCTGTTTGTTTTAGCAAGCATTATATGATTGTGTATAACCTACCAACGTTTTGTGTTACACACAGGTCTGTGTAACAAACACGACAAATTTTATATTGTTTTAGTTTTATGTTAAAGTTCGATTACAACATTACAATTAAGGAGAAGCGTTTGGTTATGGAGATCATTTCAATGTCATATATCCAATTAATTGTATAACAAGGTATGTTAAGTTATGAATTTTTATATTAATTTTGTAAATCGTGTTCATGTTGTTAGAATCCCATACTACAAATCAGTGTAGTGACATCACAGACAGTAATTTTTGTTGCCAAATGTAATCCAAAACTATGTACGTAAAATATTTAGGAGAAAATAAATGCTACGGATCGGCATCACTTGGAGCTGTTGCCGTTAACACTTTATTGAATTTCATGTTATTTTGAATTTCTTTCACTGTCATTTGTGATTTGTTGTTTTTAACAATTTTAAGAATGTTTATTGTGTATTAAAACTGTTCTCTTCAGAACAAATTTCGCTTTTTATATTATTATTCCGGATTAACCGTGAACAATATGGCAACATAGCAATTGCTGATCTATATGATGCTGATCAGTGGAACGGACTATACAAGTCCTAATCGTTAAACAGTAGCAGATTATTAGAAAACACCAAAATTCTAAAAGAAATAAAATAAGTGTATAGTACACAATTCAGGAAAAAATATTTAAATAGCAGTTTTTCGATACTTAACGAAGTAAAAGAAGCAATAAGTATTAAAATGACATTGGCGTAGAAGTCCACCAACTTGAAAGCACTATTATCACATCAATTTGATATCCATGTCCTGCATTCTTTGAAATTTTATGAGAACTTTATAATGAGGTTGTAAACTGTTGTAGATGAAAAATTCTGTATCATCTTTAGTTGTCAATTAATTTTTAAAAGGTACTAAAGGTACTATTTCCATTGAATCTGGATTAAATTTTAACAAGCGCATGTTATGTTGTATAAAGAAGTATCGTAAAAAGCAATGTTTCAAATTATTTCATTTTATATAACTTTTGGTAGTGGTTGCTTTATTTTAGAGTTTTTTGTTGCGGTTTGCAGTTAACTATATTTTTGTACAGCTGTTCGAGTTAAAAATAGGAGCTGGAGAAATCGTAAGGTTTTACTCGATTTACGGTCTCCTCTGAATTGGAAATACCTTTACGTCTTCGATAAGTGTAACGTAAGCGTAAATAATATCAAGATTCGGACAGCAAAATGTGACATTATTTATTTAACGCACAAATTTATTAAGCACATACAAGTTAAATTCAGTAGATTACATGATCAACAGTTGTGATTCCTCAATTAGGTAATGATTGCTTAGGAATTTATACGTGTTGAAATTGTCTGCTTGTTTTACCTTTCTGGCATTGAAATGTACACACAAAAGCTTGTTCTAGCAGTGACTGCATCGTCCATGTGAACCACATGGAACTCTAACCCAAACTGCTTTAAAAATATAAACGGATAGATCTTAGTAATATAGTGTAGTGTTAGGGGTGACCCATGCAAGACGGGAAGATGTAGTACGTGTGCAGGGACATATCTTGTGAGTATAACCTGAACATGAGCAATAAGTTGTTTATAGAATCTTCACTACACTCATTATATAAGGATTTCCAAAATAATCCTGATTTGTATGATTGTCCAGAATTGGCCATGGTAGTGCTGGTAAAAACTGTAAAAATTGAAAACTGATTAACAATTGTAATAAATGCAAGGTTTCCTATAACTGATATTATGGAAAACAGTTTTATAAAAACAGATCTTGCCAAAATCAGCTTTTACCTTATTACCAAATTTGATTTTTGGTTTTAACAAAAACCACCATTTAGTGAAACAGTTATATTGACATGATGAAACTGGTTTTATTGTCAACCCTACTAAAAACTGTTTAAAAGAAGTCTGCTAAAAATGAAAAACATTTTATGCATTGTTTTATGTGTTATTACTCGTTAATTTGACAGGTAAACATGCTTTAATTCAAAGCGTAGTTAAATAGGTGGGGTAATATTGCACAGATTTTCAATACAAAAAAGATGCATAATTAGCATCATGAAATAGCTTATCTTTATTAATTTAGATATTTAGGAAGAGCCAATTACCTGATCGTCGTATTCAGCAACTTCCTGCATGAATTTTGACATCTTGGCCCTTTAATTGCATTAGCATGGGTTATACAAGTTCGTTGACCTTCATTCAGTATATCACTGAAGTTGTTGTTAACCTACAACATTTAAAACAGGGAACACTTAAGATATTAGATAGAAGTAAACAAGGGATGACACAGGTAATTTCATTGCATTACGTGCAGTAACCGAATCACTTCGTTGATTCAATAAGATAGCCCTGGTAATCTATCAGATCATGGCGCTTGTTCACACGAACTTTTAAAGTTTCTTCTATATCGCATGTTCTCATTGGTTGAAGCAATGATGATCCATTACTTCGAGCATGAAAAGCATCTAATTAATATTCCATTCACACAAAATATATAATAAATATGATAAACTATTTGTAATAGTTCCAGCAATACTGGAAGCTCAAAACCATATTTATAATGCGTCATGACCTACGTACTTACTAAATTACATTGGAAATATACTTACAATTAAGGATTGGAAATCCACTATGATTAATTATAAAATAAAGTCAATGAAGTGTAACAGTGTCGCACACTTGCTTATCAAGGTGCAAATGTCAGTGCTGAAAACAAATTCTTATTTAAAATGTATTATTCTTTTATAAAAACATAGGTCTGTTTTGATACATGAACCAAATGGTGCGATGTATACATTGTATTTATTATCCAGATATTGTCTGTGTTTGTCCGTTGTAAAAAAGGTGTGCAAAAATATTTTATGATTATGTCATCCTATTATTCGGTTTTGTCCACCGAAAGAATAGGAAGTGCATGCATTTGGAATTGGTTGATCGGTGGGAGTTTTTCAATAATATTTAGTTAAATTTAAATAATTTTTGTATAAAATTATAAATCTCTTACGAGCACCCAAAATTTTAATATGTACCCAGCAAAAATTACGCACAACAAATATGCACATTCATATTTTTAAATAAAATAAAAATGGTTGGTTTCGATTATAAGTAATTCTTAATTATCCATGCCTGCCTTTCTCTGCGTTAGTCCAGTATAATCAAGAGTATGGTGAATATCTAAAATTTCATTTTATACAAAAACAGAATTAGTGAAGTCTTTTTTGTTGTATATATTTCGCATACTGCATTATCGTCAAGTTATTGAGAAATTTGATTAAAACAGTAAACATAATTGGAAGAAAGTGTAAGCTAAGGTAAACATCATTAAACGAAGCATCATCAAATGTGGATCTTGATCACGCTTCGTAACTTTTTAGTCTCAGTTCAAAATTGTTTGAATGTACTTTATTAATTAATCGTACGTCCATTCAGTAGATCAGCTCAGTGTGTTCTGCTTTGAAAGTAATTGCCTGTCACACTCATAGTAAGCAAATTCTTTTTCCCAAAAGAAGTAACAGTGTGTGCTCTATTCCATACATATTTTAAGTTTCAGTACATACTTTTTTGTTATATATGTAAACTTATATAATTTTCCAATAAAATGACAAAAATTCATACTTATCACACTAGAAGCGGTTTGTAGACCCTACGGAACTGCATTGAACGCCTCTACTCGCTTTATGCTCCTCCCATTCAAGCCCCATCCGCTTTACGCCCCGTCATCTTTAAACATCGCTCTTTTTGAGCCCCGTCCTCTGTACGCCCTGCTTTCTTACGCCTCACCATCTGCGTCCCGCCCTACTTTCCTATTTCTTTAAAATGATTTTGATGAGTCATTTGGATCAAGACCACTTCGTGCAGTAGACTTCGTTAAAAAGATTTCAAGAATTGACCGGATCAAGACCACGTTGTCTTAGTAGACTTTCTTAAAATGACTTCAATGAGTCGATCGGATCAAGATCACTTCGTCCTAGTAGAGTTTGTCGAAACCACTTCTGGGAGTTGAACGAAAAGTTGATTGGATCAAGATCACCTCGCCTTAGTAGACTTCTTCAAAACTAATTCGGAGCCTTGACTGTATCAAGGTCACTTCGCCCTAGTAGACTTTGTTAAAACGACTTCGTAGAATAGATTGGATCAAGATCACCTTGCCATAGTAGACTTCGTTAAAAAGAATTCGAGGAGTCGATCAGATCAAGACCACTCTGGCCTTAGTAGATTTCGTTAATACGACTTTGAGGAGTTAAATCCGACCAAGACCACTTCGCCCTAGAGACTTTATTGAATAAATAAAAGCTGTATGCAATGTAAATAATGGAAATGAAGCTTTTTTATTTTATTTTATTATGTTATATTATTTTATATTAGTTACATATTGCTATTCACAGTAATTGTTACGTCGTCATCGAACAATTCGGTATTTTGTGACAATAAATACTTTGTGCGTGCATCCTACAGTTTGAGTGAAACATTTTATATATCGGCAATAACAGTGCATAAAGTGACAGTCGTACTCGAGCCTTTAGAGAGGCAAGTCGCCTTCGAACCCTTGAAAAGGACGGTTGTGTTAGAGCTTTAAAAGCGAGACCGACACCCGGTCGAGCGTGTTACTGGTTCTCCGTAAAAGCTTTTGTGCGTGAAAGTGTCTATTGCCCCCAGCGGCGCAGGACAAAGCTTTGTGCGTGAAAGTGTCTATTGCCCCCAGCGGCGCAAGACTTAAGGTATTTATACCCTTCCTTAATTAGTTGGTAGTTGTCTTTTTTTGTTATTACATAACCGCTCCACCATTATCGTTATTGCTATAAAAGCAATTGGTCCTTCATTGTAATTTGCATATTTATATTTATACACACATTTATATCAACCTCCTTAACCCCAATCAATCAGTAATTGTTAAATAAGTAATGTAGATATAAAAGCACAGATAATATTTACATTGGCTAAATAAACGATTGTAGTAAACAGTAATTGCAGAATGCTGGATTAATTGTGTATAACAATTCAAGCCATATTTCTTTCGTCTACTTTTAAGAATAGATCGCATGTAATATAGAATGTTAAAAAAAGTTTGTAAACGTAAAAACGAAAACCCGTGTATTGCTTTGAAATGTTAAAAAATAAATTTATCAGAGCAAGGAACCTTGTTTTTAGTGCACAGTAGCCAGTATCGTTATAGCAATGCCATTGAGATCGTTGTATACAATAAGGTATTGTTTATGTACCCTTCCGCCAGCTTAAATCCAAATAACCATTCAAAATGTTATTTACAAATTTATTTTTAAATGTAGGGCATCAGCATGGAAATGCAATAAGTATATCCATATAAAAACACAATAGCTAAATATTTATATTCCTTTGTGTTTTTTATTGGCTTTGATTTGTATGTATTGTAATTCTGCTAGAATAGATTCTAATGATGACGGTTTGTGCGCTTGCACTAACCTGCGACACTAGCATCTGAAAATAATTATAGAAACTTTATTTTAAATTTGCAAAATGGGTATAATACCTGTACATAAACGTTATTTTAGTCAGTTATTGAGTTCTGAGTGGGACTTTTTGAACATAATAGATATTTTATAAGGACTTTTCGGTTGATGTAGGTAATCGTTTGGTTTTACCTTCTGCATCTAACTTTTAGGAATCCACACATGCTGCTTCTCTCTTATAGTGCATTAGTCTTGCTCGTTAAGCCAAAATAAATAGAACAAATTAAAGACAAACTTACTGGAAATGTAGATGTTGTAAATGTCTTTTTTAATGAAAATGAGGAATAATTAACATATTGTAGATAGTTGTATAGCGGTTATAAATTTCTTTTGGGCATTTTTTCGTATATTAGTGCTTTTAAAAAACCAACACAAAATAAAAAAAAAGTTAATTTCACTGAGCATCGAATAACTGACGTTGCGAATGGAAGACGGAGCTCTTAACCCTGCGACACTGAGTTGATGTTTTATCGGAATGCCGTTGTTTGTATACCTTGCACTTGAAGATGCCACATAAGAAATATAGCATTTTCTGACTATATCACATTGAATTGTAATTATTCGGCAATATTCGTACAGTAACGTAAAATTAATTATTTAAAGTTTTCTTTAAAAATAGACCATGGAATTTAAAATACTGTTTCTTTTTAGAATCCTAATAAAGGTGTAGGGCTAAAAATATAATTTAGCCATCTTATAAGCTTTAATTTTAGAAATTTGTAAAATAAGTGTGTTAAGAGATTTTGATGGTACGTCTACGCCTGTCTTCGTAACCTGCTTTTGGCGTTTCTCGAATTAATTACACAAATTTCAATAAAAGTATAATAATTGCGTGCAAACGAATTCAGGTTTTAGGATACAAATAGTGTCTTTCGGTGTATATTAGATATTGTTTACGGACCGGATACGAATTTTGGAAACCAACTCGATCATCTGTTTCTTTCGTACCAACTGTAATCGACCGGTTGTTGTCTTTGTCGCACGGCACATTCGGGTTGTTAGATCGTAAAATTTTAAGCGATCCCTGCATTTTTTACACATAAGCGAATACGTCGCTCTAAATTAATAAATTTCAGAAAAACACTTATTTCTCCCGTAGTATTAGTTTTTTCGCGATAAGAACCAGCCTAAGCAATGCACACTAAAATCCCCCACCAGACCACGACCCACCCGCATCTGTAACACCTTCCTTCTCGGACGCAAATTTCGATTAGCGATCGATTCGCATGTCTCAACTTTAACACAAAGACGGGTTAAACACTTTTTAAAATATGGGATAATATTTAACCTCACAGTACAGCACATTGTGTTATAAATTTTTACTGCAGAAATTATAATGTTTGCCGTATACTTAATGCATCTTCGCTACATTCCTTCTATCTAGCATAATCAGAATTTAAAGAATTTTAAACATAAAGCAGATATTTAGGAACAATTTTTGTGTTTTATTTAGACTGGTAGGTAATATTAGTAATTTTGTTGTTCTGCAATGTTTTCTTTTCACGTTTACAAAAATAATATATCACCGTTCGGTCGAATTTAATTTAGAAATATGTACTTCAAGTACTGGCTGAGATACGTTAAAAGTGTCAAGTGCTGCTTTCATTTTAAGTAGTTGTCATTTGTATAGATCCGCTTTGGTTATCTTTGACCAAATTGTTCGATTATGTAGCAGCAGCCACAGTTAGAAAACAAAATTATGTAAATTTAATGGTGTGCAGCTGTAAACAGATGCCTGTCCTTTGTTTTGTTTATTTTTCAGTATGTTTTGCAAGTTGGCTTTAAGGCAGAGATATAAACAGGTGTGTAATTAAATCTTGGGATAAATCATGTTAAGGTAATAAGTGTATTTATTGTTGCATCTGTGACAAAACGATCCCAGTTTTGCATGAGAATACTTATTTTGTAGAAGTAACGTTCATGCTATAACTTTTCTGTGTATTTGGAATTATGTTTTGTATTAACTTTTATGTTAAAAATGTGTTTGTATTGTTATGGCATCGAGGTCATTTTTCGTGTTTTAATCTTAGGATCTAGTCATAACGAAAAATACACCAAGTGAGAACCAGCTTTATTTAAATAATAGTAATTGTGTGTATGTTATTAAGCCAAAGTACGAAGCTACATAAACTTAAATAGTATAGCTCTTAAGGATTATTAGCAAAAATCAATCACTTGAATCGGAAGATAGTATAAAGGAGATCTTATCTTTTCTATTTCCCAATATAGAATGGTTGTAGCATTTTTTGTTATCATCAAGAAATTTATTTTATTTAACTGTGTATGCCCTAGCTCGATTTTTCCAGATTGAATTAACTTCTGATATTAAAGGTAGGTTAGGATGGCATAATTTGTCTACAATTTATTTTAGTAATTAAATCTTTGTTGTATGATATTATGGTTTACTCCACGATAAAACTACAAATGCATCTTCCGAAGAGGATATTATTTCTCTTAAAATGATTGGAGCAAAAGCCATGTTTATTATTAAAAGTGTGAAGGAATTTAATAGATTTTTTACTTTCTTTCAAAGAAGTGAGCCATTAATTCAGTTATGCATGAAGAAGTTAGAAACTTATTTTTAAATATTAAGTTTCCCCATTCATTAAAGATCGGACTTTTCAAACAATACTTTTAACGTTAATAGTTTGATACCATTACAGAACTACAGCTTTATCATTGGTCCAGAAATTATGCAAATTAAAATCACCCTCTCTTGTGGGTGAACTAGAAAAAACATTATTTGCTGATAAAGTACAGAATCACTATATAGGTTGAAGAATCTGTTATTAAGAAAACGACATGCTTAACTCCGTGCAATATCAAACAAATATCACCTTTAAATATTGTAGATTTGGTTAAACAATGAACAAGGTCTGTGGATCTTCAGGAGATACAAGATGAGTGAAAGTTGTTGCAGTTAGAAAATATAACACATTTATTACAACCAACAATGATTGACCATTTTCAGCATCAGCGTTGAAAATTATCGTAACCTGGGGAAAGTGTTGAAAGCTGTACTTTCGCTATCACATAACAATGCTGATGGAAAAGGAGGATTTTTTCTTCAGGCAGAATTTTGACAATAGGAATTTCTTAAAAAAACTACATTAAATGTTATTTTAACTCTTACGACAATAATGTCGAAAACATCACAACAAGAAAAGAATTTACAGATTTGGCTCTTAATGCTCATAGAAGTTTACCTGAATGAAGAAAAGGAAAGAGAAAGATTAAAACATGCCGAGCAACTTGAAAATGAGAGAAAGCGAAAAGATGAAAAGAGAGAAGTAAAAGAGAAAACAAAAGAACGAAACAGACTTAGAAAAAGATTTGCTGGCCATAAATATGCAAGAAGTAACAAAAATAAAAGCTGCAGCACATTTACCGGTTGAAAAACAAGAAACTAGAGAAAGCTATCAAAAATCAAAATTTGGCCTAAGCAAACATTGCTCACGGAGTTGTTCGAAATATTTTGGAGGAGGAGCGTCAACTTCATAATCAAGCTCGAGATATTGGAAGATTGGTTAATAAAATGGTATTTATTAGATTATTTTGTTAAGAGGAATTGGATCCAGTAATTTGTTCATAAACATTTCGTACTTATAAGTTAGTAATATAAGTATGTGTAACACATTTCTCAGGTATTTTATATTTTAATGTAAAATAAAACAATAACCTTCGTTTAAAAAAAATTAGAAATGTATACACCATGAGGAGAAAATCCCAATAAGGCCATATTTCTTCATGCTAAAGCCAACTTTACCAAAATACGATAAGCACTGATTATTTTTAATCACCATAAGTGATAAAATTACTTAACCCGCTACATATTATTTTGCCATAGGACTGCTTTGGTCCTTGCAGTTTGTGTTTTTGTCAATACTGTTTAGGTATATAAAACCTATTAATTTTTATTGGGGAAACTAATAGAACGAATTCTACAACACACAATTTAAATTCCAGCTACACGGTTTAAGAAAGCTTAATAACAACTGATTTGTTGAAATCAGAGTCACTAACATCAATTCTTACAAAATACCATCGATTGAAACTCATTTTAGTGCAATCGAGTCAGCCCTAACTTATTTGTATACCTACAATATTCTTCTCCATCAAAATCGGTTTCAGAACGTTTAGACAAAGCCTTTTAAAAAAACTGTTTTAACAGAAACCACGTTTAATAAAACTGGTTTCATCCTAACCTTACTTGGAAACAATTTAACTTGTATGCAATAAGAAATATTTCGCTCTAACCCAGTCTATTGCTAAGTATCAATTTGTCTATGTCAAATTATTTTACTATTCAATTGATTGAATTGAAACTACCAAAATGTTGCTTAATTTGCAACCTCTTCTTTTATGTATTTCAGTCTAGAGGATCATCATTGAAAATTTGATTTATAATGGAAAGTACTATAAGAACCTTTAGTCATTGTTTGAACAATATATATGTAATGTTTCATTTTGGATTGGAAATTGTTGTATTAAATAAAGTGTTTTATTTCAGATGGAAAATGAACACTGTGTGCTTCTTGCCTTGCCATGTGGCCATGATCATATGGATGTCCTTAAACAATCAACAAACTTGACAAATGGTTTCATTACTTACCTCCAACAAAAGCAGGCAGCAGGTATTGTAAACGTAGCAGCACCTGGAACAACACAACCGGTGAGTTATCAAATATTTTTAAATATTTTTAAAATGATGTTTGTAATTTTTCAGCCTGCTTATGTGGTACACATTTTTCCATCCTGTGATTTTGTCTATGAAAACTTGAGAAGATTTGCACCCACTTTATTAGAAAAGATATCAGATATTGCACATCTTTTAATAGTGATTACCACTGTGTGATGCACGTCACATTTGTTATCTTTTTTGATTAACACATTGAAGCATTTTTCTCAATGGGTCGTAATTCGTATGTTGTTGCTTAGTATATATTTATTATAAACTAAATTCCTTCACCTAACTTGGCATTGACAAAATCTAAAGATTTTGTTACTTTTCTCGAAATATGATCGTAACAAAATTACTTAGATATAAAATTTCACTGTGATTTCTTGAAAAAGTAGTTAACGTTAAACTATTATAAAAATATATGAATAAAAGTACTACCTACCTATAGGAGATCTCATGATTCAAATTAGTTTTATGTAGAATATTATTTATGTTGTTGTTTAGAAGATCTTTATTTTTTCATAAATATCTTGTGAACAAATTGTTGATGGCTACGCTCAAAACCCTTACAACATATTTGTTTTCTGTGCAAATATGTTGCAAAGGTTATTTACTCTAGATTTAAATTGTTTTATTTTGTTGTTTTGTAATCTTGGGGTTGCGTTTATGGTTAAATATTTTATTTATTTACTTTGCACCTATATAAACATTTTGTTTATTTGATGTTTATGTAAGTCCAAGCATTTATATTAATAATGCTTTCACCCTTTTTACTTTCAGAAGTTTTATTTGTTTTTAATCTTATTTTATTTTCGTAAAGAGTGTGGAATCGTTTAATTGTTGATGTTATACACTAACGTATCCTCAAGATGGCAAAAGATTTATATAAAATGGTAAATTAAACGTTACCGGTTAGATGGCGAAAATATGGCATAAAATAAGAGCATATAGACATTGATAATATATTGTAGAATATAAAGAAGTCTAAGAGGAATCAATCATTTTTTAAATTACCGTGTAATATAATGTGAATACAGGTTTAGTTTGTTTTTACTTTAAGCTTTCATTAGTTATAAAAATGTTCTGTACAGTGTATGTAGTTGTAAGATATAGGTTAGGTAACGTTACAAATGATACTATAGGGAACATTGTGATGTCTATAATTACTGTAAATTTTGTACATAACTAATGTATGTGAGTAATAATATTATTATTACAACTATTACATAGCGTTTTCTGTTATCCCTATTACCTCAAGTTTTAATTGATTATCAAATAAACAAACTGTATATGTTTTTATAAGTATCTTGTTCATATAAAAGAATCTCAGAATTTCATTTAGCTTGTGAATGGTTATAGAAATATATCGTCACTAAATATACTGATTATCGTTTCTTTGAAAATAAAGTGAAATTGTCATTTTTACTTTGCATGGCAAAACATGTAACTTAATTATGTACAATTCGGAAGGATGTCATTCGCATGATTGAAAAGTTTGTGGCCATTTCAATCAAAAGTTTATTATACAGAAATCGTATGCAAGTCGATATACAACCAAAACTGATTAATAACATATTTAAAGTGAACAGAATCAGCTGATTGAAGAACGTGTAGTCCATGTACAATTAAAGGACTGCCATAAACAAAATCCTAGATGCACCATAACTCACTGAATGAATATCATTAGGAGTACAAATGTTATCTTTGCGTTCAAAGAATTGAAGAGGAATGAAGCATATGGTATTAAATACATATTATTTACTTCATTTAGTATCGACATAAAAGCTCACAACAAACTAACTACAAATATATTATATTATATTGATGCAGAAGGAACAAGGTTTAAGTAAAAAAACCTAAACACTTGAATATGCGACAAAAATGACAACTAAGTGTTTTCAAGCCTTGGAGTAGTTAGCATCTGCAAATACTAAGTTACACTGGGATACAATCACGTTAGTTGAGTGAGAAGAATCTGCAAAAAAACTCCTTTTTGCTGTTGTAAGCAAAATTTGTTACCTGAGGAGATAATCACCATGTCTCGTGCAAAAGCTTCGGATTTAGGATAACCACAATTCACACACACTGCTCCAGTTCAAGACTACATTGTAAGTTGATATTCACTTAGTAAATATTTAATCATCACATGTTTGATTGATTTATCTTTGTTGTTGTTCGTAGTAGTTTTGCTCAGAGTACTGGTCTGGCCTTTATACTGCTCTACTACAGACATTGTGTGTGCTGTATGTGATTAGACAATGCCAGTTTATTAATTTATTACCAGATTACTTAGGTTCACAGTTGTTAATGTTATAATGAGTTGGATGGGAGCTACGACATTATTTCTACAGAGAATGGGCTGCACATGGTATTTAAACAATAAAATTCACCCTTGGAATTTTATATTTGTACAAAGGTCATTTTGACTTTCAACGTTCTTAGTTATTACACTAAAAGTGAAGAATAACAATGTAAACTAATTAGATTTGTCCGTGTACCCGATTATTTATTTCATCATCATTATGTTTTCAGTCCTGAAACTGGACGCGTACCTCCATTGATTTTTGTTTTCTGAGCTACCTATATTTCACCGAAATTCCCACGGACTACATCTGTCACTTGTCACGATATTCTCGTACCGTAACTAAAAGGATGTGCCGACTAGGCTGCAACTGAAGATTGGAAGGGGAAGGGGGCTAAAACGGAAATAACTCGGCAAGGAGAAAATTAATCATTGAAATAAAATGTTTGTACCTGCAAAAGAAAAGCAATAATTAATTACAGGACGCCAGTCCGTCCAACCAAAACATATAGGTAATAGAAAATAACTTTGTTTAAAAAAATTCAAGTTAAAAATATACTTTATTTGCTTATCATAAGACTTGTAATCAATAATCATTTCAGTAATAAATATATATGATTGGTAAAAGCACAAAATAAACTTTTAAGGAACGTTCACTAATCAATAAGTACATTTGTGCGTCTGTGACACTTGGCGTTATGATAAAATATTAAAAGTACGCCCCTGATGCAATCAGGATAAAGAAAATAATTTATAATTAATAACCCTAACGAGCTCGTGTAATTACATCTAACACATTTATAGAAAGAAGGAAAAAATGGAATACTTATTTTTATACAAAGGGGTCCACCCAAAACACTGATGTTAACTATGTTCATAATGGAATATTAATGATGCATAAAGAATGCGAGAGTATCTCAAAAGTAACTACTATAGTAAGTATAACTTATTAGTATTGAAGGATTGTAGATGATTCAAACTTATTAAACATTACAGTAAAATTTGTAACTCTCAGAGTTATAGTAAAGCACTGCTGGTGAGGAAAGTGTTATGCAATTATTAGCATATATGTGGGAAATAATTTATTGTATCGACTACTAGTAAAATAGAATTTAAAAAAGTAGTCTACTTTCGTCTACGTACTTATAACGAGACAAAGAAATGTTTAATGTACCAGTAACCAGTCACGATCCGGAACAATGCCTTTTCTTTTACAGTCACAATACCTGGTAGTTCGAGGATTCTGGTAAACCAAAAAGAGTTGTGAGTAGTTAGCAATCCACGTGGTCCAACATCAAACCTTAACATACAATCAAATCCATACGATAAAATTTTACACGTACGGGAAAGTTTTAAACCTTGCGTACGAACAACTTTTAAGTCCTACGATAAGACCATACGATACGAGCTAGAAAGTAAACATAAAGGTCAGTAATTTATCAACCATTTTTATTCACTTACCAAATACACAATAAGTAGAAACAGAAAGGAATGTGCGTGTATTTGCTCGTTCAGAATTAAGAACTGTTCAAAAGGATTTGTTCGACATGCCATAAAATATAAAGTAAAAATGAATTAATTCCCAACAGAACAATTTAGAATCTCCACTCTGGTAATACCGTTAAAACAAGAAATTAAGGCGTTGATAAAGACAATAATTTGGATACTTAATTGTAGTATAGGTGATAAGAAATTAATATGAATAGAGAAACCAAACTGCTTTATGAATAAACTGATATGTTAACGTGCTTTATCTATAATAGGTATAACTTTGAAAATAGTCAAAAGAGCGAATTAGGATATTTATTTAAACTGGTAATAATTTATCAATGAAGGGTATTGGAAAGATGCAAATTCAGGAATTGAACGTAACACACTATCCGTGTGCAATAGTCAAATCTACATCTCTTTTTCTGCTTCTAATATATCCTCCACTATTCCCTCATGCCTTAGAATGTGTTCTATCATCCTATGTTATAGAAATAGTAGGGGAATAAAGATATCTGTGGAAAACAAAAAAGAAAATAGGGGAAATAGAAGGGCAAAATACAAAGGCATTTTTGGGGTATTGTGCAGGATATATTACGATCAGAGCTGGGAAAAAAGATGTAGAGGTAGACCTAGATCAGACACGGATAGTGAAATATACATACTGTTGAAATTTCAGGAAAATATGTAGGTTAACTCAGTATAAGAAACAATGAGGGTACGCATCTAACCAGTTCCAGAACTGTAGATCTAATGATGACTACAAATTTGATCTAAGGTAAAATTATTTTATCATATATGGTTCATATTTAAAGGTTGTCAAATTCATTGTCAGTTTTTAAAGGTTAGAGATGTCATCATCATAATTTCGTTCTAAATTATTGCAGTTTGTGATCCATTTGTTTTGATTAATAGGATATTGCATTGGTGTGCTGAGTCATGTGAGCACAGAGACAGGTGATATGCAGGTTTGTGTTGACTCAAATAAATGGAAAGTCCCAGTTTCTAGTTAACATGTTCATTGCCAATCACGTAATAGTGCGTGATGATGCTATTTAAGCCAATGCCAATCACATGCTAGCACGTGCTTTACTCTATGGTTTTTTATTACGTTTGATTTAGTGTGGCGTTGGAATTGAACACGGTATGTGGTGCAGGCATTGACCTATGGTATTCAACAAAGTTTTAATGCACGTGGTTTTTAGTTTTTTTTTAATATTGAATTGAGATCAAAGAAAGGTTAATTATGATGGATAGTAGAGATCAGCAAGCCAGCGCCGTAGATCTACAGGGATAAAATGTGACTGTATTCAACCGTTATCCACGCAAGAACTTGAAAAGTTTGCGGCTCAAGGTTTATCGGATTTTTCAGACAATGAAAAGGGTTTTTTTGTGGTAGTGATACTGAAGATGAGTATTTGCCATCGGGTAACGTTTCAGTTCCAGAAAGTAGCGAAAATGATGGTGAAAACGAGCCTGAAAATGAATTAATTTCTAATACAGCCATCAATAGGCTGTCCTTGTACAAAATCTAGTAGAAACTCAGTCTACTTAAGAAATGCAAGCTGGATGAAACATTTTCCTTTTACCAAAAAGAATGTTATGCTAAACGTAAACGAAAAGATACCATCTACGTTTGCAACTTTTGTAAGGATACACCTTGTTATTGTTTAGATTGTGCAACTATATACTAAGTTTTGTGTAAAAAGCCCAATGGGGTGACATGTAGTGATGGGTGCGTTGTGGAATAGTCTAGGGCGTGGAAGTAAAAAGCGTGACTGCAGAAATGTGCTTGGTATGTTTCAGTGGCGTGCATGTAATATAGGCAAAAAAGCAATGCCTACCCTAGAAAAAGTACGAATTTATATGTATATTTTAAATTTTTTTAATTTAATTTAATTTAAATACATTTGCATTTTCAGTAACGAGTATTTATGCTAATTTAATGCTTCTATTAACAAATTAATTTATTACAAATATTATTGTCAATATTCCGCTAAAATGAAAAAGCAAGCACCCAGAATAACCGACTAACTACATGCACAAGATATTATGAATGATGCAGCGTGTAGGTATACCGCATGAAATCTGTGAAGGCACAAACAGATGATCCTATACATTCTTACAGGCGTTCATAGGCAGTGCTTTACTACTTTTAATAAGAAGCGGAATCGTAAAGCTTGGTTGCGCATTATCGTTTACGTTCGATCGCGAGAGTTGCAGACAGGTAACGGTAACAGCTGGATCAGTCTTGGCGCGTCCACGTTGTATTTATTTCATCAATAATACAATATTACATACATAGTAAAGAATAATGAATGTTTCTGTGACATTTGTTTGTGAGTGTAGTGCAAATATGAATTGCATTCAAGGACTAAAAACGAATACGTTTAATACTAAAACGTATAACGGAAAACGAGTAGTAATTGAAATCGGACGACCTACTCCATCTTTAAAATTACAGCAAAAGGAAAAGAACACTTTAAGATATTTCAACCGTAAGTTTTATGATAACTATAAGTGGCTTTGCGGTTGTGTACATGATAATAAAATGTACTGTTGGCCGTGTCTACTATTTTCGAAAGATAAAACTGTTTGGAGCAAGTCCGGTTACACAGACTTAAACAATTTTTCAAATGCGTCAAAAAACATGACCAATCAACCAGTCATTTAAATTCTGCCCTTGCTTTGCACAGTTTTGGCAAATCTTGAATAGAAGTTAGCATTTCGCGTCAGTTTCGAGAAGAAATTGAAAGACATAATGCAAAAGTAGATCGGAATCGAAGCATAATGCGTAGGCTTATAAACATTACGTGTTTTTTTAGCAAAACAGGAGTTGCCGTTTCGTGGACATGTGGACTCTGAATTCCCAGAAAAGCTCTTTTCAGAATTAAAAACAAGATATAATGAAAGATTTGAATTTGACCGCCTTAAAAACGAGTTGATTTGTTTGTACTCCTCATCGGAATTGGCAGGTCTTAATTCGTACGAAATCATCCGATTCTGCGAAGAAAAAAATATGTGTCGTGTTTTTCCCCAACAATTGATTGTAACAATTCCGGCAAGTAGCGCATCTGTGGAACGATCGTTTTCGGGCCTAAAACGGATTCATACTTACTTGCGTAATACTCAGGGACAAGAGCGGTTAAATAACTTAGCCATTGTTTCTCTTGAAAAGGACCTAGTACAAGAACTAAAACGAACTTCTAGTTTCTATGACAATGTATTGAGTGAATTTTTAAAGAAAGACCGCCGAATTGACATAATTTACAAAAAATAGTTTGTTAGTGATACATATAATCTGTGGTACTAGACGTATATACAAGTCAAACTTACATTTAGTTACTTAAATTGCAGAACTTATGTACACCTATGGTAAGTTTTTTGTTTTTAATTTTTTGCCTACCCTGCATTAACAATCACTGCACGCCACTGGTATGTTTTGGGCTTCATTTGTCCTTACAGCATATTTGTTTCGCACTTTGTCACGTGTTGTACATGTAGCATAAGAATAATTTTTTGTATGATGCCTTTATGTTTTATATTTGTATTTGTTGAGTATACTATTTTTTGAACCAATGTTAATAATTTAATCATCACGTACAGGCACATGATCGGCATTCTAGAATGAAATTTAGTGTCCAATGCCAATCACGCGCTGGTGCGTGAAACTTTAAAATGTTCAAAACAAGCCCAAAATTTAACATAACGAAGTGAATTAGAAGTTATTTAACAATTTTTTAAATACTAATTGAGAAAAATATAATTTAGTTTCTGGTTAGCAGCGAACGTGTTAAGCTTAGCTATATGTAATTTTAAGTATACTATATTAAAATTAAGGCAGATGGCATTATAAAGAGACTGCAAGAATCCTGGTGAGATTATTAAGAAGCCGAGTTCATAGAGTATTTGAAGATTAATTTTAGAAAAAATGGGGCGCAGAAAGTATTTAGAAGGGGTAAATTATTGCGAATTAAATGGGTTGGTTTAGTATTGTGAGGGATGTGGCTTAAGATAGAGGAAAGTAGTTTCAAGCATAGATATTCAATTTTAAATAGTTAAATTAAGAGAGGTTTGTACATAGTAAACATAGTTTAGATATAGAGACTATTGGATAAGCAAAGGGCGTAGGTAATATACTTAGGTGTGTATGTGGAGGTTATATTTGAAAAGTCAAGAATTGTAGGTGGGTAGATGATTGGCGGCTAATGAGATGTATTTTTCTATATTAAAAGATAGATATGCGATAGAAAAATGACATAACCAGGGAAACAGTTTTGATAATTAGTTATTGTCGAATTTTGAAAAGAAAAAGTTTTTTTTTTTAAATTTAGATAATTTTCAAAAAGCATATTCTATTGTTAATGAAGGTGGTGCGTGACATAAAAAAACAAAATTATTTGGATTATATTAATTTACCCGTAATTAAGAAAAGTTATTTGTAGAAGTAGTACTAGAATACCTCGTGATGTAAATAAGCACCAGCAAGAATTATGTAAAGCAGACATCAGGAAGAAAGAAGCGAACTACGGACCAAGATAAAAGGAACTTGTAATGCAAGTTGCCATACTTGTAGAGTAGTTGAGTAATATAGTGAAAGATCAATTAATTAATTTTGTCATTATTAATTACTTTATTCTGTGAAACGAATATAACACGAACGTAACTTAATCAAATTCATAACTTCAACAAAAGGTGCAGTTTGATAAAAAAATTTAAATGTGTGGTTAGACAGTTGTCTAATTGACGGACGGTTTGTAAATACTGCACTATTTACAACGCACTAGAATAACTTGAACTTACAGGTTTTAAAAACGAAAAGAACGTTAAGGAGACATCTAACTACCTAACATCAAAGAGAACGAAATAGAAAGAAAGAACTGCTGAAAGACATTCATGAGAGCTAGAGAAAATTTGGATTGGTAGATATATATTAACATAGGTTTTACATTTGATCTTAAAAGTGCATATGATATTGAAGGGTTGAAATTTATAGTTCAATTCATTAATTCACTTATATCAGCGATAGGCATTCGCTAAGATAAAGCGGGGCGAATCCAAATTTTAATTTCAATTTGTAGTAAATAAAAGGAGAATACTCTTGAACCTTACCTGGGAGTTTCAATAAAACGTTACGACTGAGCTGAAGAAAGAAAGGGAGTAATACAAAGTGGCGCCTATGTTAATATATATCTACCAATCAGAATTTTTTCTAGCTCTTGTGAATGTCTTCCAGCGGTTCTTTCTTTCTCTTTCTCTCTTGTTGATGTCAGGTAGTTAGTTGTCTCCTAAATATTCTCTTCTTTATAACCTGTAAGTTCAAGTGATTTTAGTGTGCTATAAGTAGTGCAATATTTCCAAGCCGTCCGTCAATTATGACTACTGTCTAACCAAATAATACTTAAACTTTTTTTTTATCAAAATGCAACTTTTGTTGAAGTTAAGAATTTGATTAAGCCACATTGTTTGTTATATTTGATTCACAGAATAAGGTAATTATTAATGACAAAATTAATTGATTGATCTTTCACTATTTATTGCTCAACTACTCACAAGTATGGTAAATTGCATTATACGTTACTCTTATCTTGTTGGTCTGTGCTTCGTTTCTTTCTTCCTCATGACTCTGCTTTACGTAAATTTTGCTGGTGCTTATTTGTCGTGAGGTATTCTAGTACTACTGCTACAAATAACAACTTTTTTGAATTTCGGGTAAATTAATATATTCCAAATAATCCGGTTTTGTAACTGTCAAGTACAACCTTTGTTAACAATAAAATATTTCTTCAAATTCTATACTATATCCTTTATGAAAATTATATAAATTTTAGAAAAAATGTCTATTTTGTTTTTCAAAATTCAAAACTAGTTATCAAAATTGTTTCCCCGGTTATCTCATTTTTCTATGCGACAACTATCTTTTTAATATATAAAACTACATCTCATTACCCTCCAATCATCTATCCACATGCAATTCTTGGCCTCTCAAATATAACCTCCCAATATACACCTAACTATATTACCTATGCCGTTTGCTTATCCAATATCAGTCCCTATATCTATATTATGTTTCGTATGTACAAATATGTACATTTATTAATTTAACTATTTACAATTGAATATCTATACTTGAAACTAATTCCCCCTCTCTTAAGCTATCCTCCTCACAATTTTTAACTATACCATTTAAATCACAATACTTACCCCTTCTAAATACTACGTTCGTGCCCATTTTTTCTAAAATTAATGATTTCTGCACTTATACTCAACAAACTCGGTTTCTAAATAATCTCTCCTTGATTCTTGCAGCCTCTTTATAATGCCTCCATCTCTTAGTTTCAATATAATATATATAGCTTAGATAGAAAAAACGACACGAGGGATTTTCATATTGCAGTCTTAGTTCATTTGTCCAAATTACGAATGATCTCGAATTATTTTAGGAAGAGTAGATCCATTTTTCATAGAGCACTTTGTACATAACATCGAAACCATCAACATGCCACTTTAGTAGGTCAATTACCTGGATTAGAACGTTATCGAACAAGGCTGAAAGTATCTAATTATGTTTATATAATTCCCTACTAAGTTATTTATTATATATATATATATATATATATATATATATATATATCAAATTAAGATTCGATTTTGAAGAATCTATTATATATATATATATATATATATATATATATATATATATATATAAAATAAGATGTATCTGTAAACAAACTCTTATGAAAATAATAAGAGCTTATTGACGTATACAAATCGAGCGAATAGTTGTATAGCCATTAACAAAACAATAGCTTTATTACTTCACAGGGGAGGAAACACTCCCCTGTGAAGTAATAAAGCTATTGTTTAGTTAATGACTATACAACTATTAGCCCGATTTGTATACTTCAATAAGCTCTTATTATTTTCATGAGTTTGTTTATAGATATATTTTATTCTGTATATTGTTGTAACGTTTTTGTTTTTATTGTCGTTGTATGTCAACAGGTGTTAGGCCCGGCGTTAACACACAACAATCAGGGTTCGGCACCAATAAAATAAAACACGATGTAATTATAAAGCATTTACTGTAGTTTTCAAGATAACGGAAAATGAATACAGGTAGAAATCAACAACGTAATACTAATGTTATGTAAAATGCTCAACAGGCAAGCCCGCGAATCTCGAAACTTCTCCAATTAACACAATCGGATTCCTTAATTTCTATCCTCCACAACAATAATCATGCGCGGTCGATAACCGCAAGTACCGCCACGCTCCACGACTTCCCAACCGAGACTGTCTTATTTCCGCGCACTCTTCACATCGACGCTCCCTTAATCTAACTCAACTATACGGAATATTATCAGGGCGTACACGTCAAATTGTTCTACACAATTTCTTATTGCGGACTGCAAATAACTTGTCTTTTATTATATATATATATATATATATATATATATATATAATGTTGTGATAAGGGGTTGTTTAGGGGTGTATTGAGTAGTAAGGATCGCATAGTTACTGTAAATAGCAATGGGAATCAGAAAACTGCATTTATTTAGCAGGAAAATAAATAATTCGCACATTATGTAAATAACAAGCATTTAACACCCTGTGTATGGACCGTACTTAACTTTAGTCAATGCCAGTAAGCATATCTTCCAATAATAGAATGCGTATTCAACAGAGAAATAATCATACATGTAATTAAACTACGTTGAGAAGTGTTCTACAAGTTTATAAAACAGACATGCAGAAGATAAGATAAAACCTAATAAATCTGCATGCAATTACGCTTGTAATAAAGAAGGAACAATAAGCGCTTTGATAAGAAAACGCACTTTCAAAGATTAGTTTAAAATAAATACATAATAATTATTGCGCAAAACTTTGGCACAATCGTTACCATTGGCTTATCCCCCACCGGTGGATAGTCTCAAGAAGTGGTTAGGAGTCAGTGCTTCTGAATGTTCGGTTTCTAAAGGCAAGTATGTCAGTAGCCTAGAATTGACAATGTTTTCTGTTGCTACAAGACAGCTCCGTAGTAATGGGTTAGTTAGGGTTCGAGTAGTTAGGATGCCATAAACAGCAAGCTTAGTTGCTTTAACTAATCGTTCCCAACTGCCACCCATATGTGGCGATGCTGGTGGGTTGAAATGCCGTTCTAAATCAGGACTAACGAATCTCTCGACAATTTTTTGAGTGTTCAGGTTTTTGAGCTTTTTCATCAAAATACGCTCACTAGCAACAAAATTAGTTCCACGGTCACTAAACATCTTTCGGGGTTGCCCTCTTCTGGCCATAAAATCCCGTATACAGAGAATGTAGTGATCAGCATCTAATTTATATGCTACTTCAATATGAATCGCTCGGATTGTCAAACAAGTAAACAACACGTCCCATCGCTTCTCTTTTCTTCGACCTACTACAACTAGCATAGGTCCGAAATTATCTACACCGACGAAAGTAAAAGGCTCGCTATAGCAGGATAGTCCTGCATCAGGAAATGGGGACATTTCAGGCTCTAGAGGTCGTGCAAACATTAAATGGCATTTTTTACAGTTTCTCCTAATTGAATTCAGCTCGACTAGAAGCCTTGGAACAAAATATCTCTTGCGTATTTCATTAACAACTTTTTCGTGGTTTCGATGCAAATAGGCTTCATGATAATGTGTAAGGATCAACCGAGTCAAGTCGTGCTTACGAGGTAAAATTATTGGACGTTTCGTTTCGAACTCAATACGGACAGCAGCGTCGATTCTTCCACGTACTCTCAAGATGCCAGTTTCATCCAAGTAGACGACAATTTATATAACGGACTTGAAGGTAGTACCGTTGGCTTAAGCATAGGATTTGGCGATTTCTTGGACAAATGGTTAATATTTTCTCCATAACACTCTTTTTGTGCCATTGATATCAACAATTGTTTTGCCTTTAGCAATTCAGCACCACTTAGACTACCGTTCAGTAACAAATCCTTTGAGCGTTTAGCTTTAAAGTTCCTCACAGCTCGGAAAACATATGCCACAGATCTTAACAATCTGTTGAAGCTACGAAAGCACTGTAGGTCTATAAGCCGTTCAGCTACTATATGCACAAGAGCTGTCTCCTTCTGTGCTTCGATATTTTTATCGTGGTTCTCGGGCCAAGTAGCTTCAGATTCATACAAAAAATCTGGGCCCTTATACCAGCAACAGCTATTATTCATTTTCGGGGTCGATGACCATTTTGTGGCCTCATCAGCGACATTAAGTGCAGATGGCACATAACGCCAATTTGCCACACAAGAATATTCTTGAATTTCTGCAACTCTATATGCAACGAATTTGCCTAATTTACGAGGGTGTTCATTTCCGATCCAATTCAAAACAGTTTCAGAGTCCGTCCAATAAATTGTTTTAGCCGGCATTATGCCGAGATGCTTGTTTAATGACTTAGCAAGTCTAGCTCCTAGCACGGCACCATCTAATTCCAAACGCGGGACGGTGATCATTTTTAAACGAGCGACTCTAGTTTTAGCTGCCAGTAAATCACACTCTGCAATGGAATCTTTTTCGATGCGCAAGTACGATACAGCAGCACTAGCATTATCGCTTGCATCAACAAAAACGTGCATCTGCGATTTAACACCATCCCAGCTATCAAACCGCTGAAGGTAACATCTAGGAATACGCAACTGTTCTATTCTTGGTAGCAGACCTATCCAAGTTTGCCACTTGATATAGTGTTTTTCCAGGATTGATTCGTCCCAGTCAACACGACTACGCCATATTTCTTGTAGTAGAATTTTAAGGTAAACCACAAAGTTGGCAACTCGTCTGATTGGATCATAAATTAACATCAAGACACTTAAAACCTCACGTTTAGATGGTTTGCAACCACACTTAATTATTTCTTCTACTTTCTTGTTGTAACAAAGTGAAAATGTGTATTCGTCCGTATCTAATCTCCACCATAGACCCAGGATCTTTTCTGTTGAGCTTTCTGTACCCACACTTATATTTACAGTGCTGGTATTGGATGGCTGATGATTTAGGGCAAGCATGACTTCCTTGGAATTGGACACCCATTTCCTGATCTCAAACCCAGCATTAGCGTGCATCATAGCGACTTCCTTACAAAGTTTTATGGTCTTCCCGACAGAATCAGCGCAAACTAGCATGTCATCAACATAGTGGTTGTGTATGATACAGATTACTGCTCGGGGATGACTATCCTTGAACTCTAACGCGTTCACATTTTTCACGTATTGTGCGCAACTAGGGGAGCAAGTGACACCAAAAGATATTACTTGTAGGACGTATGCATCTGGAGGTTTGGTTTGATCACAGTGTCACCAAAGAAACCGCATTGCATGTTGGTCTTCGTCTTTAATATATACCTGTAGGAACATTTCTTTGACGTCGCCGCTAACCGCTACCTTACATTCACGAAACCTTAGAAGCACTCCCAGTAGCAAGCTGAGTTGATCTTCCCCTTTAGGAAGCATGCTATTTAATGAAATTCCATTGACTAATGCGGCGGCATCCCAGACTATTCGTAATTTGTCGGGCTTGTTATGATCAAACACCAGGAAAATTGGCAAGTACCAAACTCTTTCGTGTGTTTGATAAAGATCCTTCTGGAACAACTTTCGGATGTAGCCCTTCTCCTCATACTCCTTAATCTTTAGATCCATATTTCTTGTTTGTGTGGGGTCAGACAGTAGACGATCTTTCAAACATCGGAGTCTTTTAAAGGCCATTGGTCGACTATCTGGTATAGTCAACTTGTCGTATTTCCATATTAATCCCATTTGGTAATGGTTACCGATTTTTGTCACTAAGGCCTTCATTATTTCATTTGCTGGGCAATCCTCTTGAGCCACGGTCGTATCCCTCGGTATTGATATACCTAGCGATTCTACAGAAAAGAAGCTTTTTACTAGTTCGTGTAGATCTGGCACCTCATTCGGCTCACACTCGCATACATGATAAGTATGATTCGAAAGAGATTCTCCTTCTAAGGGGGATACTTTTAGGGTAGCAAACAGGAACCATCCTAACTTGCACTTAGCTGCCATGGGTTCACCGTCCCCACCTTGCGTGGAACGGCTAGTTTCCAATTGTCAGGACCAATTAATATACCAGGCCTGGCATTAGTGTAGGACTTTATCGGCAGTCCTTGTAGATAAAAATACTCTTGAGCATAACTTTCGAAATCTAAGCATTGGATTGGTAAATTAAGCTCTTTCACGGTATGAGCTGGCAGGCAACCGTACCGGTTCGCATTTCGATAGTTACCTTCTATCGAAAGCAGCGCTTTTTTAGAACTTGTTTCTATCCGATGCATTTCGCTCGTCCATTTTAAAGTCAGAGGATCGAGTTTTCCTTGTAGGTCAAGTTGTTCTGCTAAGCTCTCGTTCAGCAGAGTAGTTGAAGAGCCCTCATTTAAGAAGGCGAAGGTTTCAACATAGGAATCGCCATTTCTTAGTACAACGCACTATACGAAAGCTAGCTGTATACGTAACGTCCTTTTCTGGGGCTACTGAAACGTTATGTTGTTGCTCTATAACCATAAGGCTTGAAGTCTTCGTTTCTAGTTGCCTTATATTTACTGTGGGACTGTCTGAATCAGGTTTTATCCTTTCGGACAACTGTGCATCATTGTGAAGCAATGGGTGGTGGATTTTGTTGCAACCATTTTTACCGCACTCAACTGGAGCTGGACATTTAAATTTATGAACTCCAAACACTGACGACACAGTCTGAACTTACGCACTGTGTTCTATTTTTCTGATAAAGACAACTTGGCAAACCCTTTGCAATACGCAATACTTTTACATTTGCCCTTACACAACTTACGCACTTCTGTTTTAGTAGGTTTTGTATCTACGACTGCAATACAGGTATCCTTATGGTGATAAACGTTAAGATGCTTTTCTAGTTTTTTAGTCGGAACAGAACTTTTGGCTTCAATCACTGTGAGTGTTGGAAGCGCTCCGCAAACATTTTTAGCTAATGTGTAAAGCTACTCTCCAAACACGAGCAGGTTGTTGGTCTGTGACGAGGAACTTTTATACATGGCCAAATTAAGCTTCATTGAAGCAGGTAGCTTTAGAAGCAAATCTTGCAATAGCGATGGGTTATTAAGATAATCATCCAACTGTGCAGCTTTTAAAGACGCACAAAGATTTTGTACAGCAATGGCATACTCTACCAAAGATTCTAATTTTTCTTGTTTTATTGGTGCCTGCTGATGCACTTTTAAAATGTGTGCTTCGATAATTTGCTCAGGCCTACCGAAAAGCATTTGTACGGTAGACATAATTTCTGGTACACATTCAGGCATAACTAACAAACTAGATACAACATTTTTTGCAGTGCCTTTTAACGAGCGCTGCAAACGAACAAGATTCTCATCGTTATTAAATCCACACATAGATGTAGTCCTATCAAAACTACTGACGAACAAAGGCCAGTCGCAAGGGTTACCCGAGAATGAAGGTAGTTCTCTAGGAATCTACTGTCTTGCTGCCGTCTGTTGAGAAGTTAGAGATGACCAAATATTTTTACCGTAATTACCTAATGGTGGATTAAGTGCAGGATCTCGAGTTACCCCTGCACGTTGCGAGTTACTAACTCTTGGAGACGTTTGGTTCTGCTTTAGCGTGTCGGAGTACCTCACAGAAACCAGCTCGTTCGATTTTAATGACAAGTGAACAAATTTTTGAGTAAGTTCACTTGGAACCACCTTTGTGTTTTCGCATCTTAGCATCACAAGACCTTCTTCAATTTGTTGAGATAATTCTGCATTGTGAAGGGCGTCAACTGCATTTATCTCGTCATCGTCAATACACTGGCTGGAGTCGATGTCATCCTGTTCGAGCAATAAACGCTTTTTTGAAGCTAGCAGCTAGCTTTAAGCTGAAGATTTCTCTTGCTGCTTTTAGTAGTGATTGAACTTAAGAGACTTTCGAGACTTAGCTACTCTATGTTTAGTTATCTTGCAACTAGCACTGCCTTGGGGGAGCTAATGTCATCTGTCTTGTTACATTCGATCTGTACTATTTCTTCGGCGCCCTTGCGATAAAGGAATTGACAATGCCTTGTGACTAAATCTGCAAGCAGCGGGAGACCAAGAAGTACTCGATTCTAGGCAATTAGGACACTTCCAGTCTTTAATACCCGCCACACTGTCATTCACATTGACACATTCGCAGTGAAGCCATTTGCGACAAAGAGTGAATTCCACCATATCATAGCTGTGGTAAGATTTATTGCAGATAGGACAACAGTTACGTCGTTCTTGAACTACCGGTTGGTTTATCATGTTTGTTTAGATAATATATATCAACTTGAAAGGTTCCAAAAGAATTTGCGAATGTTGGGGTTGCGGTCAATTACCTGTAGTCAACTGACAAGGACTGTTTGCAGCAGCACTAAAGACTTCCTTTGCCACTCAATGTTCAGATTAGAAACACTGCAAGTTGGCTCTTTATTAAGCAGCTGAAATTCCTAACAATTTTAAATTAATAATAGTAACAATTTTACAATAACTTACTGTATCCCTTACTATCATACAACCTTGCTTCTCTTAAATAGTTTCTAAATGTAACAAAATTTCAAGTAAATAACTAAACTGTAATACACAACCAGAATATTTATCATCTAAAAACACAATCTTTCAAATCTGTCAAAGTCCACCCCTGCCCATTGGATTACCAAAACTAGGGTTACAACTACCAATAAATGTATTAGTCAACAAATCCTAACACTCAATGACGAAAAAAAATAATTACATTTAAATCTGATGACTACTATAAACAACTACAGGTGTGGTTTTGAAATATTTTCAACTAATGTTGATTGTGCGAAAGGATATATTGGAAAACTATTAATTCAGCAAATGTTCAAGTGTTGGGGGACCTTGGTAGCCGCAGGCTGCTTAACCCTCTTCACATACTACTGAATATCGGAGAAATAGGGTATATATTTATAAACAATAGAAGGGGAGCTGAACTGCATCTAACAAGAAAGAGCAGCATCTATGTTCGAAGACAACAAACATAGAAACAAGAAGAAAATTGTTGAAAGCATATCTGTGGAGTACTGCACAGTACGTCTATGAAATAGGGACAGTAGGAAAAGCAGACAGAAAGAGATAGAAACCTTCTGGAATGTTGTGCTCCAGATGTATGAGTATTGAACCAGACTCAGGGATATGGACTCTTAGTTACCGGTTCCTTTCGTAGGTTACTTAAAAACATGAAATGCAAAATTACTGGATTCCAGTTATGTGGTTTTATTCTCCGCAATAATAAAGAAAAATGAACATCCTAGTTAACGCGTATACCCACTAATGACAACAAAAACCTAAAAGGGCATAAAACAACCTTACTGCATCCCCCCTATTCTAGCTACAATATTCTTAACTATTTAGGCTCAAAGAACTACCGGACATAGGTAGAATAAACTTAGGTATTGATAATAATGCTAGCAACACCTTATCATAAACGATGCCAATATCAGTAACTCAGATTTTCCGCGCCAATACTATTTCACTTTCTCATGCCTTTTAAGTTTATTGATATAGTTCTTTCTGCAAACCCCGCGTATTGGTAACGCCGGCGAGGTAAAGTATAACACTAAACGTTGTAACATGTCATTTTACCTATGGTAAATGCCACGTTTCAGCTTGATTTATCTCTCCCTTTAAACCTCAGATTTTACTTTAAAAAGTCCATTGAACCTTGATATACACTTTGACTTTTAATAGGTTTATTATAATCTCAGAATATATAAAGGTTTTAGTAATATTGTCAGAAGCTTTTACGGCCGGAGTCATTATAATGATTTATGGTTCCGGGTTGGGACCGTGTCATTTTATAAATTAAGGTCGACGTTTCGCCCACTTTTGTAAGGTGCTTCATCAGGACAATAAATATATTAAAAGTTAAGAAAGATAATATTAAATAGACAAGTCACAGTGTAAAGAGAAGAGTTACTCCTGAACTAGCAGACTCACTAGCCCATTCATAGCCACAAGACACCTTTTGGCTATGAATGAGAGCTGGACACGTAATCAGAGTAACTCTTACACTGTGACTTGTCTATTATATTATCTTTCTATATGTATTATCCTGATGAAGCCGCAAAAGTGGGCAAACGTCGACCTTAATTATAAAATGACAGTCTAGACCATAAATAATTATAAAGGTTATAGTACTTCATAAAGTACCGCGTATGTTTTCTAATATTCATACTTGTTTGTAAAGTAGCCTACAATTCAGTATTCTTAGTATTTATTCTCACACTTCTACTTTGCAAAGTGCTCTGTAATTTTCTTTCCTTACAATTTCAAAAATATCCCGCTCTGATATTTGAGACAGTTGGTTGCCTGTCAAAACTTTCTGATAAAGGATCATTTCTTATCTTGATTTTGTGCACAACAGGTCATTTTGAATTCCTGTAGATAAGACCATGAGGTCGTATCAAATATCTTGCCTAGCGTTTCCTTTTCTTCATCAATTACAAATCCCACCGGATTACTTTTCCGATGGGTCGTTCTCTACCCTCATGTCTTTCTACTATTTATCTTACCGTTCCGTAATGATGCAGACTTATTTTGCTGCCGCTTTACAATAAGATAACAATACCGTTATGTTTTAAATTACGTTACCTCAACATACAATTTTAGTTTTGTTTATTATTCTCTTAAAATTTGGTTTAATATGGATCTATGAAGTTAAACACGGGATGTTTTTCAACTTGTTTGAATGCTAGCGAATTCTACCTCATCACTTGTTTTGATGTTTTACCTGGGACTCCTGCAGTTTCTACACATTTGATTTGATTTCTACAGATGTTCCGTTCAAAGAATTTCAGGGTAACAAAATATGTTATTCAATGCAACTTGTCAGGTATGACAAATTAAAATATTATTTATCTACTCAAAATTAAATGAACTGATTTATGCAATATTAAATTTTCTCTTTATTTTACACTTGTAAAACATATTAATTTTACTGATAATTTATCTAGTATTTACAAATATTAATTCTTATTATACATAGTTTTACTGGACGACAAATGTAAGCCACATGTTTCATGAAACCTATGGTATCAAAACATTTATTAATTTGTTACGCTTTTAAAAGCACAAGATACTTTTTATTTGCGTTTTTTCACGTTAAATATTTTATCGACTTTTTATATGTTACGTTCACATATTTGGAAACTCTCTTAAACTTTATAAACATTTACTAGTTGCATAAAAACGAGTATCATAATCTTTACGGATCTATTTATTTTATAAGACTTCATAGAACATTTATGATGTTTTGTTCAAAACTTTATTTCTATAAAATTTATAAATACCATTAACTTGTATATTTTACTTTTTATTTTAATATTATAATAAAGGTTTTCTATAATTGTCAGAAGCTTTTACGGCCGGAGTCATTATAATGATTTATGGTTCGGGTTGGGACCGTGTCATTTTATAAATTAAGGTCGACGTTTCGCCCACTTTTGTAAGGTGCTTCATCAGGACAATAAATATATTAAAAGTTAAGAAAGATAATATTAAATAGACAAGTCACAGTGTAAAGAGAAGAGTTACTCCTGAACTAGCAGACTCACTAGCCCATTCATAGCCACAAGACACCTTCTTCTTCCTTATAAACATGAGGCACTGGACAACGTTTTAAATAGTAGTAATATTTGGCACGGGTGATGGAAGAGTTATTACACATTATTTCTGGAGTATCTGTATTTCTTGATGACATTGTCACTGGCAAAGAGATACAAAATCGCACTTACATATCTTACAGTTAGTATTATAAAAATTGAAAGACTATAACTTTAGAGTAAATATTATTAAAATTGTTTTTCATTCGAATGAAATAGAATACTGTATGTAATAAACAGAAACCCCTTACAAAAAGTTAAAAAACAAGTGGAGGCAATTCAAAACGTGCCTGTACCGAAAAATAAGACTTAAGTAATGGTTTTTGTAGGATATCAATTATTACAGGAGGTTTCCTAAGATGCAAGTACAATTTTACAACCTTTAAATAACCTTTTAAGGGATGATGTGAGTTTTAATTGGACACCGGGGTGTCAGAAAGTACTTAACAATGTTAAACACGAACTACAATCAGATAAAGTGCTATGTCACTTGGACCCTTCATCACCACTCATTTTGGCTACTGATACTTCACCGTATGGAGTCTGAACAGTTTTTAGCGATATGTATCGGGATGGTACAGATAGACCATTACAATTCACAAGTCAGACATTAAATAAGACAAATCAAAAATGCGCTCAAATTGACAAAGAAGCTTATGGTAAAAAGTTTTACAATTATTTATACCGTAGAAAGTTTCGTCTACTTACGGACCATGGACCATAAACTCTTACCACAAATATTTTCACCTACAAGGAGCTTACCCATTTTGATTGCAACCAGAACGTAACATTATGCTGCATTTTTACAATAATTTGAATATGAAATAAAATACAAAAACACGTCGTTGCATGCAAACGTGGATTCCATGTCGCATTCGCCACAAACATCTACAGATTTGTGCGTGTTCGATGAAGCGGATGTTTTAGAGATTGGCCAAATTGAAATGTTACCTATAACCGTCAGAGTTAGCTGTAGCTACTGCTTTAGACGAATCTCTTAAAAAACTGTTAGCGTGATTATAAACAAATATCGTTTTAATATTGATCAAAAGAAGTTTACCTTACAATCGGAATGCATCATGCATGGCCAAAGGGTGGTAATACCTAAAACATTACGAGAAAAGGTATTTACGGAACTATACACCACTCATGTCGTTATTGTTAAAATGAAAGGCGTTGCCCATAGTTACTGTTGGGTTGGAGTCGATGTTGAGATCGAAAATGTTGTTAAAAATTGCTACCAATGTAATAAAGAAAAAAACAATGCATAAAAAAGCACTCATGTTTGGGTATTATTGTATATTAGTGGACTCATAAATGGCCTGAAATCCATTCGAAAAACCAGGGTGCAGAAACTACTATCGAGATTTGTAAAAAAATATTTTCAACTTTTGGAATTTCTATATTTTTAGTAAGCAATAGTGGGTTAAATTTTTAATCATTTTACTTTAAACAATTTTTGAGACAAGTGATACATAAAGAAACCACACCATAACATCCTGATAACAATGGACAAGTGGAAAGGTATGTACAAATTTTTAAAAAATCACTCAAAAGCACGAGAGAAATAAGTAGTAAAAATTTGGAATTGTGTAAATTATTACTCCAATATAGAAATATGCCACATACAACTACTGGAGTAAGTCTTACAGAACTAATGTTTGACAGACGTATACGTACTCGATTTGGCTGTATGAAACCTTTTGCAGACACATGTAAAACCTACTTAAATAATAATAAGAAATGCCGTAATTTGGAAGTTGGCTTAAGAGTTTCATGTAGAGGATATACTTACGTTGGATAATGGAAGAGAGTGGAAACGACACACAGATCAGATACGCGTGATTGGGGAACATACTCCACAACAAACAGGTACACCTAGTTTCGTACATTTGCCCCACTACCTGTTTCTATATCTAATCAAGAAATACGAAATAAGATGTTCCACAATTGAGATGTTCATCCGGAATTAGGACTCCAATCAAATTAAGTTATTAGAGCTAGCATGTTGATATTGTAAGAAGGAAGAGGGGAGATGATATATATTTGGTAACCAACATAGCTGATATAGGCTAGGGATATCTAGTTACCCAGCAGTTTTTGTTTTGACATATGTCAATTTTTTTATCTACGAGAGCAGGAGTATTTTTGTACATAATTAATAAAGGTTTCTGGTTATTAAAATACTACAACTACATGCCATACAAAGAATGATAAACCGAATATTTATGATTCTTAATAGATAAGTATAAATAGTATATTACATTATTAGTGTGGTAAGTGACCAATTTCACACTAGTGGGTGAGTTGTCGCATGATGCGTCAGTCAAGTGCGATAATCCCACAAGTGTGAAATAGCACTTTCGACACGAATACTGTACACGAATTTTCCTACAACCACAACTTAAGAAAAAAATTAGGAAAACATAAAATAAACGTGCACTGCTGTTCTTTCTCTTAAATACCTTACCTTGCTACAAGGTCATGTGATCGTCTAGCGGTAATGTCAAACAAACCCTACAGTGTTTTTGACATTGGGCATGTTGTCGTCTAGATAATTAATGTACTAATATATCATCCGTCATATCACTCTAGAGTTGAAAACTATTTCAACACTACAGTGATGTTTACTTTTGCACTCTCGAGAGATATTTACTTTCGCATTTTAGAGTGATACATGCCACTTTCTAAATAAATAAATAGTGTGCAATCTGTTATTTTCATGTGGTCGTTGAAAAAAATATTGCTACACATTCAAAATAGATGTGGTGCTTTAAAATAAAATACGAACTTAAGGTTTAATAAAAATAAACTAGTAAAGCATAAATTTAAAAAGTTTATTTCTTTTTAAAATTAAATTTTCCTTTTTGAGCTTTTTTTATTTTAGCTTTTAATGCATCTAAATCAACAGACGCAGTTGATGTTGAAGGTGTAGTATTATTAGATTCTTCAGGTGGTATAAATGCTTTGTTACGTCTTTCCTCTCGCTTTTTAGAAGCTTCAAGTTGTTTGTCTTCTTTTTCTTTTTGTTTCTTCGATTTTCTTTGTTCCTTGTTTAGGAAATATTCACCCGAAGCTAATTGCTTATCGATCTAAACATGGAACAGATTAAAATAGTGATTTACACATACAATACAAACCTTGCTCTCCAACTGAGGTGGCGGGAATGGTGTATAAGGTTTCTTTATTTTCTTTTTCTTAGGTTGTTTTCGTTTACTGATGGTTTTATTGGCGAATTTGGGTAAGAACCGTTCCCAATTTTCATTTTGCAATTTGGGATCTTTTGCAAGTTCTCTTTTTATCATTAATGCTTTAATGTTATAAATCGGATGTACATTCTTCATTGTATCTTCAACAATCCTACGCACTTGCTGTAATCCTTTATAAGGTCCTAAAGCAGACACTGTTTGACCTTGTACCAAAACGTAACAATTCGTTAAAAGTTCTATAGATTTTAATGTGCAACCATTTGGACCAATTAAACGCTGGCGCCTTTTCACAAATTTTTCTTTATTTCTAGTTATATTACCTACTTTAATTATATCACATCCTACATCATCTTCTAAAACACGCTGAGCTTGTTCAAATGGCACACTTCGAGACATCAACTTTATCATATCCCTCGCTTTAATAATAATATAGGGGTCCCAAGTTTTACGTGTTGTTCTCACAGTCATGCTTCCTTCGACCACATCCAGTTCAGCTTTAATAAAATGTTCGTTTAACTTTTTTTGAACTAATGGCCATATCTGTCGGAGATATTGCTCTCTATATTGTGGAAATAAGGTTGCAAACGAACTTTCTACTAACAATCCATGTGGATTATGTTCGTGTTTAAATTCGGGAAGTTTCAGTTGCCATGCATTCTCTACTGGACCAGTTGATTTTGCATTGTCTGTTTCGGAGTCTGACATATTAAATCTTAAACCTCAAAATCTTAAATACCACAATACGAAACATTTAGTGCAATACTATCAACATTGTATTCGTGACATTTTACATTAAAACTAAGGTTAGAATTAAAATTTCAATAGTAACCTTGTACAAAAATAGAGAAATATAGGCTATACTTTTGAAACAATTGATTTGTAATAGACCTGGCACAGGATTAATTTTTTTAACTTTAATTGACCAATCCCGAACACGTGACAAATATAAGCATCCCACTTTTACTGGTGGGCACACAAGCAATTTGTCATATGCAAACAACATTGAACATTCAAGAATTTGTGTATTATAACAACTGCTTTTGTTATTGATTAATTGTTAATTTAGTTTTATAATGTCACTGAGGTACCGAAGTAATTACTTCAAAAAACTAACTGGAGAAAGAGCTTCACGCTACCAAATAAAAATCGCCGCTATTGAAGATTATTATCCCTATTGTTTCCTGTTAGATACTCTAAGCCAAACTTTGAGTACTTTTCTAAAGGTAATAATGATAGATCCAGTAAACTATTTAATATTACTCGCAGCCATCACACTGGCGAACAATTAAAAACTTTTAAAAGTTTGCAAGCTTTTAAGTATTAAACAGATTTTATACAAAAAATGGGTTTTAAGAAATGTACGTGCAATTATTTTGTAATAAATGTCATAATATTAATATTTACCAAATCTTAGATCAAACATTCAGAAAAATTTTCTGAGAAATCCTTGAACGTTTGGGTGATTATAAATATTGATGGGAGTATTTCCAGCGGGTATTGTACATGTGTTGTTGGTCCCGTTCGTGTCTGCTTTTGCAAGCAAACCATTGAGCTGGCATTTTATATTCAAGGTAATACCTATTGAATTTAGATGCAAGAAAGAATTTATTCTGAAAAAGAACTACAAACAGTACAACATTCAAGTGTCTGAGTAAATTTGCGTGCACACCAACAAACATGGTTGTCAAATAGTACCGTCATGTTGGAATAATCAAATATGAACTGCAAAATGTTTTTACATTAGAAACGGGTTTTAAACTTTGAGAAATATCGAATCGTTTTAACTTTTTCACAAATTTGTTCAAACACAAGAAACGATTTTAAATGGATTACACTTATGACACCTTTAACGAACAAGGTGAAATAAAACAACGTTGTCTTACAGTTGTTTTACAAACCATAATTTATTGGTCAATTTTTAGACTTGTTGACCTTGAGCAGTAAGTCGGCGTAAAAGTGTGTACTATATACAATTGATAAATCAGTTTCAAGAACGCGGTGCCCACCAGTTTGAGCCGACATTGAACATACTCTAATTTGTCATTAATTTTTCTTGCTATTTTTTTAGTAACTTTAATATTTGAGCTAAATTAATATACTATAAGATGTAGGTAAGAGAAGAAAGAAATATAAGGAAAACAATAAAAAAATAGAAGAGATAGGATGATAGGCACACACTAAGGCATGAGGGAATAGTGAGGAATATATTAAAAGCAGAAAAAGGAAAAAGAGAAGTAGAGGTAGACCTAGATTAAGCTATTGTACACATATAGTGAAATATGTAGGTTGAAGGAATTTCAGGGAAATGTGTAGGTTAGCTCAGAAAGGAAATCAATAGAGCTACGCATCCAACCAGTTCCAGGATAGAAACCTAACGATAAGTAATTGTATTTAAACCTGATTATTATTGTTAACAACTACAGGTGTTGGTTTTGCAATATTCTCAACAACTGTTGGTTGTGCGAAAAGAGTAATTGGAAAGTGTTTAAGTGGTGGGTGATCTTGGTAGCCGTCAGGTTACCTAACCCCCTTTACGTACCACTTCATGTTCAAAGACAACAAACACAGGAACATGGAAAAGATTTCTGAAAGTATATGCGTAGAGCACGCACTGTACGGCTATGAAACGTGGACAGTAAGAGAAACGGACAGATATAAGCTAGAAGCATTTGAAATGTGGTGCCACAGACGTTTGATTAAGATATCACAAACAAGCAGAAGTTAAGGACTAAGAGGTACTAGAAATGGTAGAGAAAAAAGAAATGTGCCAAAATCAGTAAAAAATAGGAGAGATATGATACGTTGTAGGGTATGAGGGAATAGAGCGGAATATATTAGAAGCAGAGATAGGAAAAACTGAGGTAGAGGTAGACCTAGTTTGGACTATTGCATACAGATAGTGAAATATGTGGCTTGTGGGAATTAGAGGGAAATGTGCAGGTTAGAATAGAAAACATTGAAAGTACGGGTCCAACCAGTTTTAAGACTGAAATCCTAATGATGGTGATACTTGTAGTGTTACCTATCTGAGGACAAGCGAATGCTCTCTCTTAACAATACTTTGCTCCACGAACGAGTAATCTACTGATAATGACTCATGATCCCTTCGTTGTGTGAGCGACACATAACCCAAATATACACTGTGAGATGGCGTTAAGGTGGGCAAGTTTGAAATAAAACTACAGTATTTATTGACCCTACTTTTAACATAACACGATAACTTCTAGAGTAGGTTACCAGCAAGTAGACATTGATTACATATAGAGCAAACAGGCCGGACTCAGCTAGACTTGGTTCAAGAACGAGTACGGCAGAAAAATTCTCAACAACCCTGCGCTTCTAACTGCATAAATACACCGCTCCAAGAACGGAGCGTTGAGCAACCACTATGTACTTTTAATGTTACGGGATGTCAAGCGATACCCAGACATTCTACATATGACACCTTAAAAAGAATTAGTGTAGTCCTCGACTACCAGCGTTTTGCCCCACGCGACGATAAAATGTTAGTACCTAAATCCAACAAGGCTCGATCACACGCGCGTACATTTAAACCAATAAGTTTTCAGTCCGTGTCACGAATATGAGATATGAGAAATGAACTATGCAATTATAAAAACGCTCAACTAAAGGGTGAAATAAAATAATTACAAATATAATTAAAAGCATTACCTTTATAAAATTGCCAAGTGGACATTTTCAACTTTCCTTTCGAGACGCCAAAAGCAAAGTAAAAACTACGGTTAAAGCTAGTTGACCGACCTGAGAAACCCCGCTCCTCTCGCCCTTCTATAAAGGTACCTTTAGTGCTATGGAGATTTAGCGATTTCGATATTTGGGGAATTAGATATTTTCGCTTCTAATTGTCTAATGTATTTTCTGCTTCAGGTATTTGAAAAAAATAGTTTGACAGATGACATTTGCTATTGTTTTGGGTTGCTGGATGTTAAGTTTATGTTGTAAATTACAAACTGAAAAAATGAATTCGTTTCTTATTTTGCTTTTGAAGCAACGATGAATCTTGATGGAACAAAATATATCACGAAAAGCTAAGGTTAAGGTTATAACGAAACAAACAAATCATGTGCTTTTCTGAACAAACACGCATGCTCCGATCTCAAAGTAGCCAGAAAAGTTGAACTTGAACCAACTTTTGAGAGATCGGAGATTCGGTATTTTTGACGTTTTTCGGTGGTGTCACGTAATCACTTTAACCAATAGGATCATTCTCCAAATATCTAAATCGACAAATCTCTGTAGTTCTAAAGCCATTAGTTAAATACAATATCACTTCCGAGTGCGTTCTGTAACCTGAAAGTAGTTACGGTGCTGTTCGAAATACTTTCGAATATCGAAATGTACACCATCATATCTGTAATAATTAACAACCAATGAAACTTTACGTAAAAAAAATTACCGGATCATTACAAACTCTATATCGTACCAACCTAAAGTGGATTTTAAAATTACCACTATAATACACGTGTACGTCATTTTCTTTGTAGTTTTTGGTGCATCCATTTCTTTTTCTGGATTTTGGTTTTTTAAGCAATGTTAATATTAAACAGAAATCTTCATCACCCTCTTATTCTAAAAATTATTTCAGTAAAGAGACTACTATTGATGTTTGCGGAACGTTTCTATCTTTAGTAGTAGTAGTAGTCTTCTGTATAAGTGTATTCAAAAGTATTTTGTATGTAAGGCAGTCTTTTTGATTAGGCGTGCATTTATTGGGCAGTTTTCTCTTTTGTGATTGGCGTTCTTCTGTCCACAGTGAACACGTGTGTCCTTCGTTCATGTGCTGTATTTTGTAATGTGCCCTAGATCCTGGCAACGTGTACATCTGTGTACTATTAAGTAACCTGTCATATGCAGCAATTAAATCACTATAATTGGTATTACTTATACACATTTTCTCATTAATCAGAGATAGTAAATGGTCAAAATCTTCTGATGCCATACTGCAAAAAATTTTATTTGACCAGTTTTTTTCTGTTTTTGCATATCCATCACAGTATCTCCCACATTATATTGTCGTGGTGATAAGGCTGCTTTATGATTTTTCAAACCACATATGTTTTGGAATTCAATTTTTGAAGTTGTTAGTTTGATACAAAGTCTATGGTGCATTTCGTTGAATAAGGCCTACATTTAGGGCTTTTTGCATTACAATAGGCTTCTTCATTGTATTGAATTAGTCACCCACCAACAAATCTTTCTTCTTTCCTTTTTAAGTAATTGCAACATAACGATAAATGCAACATTTGTAAGTACGATATCGTTTTCGCTATTGGACATGGTGTAGTGAACCTGTTACATTCCAAATTTGGTAATGTACATTGTTAAATATGTAGATAAATTCCCGCGAATATTTTCAAACAAACTTGTCAATTTCCGTCATTCCGGACAGCTGTGTTTGCGCAAAAGAATGCGCAGGCACGTAGTAAACGGCGCAAGTGCGCGCGGTGTGATGAGACATTATTAGACTACGAGGCCTGAAGCCGAGAACAGCTACCTGAGTCGTGTATCTGTTTTTTGTCTTTTTTAGTATGTAGGTTTTCTTTTACCTTATTTCGCGTTCCTATACCTGGTTGTTTCTTCTCGCCCTACCTACGAGCAAGAATAGAGAATGGACAGATAAATTTGGACTCAACAATGGCGTACTGAACCCACAGGCCCTGGGATATAACTGTAAGGTGCGATTTAAGTGAGTACATTGCTTTTATTTATATTTTAAAAGTAAATCTGATCATTGTATCACTTTTACACGTGTTTGTATTTGATCATTTGCCGCGTAATCATGTTGTAATAAACGATTGCGTAATAATATGGCGGGAACCGTTAGAAACCCCAATGCCAATCATTGAATAATGAGCAATGGCCATTCGTTTGACGCGATTAAACATCCGTAGAGCATGTGCAAGTATTTTAGTTCTATATTGTCCCATGTCCTAGTTCTTATTCGTCTTTGGTGTAAATAGCAACTCACAATTATCGTGTACAGTAAATAGACAATAAAGAATACTCTTGTTCTTCTTCGAGTTTAACGCTGTTTTGGTTTAAATCAACCTTTATATAATTCTACAGGCAGAACTAGAAACTTCATATGCATATAACTCAAGACACGAATTAACTTATAAATACAAAATTGTTGTAACAAATAAACACAATCTTATAAAATCTGTTGTACGTAAAGTGTTTTTTAGAAACCCTATTATTAATAATATTTGAATAAAATGATGATAAAGTCTAGAATCAGCAATTTAACCGAATGTATTGAACAATGTAGGGTATCCTACACGATTATGCTGTCTCATTCGTTGCCTCTGACACATTTTACCTGTCCTGTACTTTGTATACAACGAACCAATTTCTGTCTTTTAGTCACTACGTGTGACTCCTAACCTCACTGTTGTTGAATACACAAATTTTTAAATATGTTTACAACTGTTGTGCTCCAACATAAAAGAGGATGTAAAAGTGAATGTAAAAATTAGAAAAGCTATAATGAATGCAGATTTAAGGGGATCATTAGATATATTGGACCAATTTAAAAACATATCTAATAGATTAAAAAAGTTGGTATTTGGTAATAATTCTATTGAATCGAGATTCTAACAATTTGTCGTAGACGTTTTCTTCGGAAACCAAACGTTACTGAAGCATGCGAATCATTTACCTCCTTAGGTCAACAATGTGAAAATATCGAAATGCCATGTTATGCAGGGATGTGTTGGATTGCTGCAGCTAGATGTGAAGGTTCTTTAGGTAACATAACTGGCGAAACATCATCCTTAATCAGATCAGCAAGAAATTTTGCTACTGCTGAAATTAAAAATAAATCATTAGGCTGCCCTAGTATTGCCAGTGAAAATTTACAGGTATGAGTTTACATTTTGTTAAATATTTTTGGTTTTAAGACTGTTTTGTGTTATTATAAAATGCAATTATGATATAGAAATCAATAATTCTGTTTTAATTTTGTATGCGTAGTACCACTTATTGTATCAAAAATTTATGAATTTTTGAAATTACTGAAAAATATGTCTTTTAACAACTATATTCTGAAACATGCTCTTGCGTATTGTTTGATAGATAATCTCCGAGGGGTAAACCGCCACGTGTAATCTTGTGTACAACCTCTGTGAAGTCTTGTGTAATCTGTGAAAATGTGAAGTTTGTGTAATCTTGTGTACTCAGCGTGAAATCTGTGTATTCTTTGTGGAATCCCACGTAGTCTATGCATTCTTTGTGTAATCTGTGTATTTTCTGTGAAATCAGGATGTATTCCATATTTAGACAAAGGTCACAAAGGTTCAAAGCCGTGCAAAGTTACTGAGCAAGCAAAAACCGTGATTAGGAAACAAAATTACTGCTCGATGTTGTGTATTATGGGAGTATTACGAACGTATTTATGAGAACGCAGTGACCTATTGTTTTATAAAGTTTACAGTATAAACAGTTGAACACAAATAACAACAGAGTCCACGGCAGCGTGCGAATCTGTATCGCCTACAAATGCAACAGGTATCCGTATTTGCCAAAATTTTACAGAAGATTATTGCGACAAGTGAAAACATGGACTAAAAATAAAGTAGATGAAATAAGGTGGAATATTTTGGTAGTGAAACTTGATAGTATTTTAATAAATTCTGAATACTCTGAAGTCAATGATGAACTATATTGTAACGTAACTTGTTTCTGCAGAACTTCTTTTAAAACATTTAAACTTGTTAATAGAAATAGAAGTTCAAATACCAAAAGGCGAGTGTTATCCAATTTCTTTCGGCATTTATTAGTTAAGCATATTAACATGCCTGCCAATACCAAAGGGACAGCTCACCAAAGAATTGGAGGAAAAGTTACGTCGTTCTTCAAACCTTAATTGGCTACTGCAGGTACGTCGAAAATAAATATCTTACAAAATATTAGGATTTCAGAACCAATCAATTCTAATTCGGCCATAAGTAATCACGATAATAAGAAAGTAATATCTGACCTTGACCGAGAAGGTCTAATTACAATTGATAACTCTGATATTCCTGAAAAATATATAAATGACTTTCCATGCGCACGTGAAAATCGCTCCAAAAAAGTATCAAAAAGGACTGTTTTAAAATACTCCAGAAAGATCACGGCGTACTAGGGATAATCATCACAATGATCAGATAAGTTTATCTATAAGTAATGAGTCTTCTAATGCTCCTTCAGTTTGTAGTATTCTCGTCGTATTCTTGGGGAGTCTCTCCTAGGATCAGGGCATTGATGTTGATGAAACAAAGTCGAAGACCATTACAAGTTTATTTACTTCTAACATTAAGATACATTACAATACTATGGTGTGACTACGAATGTTCTTATTGCATACTCGCTCTTACTAGCTAATAATCATTATTCAATTATGTGTACTGTATATTTGCAATTATCCTTGGTCTAGTGTTCTTTGCACCTCTACTTTCTATTGATCATCTTATTGTACACTTCCGCACTTTGCAGTTCCTATACTAAGTTACTCACCTTTTAAAGGAATAAAACTTGATTTACTAATAACTTTTAACGGGCATTTTTATACTTTAACATTTTACGCTATCCTCAATTCATAAATACAGTTGTACAAATTACTATTTTTATATTTGATATTTATTAACTCCTTAGGCGAGTGCATCGTATTATAATGAGTGGATTGCATCGTCCTTGTCTTGCCGTAAATATAAATTTTGTTCCTTATGTGGATATACAAGTCTAGATAAGATACGATAAGCGGTTGTAATAACGACGAATTGATATAAAGAGATGGACAGTTGTAGTTCGTTCTTGGTTCCTATATATTAATTACGTGAAAAATACTGTTTCTTCTTTGCTTTGACAGTAGTGAGAATTAATGCGGTATCAATTTTTAAATTGTTCATGAACGAGCACGGCGCGATTCTAGTTGTTTTTCTTGTGAAGTAGACGTTGTATAGTAACTGTAGAAAGTGTAGTTCTTATGACATTGAAGGAAAGATGCTTTTATAGGCGAACGTGTTTGACGTGCTTGTTTACGGAACATTGACTTAGTGATACGGGTTGTTTTACTGATTATGTTTTTTTAGTTGATTTGTTTTTTTGTACTTAAACTGTGTGTGCGATCTAGTTTCGCGGTCCTTTTGTTATCAGAGTAGTGCATACTTTGGATTATCCAAACACAGTTTTAAGCTTGAGTGCTTCAAAAACAAATGATGATACAGTTGTAGCAGGTTTAGTAGAAAAAAGGTTGCTTCTTATAAACAGGTATCTCATTCACATGTAAAGACAGTTGATACTGTAGTTTCTGAATTTTCTAACCCCAACGAATCTGAAATAGATCGTTGTTTGCGCAAATTTTCGTTATTCAAAAGCATTAGATTTTTCTTTGTTACCATAGGTATCAAATAAAACCCCTCGCGTTACTGTTAGTTTAATGCATTACATCGTGCCTTGAAAGCGTGATTCTAAATTTTTATTACCATTTTTTTCTTACGATTTGTGTTACAAAATATTTCGAAATTATTGTCTCAGGAAATAGAATTAACAACAAATTTATCAATGCTACATAGTTCCATCAGCATGATAATGTCTGCTGCTAACACCAGTGAGATACGTAGGTGTGATCAGTGTAAAGTGTAAGAAATTCCATCAACAGCGTCACAGTCAAGGGTGAAGTGCTTCGTTAGTGCAGGACATCGTGAATCCCACACTTCAACTGCAAGGAAGCGTTCCTGAAGGACTTTTTGTAAGTTGAACTATTTCCTACTTATTAATACTTTAAATATCTATCTGTTGTTTTGCCATATCTTCGTCGTTCTGATACCTTTTGCAATAGACTTGCCTGCGATTAAAAAAAAAAAGAAAGAAAGAAAAATCAATACTACTGAATTACTCATACCAATTGTGTCTTATCTATTTATCTTTTGTCAACATTTTATCTGATTTATGTTTAATTGGTGTGTGAGGAAACGTTTCTGCTACTCCCCAATATTACCTCACTTTGTACTAAACATTTTTCTGTATTGCTTTTACCGTTGTTATATTATATAGTTTATCTAAACAGTTTCTTTTTTTTACATTCTACAAAGTACTGAATAATTTAGACTTTTCATTGCTGCTATGCTTATTCTTTTTTTTTTCAGGTTTGCTTAACTATTTTTCTTGCAGGTATTGTTACTAACTCCTTACCGCCGCATACATTATATGTCGGTCTACTTTCTACGACCCCCCCTACTCTCCGATTGAGCCCGGTCACTTCTTTGACTTTCTTTGAGTTACGCGCGGCAACGTAGCATAACATAAATTTTTGGCACCCAACGCGACTGCCACGAATAACGTAACATATATTTTTGGCGCCCAACGTGGGGTACCACGAAAAAACGTAACAAATTTTTTTCTGCTCGATTTTTTTGATTTGCTCTCGATTTTTTTTGGTTTTCTCTTGATTTTTTTTTAAATTTTTTTTTATAACCTTGATGTTTTTTGGCATTGACTTTTTTTTTTAATGTATCGGTTCGATTTTCTTTTCTACCTATATTGGCTGGCTCAAAGTTTTTTTTTGGTGTAGTCTTGAATTTTTTTTTTCTCTGCCCTCTCGCTATATTGAAATTCTTTGATTTTAATTCTTTTTGTTGGTTTGTGAATTATCAGAGTTGTGTTTTCGCTGGTAATTTGGTTCTGGAAAACACTGGCGCCCAAGTTTTCTTTACATAATTTTTTTTTTCTTCACGTCACTTTCGCTACCTCACTTAAACATAATGGCTTATTGGCATATGACGGTCAACTGGTTACGGAAGACTGAGCTTCAGTACGAATTATCTTCTCGTGGTTACACTCCTGAAGACAATGTGAACCAATTACGTAGATCCGTTCGAAGTGCTCTTAGCATCGAACGAGAGAAAAGGCTTCCCTCCATCCCTGTAAATGCAGATTTTGATTCTGAATGTAGGGCCATCGAAGTCGCTATTCAAGAGTTAGAAACCTCACTTCCCCCCTTTGATGGTGATAAGTCCTCAGATACGATTCGACGTATTAGTGCCTTGTGGATACATCTCGAGCGTCGTTGCGCAAATTTGTCCCCAAAAGACGATGAGCAGAAAATACGTCAATTACTTCTTACGGTAAATAATCTCCGCCGCGACTATGATAAAAAGATTTAAAAGTTTCGACACCCTACTGCCACATCCGGTATCCCATTAGCTAAATCTAGTATTTTTCTTTCTCCTACTCCTCATGTAGACCCGGATGGACCCCCTATACTTACATCCGATTCCGAAGAGGAAGAGGAATCCGAATCCGTCCTTTCTAAGTCGTGTGGTGCTTCCTCCACACGTAACCGAGTCTTGAAACTTGATCTGAAATTCTCAGGTGAATCTCCAACCCTAACGGTACATAGTTTCCTTGAAAGAGTGGAAGAGCTCCGGAAAGCCCGAAATATCCTGGAGAGTGAATTATTTGACTCCGCGGTTGAGTTGTTCGAATCCAAAGCGCTCTGTTGGTTCCGGGGTAATTATCACCATTGTTCCGATTGGACATCACTATCTAGCCTGCTGATACGTCATTTTGCACCCCCAGATTACTATCGTCGGTTAAATGACGACATCCGAGCAAGGACACAGGAACCGTCGGAAGAATTGTTGAATAGTTGTCCTGCAGGAGTGCATTGTTCAGGCGCCATGGGAGTGTACCGGCCGATGTACAACTTGATATAGTTTCTCGTAACCTGTCCCCTTTCTATTTAGCCCGGCTGCCTACCGTACATTCTTGGGAAGAGTTGGAAAATGAGTGTCAAAAATTAGAATTAACAAAATTTAGGGTCGACAATTACGTACCCCCTAATAGAAATACCCACTCGTATGTGGAATCTGATCTAGCCTATAAACCAAACCCGCCGTTACCCTCTTTGGTCCAACCTCGTGGGTCTAATTTTTCTAAATCACACCCAACTCCGCGAATAGAAATAATCTTTCTTCTATTCCTACTCCAGCTACCCCTACTACAAGTAAACAGGTCGTCTGTTGGAACTGTGACCAACGAGGACACAAGTCTCCTTCCTGTACTGAAACTCAAATACTTCATTGCTATGGTTGTGGTAAACCTAATGTTACCCGTACCAATTGTACAAGTTGTAACAAGAATTTAAACTACCGATCGAGTCGCTAAGCCGAGAAACCGACCCGATTCCTTCTACAGTTGACTCGGTACCTATTATTTCCTCAGAAAATCCTTTCTCTGGTCTTGATGACCGATCTAAATATGTTCTGGATTTTATTTTAGCTAGTTCTCGTGAGGACGACAGGCCTTATCTTACTGTTACTATTTTCGACATCGAATTTAAGGGCTTGCTTGATTCTGGCGCTTCTCGTACTATTATTGGTGGTCCTGGTTGGGATATCCTCTATTCTCTTTCTTTGCCTTTGTCCCAAACGGAGATCCACAGCTGTACGGTAGCCAATGGTCAAGCTTGTGACATTCTCGGGTCACTTACTTTACCCATGTCGGTCGAAAATAAAACTATTCTTCTTGACGTCCTAGTCGTTCCTTCTATTTCTCAGTCTCTGATCTTAGGCATTGACTTCTGGAAATCTATGGGTGTTGTCCCGGATTTTCGAACGGGTCAATGGACTTTCTGTTCTTCTTCTACTGTCTCGATCAGTCAGATCAATGCTCTTTCCAATCTATCGAACATACAACAATCCGAATTGTCTCGTATAGTCCAACAGATGTTTCCTATAGATGATACTTTACCTTTGGGCTGTACTAATCTCATTGAACATCAGATCCGTACTACGTCTAGTCCTATTAAGCAAAGATATTATCCCATGTCCCCTACGGTACTACGACATGTCAATCAAGCTCTGGATGAGATGCTAGAAAATGGTGTTGTATAACCATCTAATAGCGCTTGGTCTAGCCCTATTGTTATGGTGCCTAAGAAAGATGGCACATATCGTTTCTGCATCGATTTTAGAAAGGTCAATGATGTTACAGAAAAAGATGTCTATCCCCTTCCTTATATTTCTACGATTCTAGATCGCCTTAGAGACGCAAAATTCTTAACTAGTTTGGACATTCGCTCTGCTTATTAGCAAATACCTCTTTCTTTTAATTCTAAAGCGATTACTGCATTTACGGTGCCTGGTAGAGGCTTATACCAGTTTACTAAAATGCCATTTGGCCTTCATAATTCTCCAGCGACATTTCAGCGACTTATAGATCGTGTGCTTGGGGCTGATCTCAAACCTTTCTGTTTCGCATACTTAGATGATGTGATCATCGCTATCCCTACTTTCGAACAACATATGGTGGTACTACAGAAAGTGCTTTTACGTTTAAATTCTGCAGGTCTTACTCTTAGGAGAGATAAATGCATTATATGCCGACCGGAACTCCGTTATCTGGGATACGTAGTGAATCATCATGGACTCCAGGTCGACCCAGAAAAAGTTTCGGCCATTCTTAATCTTCCTCCTCCTACTACTGTAACTGAAGTACGACGCATAGTTGGTATGTGCTCGTGGTATCGTCGCTTTATCCCAAATTTTTCTACTCTTACTGCTCCGATTACTGCTTTGACTAAGAAAAATTATAAATTTAATTGGTCTTCAGAATGTCAGCAGGCGTTTAAGCTGCTGAAAGAACACTTGGTAACGGCTCCAGTGATGAGTTGTCCTGATTTTTCTTTGCCCTTTACTATACAGACTGATGCCTCTGATTTTGGTCTGGGTGCTGTGCTGACTCAACAACAGGGTGATGACGAAAAAGTCATTAGCTACATTAGCTGTTCTCTTAAAAAAGCGGAACGCAACTATAGCGCCACCGAAAAAGAATGTCTTGGTGTTATATGGGCAATTGAGAAATTTTGTCCCTATATCGAGGGTTCTCACTTTACTGTGATCACGGATCACCACTCGCTTATCTGACTGAATAATCTACAAAGCCCCAACGGTCGTTTAGCTCGTTGGTCTGTACGACTTCAACAATATAACTTCACCATCGTACATCGTAAAGGTAAAGAAAACATCGTCCCCGATGCCTTATCTCGCTCAGTACCTAAAATTGACTTAATTGATGACTTTCCTAAATCTTCTATTACTCTGCCAATTTTGGATCCTTGGTATCTTAAGCTACGGACTCGTGTTAATTCCAATCCTAAACTATACAGTAACTGGCACGTGGAAAACGAATTACTATACAAACATGTAAAATCTAAACAGTCTTTGCTCCAACCTCCTCAAGACGATTGGAAGTTAGTAGTTCCCAGTGAACAACGGAATAGGGTTCTATACGAAAATCATGATCTACCTACTTCAGGTCACCCTGGTGTCCACAAAACTGTCTCTAAAATTTCCATGCGTTACTATTGGCCTAAACTTAGAGCCGCTGTTGCTCGATACGTCCGTCGTTGTAAAATTTGTTCGGCACACAAAGTCGAACAAAAGAAACCTCCTGGCTTTATGTCTCCCCGTGCTACTGCCACTCGTCCTTGACAAGTCCTATGTACTGATATTGTCGGACCTCTTCCTAGATCCTCTAAAGGTAATTCTTTCATTTTAGTTGTTGCCGATTGTTTTACAAAATATGCTTGTTTCTTTTCTCTACGTGCGTCTACGGCCGCTGCTGTTGCTCGAACCACTGAGGAAAATATTTTCCTGGTGTATGGTACTTCTCAGTATCTAATTGCGGACAATGGTGTACAATTTCGTAGTAATATTTTCACTAAACTCTGTGATTCTTATCGAACAAAAATTCTGTTTAATGCTCGCTATCATCCTCAGGCGAATCTGGCCGAACGTATTAATAGAGTCCTGAAAACTATGATTTCTTCTTACGTTTCTGATAATCAACGTCGGTGGGACGTTAATTTAGCAAAAATTGGTTGCGCTATTCGAACGCTTAAACATGAGGTTATTGGTTACTCCCCGTATTTTGCTCTATATGGTCGTGAACATGTTCTCTACGGCGATCATTTTGGAAAACCTCTTGATCCTGATGATGTTCTTATGGATCCCGAACGTCCTATTCCTGCTACTGACTTAGTCAAATTTGAGTCACTTCGTGAAGAGATTTCGAAACGCCTTTCCTTAGCATACAAGAAAAATGCTAAACACTACGATCTTCGTCGTCGTCCCTTAACTTTATTTCCTGGCGATCGTGTGTGGAAACGCAATTATGTTCTTTCGGATGCTACTCGCTACTTCAATGCTAAACTTGCTCCCAAATATGTGGGTCCCTTTACCATGAGGATCGGCTCAATAATTTAAATACTTTGGAGTGGTTAACTAGAGAGAAATTGCAATACTATTCACATGTAACGAATAATATTAAAGTTTAGTAGGTATATATAATAAAATATACCATTATAGGTGATTCATTATAAAGGAGGCGCAGTGCCTAATTGTTAGGGCTTTATAGATGGAACAGCTAGGCAAGTATGCGAATCTCTGTAAATCAACAAGAGCACTATTCTGGACATAAGCGATTTCACTGTCTAAAATATCAATCGGTGCTCTGTCCAGATGGTATAATTGTTAATTTAAAAGGGGCATATTCAGGAAGAAGGCACGATGCAGGGATGTTTAGAGAGTACCACTTGTACAATGAATTGGAAAGAAAAGTTGTTTTCAACAATAACGAAAAGTATGTATTGTACGGAAATCAAGGGTATGGGATAATGGAATTAGTACTCTGTCCCTATCCAGGCAGACGATTAGGAATTCATCAACAAGAATTCAACAACTCTATGAAGCTTTTAAGGGTAGCAGTAGAATGCGGTTTTCAAAAAGTAGTAGAAGAATTTGCTTTTGTTGACTTTCCTAAAAATTAAAAATTATTAGTACAAGATTTAGAGGCGATGTACAAAGTGGTGATATCGAATTGTCATATATGCCTGTATGGGTCACAAACAGACACTTACTTTGATGTTGCGCCACCTTTTTTACGAGAATATTTTGGTTTAACGAACGAGTAATAAACAATTAGAAAATAAGGAACTAGGAACCACAATATATAGTGATACAAAATACTCAACTTAAATTTCTTAAGATATATAAGCAAATTTAAATCGAAATTGTAATTGTGAATTAATAAAATAAAAAGTCTATTACATTTTTCTTTGTAAAAGAATCTATAAGCTTTTTTGAGATTCAATTAAATTGATTAACGTTTTGCGTTCAGCTATTCCTAATTCAAAATGCCCTTTGTCCATTTCAAATCTTTCACGTCGCTCTACCATATCTTGCCGCTGGTTTTCCTCTTTTAAAGTCTGCTTTCTTTCTTCTAAACATAACCTCCTCTCCTCGATAGCAATCTGTCTTCTAACACAAGTTGCTTTTACTGTATAGCCATTTCCCTGTCTCTTTTATTGCTCAAATATGCCAAAGCATCTTGCCGAAGGGTTCCGCTTTTTGCAAGACGTTTTCGTATTGACCCTACAAAATACGGTATGTGCAAGTATGAGGGCATATAGTTACTGATAACATACTTAAAATTGGTGTTTTTTGCAACACTCTCCTCAGGGTTCCTACACTATCTTGGTGGCAACCTGTTGCTCCTTAGAAATAGATGGCACTAAAAAATGTACGTCCAAAAATAAGATACATAAAAAATTTATAGAATAAGTCAAGTAATAGTAAAAATAGTTTACGTAACTGCAATAGCTGTGGTATTGTGCTGTTACGTTTTCGTTTGAGGATGAAGTTTTTATTGTAACTTCATTTGCATCAATGTTGTCAATCACTAATGTATCTTGCTCGATAATAGCACTACTTGTTTGAAAATGTATCGTAGATACTTTTTCATGTGCTTGTTTACCGAGGTCGTAGAGTTGTTTCTCTCTAGAGACTTATCTCTTTCTGAATATGGCTCCTCTTCACCTGAACTATATAATAAAATAATTGTAAATAGTTATCAGTGCATGATTAAATCATAATTAACAATTTGCATTACCGCATAGTTGTTGCGCGATTTTTCTTTGCCTATAATTCAAGTAGGAGCTATAAATGCTGCTTCAATGTGCGTATCTGAAACTCTTTTCGAACACTTCTTAGTACATGCAGTTGCACTGTTTCCCATCTTTCTGGATAACTCGATGGATTTTGGGCCAGTACCTCTCTTAATAACATGATTTCGTCGTCGTAAGTGAAACGTAAACACCGATTACTTTCTTTGACTCCCACGGACATAATTATTAAGGTTAAACCAAACGAGATTTTTACCGCGGTCACTGACAACTGATCTAAAAATTTGATCAAGTTGTTTAATATGTCAAAATAAGAGAAATAAGGAATACCTGAACCGTGCACAAATAAAGTCATGCACTATCCTTAATAAGGTTTCCCTTATTTTATAGCGCAACTGCGCATGCTCAGATATCAAAATAACATCAACCTTAATACTGCGCAACAGTATTTGCCCGTGCAATAACTCTCTATTAAAAAGATTTTTGCACTAAGAATGAAGATATGCCAAATAAAGGATTAAGCTAGGACCAAACATCACATCTCTAACAACAACACTTTCCTTATAGCCATTCGGCTTATTGTTAAGCTTATGTTACTGGAACTTTGAGATGACATCTTCATATTGTTAGCGCCAGAGATCTAAGTGTTGTTTCGACTGTCCAAGCTAACAAAGTTGTTCTTTTCCGTCACCATATGAGAAGTGGCTGTGCTATCTATGATCCATTTTGATGGGATACCTTTGTAAGTCAAGCAGTCTGTTACATGCCGAAAATCGGCTATGTATCATATTTAGTTTAAGTTTAAATTTGTAAGTGAATTCCCGCCATTATTTCAAATAGACTTGTGCATTTCCGTCATTTTGGACAGTTGCGTTTGCGCAAAAGGAATGCTCTGACGCGGAATGATGGCGCAAGTGCGCGGTGTGTGACACGTTATTATTAGCCAACGAGACGTCGAACAGTGATGTTTACCTCTGTCGTTCCTTTGTCTTTTCACTTTCAGAAAATGTAGTTTTCCTTTTATCTCTACCTGATATCGCTGCCTTCACCTTATTCCTCCGTCCTGCCTACAAACAGAAGAAGAGGGAAGACATTAAATCTGGACTCAACGATGGCCTAACGAAACCCACGCCCAAACAACGCCAAACGAGATACATGGAAATCAGCACGACTCCTGCGCAAGGATGACCGCAAAGTCGTGAAGCGTTCTACATTTTTAAGTGAGTACATTTTATCTTTTTAAGGTGCATCTTGTATCACTGTAAACATATTTGGTACGTGATACAATTTGGCAAATTATGATGTAATATCTTTATTGCACAATATTTGAACGTGGATCGTATCAGTGTTGCCAACTGTAGTAGTGGCTCATAACAGTTGCGCGGGACTATAGCAAGACGACAACATTGACTTTGGAACGAATCTACTGGATTTTACAATAGACTGCTTTTGAATTGTAGAAACTCTTGACTGCTGCTCACTTTTTCTTTTTGGGCAATCGGCCTCTTTATGTGAAGGTCTTAAAGTTGTAACAGCGAAATTTACCCCGCTTACCCCTTTTGAAATCCTGGACAGGCTTCTTTGTAATGGAAAACAGCGGTGCTTGACATAGACTCATTAGACTTCGCTCTCCATCTTTCACTTTCATTCAGCAGACCCAGCTTTATTTCTTCAGATTTATTATTGTCTTTGGCCTGTTGATTAATCGAAGGTATTAAAGCTTCATAATATTGTGACACTCCATTCATCATGATGAAAGCCACCCATTTATCTTCAATAGGTTCACCTATACCAGCCAGCTTTTGTACGGTAATTAAAATGTCTGCAATGTAGGTTTCCATTGATTGGACGTTGTCTTGCTTTGTACTGCATGGTTTACGGGTTATTTCAAACATTGTAGACATACTACTAGTGCCTTCATATGCAATCTTAAGGCTGTCCCTAGCATCTCGCGATGTTTTTGCCTATTGAACATGTACAAAGCAATTTGACTTGACAGAGAGACATATTTTTGCTAATGCACTCTGATCGTGTATTATACAAGGAGTGCTCGATATACATCGAGAACTGATAACACTAGTGTTGCTAGGTGCGATCTGACGTTTCTAACCTAAAGTTTGACATTCTTGACAGTATATATACTTGTAACATTTTGCCATATGAAAACTATTTGTTTTGTTTTGATTGAGTAGAAAATTTCGTCTCGGCCAAAAAATGCAATTAGCTTGTGATCATTTTCGTGCGATGATTTTTTACGATTTTTGACGTGGATTATCTTCACAACAGTGTCTGAATCAACGTATTTCGATTTTTGTCAAAGAAGCTCCAACTAAAACCACTGTATATCGATGGTATAGTGAATTCAATCGTGGTGGTAGTTTGCTAACAATGAATTTAAAGGTCGTCCAAAATCGGCTTTTGTGCCAGAAAATATCAATGCTGTGCACGAATTGATAATGCAAGATCGTCATGTGACTTATCGTGAGATTCAGGCATCCCTAGGCATTAGTATGAGAAGTATACATTCGATATTACATAAATATTTAGCTGTGAAAAAGCTGTGCTCATTGAATCCCACATAATTTGACAATCTCTCGAAAAAAGACTCGTGTCGATCGATGCAAAGAAATGCTCAAAAAATACGATTGCAGTGCATCAAACTCAGTGTATAACATCTATGCAGGTGACGAATTGTATGAACCCGAAAGTAAACAGCTGTCGACTGTATCGGTCTTCCAAGATGAATGAAATCCTACAAAAGTTTTCCGTGCTCGAAGCAATTCGAAGAAAATGGTTGCCTATTTTTTCGGCATAAATGGACATTTAACAACCGTTCCTTTAAAGGATCGTAGAACAGTTAATTCCACTTAGTATACAACCATTTGTTTGTCACAAGTTTTCGAAGAATCTACACAGGTGACAAATCTCGGATATATTCGTATGAACCCACCCGATAGTAAACAGCAGTTTCCAAGATGAACAAAATCCAACAAAAGTTTTCCATGCTTAAGCAATTTGAAGAAAATGGTTGCGTTTTTTCGGAATAAATGGACATGTAACAACTGTTCTTTTAGAGGATCGTAGAACAGTTAATTGTACTTAGTACACAACCATTTGTTTGCCACAAGTTTTCGAAGAAATAAGAAAAATAAACCGACGACGCCGAATCATTCATCATGACAGTGCGAGCTTTAGCACATCGGCTCAAATAAGTGACTATTTGAGCTCTCAAAACATCGAATTGATGGGTCATTCACAGTATAGTCTTGATTTGGCACCTAATGATTTCTTTTTGTTCCCACACATGAAGAACAAACTGCGGGGACAACGATTTTTGACACTAAAAGAAGCGGTTGATGCATTCAAAATCCCTGTTTGGAATGGAAAAAATACTATGAAAATTGGTTCCAACATATGCAAAAGTGTATTAATCATCATGGAGAAAATTTTGAAAAACAGTAAAGAAGTTTATTTATTTATTTATTAATACTCTACAGGACAACCCAAATGGTATATACCAAAGAACAACACACTAATCATACAATCATAATAAAATAGTATAAAATAGTTTCTAAATAAGTACTGTTCTAATAAGTATACAGAAAAATATCAACCCTCAGTCAGTATAGACTATCTACATCATTTAACAGTTGTTCATTGACCTGTTTTTTATAGGTATCGAATGAAACACCAAATATGTTACTATTAGACAGTTTTCTTTGTGCTTTGTTAAAACTAATGGCAAGTTTTTCAGTAATAGCAGTACAACCATAATTAGTGCGATGGCACTGTACATAAAAAGTTTGGGTAGAACGTGTTAAGTGACTTGGCACTCTGAGCCATACCTTAGACAGGAGGTATTCACAGTCAATAAAATTGTTTAATAACTTGTGTAAGAAGAATAGCATTGCTTTTTGTCTTCTCATTTCTAGGCTTTTAATACCAGTGAGTTGGAGCCTATCACTATAGGGTACATGTTCATAAGGAAAATGCAGCTTATATAAAAGAAATTTTACAAACGTATTTTGTACTCTTTCTAAATGATATTTATGACATACATATGAGGGAGACCAGATAACACTATTGTATTCCAAAATACTTCGCACTAAGCTGTTGTAAATTATTTGTATCACTTTTACATCTTCACAATGTCGCCGAATAAAACCTAGTATTCTAAATGTCTTAGCAGTAATGTTGTTGATGTGCTCATTAAATGTAAGAAAACAATCAAACATTACACCTAAATCACAGTTCAACTCAACGGACTTAATTGCAGTTTTTGTATTGTATAGGTACATAATGTTGGCTGTTTAATGCGATGAAAACGGATAAATTTACATTTAGCAGTGTTTAAGACCAGACCATTTTTGCTACACCATGTTGACACTTCATTTGATCCTCTTGAATGTTAGCACAGTCTTGTGGGCATTTAACTATTGCAAATATTTTCAAATCATCTGCATACAATAAGCATTTACAGTGTTGAAAAATAGAGACTACGTCGTTGATAAATAGTAGAAATAGTATAGGGCCGAGATGTGATCCTTGTGGGACACCAGAAAGCACATTAATATCTGAAGATTTGCTACCGCATAAATGTACGTACTGCGTACGACCACTTAAGTATGATTTTATTCAAGTAAGATATACACCAATTATTCCAATTGCCTTCAATTTTTGTAAGAACATATCATGGCAAACACTGTCAAATTCTTTGGATATATCTAGGTAGATTACATCTACCTGCAATCCTTTTTCCATATTTGATATTAAAAATTTTTGTATTATCGTCAAATTAGTAGCAGTAGAACGTCCTTTAAAGAATCTGTGTTGCTCGATAGGGATGTAATGTTTGTAGGTGGAGAATATTTCATCTGTGACAATAGATGCCAATATTTTTGCCATAATACATATTAAGGAGATACCTCTATAATGTCCAATCTGATCTTTTGCTCCTGATTTAAATATAGGGTAAAGAGACGAGCGTTTTCATAATGTGGGAAAGCATCCCTCATTGAAGGATCTTTGAAAAATATTGCATAAAGGTGTTAATAACGAGTTTTTACATTGCTTGATAAAAACAGATGGGATTCCGTCTGGACCCGCACTTTTGTTACAATCCAAAGCTTTAACCTTACTCAGAATTTCATCTTCTGTGAAATTATGTATAGATAGCATATTATAATTTGGAATACTAATGTTTGGTAGTAAATCAGAGTGACGCTTTTGATAACAGCACTCAAAATGCTTTGCAAAAGAGGAGACAATATCTGTAGGACTCTTCCGTTTGACTCCTTTGTCAAACATTATTTTAGGTATCCCAGTATCCTTTTTTGAGTGCTGAGATGTATGACCAGAAGTATTTCAAGTTTGTAGGTATCATTAACTCTGTGTTGGAAACAAACACTAAGTAACACCAATCCATGAGGAACTTAGTTTCTCTTCTTGCAGTGGAGTACTGATTATAATCATACTCTAAACCTGTTTTCTTATATTTTTTATACAGCTTAGTTTTACGGGCTATAAGGGATTTCAACTCCTCACTATACCATTTCGGATACTTATTCTGTTTGAGGGCACATATTCTTCTATAGCTTTATGTATAGTGTCATAGAATAATAGCACTGCCGTATCAAGATCGATGGAAGTTTTTAAAAAACTCCAATCAGTTTCTCGTAAAAATTTATTTATTTTGGGAAAATCAGCTTTGTTAAATAATCTAACTTTTATATTTATCTTGTTGTTGATTAATGACACATTATTCCAGGAAAAAGCTATATGTAATGGTGGGTGATGCATATGAATTGGGCATATAGCAAAATTACTTTTTACCTCACTGATAAAATCTAGATTGTCGGCAAAAACAAGGTCTAGTATTTTACCTTGATTGTTAGTAATACCATTATACTGTTGCATTTCAAGGTAATACATACCATCTACAATAATTTCTGATGCCAGATTATTAAACTGAGATGGTACAAATACATTCTCTTCCTGGTACCAACTTATATCTGGGCAGTTAAAATCCCCAAATATACAAACTTTACAATGTGCATTCTCACGTTTTATATTTTCTATGCTATTAATAAGTTCTTGATATATTTGTGCATGAGAAGCAGGTGGTATATATACAGGCTCCAGCAGTATATGAGAATTACCTGTCTTTATCTTAACCCAAATATCTTGATAAATTAGGTTATTACCGCTTTTCTGCGCAATTGACATATATTTGGATTTAACTGCTATGAATACTCCACCCCCTCTTGAACAACCAAAGGTGTTGTAGTCCCTGTCCTTTTGATATATTTGAAAGCGACTATCAAACAGCTCCGAGCTGAGTATACTTGCTGTAAGCCACGTTTCAGTTAAGATGACAAAATCGTAATCTATAGACTGGATAGCAAGAGAAACCGCACAAACTTTTGTTCTAAGACCTCTGACATTTTGGTAAAAAAGAGTGTATCTTGGGAGTCCAACAGGAACACTTTCGGTCCTGTGAACTTGTTCAGCAGTTCTATACAGGTTGTTGATGTGAGGCATGCCTACGGAAAATATAGCGTCTTAAAACTGCACCTTCAGGCCAGTTTCAGGCTTGATTATTACTTCGTAATCTTGGAAGTCTACACTAATACGGAAACAGGCATAAATACCTTTAGTAGGTAGTGGCTCGCAAATGAAAAGTTTGCCATTTAAAATTTTTGTTAGATGTTTGTTAACAGTTTCCACAGAAGTGCCTTGCTTGATACGCCGAAGAAATAGCCAAGCACGTTTAGAAACAGCGCTTAATTCAATGTTGTCTCTTGAGGCTGTTCCAACAACTAGCTGAGGAGTTCGGTTTGAAAATCTGTTTCGTCCACGCACGATCGTAAAAGATTCATCTATCAATGTATTACTGTCATTATTTATTCTTTGATGGGGTAAATTTATATGTGAATTATATTTCTGCGATTTTAATGGTTTGTTGGTATTAGCGCTTTGTACCATATTTGTTTCTTGTAAAGAAAATTCAGAAGTTGCCTTATGTAAAATTTCTGTATTACTAGCGGTAGTAGCTTTTGCTACTGAAGATTTATTTCCAATAGTATTGATCTTTTGTTTTCTTTTTGATAAATTGGAATTATTTATTACTTCTGAGTTCAAATACTCCTATTTCCCATATCAAGCAATGATGTATTTTGGGATGCATTAAAACCTAGGTCTTGGCCTTTAATGCTACTTGGCTGTGTATTACGAATTGAATTTGTAGATAAGCCACTAATATTGCTAGTTTTTAAGAATCTTCCATATTGAGCTGCCTTATCGCCAGTCAACAACTTAATTAGATCAATATTGCTTTCTTTAAGAATGCACATTTCCACTTTTAGTTCATTAATTTGTTGGCATAGTACTTTAATTTGAAAATTTACTAAATCTTGCAAAATGTAATTAAAATCATCACTTTTAAAAAAATTGATTACCTTGTTATCAGAATCCACATTTGTGATATCACTTGTACATTTGCTTGTGCTTAGTTCAGAATTTTCAACAATTGTGTTCTCAGTATTAGGTATCAAACCATCTTTTGTACAGAAGTTGCATTGAAATACCAAATCCTCTGATGCTAATTGTAAATAAGTTCCAATTCTTTCACCACATGATGCATGCACTATATTACCACATGTGTAACACCTAACAACCTTATTTACTACCCTTTTCCTGCAATATAAGCACAGACTAGGTAGAGTTACAATACTATGCTGTTCATTGGCAGCCATCTTGAATACTTTTTCACACGTTAAGTTTTGTTTTTGTTACTTATTCCCGATACATATCGAACACCCCTCGTAACTATAAGATTGCTTACTTGTTGAGTACCTTCTACAAAACTAAAAAGATCTTCCAACATGAAGTACATTTTTATGGAAAACTTTCGACTTCCATAATTTTGCCGACTTTCCAACTTTTCTATGTTGGGGCGCAGCAATAGAAAGATTGATAGTTGCGTTTGTAGTATTTACAGTAGTAGCAATACTTTCAACAGCTAAACCAGTGTCCAGCATGAAAGAATATTTTTTGTTAATTCAATCTCGTATTTAAGGTCTATGTTGGTTTAGGCCTAAGTTCCATACACATCTGTTTATTGTATGAATACATAACAGTACAAAGTACTTTATGTTAACTTGCTGAACAGTTTTACAGTTATATTTTTGCAGTTGTGTATTTAGTGACAGATTCTACTTAACTTGCTAGATTAATCTATAATAAGAATAAAAGACATAATAAAACAGTATTTCGTTAAATAAAGCCTATAATTTCGGGTCAAATGCGTTACTAATATTTTAACTGATATTAAACTGAACAAAATATTATACAATTACACGATCACGCATATACTAAATATAATTGAACGTCAATAGTAATTAGTGTTTTGTTTTTTCCTATAGTCAAAACTGACGTGCATAATAAATTTTTGATTTATTTCAGTTTTAGGTATATAATATGTTAGTATTGTTTTGTATCTTTTAGGCAGCCATAAGTTGTTATACACATGCTCGTAGTCGATTACCAGAAACATGCCCGCTCTCTACAGGACTACAGTTAGAAATGGTAAATTTACTTAAAAAATTAAATGTAACATACTCAACCGAAATATTTTTAAAAGAAGCACTAGAACTTTCCAGCGATTCTGTAGACATAAAATTGCATTGTTTGAAATTATTAGCAGTTGATTTTATCGAAAAAGGTAGTAAATATAAATAAATGGTTTTGTTACATAAAAGTAACATATTTTTTATAGGCGATTATGCCCCTGCATTGGATACATATACAGAAAGTGCCAATGTACTGGAAATGTTACCTCAAACCGGAGCTAGATCTGATCTTTTACTAAACTGTGAAATATGTCGTGTATTTTTGTTACTTATCCTAAGACCAACACCACATAAATTACCACCTCACTTTTCGAAATTGTTGGAGAATTTTACGTGGGGTGATCAAAAAAGTAAGTATGCTATTAATAGTTAACATGCTGCTTTAAGTAAGATAAAAACATTTCTTAACAAACTTGAAGATTAAATTGATACTCTTAGCGTAAATACTTCCTTATTGTTTTGTTTTCTACACTTTGTTATCACATATGCATTTGTTTGTTGTGTGAACCAAAAAAATATGCGTCACTTATATCTTTATATGCCATGCATCTCATGTATTTTATTTTTGCGGTTGATTCATAATGTATCCAACCTTCAAAACTTATTATGTTGTTTTCAATTGGCTATTGTTACCTTTCCTACACTTAATTGTAGTCCTCATTTTTAATCGGTTCTCTTATCAGACTGAATAACGTCTATCATATCTAGATCTATAATCTTTATCTGGGCTATGATTTTCGAAACTTAGAAAAATAATTCATATGAGAACAAATTCAACTGATTAATTACGTATATGAACCACCAACCCTATTATGGAACACTAATTGAAACTGATTTTGCGTGCAAACCTATGTATTCAAATGTAAAGGTTGTAACACTGCAATAAATAAAACATTTTTGTTATATTTGGATCTATGCTCATGTTTTGTGTCAGTTTAATATTGTTTTTGTTTATCACTTGATGACCATGTGTAATAAGTGTGTTCATAAATATTTGAGGGATGAGTTTAGTTAAACATAAGCATTGTCGAAATATAACTGGTGACAAAAAATGAGAATTAATATCTTTTATTGATTACCTGGAATTAAAGTATAGGAAATTTAGTGCAGAATTTAGATTAAAAAAGCATAGTATTTGCGGCAAGGAATTATTTTGCATTGCCTGGAGCAAAAGAAGATTGAAAATAGTTGCACAAAGTAAGTATTACTATTGTTTATATTAAAACATAACAATTGTTGTTAAAATATTGCAGACATGACAAGATATGAAATGAATCGCCATCATCATTAGGTCTTCAGTTCTAGAACTGGTTAGATGCGTACTTCTATTATTTTCTGTTCTGAGCTAACCACATCTCCTTGAAATTCCCACAGCCCACATCTTTCACTATCTGTATGCAGGAGTCTAATCTAGGTCTACGCCTACCTCTCCTTTTTCTTTCTCTACTTCTAATATATGTCGTGCTATTCCCTCATATCTTAGTATGTGTACTCTATCATTTTATATCTCTTATTTTTTACTGTTTTTCCACTTTATCTTTTCTTCTCCTACAATTTCTAGCATCTTTTTGTTCTTAACTTTGTCCATGATATCTTCATCATATATCTGTAACACCACATTTCAAAAGCTTCTATCTTTTTCATGTCATTTTCTCCTACTGTCCACGTTTCACAGCCATACAATACTGTGTTCCTTACATATGCTTTCAGCAAACTTTTTCTTGTTTTTATGTTTGTTGTCTTTAATCGCCATGAAAAAAATTCCTAATGATTAGCCATGCCAGAGAGGCAGGCTGGTAGAGGATCTCCAAGCAAAACTTTTCCTTGTTTCTATGTTTGTTGTCTTCAATCGCCATGAAGAAAATTCCTAACGATTAGCCATGCCAGAGAGACAGGCTGGTGGAGGATTTCCAAGCAACATTTATTTAACAGATGAAGATAAAAAAGTTGTGACATTTCCTTGGAAATGTTTATAATCATATTTCATTTTAATATTTTTTTATTAATAAATGCCACCAACAGGCTTAGGTTATTACATTTAAGAAATGTAATTTTTAGTTTACATGTATTCTTGATCTAAGGAAGGATTGATTTTGTATCTTATATTTTCATACGCAGAGGTTGTAAAATTCATTCTGGCTGTGTTTTAAATATTACAAATGATGCCAACATCGTAGCTTTTTATTTTAAAATTATTACAGTTTATGATTCATTTGTTTTGATTAATTTTGTAGCAACTGGCTGCTTTTGACCTCATTGTTTCAGCACGACAACGTTCAACCGAAAAATTTGAGCCGAGTATATATATATATATATATATATATATATATTGCTGTGATATACTCCTTTGAATGCGGGAACTGGGTCCTTTCAACAAAAAAATTCTAGTCCCACCGATTGGGCGTCATAAACTGCTGTGATCCTGTTTTCGCCTCGGCTGCTCACCTAATTTTATAAACCTCCTCATTCATAAAATTAAACAACACATTCCTACCACAAACATCAACGTCAACTCTATTTACATCAATATTCACAATACATTAAAATTTCAAAATTAATATTCAGCATAAATTTTAATATCGGAAAATTTCAAAATTAAATTTATTATCATTTTAATGTGCATCCAGAATTAAAGTCCTTGTAGGATGCCTACTAATTACTATAACAATATATGCAGAGTACAAAGGGAGCATCTACCACCCCTTTACGTTAATTAACCAGGTTCGTCTAATTGAGCTCAAAGACATACCTAAAATTTCATCATAATCCAGAACATCAATACTAAATACCCCTTTCTACTTAAACAAGCAAATTTCATCTTAACATTAAAATTTTATGGTTAGTACAATTTCACTAATGTCCATTTAAAGTAAATCAATTATCAAGTAATTCAACACACACAAAAATGTCAAACTAAATAGTATAATAAAGTTATTCAACACACACCAAAATGTCAAACAAAATAGTATAATTTACCTGAAGGTTACTGTCCTCGTAGCTTTAATGTACATCGTCCCTTTAGTTAATCACACCATTCCAACAGGATTATATTTACGGCTTCTAATTCTCAACGCTTTTAAAATTTTCTCCATCACCATTTATTTAAAGTTGTTTCGGGGTTTTTCCGGAACTCATCTGTGTATATCTGACCCTTGTTTCGTGGATCCAGACACGTATTTGAACCATTTAATTATTAACACCCCCCGAAAAATAGCAAAGAAATTCATGCGTCTTTCACCAATATACGCCAAAACTGCCTACTTTTGTGTATACATTTGTCGTTGTAAATTTTGCTAATTGGTACAGTGATACTAAATTTTATTACCTTGTATCTAAGTGCACTGAAGTACATTCATGTTAGCACGTAAATAACAAACTATTTTGAATCATTAAAATATACGAGCAAACTTTAAATTATTTTATCAAACTAAAATGCACTGTTTAACATCTTCAATCAAGTCGCGGATGTAAGAGCTTTTAACGCATCGAATAGTCAAAAGTCTAAGAGGCCGAAATTCATATTACCACCGGTATATATAGCGAATAGCCGGCACGTCGCTTTGTTCCCCAAAACGGGTAATTCTAAGAATTTCTCATTCTATGTTCCCAGTCCGTCGCTCGCGCGTCGGTTTTTACGAATTTTTCACTCGCCCCAGTTGAAAATCTCAAAAATTCTCACACGGCACGCAAACATGTCCGAGAAAAGCTAATTAATTTTGTACAGAAATCGTTGTTTCTACCTCTGATATTTGCATCCTATTTTCAACCAATTGTGACCCTCGTGACGTTGCTTAAATCACGCCTTTTACTATATGTGTCTTTGCTTGACGCATTTTCTCTTTCCTTTTTCTAACCTGTTCGCATTGGTGCAAATTGATATTCATTATTATCGATTATATTTTAGTCCATGTGGACTATCTGGGTTAAATAACCCCGTATCGCACCTTCTCGTGAATATTAAGCCACGGTTTCTTCAAGATTCTTTGAAACCATTTGTTATCTACACAATTTTCGCCGTACGTGATATTTAAACTACGCAGGTGTTCAAAATAATATTAATTCTCAGAGCTTTATTTTCTGGTATTATAATCTTGGGTTTTCACAGACTTTTATGCTTATTATTAATAATGGTTTAATTAACTCCAATTAAAATTGAGTTCTATCCTTTCATTTTTAGCGAATACAAGTTAAATATTAATTATTATGTGTACACTTTGTTTTACTACCGGTTACTTAAAATAGGGTTAATTAATATAAATTTTGTACGTAATTTCCATTTGTTTAGGAATAATTACATTACACGCAGAGCTTGTTAATACTGTTTCTTTTGATGTAAAGCGTCTTGTCCATGATTTAGATCTCTTATTTTTACTGAAACTAATAAATTTTTATGCTTCACGGTTTTAATAACGCGTATTATTTAATAAAATTCCTTATACACGGTGATTAAAATTATTTGATGTGATTATTTAATTTTCTACCCTGGTCTAAATATGAGTTATATATATATATATATATATATATATATATATATATATATAGCTGTGATACCTACAAAAAGCCTCACCAGAGTAAAAAAAGATATTCCTGCCTCTCGAATTTGGCACCAAGATTTGCTATGATTCTCGCCCTGTTGAATCTCTTCTGATAATCGCCTCTTACTCTTTCCGCCTCGGCTGCTCACCTAGTTAAAACTTTCATCCTCATTCATAAAAAAAACAAACACATTCCTACCACAAACATCAACGTTAACTCTATTTACATCAATATTCATAATACATTAAAATTTCAAAATTAAATTGTAGCATAAATTTCAGTATCATAAAATTTCAAGATTAAATTTGTCATCATTTTAATTTGCATCCAGAATTAAAGTCCTTGTAGGATGCCTACTAATTAATTTAACAATATTTGCAGACCTGAGTCTGAGTACAAAGGGAGCATCTCCCACCCCTTTACGTTAATTAAACAGGTTAGTCTAATTGAGCTCAAAGACAGACCCAAATTTTCATCATAATCAAGAACATAAACTGCTAAATACTCCTTTCTACTTAAACAAGAAAATTTCACCTTAAAATTAAAAATTTGTTTGTACAAATTCACTACTGTCCATTTTTTAGCAAACAAATTATAAAGTTATTCAACACACACCAAAACATCAAAAATCGAACAACAAAGCATAAGTTACCTGAAGGTTAATGCACTCGTGGCTCCAATGTACATCGTCCTTTGTTAATCACACCATTCCAACTAGGTTATGTTTACGGCTTCTGATTCTGAACGCTTTTAAAATTTTCTACACCACCATTCATCTAAAGTTGTTTCAGGGCTTCTCAGGAACTCATCTAAGTATATCTAAATCTTGTTTTGTGGATCCAATCACGATTACGAATAACATTTGATTATTAACACCCCCGAAAAATAGCAAAGAAATCATAATTCTTTCACGCTATACCCAAAACTGCCTACTTTTGTTTATTCATTTATCGTTACTAATTTCGATAATTGGTACAGTAATACTCGCAAATATAACTAGACTTTATTACCTTGTATCTTCTCTAAATGCACTTAATAACTTTTATCGTAGCACGTATTCTGCTTGCAGTATCGTATAACATCAAAAAATAAAGAGCAAACTGTTTTAAAGTATTGAATAAAAATCGAAAATCTAAGCGAGCCAAACTCCTATAAACACGGGTTTTTATAATAGCGCGCTTGCCCGTCGGTTTTGTCCCGCGACGGCCAGTTTTTAGAATTCCGCATTCTCTGTTCCCTTTTCGACAGCTCGGCAGCGATTCTACAAAATTTGCACTCGCGCCAGTTGAAAATCTAAGAAATTTTCACCCGGCTCGCAAACACGTCCGAGAACAACTAATTAATTTTGTATAGAAATCGTTACGTTTACACCTCTCATATCTGCATCTTATTTCCACCAATCGCAAACCCAGTGACGTTGCTCAAATCACGCCTTCTATTAGCCGTGTCTCGGTTTTGCGCGTTTCATCCATCTCTTTCTAACCTGGCCTTAGTGGTGCAAATCGATACTCTTTACTATCGGTTATTTCAGTCCACGTGGATTCATATGTTAATATAAGCTACGGTTTATCCGACCGTTTGCAATATACGCAGAATCTGCATGTTTATCAGCTCGAATTTATTAGAATCTGACATTACAAATACGCAGGTGTTCAATCGTAATACTTTAAATAACACTTCTACGATTTGAATATTATTGGGTTTTTAAAAGCTTTTATGCATATTATATATTACTAATGGTTCGATTAACTCTAATTAAAATAATAATGCATGGCATTGACTTCTACCCTTTAATTTTTAGTGAATCCTAATTAAATATTAATTATTATTTGTACATTTTGTTTAATACTCGTTATTTAAAACTTGAATTAATTAATATAAATTTTGCACGTAATTTCTATTTGTTTCTTTACTTGGAATAATTAAATTACATACAAGTTGAGCATTTTAATTCTGCTTTTTTTTTATAGAAAGCGTCTAGTGAATAATTTAAATCCCTTATTTTTAATGAAACGAATAAATTTGTATGCTCCACGTTTTAATAACGCGTATTATCTAATAAAATTCTGTACAAACCCTACCTTCTAATTGAATGATTTAAATCTTCACAGTAGGCCCTTTAATTACGCATACTTTTTCCAAAAGCTTCCTTATACACGGTGATTAAAATTATTTGATGTCGTTAATTAATTTTCTACCCTGGTCTAAATTTGAGTATATATATATATATATATATATATATATATATATATATATATTCTGTTTCTTTAAGTGAAAACACCATTAAGCACTATTACTACAATATTCTCAAAATATTTATAATGTACAAGACGTTTAATAAATCTTTGTAAAGAACCTCCTTTTAATAATTGAATTAAATTCTTTCTATAATTCTCATTCCTGTTAATCAAACAAAAAGCCAGCAAAAATCACCCTTATTATTATTTGAAGCCACATGAATGTACATTAAACTTCCTTCAATTTTTACATAATTTATAACATGTACTAAAAACGATCTTTGTTGACCCTAACATAAAGTTCTCATGAAAGCTATTTTTAAAATATTTATAAAATAAAACACAACAAAATATTCAGATTGGCTAACTCGTTGTCTCCAGATCGAACCAGTTCCTGTCCCAACTGCTCCTGTATTCAGCTTAATGATTTAAATAGTCCCAACATTGAATCCAGATCTACTTTAGATACGATCTGCATTTTTCTTAGCATAGCTTCTCTTGATTAATTCTTTAAATTATTTTAGCGTGCTTTGTTAAACTTTCTGGTCATATCCAGTAATTAATAATTAAATTAAATACTTGTTGAATTTCCTCATTGGATCCAGTAATTATTTAGAGTCCTTTTGTTAATGTAAAACTTAGAATTTGATTTAAAAACAACCTTTTGTTACTTACGTTTTTAAGGATTAAAACGACGAACCGCATTTAATTTTGCACTATCACCATTATACAATTTATTAACTATAAACTCACTTCTAATTCTTTCAGATGATGTGAACTATGCTTTAATTCATGTTAAACTGATTTGTTTACAAATCTGGTCGTATTTAAAAGTCACCGCCTATCTGTTGACAAGCGCATAGTTCAACAATTAAGCTTTGTGCGTGATTCTTACATACAATATTTTGGGTATTCCTATGGATTTTTGATGTGTAAATGAAATTGATGCGCTATTTCCTGCATGTAAGATTTCAAGTTATTGCACTGGTTCTGTTGGATTTTTACTTTTCCTAGTCACGTACGTTTTGCTTGTACAATAAATTTGATGCACTTTGTTTTTGTCACCATGCCGTATTTATTTCTAATTTATCAGGTGTTGGATTTTACCTTTTTGATCACGTAGTCTTAATTTATTTTATGTATTAAATTATATGCGTTTTGTATCTTACACATTTTTAAACCTGCTTGTTTAACTGGGATTCTTAGTATTATGGTGATGCATTATTCACGCGTATTGTGTTGCAGCTTTTGTTCACGTTATTTTATGACTTGCCAAGTTGTTTATTTAATTAAATCTTTTAGAGTACTTTTCATTTCTTAAAATAATTATGCCTATAATTTACATACAGGGCGTTGTCACTTGCTTTCCTGCCTAATCGGTGTATTTCTCACTTTCTTCCTAAAAATGTCTAGTTTACTGAACCCTCATGTTGTATTCATGATGTGCACTATACTAATAATCCTATCTACCCTAAATGACCCTATTAACATAGCAATATATATATATATATATATATATATATATATATATATATATAAAAAATAACCATAAATAAACAGTTAAGCATAAAAGTAGAATTTAACAATTTCTACATTTTCCGCCATATCTTAAAATTAAAAGGGATACCTAATTTTTTTTCAATTATTGGCCTTCAATCAAATATACAACTTTCGTATCGTTTAACCAACATTGTAGTTTCCGGTCACCCTATATATATATATACATATATATATATATATATATATATATATATATATATAAATATATTAGAGTTATTACACAAGGTAAGTTCTTAAATACAAACGTATTATAATTGATAAAATGAAATAATAACTTAGATTTTTATGCAAAGCCCAAATGATCATTTCAAATCAAGCAAGTAATTGAAAGATGGAAAATATAAGGTCTTGGACAGGACTCGAATCTGTATCTTAATCCGTCTAGAACCATGCATTTTCCAATTACTAAGATACAGGTTCGAGTCCTGTCCAAGACCTTATATTTTCCATATTTCAATTACTAGATCGATTTGAAATGAACATATGGGTTTTTTATAAAAGAATTATGTTAGGCTAGTTCCTTTGTTTTCACTTTGAACCGTCACTTTCGAAGAATGTGTCCTTCTGACACTTTTATTTTGTTAATTTATTAATTCAGCCTTTTATATAATGTGAATCTTGTCAATCTACCTAAATATTTATACATCTTATTTGAATTCGGAGTAAGTCATTTACGTCTTTATAAATCTTTTTTGCTCTTGCTTTCTATTTGTTGCTTTTGAAAAAGGCAAAAATGGTTGCCAAAATGTTAAGTGCTTGATTAAATGTATTCATTTATGGTTTTATTATTGGACTATATTTCAAGATAATATATTCATGTTTTATATATTGCTATGGATTGCCTGAATGATTTCTAATCACCTGTAGTTTAATTACTTTTCCTAGCTGTCTGATTGATAAAACCATTGTAATCATACATCAGATTTATAATAATAGAAAACAAGCTTCTTACAAAACTATCCTTCAAATATAAAATAATGCATCCACAACAACTTTCTCTTCTAACAATATCTTAAATATAAAGTTGATGAAAAATGACTTCCTCACAACATTTATTTTATATACTGAAATATAGAATCCAGAATATCTCTTTAAAACTACAATTATCATTCATAAACAACTTCTTAATATGTACAACAATTACCTTTAAAAGTCATGTAATTTAATATCCTACCTATTAAAAACCATATTAAATGTATCTGAATTCAGTTGATTTCAATTTTTACTTTATGTAATGACAAAAATCTGTATCGTAGGTTTGAACCTTTACAATTAAATTAAATTGAATTTTACACACAATTGAAACAAAATAATAGACGAGTCTTTAGAAATCACTTAAAATATCTAAACAAATTGATTTAAATTTTACCGTTAAGGGTTTTTTGTGTTTGCCTTTAATTTACAGGCTGTGACTTTCAAAAACATAATTACAAGTTCATGCTCTATCTTTTTTTAATCTTTAAAAAGTAAAATTTCCATGCAAGTTGACCCATAGCACATTCATTGGTCTTCTATTAATTTTCATATCTTTAAGTAAATTCTCTCTTACAATAGTTTTTATTTGGTTTCAAATCGTCTATCTTCCATTTTAATATATTTAAATAATTATTACTACCAAATATTGTACATTTTATTTACCACCTTTACTACGTACGTATTATATAATTAAATCGACTGCATGCCGACACCGCCCTCCACCAGGCACTGATTGACCCTTAAATAAAGTGAGTCTTCTCTGACATCAGATTCTAGAGTGTCCACTTTTGCAGTTGTACGCGGTGTCTTTCGAATAACTCAAAAAGCGAGATGGGTGGACTGTATTTTTTCTATAGCGTGTTTCAAACAAGCAACACAATTAATTACTGTTCATGCACATGACAAAGAAACAAAGTAGCGTTTATTCTTAGTACTCACCTGCAACCGCAACGATGAAAGAAGTTGTAACCAATTAATAGCTTGCAGCACACGAACTAGGGCGGTGCAAACAAAGTGTATAATATCCAATTAGTGGCATGTAACACGTGCACACTGGACGTGGCACATGAACAAAACGATGCGAACACCAACGCGGTGTGTAACAATTCATAAACAAGACGGCACTATAAAGTACTACTGCGGTTTTACGATAACATTTTCAGCGGCTTTTAATAAGCGAGGATATGCGGTTTCTTCAACGATATTTTTTGAGCGGTTTCAAAAAACTAGAGCGACCTGTTGCTACAGCAGTTCGATAACATTCTTTTAATAATGCGGTCTCTACGAATACTCTACTATCTGCGGGTTCTACGATACTTGAACAAGCTAACACGGCACTGCGATCACTAAGCTCGTTGAGCGAGTTCCTTGGATATTCCAAATCGATAATCTGGTGCGTCCGCGTGCTGAATGAACGTTCACCATTCACAAGGTTAATATACATCAAATAAACGCATTGGGGAAATTTGACTAACAAAATTTAAATCTATTGCGTCGAATTGAGAACAGCAAGCAGCCCAAGTAAATAATAAATCCTAAACTATAAACTATTTACAAGGACGGAACAGCAGAAGTCGTTTCGTTATGTATTATTTCCATGTTCGAGTTTATTCGAGAATGTAGGTGTGTCATTCGCACGTGCATATCAACATTCCTGTTTATTCGTGAATTTGTTACATGAAATTCCTGCCCCTTTCAAAAAATCGTAAAGCAATTAGTACCAATAAAAACTGATGTTATAATATATTATACTAGTAATTAAAATAAACACATACCTTTTGTGGTATACTAAGACCAGAGATTCTAGTTGGACAAGATGAGATTCTGAAATATCAACCAACTCCCAAGGGACTGGTTTAGTTAGTCTATATAATTTTACAAATTGTCTATTATTATAATATTCAATAAAATCTATTAACTTGTGCAAGCATCAGGTTTGTTAGCTAAAATTTTAACCATTTTATAGGATATCGTACACAAAAATCAGTTTCGGGTGGTTATAACCCAATTGAATCACTTCAATTGAAAGGATTCACATGCGAAGAGACCTCATGCATTCGAAAATGAGGTTAGAAAATTTTTGTGTAAACATTGGTATTTTAGTATATGAATATTGTTCGTCTTATGTTTGAAAATCACAGCACTTCTATTACTTCTATTCACTATCAATAGTACTCTTAATATGAAGGTGACTGATTGATTTTGTCGAAACGTTTTCAGACTAACAGTTCTTTTTAGAACACATCGACAGCAATGCAATGTAACACCTGTAATAACAGTGTATCAAATAATACAACTCACAGAAATCTAAAATTTAATTATATATATTAGTAATTACATAAGGCAAATTGTTTTTTGATGTTATATTAGCTAATGAGATGAAATAATAACCTAAACCTTTATGCAAAGCCCAAGTGATCATTTCGAATCGTGCCAGTAATTGAATGATGGAAATATAAGGTTTGGGACAAGATTTGAACCTGTAATCATCGACTTTGACTGTCCATGCACTAATCAATTGCGCCACCCAGATGGATGATTACAATTGGAAAGACATACAAATCTACATTTTGTTAGATTCTGTTCAGAACCTTATATTTTCCATCTTTCAATTGTAAGCGTGACTTGAAATTATCATTTGGGCTCTGTATAAAGGTTTAAGTTATTATTTTATTATTTATATTTATTATATATATTAACCTGGTAGTTTTTAGATTCCTGTATGTCAGAAGAGCTGTTTCTATTATTGCAATCCTTGGTGATTACCTGCCAGTCACTAGATACAAGTAATTTACCATATTTGGAAGCAGAGTTATGGCCTTATCTTAAAACTAATCAAAAAAGTCTTCTACGTAGTTTAGTCCTTTCTTATTCGTAATATTTTAAAACCATTTTTTTATCGAATTTAATTATAAGTATTATTTTGCATTTATATAAATAATGTTTGATTCCAAATAAATATTTAACAATATTTGATGGTCAATATTTATGACATTATTATTAACTAAGCAGAGTTACTACTTACGTATAAACCTGGAGGTGTGAATAGTTTTACTTAGTTCATTAATATTTCAGTGTTACCCTTTATTATACGAGTGTCTCGCGGTAGTAATAGCGCGGCTGCAATGACAGTTTTAAACAGATTGAGGTTACGTACCTTTTTTTGTTTACATATAGTGAATGAGATCTATGGAAATTACCTATTAATTTTGTTTATCGTGTTATTTGTAAACGAGGAGTAAAAATTAATACTTGCGAAGATTGTGGTTTTGAGTTTACACAAAAGAAGAATTTGTATGCCCATTTAAGAAAGATTCATAATTTTGAATATAGGAAACCAGTTACTTTAACTAGTAAATTTTTGTGTGATACATGTGGCATATCCCTGACCAGTAAAGCAACTTTACGTCGTCATTTCAGAACTGTTCATAAAAGTATTCCAATAATTCTCAACTCGTCAAGAATCAAGTGCTTTTATGAAAATTGTACAACACATCTAAAGGGATATAAAAAACTTCGACAACATTTGGCAAATGAACATCAAATTGAAACTAAACTTGATCAACTACATTTTAATTCACAATTAGGTTTGAAGATTATTATGCAAAGTGTTAATTATATACTAATTTTATTCTGTTCAACAGAGTTCAAAAACTGTAAAAACCAAGAACAGGAAAAATCTTTGGCAATGTATATACTTCACACTTCAGCTAAATTATTGTCTGATGGCACCAAAAAGGAGTACTATAATTGCCATCGATCGTACAACTACATTCCAAAAGGCAAGGGTTTTAGAAGCTTAAAAAGCACAGGCACTAATAAAATTGAAAGTGTTTGTCCCTCAAGAATGGAAGCGACGATAAAGAACGATGGGTCTGTTGCAGTAGACTTCTGGACAACTCATGTTGGACATACCAACAATATTGGTCGAGTTTTTTTAAGTAAAGCAGAAATTGCAGGTATTTTCGAACATAAACTTCTAGTTTGAAATTTTACAATTGACGTGTTTCAGGAAAATTAAAGGAAGGTGTTACATTTCAACATATATTGAATGATGTTCGTGATTCTGCTTTAAAACAAGAAAATTCACAGAGAATTTTGTTATTAGAAACAAAAATATGCACAATATTGTTAGGGACTTCAATATTGAGTATGGTGTGAAACGTCACCTAAATGATGCAATTAGCGTACGGCTCTGGGTAGAGGAGATGATGAACTTAGGAAGCGACTGCCCAGTGTTATATTATAAAAGCCAAGGTATAGAAGGAAACCCAAATGACTCAGAAATAATTTTAGATGTTCAAGATTTTGCATTAGTCATAATGACTTCTTTTCAACGTGAACATTTGCTTAAATTTGGGAACGACAAAGTGTGCGTTGATGGTACACACGGTACAAATAGTTACGATTTTCAGCTCTACACACTAATGACAGTGGATGAATTTGGTTCAGGGTGCCCAGTGGCATTTTGTTTTTCAAATCGTGCTGACGAAATGATTTTCAAGTTTTTTTTTGAAAAATTAAATCAAGAGTGGGTATTATATCAACTACTGTTTTTATGTCTGATGATGCTCCAGCATTTTATAATGCATGGTCTTATGTTATGGCCAAGGTACCTCACCAGTTGCTATGTACCTGGCATGTGGATCGTAATTGGTGCAAGAATTTGTCAAAAATCAATGGAGGGATTGAAAAGAAAGTAGTAGTATATAAATCCCTTCGTGTTTTATTACAGTGTGTATCTATTGATGAATTTAATGACATTTTAAATCAGCTAGTAGAAGATCTTTATGCCGATGTTGATACACAATCATTTGCTGCATATTTCCATAATAATTATGCAAATCGTCCAACATCTTGGGCATATTGCTATCGATTGGGTTTAGGAATAAACACTAACATGTATCTTGAATCGATGCACAATGTTTTGAAGTATGTGTATTTGGAAGGTCGGAAAGTAAAACGTTTGGACAAAAGCATTAATGCAGTAATGAAAATTGCTCGAGATAGCTTGTTTAAACGTATAATTAAACTTGCAAAGAATACTTCCAATGACAAAATTAATAGAATTAAACAAAGTCATAAAGCAAGTCTAACAATTACATCAGATTTTATTAGACGTCTTGAAAATGATAAGGAATTTTTAGTTACGTCGTGCACTTGTGCTTTTTAACAGTATCAAGTTACCAGAGTAGATGAGGCCTGTGAAGGTTCATGCATAAGTTGTACAAAGTGCAGCATATGTGTTCATACATTTCAATGCACCTGTATTGACAACATGATAAAGCTTAACATTTGCAAACACATGCTTGTGCAATACAGTTTTACAAATCGAATCTTGACATTGCAACACCTTTGCATATTAGTAACGTTAATGAACTTTTCAGCAGTAATATTTTACATGAAGCAAAATCTTCAAAAAATGATATTATTAAAAAAAAGCCGAGCTAATAATAGGCCTATGTGAGAATGCTTCGTTAAATGACGACAAACATCTGAGTATAATGAGGCAATTTGATAAAATCATTGACACATTAAATAAAGCAAAATCTATTAATCTATAAACTACAGAGAAGATTAATATTAATAAAAAAGTTGAACATCAGGTGTGGCTTTTTTCAACAAAGAAGAAATCAACGAGGAATAATGATCTTAAAAAGCCTACCCTAACAGAAGAAATTTTTATTAGGGATGGTTTGGTTAATAACTCAAACCTTAATGTTAATGTTCATACAAGATCTGATCATACATCACCTGATTTTATGTTAAGATAAGACAGTGTATTATATCAGTAGAAAGTAGGTTTAATTAACACTAAAGCTTATAAGGTTAGATTTTGTTCTGATTTCTCTTGTTTAGGAATAAAATCCTATGGGGAAACCACTCGCAGAAATACTTGTACAAATTACTGGAAATTATTACAATCCCAGCGATTTTGATGGGAAACCTACAAGTACGCGACTAATCTAATTTAATCCTCAGTTCTCACTTTGTTTTATCAGTGTTACCAGCGCTGGTAAGTTATTGTAATTTCGTCAAATCTGTCTGATTGAGTGTTTTTATATTAACAGTGCAGTATTTTAGTTTTACTTTTAGTCGGAGTACCAAAATAATCTTAATTTTCTATCTTGTTTTTTTACATATTTTAGTCGACTGACAGTGCAAACAAAATTCTCGACAAAATAAAATTAGTTTCTTTCTTAATTAATTTAGGTATTTATTGAGAATGTATATGGGTACATAACGTGATTACTTTTTAAAAAATAAAAATACAATTATTGAAACCTTAAGCCTCTATTACTATTATTAAACACATTTCACTCAAGTAATTAATAATTTACAAATCAAATCAAAGAAATCCCAGCAAAGTACCTTTAAACTGCATATTGACACAAGTACGAAAGATACCTAGAATAGCAACAAGTTAGTACAAAATACCAAGTTGTTTACATACAAGAGCTAACATATATAGATAACATTCGTGTAAAGTTAATTTCCTTCATTGCACTAAATTTAACTTCTTTTTTATCCAAAGTTGGTTGCTTATAGAAACTGGTCTCATATTCAAATCATGAAATTTTCTTAAGTGGCCATACAAAGTTTTATTTTACGTAAATTCAGAACCACAATCTTGGCAAATATTCATTTTTTACTTCTATGTAAATTAGGAGATAAACAATCAATTTAACATTAACACCGACCTCATCCAATTTATGTAAACAAAAAAAATTACGTAACCTCAATCTGTTTACAACTGTCATTGCAGCCATGCTATTACTAGCGCGAGACGCTCGTTTTATTATAACATAAAAGGTACAGTACATATTCTGGTTACCAGTGCTTGTCACAGAGAGGCATACTATATTGCTGCAAATTTTACAAAAGCCTACGGCCATTTACATGTTATATTTATTATTGTAAATTACATAATAATTCGTTTACCTCTAATTACAGCAGAAGAGCGAGCTGGTTAATCAATGCTATTATTGTTCATAATCTCCGTTGGGTCATCATGAATTCTTTCTATACTGATTCTATGCATAAATTCTTATAGCTGAGTTGTTGGTTGTTTCTTACAACACAGGAACAAGACAGATAAAAAGGTAGTGGATCAGGTAGGGATGACGGATAAATTCCACTACATTGTTTTGTAAAACACTACACCAGTCTTTAAGGTAAGGTAGTCACGTTTAGAATAAATCCTGGCGGCTTAAACTAATACTCGTTCATCACAACTCCAACTACATTGCACACTCTGATTGATCGGGAAAACAACATGTCGGTTGTATAAATTCTAATTAAATAGAAAAATAAATAACATATTAAATCTTTCTAAATCGGACGAAATTATATAATAATAACGGGCTATTACTTTAAACATTGTTGGGAAAAACCTAGTCCACAATAATACTCATAAATACGCTAGATTCTAAAATTATTTTACACACTGTGTGTAATACATTAAATTAATGTCTATAAAATTTTTTGTTGTATTTTTATTAGTTTTTATTTTTGTCACAGAATTTAGGTGCAAGGGCAGCCAGTTAGCTCGAGTTACGGGCTCTACAGCGAACATGAGAAATGGAGAATAGTTCTTTAATTAAACTTGTAAAAGCGATACATAAATATTAGAAGGGTTTACATAAAAATATAGAGGGGCGCCACCACATCTAACTGGAATAATAAATACACCTTAAGGGAAGATATGGAAACTCTTCAGTATACCTGGATAATGTTGCATGTAAAAAGATAATAAAACGTCAATACCGATCAGCAGACCAAACCACTAACGAGAACTGTAATAACAGTTAAGTTTTAAATAAAATATGAGACACTATTTGTGCTTCACAATGTCATATATAAAAAAATCATCTAATGTATAGAGTGTATCAAAAAGTTTCAGATATTAATATGGAGTGTTTTCTCATGTTTCAAAATACTTCCTGCTTCTTAAACTTAGTAAAACTTAATTCCAAAAATCTAAAGTGATACATTTTTTTTAATCAACCACCGACCTTACATTCTCTGGAGTACTTCATTTGACTTTGCATCTATATTGTCTCATGTAGTATCAATAAAATTTCAAAGTTCAATAATATTGTATTAAAAAAATGTATGTTCTTTCAATATTGTGGTGTCTTACCTAGGCACCGGAACCCTCCAAAGAATACGAACTAATTGAATAAGTATTTAATAATATTTAACATATAACTGTCACTCTAACTGTTCTAATATTATTTTTGACGACCATCTTGAGCTAACTACATTATATAGTCATAATAATTCTCCCACACTTATACAAAGTCACACTGTTAGCGCGGTTTCGGATGTTGTCGTGTCGATCCACATAAGGACTGTGTACTTGCATCGGTACCTTCTTTATGGTTTTGTTGCCACCTCTGTTCCACTTGCGGTTCCACATTAACAGGTGCAATAGACTCCGATGCCAGCATTAACCAGAGTCTATTTTTCATATAACCTCAGCTTGCCGCTTGATCGTCGCGTCACAGTTGCTTCATTGGCTATGTATGGTGCATAAGCCACATGTTTCTATAACCCCACTTCGGTTAGTCTTCTGGTTTATATGTCTTTTCTGTCTCACGCCACTATCCATTTCGATCAGATAGTGCAGTTGACCTAATCTTTTGATCACCTTCCCAAACTTCCATTGCTGCTTATTGCTGGTATAATAATGTGATTGTACGCGATCTCTTACGCTTAATTTACACACTATGTTTTAATATAGAGGAAATATGCAATTTTGGTGACTCGAGTACATCTAACTGAATTCGAATCTGCTGCCTAAAAATAGTTCTGATGGAGTTTTATTATTTTGAAGAGGTGTTGCTTGATATCTAAACAGAATTTCTCGAATTTTACTTTCATCTACCGTTGTTTTCAAGCGGCTTTTTAAATTTTGCACATTACGTTCAGCTAATCCATTGGTTGCAGGGTAGCCTGGTGCAAAGTATTTATTGAAAATATTAGCTCCTTTACAAAAATTTTGAAACTCATCATTGGTGAATATGGTCGCATTATCGGAAACCGTTCCATCTGGAAATCCATTATGAGCAAAAATATCTTTTAGCAGTTCGATAGTTGAAGCGGACATAGGTGAAGTTTTGCATGGTAATATCTCTGCCCATTTTGATTTTGCATCAACAATAACCAGAAATCGAAAATTTTGATATGGTCTCACATAATCAACGTGAATCCGCTGCCAGTTCGAGGTATCTTTGCTATCGTAAGTGCTGACCTAAGGCTTTGTTGCGAGAAGAAGTACTTTTTCCCATGAACGTAAGTAGAAATGCATCAATCTCACGTTTGAAGGGGAGAGACATTTAAGGCGAGGAATTCCACCTAGCTCGACAATTACCGTACGGACTTCCGTGGAGTAACAATTATTGTACAGTCTACCAGGTAGTGATGTCATGTGTGCCTGTTACATGCCGAAATTCGGCCTGTAAACATTCCTGTAAGGTTCTAATTTGTAAGTGATTTCGCGCCATTAATTTAAAAGACTTGGCGTGCATTTCCGTCACTTCAAATAGTTGCGTTTGCGCAAAGGATTGCGCCGACGCGGAGTGTGAAAGAAAGTGGCGAATTTCCGACACGTCGGGACTAGTCAGCCAGACGTCGAGCCTAGTGGTTTATCTTTGTGCCGTTTCTTGTCTTCTTTTTCAGGGAATGTAGGTTTCCTTCCTTTTATCTACCAAATTATTGTACCTTTACCTGTATTTCTGTCGTCCCTCTACATAGGAAGAAGAAGACAAATATTACATTTGGATTCAACCGGGGGCAGAAGGATGACCCACGCCCTCAATGCTCCCCGATGCCAGCTGCCGCCAAAATAGCCATAATGCTGTGAGAAGTTCTATAGTTTACGTAGTACCTTTTGTTTTTCCTTATAATTAAAATAAACATTTTTTGTATGTGATAATAATTTGAGCAAAGGTATGACGTAACCGTTTATGGCGCAATATTTTGCAATTATTTATCATTGTTACCAACGGTCGTAGTGGCTCTCATACATTGCCGCCGGGACTTTAAAAAGTATATCTTTGACTTTAGACCAAAAGTGTAACAACCCTTTTACATCTATCCTTAGCGTATCGTTTAGTGAGGCACCACAAGTAGGAGCAGCGAGCCACAACATGGCAACAGTAGAGAACCGTCCCTGAAGACGACGCCCATGTAAATGTCGGGATAAGTGTTTTAGAACTTTATTTCCTTGCCCAGAGTTTACTGGGAGGGTTGATCGTAATACACCTTGTAAGGATTACTAAAGACTATGTAGAAAATTATTGTGAGTTGATGTGTAATTCATCGGCTGTTTATTTCCAGTGCTGTTGTAGTGTAATTCATTTAATTATTTTATTATAAGTAACGGATAGAATTCAACACTGTTGGAAATTATGGTATGTTCAAGATAAACTATGTATATACATTACAGTTATGGCTTGAATTTACTTTCTGCACAGATTATGTTGTAAAGTTTAATATTAAGCTGCTAAATGGAGTAATTGGATTAAGCATGTATTAACTATGGGCATATTTCATTTTTGTAAGTTACAGAGAGGTACACTGAAACCTAATTAAATAAACAATTCTCGTCTCTGGAATTTATTCTGACAGGTATGCAATTTTTAGGAGCTCCTGCCTAGCAAAAGAAAAAACAGCACAACCACACCTACTATTCTCAAAAGCACATATTCTCACCCAAAGACATTAAAAATCGGTAAGAGAAAGATATGTATGGTAAATTCACACCACTATAATCAAAAAAGGAATATAAAAAAGTGACAGCATCTTATCCATATGTTGGACAAAAAAAGAAAAATGCAAGGAGTGAAAACTCCAGAATGAAAACACAAGAAATAGAAATTTCCCATATTGCAGCTGCAAATATTGACTTGTTGTCGAACACCATGTTTTTACTCTATTTGAAAAGCATCAACTCAACATCAGCTCCAGCAAATCTTAAATATTTATTGCGCTATTCATGCCAAAGATATATCAATCAAAAATGGAGGGAGGGGAAAAAGTGTAGAGAAAATAGTAACAGAAAATATTACAGAAATTATTAATGATACTTTGAATATCTAAGAAGTTACAAAAATAAAAATAGAAAAGTTAAAGGCACGTACAGATGAAAAATCAAAGTCACAAGAACAAAAACAATTTAAAAGCAAATTATCATAAGATAAAGAAATTTAGAAAACTAAAGTGTTTTATTATATAAATATGAAAGATAGAATTGGTTTTCAATGTAAAATAAAAATAAGTAAAGGATAACAACAGTAGACATTATGACTTAAAATATTTTATAATATAAGATATATTTAAAAAGGTAGATAAAAAGTTTTAATTATCGTGGAGTATTATTGACAAAATGTTTTAGGGCTTTTATATGCCACTTTTCTTGTGACACCATCAAGATCTTCTAGTTCATAGATAAATGAATCGGCAATCCGTCTTACTTTACATAAAATATGTTTTAAAGGTAATTTAATAGAAAACTTTGTTGGTTCAAAGCAAACTTCTTTCATTTTTAAGTGTAGAGAATTCATCTTAAGAGTTTTAAGGTAATTTACAAAAAATATCTAAAAAAAATTCCATTTACAAGTTTTCATTTGTAATTAGGCGAATAAAAGTTAGGTTAATAAGCAGGTAAATGAAATGTTCAAAAATGAAATTTTACATGTCTATTTAAATAGAAATTTTAGCTTTTAACAGGAAAAGAACGATTTTCAAGTGTCGAAATCTTAAATGAATACGCAAAAATCACTCTAAGGTAAATATTTCAAAGATTCATCATCAATAATTACGGCTGTAAATATATTTATGCCACGGAAATTTACATAAACAACAGGTATACCTTAATATAAAAAAATTTTTGTCGGCAAAGGTAAATTAAAGATAAATTCAAGTCATTTGTATAAAAAAATGCTTAAATAAATACGGTGGTGTTTTAAAATAAATCACTTTACACAGGATCATTTGCGAAAATAAACTATTTAGAGATTACGTGTTAAACACGAAGTTTAAACGCGTTATTGGGTATAATATTTTAGTGTTGTTACTGCAGATGGACGTAAATTCTGTTGTGTTCGCAACAACCACAATTTGAATTACTTAACTTTATTAAAACTTAAACATTAGTTTTTACTTCAAAAAACTTATCTAATTATGAGAAAATGTTGTTCCCTGTTATTTAAAGATATTACCTAATAAGTTATATGACCTAGTCCACAAGTAAACCACTAAAAGTCACAAGCATTATATTCTGGTGTATCAAAACCTATGGAAGTTTTACAACAAAGGAACAGTTATTTAAACATAATATTGAAAGGAGTTTCTTTGTCCGGCAATATAATCGATATTTTTTTAGTTTAGATAAGTTACAATACCATCACAAAGAATACACTACAGAGAAAGAAAAAGTCAATATTTGACGTTCCTCAATTAATAAACGATATTATATAATAGAAAACTTGCCCATAAGTTAAGATTCCAATTGCTATAATCCTGGTTTGGGCGTCAATTGCTACACCTTAAATACCCTTTAACCCTTACATAATAAATGTTATGATTTAGGCATGTTATTACCATTTTTCTCTTGGAGGGGTTTATTTTTATATCCCCAAATGTGACCAGTAACCTTTAAGGAAGGATTCCCTTAAAATGATGGAACGCAATTATCTTCCGACTATGCTAGGGGTCTATTCCTTGGGCAGAGCTTATGAGGATTGGTCGTGGTTCTTTTTACAAAGCATTATTTTATTACTAGGGCTAGATTCTCGACAAAACAGGGGTTTAAACAGGGCGCCACCAAGTCTGTAATTTTAAACATAGGGTTTCCTTAAGGGGGACTTGGGCGTCCTTAAGGAGGAATACGTATTAACTGCTGACGCAGGAGCTGTAAAGAAAATTTAATTAAATATACCAAAATGAGGACACAAGAAGTTTTCTCTTGCTACCTCATCTAAAAAAACCACAAAGATTAATCAGGCAACAATAATCTGAACACAGGTTTTGTTCTTTAAATACTGAAAGGCTATTAAAGCTCCTTATTAAATTGGGTTTACTACTTTACCCTATTCGGTCTTATTCTTTGTCACCTTACTTCTGAACGTACTTGTTCAGAATAAAACAATTAATTAAGAAAATTAAATGTTGTTTCTTTAATTAAAAATGGTACTTTCATAAAAATTGTAGATATAAAATTTATGTTTAAGAAAAGATAACACAAGCTTCATCTACTCATAAGGTAGAATTATATATACAAAGAAAAATATCCAGACTTCAAATGTTACTTTGATTACAAAAATCTAATTTGAAATTATACCAGAAATGTCAGATCTGCTTTTTCTGTTTACACTTTATAAAACTTTAACTACTTTTCTATTAATTCATTATTTAAAAATCGTAAGTGAAATCATGCACAAATGAAACATCAATAAGAACTCTTTAAGTTCACATTACTTTATAAAATTTAATAACTGTAATTGTATTAAACTAATATTGTCAACAAAAATTTACTAATGTCCCTTTAAAATATGCGAAATGGATTTGTCAAAATAGATAGTTACAAAAATATTTTCTGAAGCAGCGTGGTATTAAAGACCGAATAATTTAATCTCTTACCTTGGCTCTGCAGGTGTTCTTTACATGTTGTCTTCACAACATGTTTGGGCAGGTGTTTATACATACATTTTCAGAAAACAAGTGACGTCAAATTCATATGTTCCAAAGAATAGGAACAGCTGCGTGACCCTTGGACTGGACCATGCTAAATTCTATGCGTTTTGGTTACACGCACTACAGGACCAACCAAATTCCGTTACATTCGAAAGCATCATCGGACTTAATTTACAAACCATAAAAATTTCTACCCATTTTGTAGAACGTTTCTTTTACATTCCAACTTAGTGCTTTTCCATAACATACCACAAAATCCAACTATCCATCGTACGGGCGAAGGACGTTCATATTTTACATTCGCAGATGTAAAAGTAGAATTTTATCTTCCATTAAACACAGCCTGTTCGCTGCTTAAGTTTTGTAAAACCAGACAATACAAAACGACTTCTTAAAGTTGTTAATTATAATATAAAAATCGAGTTGACGCATTCTACGAAGCATTGAAAAACATATGTTATCGTACTTTTACGAAATCATTAAAGAATTGTTTTCTGTGTTATTTACACAAATGTCCAAAGAATTATTAAATGAGTTTATCTCAGTAATTATTGAAACGAAGTTATTTATTAGAAGTCATGTAAGATCGACTTTTAAAACGGAACGATATAACAAAAATATTGAAGATTATTAAAAATAAAATTTACGAAGAGTGTAATTAAAGATAAGAGAAATTTATAAAACGAACATCTTCTATAAGTTACATTATCAAAAGAGCAATTACCATAAAAATATAAAATAAGATTAGACAAGAGCGCTACAACAAATTATTTAGTTGATCTAATTAATTATTATTTTAATTCTTACCATTGTTAAAATCACAAACCTAGTGTTTTAGCGCACTAGGGCTGTACTCCGCACAAAAGCTAGGCGTAAGTTACATGCCAGAACCTTTAGTGATTCCATTGTTTTCTCAACGAGAGCTCTGGCAAAAGTGGACGCAAACATGCTATGCACTAAACAGGAAAGGTGTTTGGCCTTGATAATTGTTGTATTAACTTTCTGCGTCTGATGTTAGCAACCAAACTAACATTTCTGTATGGCGGTTAGCACATACAATTTCGATACTTATTTGTTTGAAAAATGGTTGGCATAATTAAATGACTTTACTTGAATTATTAGAACTAAAATTCGTTGATATAGTGTAGCGGTCAAAAAAAAAGTTACAATGTTAATTTCTATGTCAAGGCTTCTACTTTCGTTCTCTGATGGAGTCGAGTTTTCCGTGAACTGTGGTCTGGGTTCTCATTAGATTTTCGTCACATGAATCTCCTTATTCCAGTAGTACCCTGAAAGGTAAAGAGAGGTGGAGACGATAACTAAATCACTACATCAAAAAACTCATACTAAATGGCATCCCGACAAAAACACAACTGCTCTAATTGAGTTCTGGTATTAAAGTGAAGTCTGTAAATCCCAACAGAAATAGTTCGAAGGACAATCATAATCCAGATCATTTTCTCGGCACGATAAAAAATCTCTAAGAAGAGTTTAGCATATTTACACTATTAGATCATTCTAAACCTACAATACCTACTAATAATTTATAAGCCACTCAAGACCAGATCCAAGAAACAAGGGGAATTACTTTTAGGCAAAATACGGTAAATCTAATGAATATAAAAAGTGGAAATTGATTATCCAATAATTGAAAAGCATATTACGTGTTAAATCACTTAACATGTAACAAATTCTGCTACTTCTTCGGAGACACATTGAGCATCTACCATAAATCGCTCAACAGAAACCTTTTGTAGCCATTGTGTAATTTAATTAATAACGTATATCCCAATAAGCTGCAAATAAAATTGCAAATTTTGTTACGAGTATTCCACCACCAACCAAATAATATTGCAACACTTTGTATGTTTCCAATTACTAAAAAGATCCTTGATGTATAATGTTTACAAAATCCCATAAACAGCTACAAAATTAAATGTGCTCAAAGTACTTTGTGTTATTGTATCCTGCCTTTTAAACTGACAAATAATTTTGTTTGGTATTAGGGAAGTAGTTCAAACATAGTGGGCAAAAATTAAATTGTTAGTTATTTTACAAAGAGAAAAGCAAATGGCCAGCTTTGCTGTGGTTGCCGCTCATCATACTGGCAGATTTTTTTCTCTGCAAAACAATCAACAAAGTTCTTGAATTATACATGAATCATGCTGTATAATAAATACAAAACATTTCCATTCACCCTCTATACTGTAAACAACTAACTAAAATCTCCGATATGATAATCGGTCATTTGCTTATTTTTGTTCTAAAGGAGACATTTAAAAACCAACCCCAATATGTTTATACAATGTATATCAACAAGATTTGCAGGTGCTTGTTGCGTACTTTTATAACAAAGTTAAACCAATGTTAGAGTAATTCCTAACAACACTTTTGTATGTGAAAATATTAAACCAGGAGTTTTATTTGTAATAATTACTTGTTATTAAAACTATGCATGTAAAATTAGCATCCTATAAGAAAACATGTGTACCACATAGCTACAAGTTTTTAAATTTTGTCAAGTGGTATTAGCGCCAAAGTTATTATTAAGGAAGGGCAAAGGGTTAATAACATCCAGGATCGAGGATCAATAATGTACGGATCAATGTGCATCTTATACTAATTAGTTTTTGTATAGAAAATCAAATACATTTTCCACCAAAATTTGTTATGTTCTATTTCATATTAAAACAATTTAATGCATCATTACTGTAAAACACCATTCAGTGGGCAATCATTTAAATTCACGTTTGTATACTTCTATAAATTCAATCTGAATAGATATGGCAATCAGCTATATGCTGTGGTGTGCGTTTACCTGGCATTCATATAGTGTTGTAGTTAAAATAATTCATGGCATAAATGGAATTGTTTGAGATGTAATTTTAAAATGCGATAGTCATTGTGTTGTTAACAAACGATGGAGAAAAATAATACTTTTGTTTAAAGTGAATGACTTCTACTAAAATACATGAATTATTTTTGTTCTAATAAACTTCTAACAACACAAAACTAGTACATTTTAAATTATACCTCAAACAAAGATTTGCAGGTGCTTTATGCTCAGAAGTTTTATAAAAAGTCCACACTACCTGAATGCTAGGAAAATCCATTTCACACTGAACACGCGCATAGTTGGTTGAAAATATTAAACCAGGAGTTTTATTTGTAATAATTACTTGTTATTAAAACTATGCATGTAAAATTAGCATCCTATAAGAAAACATGTGTACCACATAGCTACAAGTTTTAAATTTTGTCAAGTGGTATTAGCGCCAAAGTTATTATTAAGGAAGGGCAAAGGGTTAATAACATCCAGGATCGAGGATCAATAATGTACGGATCAATGTGCATCTTATACTAATTAGTTTTGTATAGAAAATCAAATACATTTTCACCAAAATTTGTTATGTTCTATTTCATATTAAAACAATTTAATGCATCATTACTGTAAAAACACAATTCAGTCCCAATCATTTAATTCACGTTTGCTATACTTCTATAAATTCAATCTGAATAGATAGGCAATCAGCTATATATGTGCTTTGCGTGTGAATGGGTTTACCTGGCATTCATATAGTGTTGTAGTTAAAAATAATTCATGGCATAAAATGGAATTGTTTTTGAGATGTAATTTTAAAATGCGATAGTATTGTGTTGTTAACAAACGATGGAGAAAAATAATACTTTTGTTTTTAAAAGTGAATGACTTCTACTAAAATACATGAATTATTTCGCCCAATAAACTTCTAACAACACAAAACTAGTACATTTTTAAATTACACCTCAAAAACAAAATTACATTTTATGCTCAGAAGTTTTTAAAATCCCACACTACCTGAATGCTAGGAAAATCCATTTCACACTCGAAGCACGCGCATAGTTGGTTGCCTATCTAAACAGTTTTATTTGTAATAATTACTTGTTATTAAAACTATGCATGTAAAATTAGCATCCTATAAGAAAACATGTGTACCACATAGCTACAAGTTTTTAAATTTTGTCAAGTGGTATTAGCGCCAAAGTTATTATTAAGAAAGGGCAAAGGGTTAATAACATCCAGGATCGAGGACCAATAATGTACGGATCAATGTGCATTTTATACTAATTAGTTTTTGTATAGAAAATCAATTACATTTTTCACCAAAATTTGTTATGTTCTATTTCATATTAAAACAATTTAATGCATCATTACTGTAAAAACACCATTCGGTCCCAATCATTTAATTCACGTTTGCTATACTTCTATAAATTCAATCTGAATAGATAGGCAATCAGCTATATATGTGCTTTGCGTGTGAATGGGTTTACCTGGCATTCATATAGTGTTGTAGTTAAAAATAATTCATGGCATAAAATGGAATTGTTTTTGAGATGTAATTTTAAAATGCGATAGTATTGTGTTGTTAACAAACGATGGAGAAAAATAATACTTTTGTTTTTAAAAGTGAATGACTTCTACTAAAATACATGAATTATTTCGCCCAATAAACTTCTAACAACACAAAACTAGTACATTTTTAAATTACACCTGAAAAACAAAATTACATTTTATGCTCAGACGTTTTTAAAATCCCATACTACCTGAATGCTAGGAAAATCCATTTCACACTCGAAGCACGCGCATAGTTGGTTGCCTATCTAAACAGTTTTATTTGTAATAATTACTTGTTATTAAAACTATGCATGTAAAATTAGCATCCTATAAGAAAACATGTGTACCACATAGCTACAAGTTTTTAAATTTTGTCAAGTGGTATTAGCGCCAAAGTTATTATTAAGGAAGGGCAAAGGGTTAATAACATCCAGGATCGAGGATCAATAATGTACGGATCAATGTGCATCTTATACTAATTAGTTTTTGTATAGAAAATCAAATACATTTTCCACCAAAATTTGTTATGTTCTATTTCATATTAAAACAATTTAATGCATCATTACTGTAAAAACACCATTCAGTCCCAATCATTTAATTCACGTTTGCTATACTTCTATAAATTCAATCTGAATAGATAGGCAATCAGCTATATATGTGCTTTGCGTGTGAATGGGTTTACCTGGCATTCATATAGTGTTGTAGTTAAAAATAATTCATGGCATAAAATGGAATTGTTTTTGAGATGTAATTTTAAAATGCGATAGTATTGTGTTGTTAACAGTTTGTTGGACGAGATAGAATTAGTATATTTTAGTAAAAGCTGTCGTTCACCTTTAGAAAAAGTTATATTTTTTGAATCGTTTGTTTGCCTTATGTTAGACTGACAATTTTAGTGATCTTTCCATAAACAAGGGTTTGTTTGGTGTTTTAAACATAAAACAACTTCAAGTGATATATGTTATGATGGCCAGTGTGACCAAGCAGTTTTTAATTGTAGAATAACAGGTGGAACATGAAATGAACGATGTTTAACATGGTGGATTATTACGGTAAGCAATGATTGTTTTATTTACATTTATAAACATGACCTTTATTTTATACCAATGAATTAAAAAGGTTGAACATTAAGATTATATGTGTGGAGATGAAAAATATGACAAACTTCAACTTGAACTACTGTGTAAAATCCTCCAGGGTGAATCGGTAGAGGCTATTTTTTTTCTTGACTCACCTCCTCTATGACTAATTAGGTAGCATGGCATTCTTGCTTTGTTTTGTTGTAATGGATGCAGACTACGTACGTTTCTTTCGTTGCCCGCTTCTTTGTTCGTACGGTATACCGTAAGATAATCATGGCGACCAACGTGACCCATAATTAGGCATCTTTTTCTGGGTGTCGACTTTTGGAATTGGTACAATGTGTTCCTAATTTTCGTAATGGCCTGTGTACCTATGCTTCTCCTTCCACATTGGTCATCACCACTTCTGATCCTGCCCACATTGTGTCCGTCCTTACTCCCAAACAGCAGTTAGATTCCCTTATTTTCATTACACTTTCCAAACAGCCTCCTGGTATTGGTTGCACTACCCTATTACTAAATCATATACGTACACCCGCAGAACCTATCAAACAACGTTACTATCCCCTTCCCCTCCTCTTTTTAAGATAACCCATTTCGAACTCGACGAGATGCTGCGTCTTGAAGTTGTCGAATCTTCGACCAGCTACTACTATTGAAAAAGAGACGACTCATATAGGTTCTGCATTGATTTCCGCAAAGTCAACCAAGTCACCCATAAAGATGCCTATCCTCTTCTTTATATCTGCACTATCCTAAATCGGCTCCGTAGATATTCGCTCCACATACTGGCAAATCTCAGTCGCTCCGGAATTTAAACCTATCACTGTCTCCATCGTGTCCCTCATCGTGGTTTATTCTAATTTTGTCGCCTCCCCTTCGGACTCCATAATTCTTCCACTACCTTCAAACGCTTTATTGACCAAGTCATCGATTCTGATCTAGAACCATTCAGCTTTGCCCATCTTGACAATATTATCATAGATATCCCACTACCTGGGTTATGTCGTTAACCAAGATGGTTTACTTGTTGATCCTGATTTCCACCATCCTCGATACCCCCCCTGCTATTCCAAGAAGTTCATTGACATGACCAGTTGGTGCCAGCGCTACATTCCGAATTTTGTCACCCTTACTTCTTCACTTTCTAATTTCACTCGTAAAAATATCCCTTTTCTTTGGTCTCCCGATTGTCAATCTGCATTCCATCCCATAAACACCACTTAGTTTCCGTCACATCCTTCTCTGCTTTTTACGATCCAAACTGATGCCTCCCACTTCGGTTTGGGTGCCATCCCAAGCCTGAGCCCAAATATTATATTACGGTATACCATGTGGACAAGGAAGAGAGCAACGAAAGCAACGTAGGTAGTGTCCGTACCGATTACCATAACAAAAAAGAAAGAATGCCGTTTCAACTAGTCAGAGAGGGGGGTGTCCAAAACTGATTCGCCCAGGATGATTTTACACAGTAGTACAAGTTGAAGTTTGTCGTATTTTTCATCTCCGAACATTCATCGTAATTCTCAACCTTTTTAATTATAGTATTTTGTGGTAGATTCAGTCTATAATGCAGTCCCATTAAAAAAATTATACAAAAAAATCACAATACCTCCATTCGTTGTTAATAAAATAAATGTCATGTATATAAGCGTAACCAAAACAATCACTTTCTTACCATAGTAATCCACCATTTTAAACGTTGTCTTTCACTTCATGTTCCATCTGTTATTGTAGGATTAAAAACTGCTTGGTAATATTGGTCAGCATGTCATATCTCATGTGAAGTTGTTTTAATGTTTAAAACACCAAATGGACACATGTTTATGGAAAGATCACTAAAATCGTCGGTCTAATATAAGATAAACAAACGATGGAGAAAAATAATACTTTTGTTTATAAAAGTGAATGACTTTTACTAAAATACATGAATTATTTCGCCCAATAAACTTCTAGCAACACAAAACTAGTACATTTTTAAATTACACCTCAAAAACAAAATTACATTTTACACTCAGAAGTTTTTAAAATCCAACACTATCTGAGTGCCAGGATCCATTTCACACTCGAAGCACGCGCATAGTTGGTTGTCTATCTAAACAGACTGAATTTATCAAGAAGTATAGGAAAAAGTGAATGAAATGATTGGGGTTGAATGGTGTTTTTACAGAAATGGCGCATTAAATTGTTTTAATATGAAATCGAACGTAAACACTGTACCGTTTCTTTGTGAACTGTATTCCAAATAAACTATTAAAATGTAAGGCTGCCCATACACTTCCGTTATTGTCTGCATAACACTTAATGCCACCTCACCAACTGAATAATGATGTTAATGTACCACTTCGTCAACCTGTTATAGTACCGGGTGCCACTGTTATACTCCCGCCGTCGCGCGTTCAGAGCCACTTCCACAGTTGGCAACACGGGTACTATCCACATTCACATTATTGCACAACAAAGATATTACGACATAATTATGTGTCAAATTGTATCACATGCCAAATATGTTTACAATGATACAAGATGCACCCTAAAAAAGATAAAAAGCACTCACCCCAAAAATGTGGCACTATTCACGATGTCGCAGTCATCCTTGCACAGGGGCCATGTTGATTTTCATGTATCTCGTTTGGGTGTCTCGTCTGTTGGGGGTGGATTACGTCATGCCCTTATTGAAACCAGATTTAACGTCTTCCCTCTTCTTTGATTGTAGGTAGGACGAAGGAATAAAGGTAGGGAACGATAGAAGGTAGAGATACGATAGAGGAACCTACATCCTAAGAGAAAAGACACAGGCGAACGTCAGTGTTCGACGTCTCGTTAGCTAATCCTCTCGTGTCCAAACCGCGCACTTTGCCACTCCACGCCTGCACATTCATTTTGCACGCTACTGTCCGAAATGACGGAAATGCACGTCTATTTTAAAAATAATGGCGGGAATTCACTTACAAATTTAAAAGTGTACAATGCCAATTTTGGCATGTAACAAACCATACAAGAAAGCCGCCTAATGCGTGCACGCAGTTCCATAGTTCATTTTTGACTCGCTGTTTAAAGATGGAAAATGCGGGAAGATATATATTAGGTTAGTGTGATAGTAATGACGCATAAGTGAATGTGCTCAACGCCTCTAAATAAAATTGGATGTTTATGTATTAATTTACTGTAAAAGGAAAGTTCTTTACGATGTTGTTTATTATTAAAGTGTAATACTCGTTAACATAACGTAATACTAAATCATTTCAACTAAAACTACACAAGTTGTTTTTAAAGGGTACCCAAAAATTAAAGATTTTAAGATGTTAGTGCACGATAACATATATTATAACCTCAAGAAACAATGCTGCACTATTAAAGTAATATGTCAAAGTCATTGCATTAGTTAAAGGAAGATTTTACAATTTCTTTAAAGTAGTTTACTCATAATAAATATTCTACACATTATCTTAGACTTTAAAATTGGCATAAAACGCAAATTTAAAAGTAGAACCTAATTATTACTAAAATCTAAACCAACTACAACTGTTTACAAAATTTTACAATCTGAAAATAATATTTTATTAGATACAAATTGAAATAACATTACAAAATAACAAATTAAATACTATTTTAAGATTTTATATATCTTAAGCTTGCTTACTGATATCAAAATGGGTTTGCAAACTACCATCGTTTTGATCAACAACGGCTGCTAATGCAATCGAATTATTAGACACTCGTTCAAATTTGTTTATATGAACCTCATGATCTTCTTCTTGTACCTCAATAGAAAAATGTGATGCATTAATAAGAATATCATCAACATCCCCTTCATATCGATAAAAGCCCCAAATCCAAAGCTGATTTTCCATACATTTAATATAGCCTAGAACTTTTGAAAAAAAAATATTCATTTCAATTTTCGGATGTTCTTGAATATACTGCCAAGCACGTAAAACACTTTTCTTCTGAGAACTACTTAGATCACGAGCGAAGGATTTTTTATCAGTTTTAGAGTATGTCTCTCGTAGAAAGTGTTCAAGCTCTATCAATTTTTCTACCATGTATGAAATTGTGATTTGAATTCTTTGCCCCTTTCCTTTTGTTATTAAGAGAAAATCTCGCAGCTTTTTGAAAGGTGCAATCACATTTTCATTGATACGATTTTCAATTTTATGAACACAAAAGAGTTCAGGTGTTACGCCAAGCATCCACTGATTCCGAAAATAATCAAATAAAGGACGTGCCAATTGGGAAATATTTAAAGATTTTGCTTCCATTTCAATACTATTAAGACCATCTAAAATTGTACTAGCTGGTAATAGTGGAAGCATAAGTAGCATATGATAAATGTTGCGAAAAGAAGAGTTAGTTTCTAAATCCCGTGAAAGGTTTAAGCAACAAAGCTTTTTGTACAGGTTTTGTGTATAATAAAAAACGGTACCTCCGATATTTGATTCTGTATAAATCTCAGCTAAAGCATAATAGAGATTAGCTTCATAATCAGTTACAATTTGTAGAGGGCGCAATTTTGGCGCTAATTTAAAGTAAAGGTAAGAAAAAATTTGTTGAAATATTAGCTGCGATTTTTTATTAATAAGTATAAATAAAATCGGAAAATACTGAAAAAAGTACTATTAACATTAATTTAATAATAGGTAATATACTTACGCTATCATCGATCCATACCAAAACTGTAACGAGCTGATACCTAAAATCCTCATTTGTGTCGATTTTAAAAGAAGCATCAATGTACATAATTTTACTGTCTGTTAATTGTTCTACAATTGATGTATTTGCAAATAATACTGCCATACTTTCATCTTCTTCAACATGAAATTTTTCTTGGTAAAACTGCTCATCACTGAGAGTGGAATGTAGTTTATTAAACACATCTGTTTCAATCAGCTTATAAAACATTTCAAATGATGTTACATTAGTTATTTTATGAGTTAGTTGATGACGGCATAATTCGTTTAATACACTTTTTAAAGGCAAGATGTGCTTTATGTCAGGATCTCTAAAAATAAAATATCAGAATTAATTTACGACTGATTTCTTCAATTCAGTAAAATATATAAGAAGCTCATATAGTTAATATTTGTTACAATGTTTAAGAATATTGGTATAAGTTTAAAAGTATAATACTACCTTTGTGTATAAACAAAGCTTTTAGATGAAAATAATTCAGATGTGTTGGAATAAATTGAAGTATTGTGTTCAATAATCTACACAAACATTTGCTAGGAACAAACTTTCAAGACCAGGGGTCTGAAATGTTTACTCGATAGTAGTGTTGAAGAAGTCGTGTCAAAATTAAGAAGAAAAAAGGAAAAGAGCCCTAAACAAAGTAATCCAGGCAGGAAAGTAACGAATGGAGTGAAAACCGTCCGGCTCTGTCTAGTAACTGGCAGTAGAGTGATATGGACAGGAAAAAGCAAGAAACAATCATGCATATCCCCCTAAATTAAAACTTGTTATACCATCTTTGTGCTAAAGTCTGTAACATGTCATTTCACTGTTCCCTTGCCATGTTACATTGTGGTCCCACTTCTTTCAATATAAAAGCAATTGTTCATCTTAATGTTATATTAATAACGTTCATAATCACAAGTTAGTTTTGTTTTGTGTAACATTTCCCTTTAGTATTATTAAATAATACACTATATACATCCATCTTTAGTTTTAATTTAATATTCTTTCTTTTGTATAAATAATATAAATAATTATAATCAGATGTAATTTTCTAATTGGTAAACCTTTGAATAATGTCCATAAATACACAACTGGTGAATATATGAATTGTCATTTAGGATGGTTTCCTTGTTTGTCCCTCTCTCAAAATGTGTGGTTATCTTCAAAACCAGAAGAAATTTTCGTTTGTCTTGATATCTAATGGTCTTTTGAGCACATGCCGTAATCCGATAAAGATGTCCTTTCTAAGGCCATGATTCGTACCTGGTATGTAAAAGTGTTTTTTTGATTCTTCTTAACATACATAAATATCATTTCAGAATACTAGCAAAATACGTATGGACAAAGTCTACCTGAATAACCCGTTCAAAATATTAATGAATGGTAAGCTGATTACACATAAATTTTTAGACTATTCCTTGTGGCGTATTACAATATCCTTTGGTCACATATTCCTCGGTGAAGTATCTTCAGGTGATATATTCTCCTGTAAAATATTCTCTGATGGAGAATTTAATTATCTATGCTAGGCTATCTAAGCCGATGTATTAATTTTACTACCTACAAATATTATCTTTTATCGTACAAGAATTCATGTTGCTGTTATTTAACTTCTAAAATAAATTAATTGCTCCGTTGACAAAACATGTGGTTGTAGAACGGAAGGATTGGCTCTTACAAATTAAAAGTTTGAGTTTAACAACCAAAATAAACAACGAGGGTGTTCGTCTCAACAAACCGTAAGAAGATCCTGTAGTTTGGAACAAGCCGTAAGCTCAATGCTTAAGTATATGTTTTCTTTCATATATCCTGAATACAGGTATGAGTTTATCTTATTTACTTTTGTCATGGAACGATGTGCATGCGTTACATTTTAAATCTCAATTATCTAGAAAAATAATGCATGTAAAATATAGTCATAACTTTATTTACCGATTACCTTAACTAATTTAATATTATCTTTGCTTTCCTATATAACCTTATAGTTTGTGAACAGAAAAGCTTTCATGAAACCTTTTTTTGTGGATTTTGAGGTTATGTTCAATTCAAATTCTCTTAACTAATGTTAAACACAACAAAGTGTATTTATGATTTCCTTATCTTTATATCTTATCTGGTAGCATTTAAGACAAAATTTTAAAATTATGAGAGTGTAGATATATAAACTACACTTACTGATTTTGTCGTATAAAAATTTGGTTGTAAGAAAATAACGGTATATATTTAATTTTTTTTATTAATGTTATTAACTAAACGTCAATATATAAGTTGTATTAAGGTATTTTCTTTTGTCATGTTCTAAATTGCACCCCTATAACTAGTCTGGATAAAATTTAACTTGGTTCTCTAAAGGGTAAACATGAGTTGAATGATAATAAAAAGGCGAGAAGAGATAGAGATGAAGCTAGACGAACACCAAGTTCATTTTCTGGATATTGGGAGTGTCGCTTGAGACCAGCAATTAGCTGTTAGTTTAATATTAATAATTTCTTCTAAAGTATTACGAACGATTTTGTCAAAACAATTGAGTATATATTGGAATTTTCAAGATAGACTGCACCTAAGTAAGTATGTAAGTTTGGAAATAATAAGGCAGTTTTTTAAAAGAAAGAAAGAGATATGTGAAGGCAAATTAAGTTCACGGAATTTATTGGAAATTAATTGGAATTTATCTATTTTTTTTTTACAAGGTTCAACTGCTTCAAGAAAAAGTGGTGCTCTGAGTAAATTCCACTTATTTTTTGGTGGTATAATAATATTAGGGACAATTGATTGGAATGAAGTGACTATGAATTCTTTAGCTTGATTAAGGAAAAATAATTCGCATTTATTAAAATCGAGTTTAAGACCTACTGAAAATACTAATTATGTTAGAAAAATTATTTAAAACAGGCTCAGTGTTGCTAGTGATACGGCCGTCATCTAAAAACTAGCAATTAAACTCTGAATTAATATTTTTTGTCAGATTGCTAATTGCTAAGCAAAACAAGGGTGGGCCAAGTGGATCTCCCTGTTGAACTCCTGTTGCAGACAGAATAATTTCTGAACCGAAATTAAGGTATGATTTAGTCAGATAACATTGGAAAACGAAAGGACAAATTGATGGGATGTTTTTATATACTAGCTTGGGAATGCTATTAAAGGCTTTGAAAATTTCAATTTAAGAACGACTTCATTTTTATATGATGAATTAGAATTCATTAAAGCGTGTGCAGAATGTGAAACTAGTTCGCATCCACCTGTTGGTTCGAAGCCAAAGCAAACAGGTCTAATATTTCCTAAGCTATTATATATCTTTTCACAGCAAATTTTTGCGACTAATCTCCTGAAAATAGTACCAATCGCAATTGAATGAATATCTTAACCTTTTTTTTAAAGCATATAGAGAAGCGCTATATAAAATAGAATAGATGTCTTCATTTATTTTGCCTGCTAACATAAGGTTGCATAAGCGGGTAAGGGATTCCAAAAATTTATGTGTATTGGCTGCACATGAGGAAGATAAGTCCTGTAAATGGGAATGACGTAGACCATATATTCCTGCTGCAGAGCTAGTTTTAAATTATAATAAATTATTTGAGTGACTTTAGGATGCTTCTTTTTAAGCTCTACAAGAACAGATTCAAAATATGGTGCAAATGTATTATTAGAATACAAGATGTTGATTGCATATGATATATCACCATCGGAAGCTTTAGAAATAATTTTTTTGCCGGTTGGCATAGTGAAATTACATTTGTCTACATTAGTATTAGGTTTGTGGTCAAAACATATTTTGGGGTTTTTAAGATTTTCTAGAATCTGAGAAGAAAGTGAAAGCAATTGAAAAATTTATTAGTTTTAATAAAATTTAAGGAGAATGTTTGAAATGCAAAAAGGAAAAGCAATTTCCAAGCTAAGAAACAATTAGTATTTATGCAGTTATCAATGGCTTCGCTTAGAGAAAAAGCACATTTTAGTCGTACTGATTTTGGGATTAGTTTTATTAAAATGAGTTTTTAAATTATGGTAATTGAATATCTCGTTCAGCTACATTTTCTGCTACTTTATGAATTCCTGAAACATCAGTGGTATCTTCTATCTACTATAAAGCTTGAATTACTAACATTTAGCCCAATGTTTTGGGATCTTTTCCTTAGATTATAGTTGTTTCGTTTAGGGTTTGAAATCTTGTTAATATTTCTAGGTTTCTTATTCCATTTCCTTCTCTGTGTTTCTTTATGATCAATTTTCTTTTCTGGGTATTTTGAATTACCATTACTAAATTTTTCTTAATCTTCTTTGGGAATTAAACCACTGTGGTGTTGCCAAGGTTACGGGATTGATATACTAGATCAGAGTAGCTAGGGGGATTTTGAAAGAAGTGTAAATTAGTGTAATTGGCAGAATAAAGTATTTAATATTGTTTAATTAAGTAGTAATATATCCTTCCAACATACAAATACTACAATTGGCGACGAGGATTTTGGGTTCATGTAAAATAATTTGAAAAATTATTGCAACATGGAGAAAATGCATATTCCGTCATTTGCACTTCAAACTGCATCACCTCAGGACTGGCAGAGATGGAAACAGACTCTTGAATTTTATTTCATCAGTGAAAAGATAACTGATGCGAAGGTCAAACAGGCAAAACTTTTACTGTTAGGCGGTCCGGCTCTTCAAGATGTTTATTTTTCTCTACCTACAGTTACCGAGTTTCCTGATGGTACTGATGCTTACACATACACTTTAGAATGTTTAGAGTCAAAAATTGGGCTTAGAAGTACAAAGTGGTATGAACGGTATGTTTTATCTCAAATCGCCAAGGAAAGGACGAAAACATTACCGCATTTCTTACCCGTATTCGAAAGCAAGTTCAACGGTGTAGTTTTAATGGACCAGCTGTTGACGAAGCTATCCTAGGTCAGTTAATTAATGGCATTTCATCGAATGAACTCCGTTCCCGGCTTATGGAAAAAGATTCTCTGACCTTGGACGAAGCTGAAAGGCTTGCACGTACATTTGAAACAGTGTTATCACAAGCTGGAATAATGGCTAATAACTTAACTGTTTCTGGTAATTCACCATTTTCTACAAATTCGACTTCTGTGTGCAAAACTACAGAACGGCATAAGAAGAAGAAGATTGGAGAGAAGGCAAATTTAGTTAAAGCTAAGCAAAATAAATTTTCATCTGGTGAATCTAAAACACTAATATGCGTTTGCTGTGGAACCGAGGGTCATGTTTCAAAAGACAGTAGGTGTCCGGCGCTTAACGCTGTGTGTAATAAATGCAAAAAGACTGGCCATTTTGCACGTATGTGTCGCTCAAGCGGTAATTCAAATTTGGGCACAGGTAAAAGTTCGACTGTCAAGCAAGTGACAGATGAATCCATTTTTTGCGTACTTAACTCGAAAACTGGTAATCAACCAGAAGAAATAGTTGCATGTAAATTCGGAGGAGTAATACATTCCGCATTCGTGGATTCTGGTGCACTACATACTATGATGTCGAAAGAAAACTGGGAAAACCTGCGTCTAAATGGCTTACAATTTTACTGTTACGAACCTAGTCCTGATTTAAATTTCTTTGATGGTTCTGGTCAACTTCAGTATACTGTATTGTTTACGGCGAGTGTAGATGTAGTTTGTAATAATATCTCGCATAGGGTTTCTGTCGTTGTCATTGAAGAGAATTTTACTACAATTCTTGGTCGTAATGATGCGAAGAAGTTTAAAGTTTTACGTGTTGGTTTGGATGCATGTACAGAAGTTCGGGTACAAACAATTTCTATGACCCCAACTGCGCCTTTAGGTAAGCTTAAAGATTTTCAACTAAGTATTCCTATTGATTCAAGTGTTGCACCATGCATTCAACCCCTTCGTCGAGTACCATACAGCTTACGAAAGCGGATTGAAGACCAAATTACAGAGCTATTACATCTAGAAATTATCGAGAAGGTCGAAGGAGCAAGCAAATGGGTATCGCCTGTAGTTCCTGTTCCTAAGTCGGACAACACTTTACGCATTTGTGTAGATATGCGTCGTGTCAATGAAGCTGTACTTAACGAAAAGCATCCCATACCTATGATTGAGGATGTTGCCCCATTACTGAAGGATGCAAAAGTGTTTAGTAAGATAGATCTCCGTCAGGCTTATCATCAGATTGAATTGGATCAGCAGTCACGTGAATTAACTACTTTTAATACACATATTGGTCTTTTCCGGTATCGTAGGTTAATGTTCGGACTTAAATGTGCACCTGAAATGTTTCAAAGAATTCTTGAAAGCGTTTTGTCTGGGCTTTTGGGCGTTTTAATTATTTAGACGATTTGCTAATTTTTGGAAGAACGACAGAAGAACACGATGCTAATTTACAAGCAGTACTCCGTCGTTTACAAAAACTGGGTCTAGTTATTAATCCTGGGAAGTCAGAATTTCGAAAGAATGCCGTCTCATTTTAGGACACATTATTAGTCACAATTCACTACGACCTACATTTAATAAAATTCAAGCACTTAAAGAATTTCGTTCGCCAGCTACAGCAGAGGAGCTTCGGTCATTTCTGGGTCTGGTAACTTACGTCGGAAAATTTATTCCTAACCTTTCTACGGAATTAGATTATTTGCAACAAACTGCTCGTTTTCACCATTTCAATGGACTGGTAGGGCGGAACAAGATTTTATACATGTCCAGTCACTGCTGTCTAATGAAAGCAGCTTAGAATTTTTTGACCCGGATCTACCTACCATAGTTATGGCAGATGCTAGTCCCGTGGGATTAGGGGCAGTATTATTACAAAGAAAAGGAGATGAAATTCATACGATTTGCTACGTTAGTCGCTCGCTTTCTTCAGTTGAACGTCGATATTCACAGACTGAAAAGAGGCACTTGCACTAGTTTTTGCAGTAGAAAGACTTCGAATATACTTACTTGGACGGGAGTTCGAATTGGTTACGGATCATAAACCTCTACAAACAATTTTCGGACCACGTTCGAAACCGTGTGCTCGGTTAGAAAGATGGATTCTTAGACTCCAAGGCTTCAAATTCGTTGTTAGGTATGCTAAAGGCAAAATAACATTGCAGATCCATTGTCTCGTTTACTTCAAGTGGATGAGTCAATTACTACAATAAATGAGATGTATGAAAGAAATTTAGTTATGTTTGTACAACAACTGGTACCGATAGCAGTTACTTTACACGAGGTAAAGAAGTCTACAGTGGAAGATGCCGAATTAGCAAGGATTTGTTTAGATTTACAGTTAGGTATAACACCTAAGTTTAAACCTTATTCTTTCCTGGCGTCTGAACTTTGTGTAGTAGATGAGGTATTGCTAAGAGGAGCTCGCATCGTAGTTCCTACTGCTCTTCGAGACCGTGTTCTACAGATTGCACATGAAGGACATCCTGGTATTACTAAAATGAAGGATAGGTTGCGATCGAAAGTGTGGTGGCCTGGAATTGACAAAGAAGCTGAAAAATTTGTTCGTACCTGCGACTATTGTCAAAAAGTTGGTAAGGAAATAATCATGGAACCTATGTCCAGACGCCAACTTCCAGATGGTCCGTGGCAAGACATAGCCGTTGATTTCAAGGTTTTACCGTCGGCTAACGACCACTTGTGTGTCGTAACTGATTATTTTAGTAAGTTTTTTGAAATCAAAGTGATGAAGAGATGTACTGCGTTTGATACAATTTCCTACTTAAAAAAGCTGTTCGCTAGGTATGGCATTCCGTACTCAATTACAGCAGACAACGGTCCACAGTTCCGATCAGAATTTACAACGTTCTGTAAGTCATTTGGAATTCTTCATTATACAACGGAACCGTACTGGGCTCAAGCCAATGGACAAGTGGAAAGGCAGAATCGGTGTTTGCAGAAAATTATTCAGATAGCTTGTTTAAAACAACCTAATGCTTGTAGAGAAGAAATATTGGAGTACTTGCTAATGTATCGTTTCTACACCCCATACTGTTACGGGTAAAAGTCCAGCCGAATTATTTTTGGACGTGTTATTCGTGATAAATTGCCATCAATACGTGAAAGGGTTTGGGAACAAGGTGTTCGTGATCGAGATTCATTCAACAAAGCGAAATCTTGTATCCCCAATGAATTTCAAGAAAACAAATCGCATTGGGTGATGAAGTTCTTATTAAAAGACCTTTTCTACAAATAAATTTCAATCCAAATTCGAGGAGGAGACAGGTGTGGTCACTAGTGTCAATGATCCAGTAGTGGCAATACAAACACCGTCGCGTGAAATTCGACGACATAAAAATGATGTTGAAAAGTATGCTCCACGGGATCCGTCGCCTGTTACTACTGTTGACGATCCGGTCCCTGAAGATGTCACTGCTATTCCCAGTTCGAATAGTTCAAGGGAACCAGTTGCTCGTCGTTGTCAACGTTCGGTACGCCCGCCAAAATGGTTGGATGATTATGTTTGCAACTAGGTGTTAGATTCTTTTAGTTCAAACCAAGGGGGGGATTGTGGTGTTGCCAAGGTTACGGGATTGATATACTAGATCAGAGTAGCTAGGGGGATTTTGAAAGAAGTGTAAATTAGTGTAATTGGCAGAATAAAGTATTTAATATTGTTTAATTAAGTAGTAATATATCCTTCCAACATACAAATACTACAACCACTCACAGTTGTTAAAATCTTCTTTATTTATGAAGTTCAATTTCACACACCGGTGCGTGAAATGCAATGTAATCCTTCATGCCATAAGAGTCCATGTACTTTTTCGTAACTCTGCACTGAAATGTCAACTTTTAAGTTGTCACTTTCAAGGTCAAAATGTCACACTTTTTTCACTAGTGAAAAAAATTCTTTTTCAGTAAAAAAAGTTATTTTTTTCATTCATTCACTTTAGAATATTAAATCAACAAACGTCAAATTTGATAGTTCTAGAAATAATCATAACAATGCATACAAACCTACTACATTCAGTTCGCAAAGTGACCCTAAAAGTTGAGATTTCAGTGCAAAATTACGAAAAATTTGTTAAACCTGAATAATATCAACAACCACCCGGGGTGTTCAACAATCTGGGAAAGTCAGGGAATTAAATTTGTTTGGAATTTTATTTAATTTCTGGAAAATAGATAAGTATAATTTACTACGATATTTACTTACAGATGGACTGTTTGAAAATGAGGGTTCAGGAAATAGCAGTACAAGTTGCAGTACAACTGTTTTACAAATTTTTGATAAAGTAGAAAGTGCCCTTAATATAAAAATACCTGAAGTACTAACAAATTTGCTGTCTATAAATGGGTATACATGTGATTTGGTGATTGCATCACTAACACAAGCAGACATACAAGATTTGGAGATGTTTTCGAGAGAGACTCTTCCAATAGTTGTAAGCAAAAGTGATCGTAAAAAATATTTTGGAATTTTTCACGAAAAACCTGAAAATTTCACACTTGTACTTGGATACAAACGTACCTTAGAATTGCTTATACACTTTTTCAAAAAGAAAGCCTCGAAAAAAGCTCGAAATGCTTAAAAATATTGGAACGTGATCTAGAACACCAGCTTTAGGCTATAACATGTGAAACCGATACTGCGGCAGCAAAGCTCTATAAACCTCAACTTTGACCTTGATACAGAAAATAATAACCTCTGCCGAATCATCATAGCATGGGCAATGAATAGGACAAAGAGAGCATTATGGGAAAAACTAAAGCATCAATTTGATGACATTATTTTTGAAATTCAATCAACTGATAATGAAGTTTTTGTATTGATACATACTTTTGCAAGGGAACATACAAGCTCTTTAAAAAGCTAAAACTAATAAAAGATCACAGCAATGGATTTGTTCAAAATTTCACATACATCTTCAGAAACATATCTGTCCAAAAACTCTTGTGAAGTCCTCTACAGAACAAAATTCTCGACAAATCCTTATGACATCCTACGGTACAACCGAGGGTACAACCTTTAATCCAAAATTTAACTCCGGCAGTATTCCAGAACATACCCATCCTTTAAAATTAAATCCGAAAATTAATATCCTTGACGTGAAAGTTATTCCAAAACTAGTTAAATCTGAAAAAAATTACTCGATCAGATTCCACTCCGTCTTCGTTACGATTCAAGTATCGATTTCCGTATTCGTATCAAAACCTCGATCAAAACTTCAAAGAACAGATTGAACAAATCGATGATATTGTACCAACATGCCAGAACAAACACGACGAGAAAAGAATACAAGAAATTACAGAAATAATTTCCTTATCACAAGATGATCAAAATGTTGCCTCAGCGTGTCTGAATGGGCAGAATGAGTTGGAGATTTTAGAAACCCCAGAAAATATATTCCCAATGGATTATGAAGAAATCTCTACCACAAATACTGAAATCTTGTCAATGATTGTAGTCAAGAATTTTTTTCCACCCGATGTTAAACTTAACAATAATGAACAGGATATCTAAATGGAGCCACCAAAAATATCAGAGGTCACAAAGAAAGAGAAGAGCCTTAGAAATAAAATCAGATAATCAAACTTTAATTACTACCTACTCGTTTATAGCAGAAAAGATGCACCACTTGTTAAAAAAAAGCCAAGAAATAGGACAACAGTTTTTAAAAGCTGGTGAAAATTATAACATCTCGACTTATACAGATTTAGTGCCGGATTCGAGCATAAACATATCACACTCATCCATACCCAACTTTTTAAAATTTCTTCTCCATCTATCTTTAAAAAATTCGTTTTTTAAAAACAATAAGTATGATGATGTTACGAAAAAATTTTCAGTCTACCTCTTTTACATTGGTGGTAGGCTGCTATACGAAACTTTATATGCTACCTCAAAAACAGTTTACCTTCAATTTCAACATTGAATAGGTATTTAGACGGCAGTAGGAGTCAAATGGAAGAAGAGGTTATTGATATGACAGGGCTGTCAATGTTATTAGAAAAAAGAAACTTGCCTAGAGTTATTTGGATTCTGAAGATGGTACACGAGTTACTGGAAAGGTAGAGTGCAATATGAAAATAAATAAAGTGGTTGGTTTCGTATTGCCATTGAGCCATGGTTTACCAAAATCAGAGCAATTCATTGCTACCAATGCCCAAACTATCGAAAACTATTTTAAAACAGAAAAGAAGACGAACTCTGCAACCTCATAATGGCCCAGCCTTTGGCCGTGGGTGCTCCTCCATATTGTTTATGTTTGTATGGAACAGATATCTTTACCAGCAATGATGTTTTAGAGAAGATGGCGGACAATAAGAATAGAAGCAAAAAGTTCAATATAACTGTCGCTGGATATTCCTCGGATGGAGATTCACGTCAACTGAAGTCAATGAGAATATCTACAAATCTCCCTAAACAACCATAAAGCTTGAAACAAAACTACCTATAATAGAACAAACAAGTCCTCTTCTTGAATGGGACTAGTTTCAATGCGAGAATAAAACTAACGAAAGTTATGTACAAGATACTACTGATATTCTTATAAAGCCACGTACCAGAATATTGAAACCAAATATTTTCCTTCCTATTGGAAAATTTGCAGCTTCCGCAGATAATCTTATTGCTTTAGTTGCTGATGTTAGCAAGGATCAGCACCTCCTAACCATGTCCGATCCTAAACCAGAAGACAAAATGAATTTTTATCAGCTCAAAAGATGTGCACTGAAAAACAATTAAATACCTCAAGAAAGTATCTGGAAGTGAAGGTACTATTGCTTACCTAAAATTAATGCCTTACATTTCATTATCATATTTAGAAAGTAACGTGAATCTAGAGACTCGATTATATCGCATCTGGTACGTAGTGTTTTTCTTATGCGTGTGGCGTTCATGGATAAAAAGTGATAAATCTTGGATCCTTAAAAACAACTTCTTTTCAAATAACTCCTATCTGTGCACTAAGCTTAATGCGCATGCAATAATAAATCTGGTTATGCAGCTAAAAATGGCAACTTAGCTCCCGAAATGTTTACAATACATCATTTTAGCAGCCAGCTCTGTGAATCTTTGTTTAGAGCAACTCAATCTCTAACATCAACTAATTCCACTAACTTCAGTATAAATAGCTTTCTTCACAGAATTGACAGAATAAAAGTTGTTACTGACCTAACAACAGACTTAAAAGGTGTCAATGTGTTTCCACCAGAAGATAGTAAGTTTAAAACCAATTCCTATGTAATAAGCAGTTGCACGAAAACAGAGATAAATGATTTGAACATACAACAAGTTGTTGAACGAGCTAAAGACGATGCCTGTGTTGATTTAAAAAACTTTGGTATATCCGGAAAGAAAAGCGACTATAATATTGTAGATATTCCTCTAAAGATTCTTCTTGTAAATCTTCAAATAGTAGAAGTAGTCAAACTCAAAATAATTTAAAAGAAAATATAACAGTTTCTGGCGAGGAAATAACACAGATGGTGAAATAGAAATTGATGAAAAACCAACCTCAAAATCAGGCCCATACGAACAATGTGAATGGTTTAGACAATATTTCGGCATTAGTTTTTGACTCTGTCTATGATGAAATTCGGGACACTGACATTGACTCTTCTCCCAGCACTTGTAAACCTAAGTGTGCTAAAGAACTTTGCTTCAGAGATTATTCTGATCGAATTGAAGTAAGCAGTTTTACTGAAAAATCCCCATTTGTTAAAACTGAGCTTGCAGGCAACACAATTGTAATAAAAAGTCGTCTTATTCTTGGCTACTGGATGAATCAAATGGTAAAGTCATCGCAGATTTATTAATTCCAACAAGAATGTGAAAACCGGCATTCAAACAAAATCGAGAAAACTGAAAATCCAGAAAAAAAAGACAAATACAGAAACTAAAACGAAACAAAAAGGAGTAAATAATTTTAGTGCTAAAGAGGGGTAAGAAGACATGGATGAAACATATACCACCGAAACCGAAACTTCTGATGAATATGAGTTAAACAATGAATCCTCATATGATATAATTTCATCACCCAATAATTCAGCCGATCATAATCAAGATGATCTTCAGAGTAATCAAAATGCCATGAAAAATAAAAATAATTGCGAATTAGTACTAGAATAGTACTATGCTGCTGTATATTACGACACAATGTAGTACCTCCGGGTGGAGCATTGGGGACGTGGCCACAAGTATAGCGGCCCTAATTCAAATTATAATGTATATTACGACATAACATGGTATTTAGGTCGCCTCATAGAACATCATGATTCAAATTCCTTCAAAGTAAAATTTTTAAAATCCGACCTTGAGAAATTTGTTTGGCCAAAGATGAAGATATACAAATAGTATCAAGAAGATTTATATTTTATGGTCCTATTAATTTGATGGGTGCCAAGCCATTTCAAATAAAGTGGCATGATCGTTTACAGATAAGACGAAAGCATAAATTCATCAAAAGTGAGGTTAAAATTGAATAAGTCTGATTATATTTTATTTTATTACGCAGTTTAAGTAAAACATGTTAAGCAACTTAAGTCCTGTTTTTGAGACATACCGATAAATAAGGAGGTTAGAGATCTTATTATTTTAGCATATATATATATATACATTTTATTTTATAATGGTAATGTACATAGTTTTAACATTCTCTATCTCAGTTTTACTATTTTTTATTTTTAAACATTCTCATGTTAATCCGGATTATAGTTATTAGTTTTTGAACTAGATAAATAGATTTTTTAATGTATGCTTTCTTTTAAATGTTGTTTTGTATTTAAATAAATTTTGTTTGTTTGTTTAAAGTATTTTTTAAATGTTGTTTTGTGTTTATAAAACTTCTTTGTGATTTACTTATGATTCACATTAGAAAAATGAACCTCCAAATAAACAAATTTATTTAAGTTGCTTTATTACCACTACAATTTTAATTAAGTAATGATGTATTTTGAAAATGGGTTATATGCGTTAAATAAATTAAAAATCAAATGTCTAGGTATTATCTAGACAATAATGAAGTATGTACGAGAGTGGTGATGAATACCAGTAATATAGATGCCCATCAACAGATAATCGAGTCGATACTAGAGTAAACACAACATAACATAAATTTACCATACAAATTCTGAGGTATTCAATACTACAGAGAGATGTGTATTAAGTAATAACATTTTTTACATTCCTCGCATTCATAAGCATATTTATAAAGTTTGGTGCTCGGAGTATAAGAAAAAACATTAACTCCTATTCTTTGGTATAGTCACAGTTTCACATATGATATATTATATTGTGAATATAGTTTCAATAAATTATTAGCATTTTCTATAGAAAATGTAACTAATAGTAGATACTTATAGTAGATAATTTGTCGTAGAGTTAAAGGGGCAATTGCAGGGACTAATGGGCCAATTGTAGGGACCAGTGGGCCAATTCAATGGACCAATGGGCCAATAGTAGGCACCAATGGATCAATTAATTGTAGGGGCCAATGGTAAGGACCAATGGGCCAATTGTAGACCGATGGTGACAATTATTAGGAAAATAGAGCCAATTGTAGCAATTCAAAAGACCAATGGTACAATATTAGATCCAATGAACCAATTATTGGCAAATGTCCAATGGAGTGTACACAATTTTGGGTCGCGGTTTATCCCTCGTGTTTAACCTCTCTACCACAGACGTCGCTACGATTCCCAGTCCTCCAGGTGTGCCTAACATCTTTTAGTACAAGCTAAAACTTCCCTTCTAAGGGGGTTACCTTGTAAGTCATCAGAAAGTTGCCCGTGCTACGACCAGTAAGAGGTACATGCTGTGTACTGACACACATCGAGCACATTCTCAAAAAAGATTAAGAAAAATACAAAAACAAACCACAACAAACATACAGTGAGTATATAACCATTATTAAAGTTTTGTAATCAAACGTCAAAAAATTGACATTTCCATTTTGAGACTTTCCAAATTAATTTTCCATTTTCAAACAATTATATAGATAGAAGGACATAAGATTGTATAGTACAATACAAAGAGCCTTTCTTTTATAATGGATATTGATAAATAAAATATTGTATAAATTAAAAGTTATAAACGAAAAAGTGTAAGGGTACAATTAGGTTGAATCATTAAATATTTCGAACCATAAAAGGTTTGTAACTTATCCTTTTCTTTGAAGTTATTTTGGAGACAGTATCTTATCTAATTAATTTATGACCATAAATAGTTAGATATTTATCTTTCTTTCTGCAATTATCTCTGAAATGTCACTTCATCTTACCTTTACCGTAAAGTGAATAAATTACCTATATCGTACTCTATGAAAAATTACCTTATCTATTTGTTGTTCCCTTCTGTATGTATGACCAAAGGTAGGATTTATTATTGAAAAATGAAAAAGCCACCTTGCCTTTTAATATTGTACTTGATAGGATAAGATGTTACACTTGGCACCACTGCCATGGTCACCGTTCACAATATTGCACAATAGTTAATATTATGACATAATTTCGTGGCAAATTGTATCAAATGCCAAACACGTTTACAATGATACAATTCTTATTTTTACACAAAAGTAAAGCAAAGTACTCACTTAAAACGCGCCTTGCAGTTAAATCTCAGGGCATCTGCTTGTTTCCGTGTGGGTTGCTTCACACCATTGTAGAATCCAAATTTATTGGTCTTCCTCTAGGAGCAACCAGGTAAGGAACGATAAGGTAAGATAAGTAGGAACCTACATACTAAAAAAGAGAAAAGACAAAAAAACACGACACAGGTAAACGTTACCGTTCGACGTCTCGTGGCTAATAATGACGTGTCGCTCCGCGCCTGCGAATTTTTTTGCGCCGACGCAACTGTCCGGGATGGCGAAAATTTAACCAGTTTATTTGAAATAATGGCAGGAATTTAGTCACAAATTTAAAAGTGTACAATGCCAATTTTGGCATGTAACAAAGAGTAAGAGAATTATGTAGCATTGGCTAATTTAACTTTACGTTTTGGATGCTGCATCAACCTTGGTCTTATCCTGTTAAAAGTCAGCAAGGAATTTGTTTAGCATCGAGAATATCTTAAAAGATATTAATGAAAATATGTATGCTTTCATATGCACATATGAAAATGAACGTTGTGTTTAGTTTTATAGCGAATTCAGTATTACCTTTGTGTTTCAGTCTCATACTCCCAATTAAATTTGTGTGGTCGGTGCGGTGCCAAACAATACCTTTGCGTGCTTAGTTGAGATAGCCTGGATATTGGATGGCTACTCACTTCTGATTCTTAGTATCGCAAGTAGTGCTATGGTTAAAAAAACTAAATGGCGCCTATAGACATTATTTGACTTAAGTTTTCCGTACAACAAGACCTTTTTCATTAATTTTTTTCTTTTTGAAGTTTTAAGGCGATGGTTGCATCTTTTTGGCTTTATATTTTATTTTAATATTTAAATTTAGGGGATTCCCAGCACGGGAAAGCTTTTCTTTACCATTCTTAATTTAAGTTTCTACGTAAGTTTCAGGATTACAGTTTTTCGGGAACTCCAGGACATTAACCCATGTGTTATGGTACGTAAAGTAAACTGCATACGTTTGCGTTTCCCAAATTAAAAGAATGCAGATGTGGTTAGCGGTTTGGCCGTGGGAGCGTGGAATGGTGGGGTGCTATAGTTGGCGAGAATGGAAAGATCTTGAAGGGGAACCTCACTATCAGCATCCAACGAGATCAGACATGCGGTTAAGTTTGGTGAAGTGATCTTTTCGATTCCTGTACCTTCTTCCTCTACCTAACAAACTATCGTGTTCTGCTGCAGCGTATATACTTCACATCGTCACCTATAAAATTTGGAAACAGTAAGAAACTACTACTAGTCAATGACCCGGACCTGCGAAACAGAAAGCGGCATTGGTGTTTAGTAAAAACCAGGTAAACTCCTGCTTTGTTTTGTTAAATTGTGGGATTCACTTGTGACGGCAACTCATGCAGTCGAATTTGTAGACGTAACATTTTATGTCCAGAGTAATGCATGGTTGGCGACACAAGGAAGTTTCAATTTATACTGTAATCAGTATATTTGTAACAAAATGCATAAAATGTTTTTAAAATTAAAAAGTTTTCCATTAAATGTATGTTCTCTTGCTAACTATAAAATTAAATAATGTACTCACTGAACGCAAGCATCCTCATATACAGTGCGAATATTAACTCCTCTACCATTCTGCATTCTCTTCCGCATCCAACATAGAAACATGTGTTTCTTAATAGTATAATCACTAGGTGGTTCATGATTATGTCGATGCAATATTTCAACCATTTCATCGTATTTACCATTAGGTAATATAGTATGGATTCCAATAGCTAAACAAGGTGGAACGGTGCATCGAAAATGCCTTGAAAAGCAGAATTATAATGATAAAATTCTAACATAAAACAAGATTACCTACCGCGTAGAACCTTTAAGAAGTCCATATTCAAATAGATATCCATCAACTTCTACAAAAGAATTCTGATAAATACCCTCTTTTAGTATACCTTTGAATTTTCCAGTAGATGATTTATTTCCAGGAACCCGTTTAGATTTTATAGTATGCAACAACTTTCGATTTGGTATCATCTCATTATGCCTTTTAGAACCTTCAGGTATAACTTTTTGTTGTGGTGTAGGTGATATTATTTTTTCTAAAAACTTATTTTCAACATTTCGATTATCACTAGCTGGAATGTCATCTCCTAGTATGTTCAGTATCTCCTTTACAGTTTGTTCATCATGTTCTAAAGTCCCGCTAAAATAACATCATTACAATGTCACGTTTTTTTCAATAAATTTAAATCATACCCATGTATAACCTCCATATTCTTTTCAACTTCATCGATATTGTATTCATTGCCAAGTACCAATTGCATTTTGTTAATATGCAATTTTTCAGGATTATCTTGTTTAGAACACGATGGAATATTGTCTGTGTTTAGTATTTCTTGTTTCGTTATATGTTCATAATCAACAGTTTTAATTTGATCATCGGCATTTGTGCAATGTTTAAGTTTTTTACTGTCTGTTGTACTTAATTCTTCTGTTAAGGATTTGCGTTTGCGCTTTTGATATCTGAATTGTAAAATATGGTCGGTTATTATGCATTTTTGGTGGAATTTATAAGCTATTTTGAGAACATTAAAGCATGTGTCACATATTTGGTTGGGAACATCATCCTGTACGATCTAAAATTTGATAACTTTTGCTTCAATAACATGTGGTGAGTATAACTACTTACTTTAACAGGGTGAGCACAAAGTGTTATTGCGGTTGCTATAGTAATATTTCCTTCAAAGAGATCAAAAATATTTGTGTTTAAACATTCCTTTGATAAACATACTCGACAAAGTTTCTCTGAGTCTACAACATATTAGGAGAGTTTAAATAATCAAAATTGGACTTATCGATGTTTTATGAGTACATGGTCTAGTTTCTAGTACCACATAAGGTCTGCTATTCTTTAATTTAAATCTTTTATACAGAGAAAATAGAAATTTGTGTTTTATAACACCTGTATTGAAACATCAGTTAGCATTTGCTGTGAATTACATAATCCAATTCTATAAATCTTGTAATTAAAAGAAAACTGATATACAGATTACAATTTTAAATAAAATTCCTTGTAGAATATCATCTTGTAACACTAGTGCGTTATTTAAGCAAACAGTAGGTAATAAAAAATGTATTAATTTCAGTTAGTTATATGAGCTGTAGTGCAAAAATACTCTGAAAAATGTATATAAGCTTGGATAGTTTACGGTTCATAAAGGGACTATTTCAATATGTATTAAATTAGAACATCATCGTTTACAATAATATTTGTATGAATTCACAGAATCATAAAATGTCATAAAATTAATGCGTTCATACAGACCATTGACATTGAACTTAATCATAAAACAGTTTTAGACACACAAAGTGTGAGAACAAAAATTTAAAGATAGAAGATTGAAATATAGGACCAGGTTTAAGTTAAGAAAGAAATTAAGTTTGAGTGACATTAGACATATAAGCTCTACATAGGCGGCCAGTGTCGAATTGTTTTGATTTTTGCTGAACGATCGGACCAGAAAGCTCAAGCAGGCGGGTTATGAATGGAATTTAAATCGTGTCGGTGGCGCATTAAAAGAGTGATAAGTGGGTTTTCACTCTGCAACTAAAAGTTGTATTTCAAATAGCTGGAATAGGAGGTCAAACGTGCCGAGGAAGTAAACAGGTGAATCAGTGGAGTTGACCTGGAAATCCTAAAATTTTTAAACTGTGAGTACTGTTTGAGCTTGTCTTGTTTTCTTAATAAATATGTACATGCGAACTTGTAAATATAAGTTGTAATTGCTTCATACAGCAACGGAATTAATTTGTTTACATTAAACATAATATTATTGAGAAGGACGTTTGAAACTTTTAAATGCTAAGACATGTATATGTTAATTTATATGCATGCTTTAATTGTGGGATGTATTTACTAGTAATTTTTTTTTGTATAAATTTAGTATTTTTAATGGACATTGGAATGGCGAAGGCAGAAGTTGCTATTCCGCTAAATATATTGTTGTTAAGGCAATTTTTTAATAAATGGGATTTAAAGTGTATAAATCAATCTAGGAAACTAGAACAATAGAATGGTAGTATATTTACGGATTAGTTTTTTTTGTTTAAGGAGTTCTGTTTTGAAATTTTCTGGTAATAGGGTTTAAACTTAGATGGAACTTTATTTGGAGTTATTTATAAGATAGGTAAAAGTGATAATTGTGAAAGGATATTCAGTTATCCCAGTGATAAGATTATATTTGAGAGAGGCCTTTAGTTTGAAAAATTGCTCGATGAAATGGTACATAAAGGTAAAGTATGAGGGGACAAGATTCAGGAAAACCAAAAGCAGAGAGCCTATATGGAGTCTTCCAGGTAGCAAAAATATTGAAGAAATTGTTGGGACAAGGCGGTTTGGTGTCTTTCTTGTAACGTGTCATTTATGTCTCGTTACAATTTACTTTTAGAAACGTAATTCGTTCATGTGGCCTAAGGTTAAATGTTATAATTTGGTGACGGGTTGCAAGATACTACCATGTCGTTATTTAGTTTAGTTGTTTTGTCGAATGTCAAATCGTTCTTAAAAAGCTTGGTTTAAATTAATTATTGCTTTATTTTATTTAAGTGGACTAAAACAATGTTATTAAATAACATTGATTCAGACAACGATAATCCAATACACCTTGACTGTATTGATTATCTGAATATTGAACTTTGTTAGTGCCGACCTTCAACGAGGAATTTATTTGTTAGGTTCAACCATATATTATAACCCGATACCAGTTGTTCTTATCAACAAGATATAAAATGTATTATACACATTACATCGATCTTGTTTGGTGCAGCATATACTTTGTGCAAGTCTTAGAAGAGGCACGCCCTATTGTAATTTTCATGGAGTGGTCCTGAAAATAAAGTTAATTATACAAATTAGTTTGGGGCACCCTTTTCTCATCCAGGAGAATTTTATAAAAGTATTTGAGAAATTTCCTGGCTTAAGAAATTTATTTTGTGAAAGACATTTAGCACTTGGTGAGTACTTAGTTACCAGTAAGGATTGAAATCTAAAATATAAAACTTTTTAGCATTATCGATTATTGGTCGTGTGACTTGTTGGGGTTAAAAATAATTGTGTTGATTATTATAAAGTGGAACCACTTAGAAAAGTGTAAGTAATTGCAGCAATAACCTTCAAATTTTAATTTGTGTGTACAGGGTTCGTTGGTGCAGTATTTTTTTTTAGTGCGAGTATTCTTTATGCGTGGGAAATTCTTTATTTCTGTTCGGAATCATATGGAGCTTCCTGTCCAACGTTGTATCTGGTGATACCAGATCAGATTCATCTTGCAGCAAACTGGTTTGGTCGTTGAGGACGCAATCCTGCAGACTTGGACATCTGGCACTTTTATCACAGGTTTTTATTGTTTGTCTATTTAAATGTTTTTTTGTGCATATTGTGCATGTTTAATTAATTTGTTTTGGGGGAATGTACTATAGTACCAAAATATATATACTTTAATGATTAACTGAGTAAAACAGGATTTGAGAATTTATATTTTATATGATAGTCACTTACAATATTAAATTACATATTTACTTGTATGCAGTAAGGTCTAGCTTTCAGCAGATGCTTGGACCACTCTCTTTTTGTATAACAATATTATAACCTGATACGGGTTGCAAACCGGATTGACAGATTGCCTAACATACAAGGAAAGTGCACTACCCTGAATAATAATAATCATATCTGCATTAATCTTGATTAATATATTCATAGTGTGGTACAAGTACTCCCTGAATAATTTCTCTGCTCTCTGTAAATATATTTTTAGTGTTAATTAAATGTGATTTTGGGCTCAAGCCAAGTTGATTGGGAGTGTAAATATTTTTTTTTGTGAGCATATATATATATATTGATTCATGAATATAGGTATAATAATTTGGTATATAATTGTGTTTTGATTGAATCGGATCTACTTGAACATTTATAGTATCAGGGACAATTAAGTTTGATTGCAGAGACCAAGTTGTTCTCTCTTAAGGTATGGTGTTTAGTGGCCTTTTACTGCAATTGGCGCCCCTCTTAGTTTCAGCGGTAACCATCAACTACCACGGCCACCACTGTTGCTAGTTCGAAATTGCACCATATTCTCGCTAACCGTTCAGGGATGATATCCTTTGAGACTCCTAAATTGATCGGAGCGAACTAACGAATATACCAAACTTTAATTTTATTTCGTATACTTATTAGCGAGTGCCTGAAGTATACGTTACATTCTTTTTGATAACCGTAAAGCCTTTCAAGGTAAGTGGTATTTGTAAAATAGTTTTGTATTTCGGTTGTTTTATATTTTCGCAATTTGAGTATTTTTATCATTCCTTTCCATACTGGACAAATTGAAATCTACGTCATTTTTTGTAACAAACTGCATTCTCAACAATGTACCACTAAAAAAGGTAATACTGTCTTCTGAAAATTGTTGTTATAATATTAGTATAAAAATCAACTGTTGGAACTGAAGCTTTTCATGATCTGCTAAAACACATTAAGATTAAAGATCAAAATTTTCTTAACTGAAGGATTGTCACGTAGACCATATTTGTAGTATAAATCAACTGTAACTTGATTAGCTTTTATTATGAAACTATTTAAACAATTAAATTACAACATCAAAACATTTAACTGCATGGAGATATGTTCACTAAGAATCTCACAACTTTTCTGTATAAATTTGTAGCCCTATTATTAATAAATCTGCTCTTGTATTTACTGAAAGATGCTATACTCTGTAGATGAATTATAAATAACTTTGTAACTGCAAGGACAGTAACAATGCATTTCACGATGTGACGTTAGTCTATATGAATTCTAATTTAATTATTTAAATAATTTGTAGCCCTAATTTTAGTTCAATAAATCTCTCATTCTGTACTTTACTCAAAGGATTGCTATTATTACAATCGAATCTATAGAGAATAACTTTGTTAACTGGCAAGGACAGTAAGAGTACGCATTTCCTTTGTTTATGTGCACGTTAGTCTATAGTTTGATTCTAATTTAAATATAGTTTAGATAATCTTTTATTATAGAGATTTTAGGGTAAAAACTTCATTGCGTGTTATTTTTCAGTTTCATACATTGTTTATTACAATCCATACAAAGGGCGAACAAGTCATTAGAGTTCTATACTTTACCGAATGCATTAGAATAGTATATTGTACAACGAGCATGGAATGATGCCCATTTCTCACGAGTATGATAAATTGCAGCACGAGCTGAAAGCGAGTGCTGCAAATCTACTGATGAGAAATGGCATTCACGTGTTGTACACTATACTTTTTCTACGACTGTAGTATGTACTTTTTAAATGTGATACCTCTTTTGTTAATATTATAAAATACATGGTAAGTATAGGAGTATCGTTTGTGAATATACATAAATTCAAAGAAAAGTACAAATTTAACATAATAAAAGTAAATAAATTGATTTAAGTTTAGTTTTTAGATTCATTATTATTAACAATATTAAAGGTTACATTGCAATTATTAAACGTCATTGTAGAAGGTGTTTTCCCAAAAACTAAATTTTCTCGACGTTGGAAATTCTTGTCTTTGGACGTTGATGGAACATTTGATGTGCTATCAATTGAATTTTGTATTATGTTGCCTACATTCAACTTATTTGTTAAAGAATCGGCTATATAGTTTTCGGCGACTAATGTTGATTTTCAGCCACCGTGCCTTTTTAAAGATGTTATATCTTCTCCAGCATCTGCAAGAATAGTGGCGGAAGATCTCCGGAAGCAATGACCAGTATATAATTACGGATTGGGTAGTTTTAAATACGTTGCAATTTGCTTTCCCATAGCACCAAATTTATTGATACCCACTTTCTGTGTGGTGCACTTTCCTTTCTGATAATTTAAGAAAAAACTAGGAGAGCAAACATTTGATGGACGTAGATTCCAGTATTTTTTTGTGCACCTGGTACAGATAAGATGTAAGTAGAAACTCTAAAAGCCGCTGGACAAGCAGTAACAGAACGTCTCTTCTAACTTGTAAGCTATATGTATGAGACAGGTGAGATACCAAAGATTTCAAACGTAACATTATAGTCACTATACCTAAAAAGAGAGACGTGTGTCAAAAATATTAACTAGAATTGTGCAAAGATAAATGGAAAAACGAGCTGAAGAAGTAATAGGAGACGATAAATTTGGGTTTAGGCGAAACAGGGAAACATGGGGGGGGGGGGGTAATAATAGAGAAAACAATAGAAAAAGGAGAGAGTGTGTATATAAGGTTTGTAGATCTGGGAAAAGCATTCAACAATGTAAAATGCAAAAAATGTTCGAAATAGGTACTCAAAAAGATTGGAATGAGTTTTAGAGATAGACGGATAGCACATAGCTTATACAAAGAGCAAACAGCAGTAATAGAATTAGAGCAGGAACATAGAGGAGTAAACATTATGAAAGGAATGAGACAGGGATGTGCCCTATCCCCATTAAGTTTTAACTCGTAGATCGAAGAGGCAATGAATACTGTCAAATGTAAGAAGACATTTGGAATTATTATGCAAGTACAAAAGATTGATATGCTTAGATTTGCTGATGATAGTAGTATTAGCATCTAGCAAAGAAGAGTTAGAAGCTGCTCTTAATGAAATGGAAACAGTTCTAACAGAGAGATACGGTATTAAAATAAACAAAAATAAAACTAAAGTACTTGTATGTAAAGGAGCGGGGAAAATACGTTAAAAACTAGAATACAAATAAGTAATGCAAGATGGGAAGAGCGCAAAAGATATAAAATAAAGAGTTAGCACAAGGTCGTGCAACATTTAACAAGAAAAAGCAATTACTGTGTTCAAAGACAACAAACATAGAAACAAGGAAAAGATTGTTTAAAGCATATGTGTGGAGCACAGCACTGTACGGCTGTGAAACCTGGACAGTAGGATAAGCAAACAGAAAAAAGATAGAAGCCTTTGAAATGTGGTGCTACAGACGTATGATGAAGTCATGGACAGACAAAGTTAAGAATAAAGAGGTACTAGAAATGGCGGAGGAAGAAAGAAGTATGGGGAAAACAGTAAAAAATAGGAGAGATAGGTTGATAGGCCACATACTAGGGCACGAGGAAATACTGCAAAATATATTATAAGAAGAGATTAAAAAAAAAAAGAGGTAGAGGTAGACCTAGGTTAGACTATTGCACACATAGCGAAAGATGATTATTATAAACAACTACAGATATTGGTTTTGCAATACTCTCAACTAATGTTAATTGTGCGAAAGGATTTACTGGAAAACTATTAATTCAGCGAATTTGTAAGTGTTGGGGGATCCTTGGCAATCACAGGCTGCTTAACCCCCTTCACATACCACTGAATCTTGGTGAAATAGGGTATATAATTAGGAAACAACAGAAGAAGAATGAGCTGTACCTAGGCAGTGGCGACTCCGTGGAATAGTTGGTATGTGTGTGACTAATACGCCCAAGATCCCAGGTTCTAATCCCCACCCGGTCCGCTTGAAAAATGTTAGACGAGCATTTTTCACAAAAATACACCCTTATTCGGATGAGAGATAAAATGGAGGTCATGTGTGTGTTGTCATGCACGTTAAAGATCCCCACCTTGCTTGGAACAGCAAGGGTTCGGCAAAATTCCAAATTTTCCAGGTAAAAAAAACTTGCTTCCTGGCCAATGTAATAGCTTTGGGTGGAGCATTGAAAAAAAAAGAAAAAAAATCCAACCAGTTTCAAGGCGGAAAACCTAATGACGAAAAAAATAATTGCAGTTAAAGCTAATGATCAACTAATGTTGATTGTGCGAAAGGATATATTGGAAAAATATTAATTCGGCAAATATTCAAGTGTTGACTGAATATCGAGGAAATAGGGTATATATTTGTAAAACAATAGTAGAAGAACCGAACTGCATTTAACAAGAAAGAGCAGTGGCTATGTTCGAAGACAACAAACATAAAAACAAGGAGAAACTTGTTGAAAGCATATGTGTGGAGCACAGCACAGTATGTCTATGAAATAGGGGCAGCAAGAGAAGCAGATAGAAAAATGGTAGAAGCCTTTTGCAATGTTGTGTTTCAGATTTATGAGGATGATAGCACGGACAGACAAAGTTAATAACAAAGAGGTTATAAAAATAGTAGGGGAATAAAGATATCTGTGGAAAAAAATAGGAGAAATAGAAGGGCAGGATATTTTCTAAGGCATTTTTGGTGACTAGTGTGAAATATTTTACAAGCAGATATAGGAAAAAGGAGGTAGACCTAGATCAGACTATTGCACACAGACAATGAAAGATGCAGAATGTGGAAATTTCAAGGAAATGTGTAGGTTAGCATAGAATAGGAAACAATGAGGGTACATGTCTAACCAGTTCCAGGACTGAAGACACAATTATGATGGTGGTTTAAAACTAATTCTTGGGCAGAAGTGTGAAACAGTTTTTATTGTTCTTATTGAATATATGTCTATACAGGTGTGGTTGATTTTCGTAAACGCTTAAACAAGCATTGAAATAAACAAATTCATGAGCAGAAGCTAAAATTAAAGTTAAAATACCCCCTGCACGAAATGTGTTTACAAGAATACAACAAAGTATGGACAATTCACTTGTGTTTACAATTTGCCAGCAATTATACACTGTCTCTAGAGTGACTTGCCAACTTTATATTATGTATCAAAAATGGACATTTCAACTTCACTATTTATTAAACAATTCCAAAGTTTAATACGAAAGGAAAGTATAATAGTCACTACAGAGATGGAAACATATGTTCAGAAGGTCAAGAAATATTGGAAGATTTCAAAAAAGGGCCAATGTACATATGAATCTGTACTTCGATAACTATTGTCGACACACAAAAACAAGTTGGGGTTCAGTATCGCATGCATGATGTGATTGTGTTTGACTGTATCAATCGTAATACTCAAAATTTTTTTTATTTAAGTGCATACATACAGCCCACAATAAATTACAAAGAAGCATCAACATAAATTAAAAATCTGTAACTACCAATAGGTATGCTAAAAATATATTTCAATTATTCAAACTGCTAAGAAAATTCAGCTATCTACAAGATTCCCAGAATGAGCCACAAAAATTCAAGTTGAATTATTGGCCACCGCAACAAAATTATTCTAATATGCTGCTTTACAGACGTTTTGCTAGCTATAAATAATATACCCTACATAAGTATTATTGCCGGTAATCCCCCCCCCAATATTTACTCTAGTATTTGTATTGACCACTGCCTCCCTATAAACTATAATTTAAATTCAACCCTTGCCTTGTCCCTTGACTAATTCCTAACATGAGACTTCCATCAATGTAACAGTAACCATTACAGTTGATAGCACATTCTTCCACTCTGACATCAGTAGCTAAGTTTTTAAACATTATAGAAATTATCACAAATAATTACTTGCCTTATATAACCTTACCTTCATTCAAGTTAATATCTAAATGCTCCAAAGTATCAGGCTCACAAGTTGTTTTATCCAATTGAAGTATTTGCAACAACTTCTCATCGGTTTCTGAATCTTTTGAAACATGTATTCCATCTGTGATTAGGCATTCAGGCACAATCGAAGTTTCACTCATTTTAAATTATAATTCAGTCTAAATTTTAAATAAAAAAAGATGTGTTGGTTAGCAAGTAGTTTCCAAAAACCTTTTTTTATTGGGTTTTGTTTTAAATTAAGAGTAACAGTATTTACTAATAGTAATATGTGGTTTAATCGAGCAAAGTTTAGATAATCGTAAAAATTTGAATTCAAATCAAATATAAAATAAAAACATTATAAATAGTGGTAATCATTAGTTACACAGCACTATTAGATATAATGGCGTTAGTTTATTACGTATTTGACTGATCGCAAAGTAGTTCGAATGTTACAAATTGGGCAACCTGAAAACTATAAAAAAAAATAATCCCCAAATCGGCTCTCCGACGTAGCAGTCAATAAATTCCAAACTTAAGTTAAAATTACTGGTAAAATTTAATGTAATGCTGAAATTTCAAAACGATTTTGTAGGTAAGGTATAAACCCAATGGTTGAAACAGCTACCTTGACCATTTGAAAGTGATTACTGTTAACTAAATGTTTCTAAAGTACCCGAGTCCGGCAAAATTCAGTTATAGTTCCTAGACTAAAATATTCCTTTTTAGAATAGGTTTTTGAATTTCCATACAATATTAAACTAGTTTATATATTAAAGAATGTAATGTGTATGTATTACTCAATTATTCAAAAGAACTATAAAATAAAGCAAACTAAATCAAACATCTGTGTTTTTAATATTACGTATTCCATTTATCTAAACAGGAACTTGTAGACATGAATTACTAACAACGCCCCAAAAATTCAAGGTGCTCTCTGTCTTTACCTTCTTTTTTTTGTTATAAAATGAGAATAAATAATAAAATTAAAGATTTTGTAAAAATAGTGAGATGTATACTAACTAGCGATCTCTATGTAGATTCGTATAGTTTTTTTATTTATTGCAACTGTACACTTTTCGAATTATATACGATTTAATGTAGCACTCAAATAAAGTTGATTTTATTGCAGGAGCAAGCGATACGTTTTACAACACTCATCACAAGACTTCTTGTCTGCAATCTTTCAGAATTTTTAAACACATGTTTAATTACTACATAAGAATTAATCTGAGCAACAGAGGTAGGTTGTATTACAACTGTAAACGTCATCTATAGTTCCACACATCACATTACTTAATCAAATAAACCGAAATCAATTAATAAGTGTTTATATAAAGTTATAGATAATCTCTATATATTTAAGGATTGTAAATAAATTTAAAGGGTACAATAGAATATATAAATCGAAACAGTAATATAGTTTCGTTATTGCGTAAAGGACTGTGGTCTTCTGGTTGTCTGGAGTACAAAGACAACATTTATTTACAAGACAAAGTTTAATATGAACTTATTATACATTAGCATTAAAGGCATGGCCTACACGGAAACCATTTACAAATGTTTTTGTGTTCACAATTAAATTGCAAATGCCTTTAGAACTAAAATTGAAAGTACTTTAGTTTGTAAAGTTGCGGAACGCGATTCAATGTCTAAGAATTAAATATACGTATTCACAACGTGTCGTGTAGCTGAAGATATCTATGGGGAGTAACCCTGGCGAAGGCAACTCTTGATTGCAATGTAGTACCTGTGGCGGTGATTGCAGTCGAATTTTTATAGTTGCGGTTGGTGGGCTGACGCTGTCGTACGGCTGCTTTCTTGGTTGATAGAAATTCAAACGAGTTAATAGCGGAATATTTCCAATACTGGCATGTTTATTAGCGTCACGTATTCCCGGGGTGGTTATGATGACCGTTCCTGTCCACAGTGTTGTGAAAGTTTACTACATTTTATTCCGTAAGAATTGGTAGTCACGACGAAATAATCTGAAGGAAAACACTTAGTGCACGAGAAGCTTGGCAATTCCGTTCCTTATTATTGTTAAGTTTTCTCCAAAAAAAGTTTGCTTGCTTTCTTAAAGAGAGAACAACTCTGACTGACATATTCTTTATGGGGTTTCAATTAACAATCTCTACTTCTAATCTAACTGCTATTTGTGAAAAGTTTTGAATTTAGAAAATTATTACATTTTTAGTCTAACTAATGAGAAAAATAAATAAGGGCTTAAGATAGTTCAAACATAAATCTAGCTCCAAATGCGGGTTATCTTTGCTGTCCTGACGAAATATGACTTGAGATATATCATTTTACAGATTAAGCTATACTAATTTAAAACTGTTGTCTTTGGTCTTCTGTACTTCATCGGTGCGGTTTCGTCGTAGTTCACTGCTGTCCGGATGAGAGGTTGTCCTGAAGTTCCATTTTATCGAAGGTCTTCCTTGCGGCTGCCTTGATGAATTCCACCATCGTTGTAATGTTGACGTCTTGCTCTAGCGTTTGGAGCTCCTATTATACATAGGTTTGTTTGTATTTCGAGAAGTGTTGGACAGTCTATTATTGAATGAGATGTTTAATGCGTGCATGCAATTTATTTGGCTGCGTGTTAATTGGTCAGTTAGTTGCATACTCCTACAAAACTATTGAATATTTAGACTGACTTATTCAACCAGAACCATTTCGTTGCAGTGTTGGACATAACCAAGTTATTTCTACAAGCTGATAATCTACGATTGAGTGATTTAAATAACCGCATCATCACTCGAGTGATGTGATCACTTTACTTGAATAGTTAATGACCTAAAGGTAACAATTTAATTACACCTTTCTTAAGAGGTTTATTGTATTTTACAACGGCTCGCAATAGGTTATTGGATGGGAGACCCTTAAATATTTCATTTCACTTCATGTGCAGCAGAACCGCTTTATGAAAGCTGTAACTTCAGGAAAAAATATAAGCGATTGAGCAATAATTTTAGATTGAGCGAGAATCGCACACCTTCTACATTTGACTTTTCCATACTCCCCGAAGGTACTACATTGGCCACGAAGCAAGTTTTTATTAACTTGGAAATTTTAAATTTTGTCGAACCGTTGCTGGTCCAAGCAAGGTAGGGATTTTTAACGTGCGCAATAACACTCATACACGGCACCTATATTTTAACAAAGGCATATTTTTATGAAAATTGCTCGCTTAACATTTTTTAAGCGGTCCGTGTCGGGAATCGAACCCAGAATTTTGGGCTTAGTAGTCACACGCAAACCAACTAAACCACGCAACCGTTCAAATCGTACATTCCGTGTGGCACACGGTGTTTCTTCGAAAGAGTTCAAGTTCAAGTTGAAATCGTCCTTTCCTAACGATTTCTGCCTGAAGATTCATTTGGTTTTTGTTACTGGTGAAAATGCTATTGCGTTACAAATTTTGATTTGCCCAGAAGGGGTGAAAACTTCGTAACAATTTTAAGAGTGCACCGGCTAACTATAGTTAGCATGTGGGTTACTACAGAAAAAATGATAAAAAATATTAAGATTATGAACATATAAAATGGCCGAAATACAAAATACTGTACAAAGACCGTTTATTTTGAAAGGTTTTATTATTTGTTAAAAGTAAGGGCGTCAAACCTCTTGTATCAGCAATTCCCTCGATATTTCGCTACCCAGAAGACGATTCCGAATAGGTCTCTTGCTTTCGATGTTCTAAAATCTCGTCACCTCATACTTCACCTTTTTTAGTCTACTATAGTTTAAAAATACTCAGTTTGTATCGAATTAAAGAAAATTTTAAAATATGACTTCATCACTGGGGTAGCTGTATATTCTTTTACAATGATCATCTTTGCTTATCTTATAAATAATTTCAAATAATACTTTCATTTAAGCTTAAAACTCTATTAACAGTAATTTTTCAAAATATACATACATTAGCCAAAAAAAAACCAAACCTAATGTAACATTTGACTGGTCAGACTTTATAAACAGAACTTCTTTAAAAAACATTTATGCCTTACTTAATACTACCATTCTATTGTTCTAGTTTCCTAAATTAATCTATACTACATTTTAAAGTCTATTTATTTGGAAATCCCCTTTAACAACCATACATACATAGAAGATTTGACCAAATAAAATTAAGTTTCTGTATATTAAGGTTTTTTTTGTTTGATAAACTGATTTTTTTATTTTAAAATGCGAAACCAGCAATTACGATTTGCAAGTTTCTGTTAGTTTTAATTGGATTTTGTTGAATAGGATAATTTTATTATTTTAAAATACCAACATTTTTAAAACTTTAAGGAATATTTTCATGCAATATTTTTAATCTCCTGTTACGTTTAATGTCATTTGAATTATAGGTTAATTTATCTTTATTATAAAATGCTAATTTTTGACTGAAATAATGCCATTTTGTGTATAGTTAACATTTTTATAGTTATAATTAGAAATATATAATTTTATCTAAAATTGCTTTACAAGTACTCCTTTACACCACTGATTTGGCACTATTTTAGTTTAATAATGAGCACATTTTACCACTAATGGAATGATATTACCTATTATCTTACTAGTGAAATATTAAAAAATGATATATTAGATAAATGATTATTTTTATCAAAAACAACTTAATAATTAACAAATAATTTAGATTACTCTTGCTTATATATTATCACTATTGTAGGGTGCTAACCGGTTAACGTGCACCACTATTATTCTGTCTTTTGGGAGCTTACAAATCCGATATATCACGTTGCTGATTCTTTTACAGCTTCATACGCACTTTACCAATGTCGTTTAAACTTCGGTGGCAATCTTTGTTTACGTTTGTCGTTGGCATACTCAGACCCGGTCATCCTCTTAAAAACCAGACTTCTGCGTTTTGATGTCTTATTTGGTCTACATTCGATCGCTTGTGATCTGAATATTTTTCCTAACGATATCATGGATGTCGTGCATCTTTCGTTTGAGATTATAAACCTCGCCCACGATGTCATTACCGAGCTTACACTCAAACTCAAGATCACACAGTAGATGTATCTCGCGTTCCAGCATAGTACATGCAGGTGTCTGTTCAGTGCTCTCATGAACCGAAGACCGACAGGTCAATAAAGATAGATGTAAATATTGGTCGCAGTCTTTCTGAGTTGGGAGATCAGCTTGAAAAGGTACTTGCCCAAGGCGTGTTCTATACGCTCAACCATACCAACCGATTGCAGGTGCAATGATGTTGTTCGGGTTTTCATCATCTCCAGCAACCGCCAAACTTCTTGGAACAACGCTGACCCAAAAGTTGCGCCTTGATCGGCGTGCAACTCAATAATAATTTCAAAATGGCACAACGATTCCTTTATTAACTGTCAGCGACGGTTGTAGCTTCTTGGTTTGGTATGGCATACACTTGGTCCACTTCGTAAAATAATCCATGACTACTAAGATGTACTTATCTCTGCAATCGGTCTCAGGAAATGGTCCGGCAATATCGATTGCCACATTCAAAGGAGCTCCCCACATTGTATTGGCTCATTGGAGCCTTGGCGTTTTCCCAAGGGGCACACATCTGGCACTTGCGGCACCACTTCTTTACATCGTCCCAGTAAAATTTTGCTCGGACTTTTTCCTGAGACTTTTTAACGCCGAAGAGTTCTCTCGAAGTTTCATTATGCAAGCGGCGCCGTGGCGTAGTTAGTATGCATGTGACTACTATGCCCAAAGTTCCGGATTGAAATCCCGACACCGTTCCGCTTGAAAAATATTTGGCAAGCATTTTTCAGGAAAATACGCCCTCTTTTGGATGAGAAGTAAAAGAGATCCCGTGTGTGCGTGTTGCCACGCACGTTAAAGATTCTTACTTTGCTTGAAACAGCAAGGGTTTGGCAAAATTCAAAATTTTTCAGGTAAAAACATACGCCTTCTGCCCAATGTAGTATCTTCGGGTGGAGCATTGGAAAATCAAATGTAGGGTTCTATTATGCAAATGTCCTAAAACCTCAGACACTCAACTTTTAGGAATTACTACCTGAAGAGCACTCACGGATCCACATCCATCCTCCAAGGTTTGCACCAAGATCCCATTCTTTACTTTCAGGGAATGATATTGTGACCAGTACGACTTCAGAGTGCTACTCAGCGAACTTACGTTCTGCCAGGAAGGACGTTCTCTTTTGGCCTTCGAACCCAGATTGACACCTACGTCATTGTCATTCTGCCGTTTTATTCGCATCTGTATAGGCTGTCAATCATCATTGATCACGTTAGCCCGACCAGGAAGATCGCACTATGTTTCTAGCGTGAGTCTAACGTGAGTAACAGCTATAATCTTTGGAGTAAGAGCAACATAGTGTTCCGCGTCGAAGTCATACTCCCGCAGTCTTTCTAATTATCTGGCGACTTGCCTTTTGGGGTTTCTAAACTTTAATAGTCAGTCCAGGGCAATGTTGTCGATTTTCTGGTGAAGCTTTTTCCCGTAAAGATACTTACAAGAGTGATCTACAGATTACACGACAGCCATCAGTTCCTGTCTTGTAACGCAATGACTCCGTTCTGGTTTCGAGAGCATCTTGCTAAAGTAATCAATGATTTCCTTACCACTCTTGCATCTGGGATATTACACTTCCACTCTGGTTGGTGTTCATGAAGTATCTGTCGAATAATCCTACATTCTTTCTTGGCTTTGCTCTTCTACGGAGCATCTTACCTTTCCATTGCCATAATGGTAAGCTTGCTTTTCGCTTAAAATTCTAAAGCATGAGCTAGCGCGTAATTTAAGTTCCTTGATTGAGTCAACCATAGTGCTTGTTGGATCTCTCCTTGCGAATCTCGTCAACAAAGGTCTATACTGCCAGCTGTTCTAAGAAGCTATCCGTGCTGTTAGGTAGCCTAGTGTCACCAAGCGATTAATATCTGCTTCGAAATCCCGGAAGTTTTTGTAGGGCCTCATTTCCAGCCTCGATGTTAAGACCCCGTAGCTTCTTTGATCTTGGTCCAGTATTGTCTGTAGAATAATCAGTCTCGCTCCGTAACGCGATCATCAACGCGATTGCCCTTTCACCATTGTTCCAGTCGCTAATTCTCGCGTTAGCCTGGAATTGTTTAAAATGTTTGCCAAGGTGACTATCTATCAAATGTGGATGGTTTTACTCGAACCTCGACGTCAGTTCGCATTCTCCGATATTTTTAAATTCTGGGAAGTGCTGTTTTGTTACTGACACCGAGAGCTCTGGTGCTCGTACCGTTAGGGAATTAATCCGTTCCTTCAACCTCGGTACTACTCTCTCCATTTTACGAATTTTCTACTAATTTTTATGAAAATCTCGCTTCTGGTTCTTATGAGATTTTTAATAAATCGTCTGAGAATTTTATTTCTAAGTTCCGCAAACCGGCGAAAAATTTGGTTTTTAGTGCCTGAAGGCTCTCTGAAAGTTTTGCTTCAAGTTTTTTTAGCGGATTTAGTTTTTTCTTTTATAAACTTTTCTTTCAATTGCTTAACGGCTTTCACATTATGATCTAATTTTTCTGTAAAACTTACGTCTAATTTTGCTGTTTGGTTAAAGTGTTTCTGTATTTTCTTCTAACTTTGCCGTCAGGCTTGCAGAGTTTAGGTTTTGTTTCTCTGAGAGTTTATTTAGTTTTTTCATAAATTTCGCAGACTTACGCTTGACTAAACGTCCTCTAAAAGAGACAAAATTTCACTATCCATTTCAAGTTTTTGGCTACGACTGACAGGCACGCAAATAGAAATCGTTCAAAAGTTTTTAATCGTACCGCTGTCACCAATGTAGCCAAAACTCTATTTGCAATAACAATAGTTCTTTATTTTCAAATTGATTATATAAGCCTTTCCAGCAACTCGTAGTTACACTGGAATTTTCCAAAAGTTTTCACAATTATTCGCCTTCCGGACCAATCGTTAACAGTACAAGTATTATTTCCTTAAGCAATGATACTATCTTCCAAATCACTACAGTTAACTATCCAAGCACCAATTACTAATTTATATACGAAGCACTATAATTAATTTAAATTGAATAGGGCGATTTATATCAATACTAATTTATATCAACAGTCATATCATTCAAAGCATGAAACTATAACATATTGTAATTAAATATTTGCATTAGAGCTAGTATTAAAATTAAAGCTGCAATTAGAACTGAACTTCAGTATCCACGACGGCAACTTATATAATTATCCAATTGCTCTAAATTATTCTAAAACATATGGGAATTATGTAAATAACATCTTGAATATACCTATTATAATCTTTTAAAAACAACGTTTTGTACCTGTCAAACAAGAGATCTTGTGCGGCAGGACCTGTCAATCATGTTTTGTGAACGAGTAGAATAGATAGGTACGTTTAGGAGTTACGGTAACTGCTACATAAGCTATATCCAAGTTACAATTATCATAGTAACTTCTATTTTATTTCACTCGAATTATCGAAATCTATAACCGAATAATGAAGGTTTTTTTAATAACCGGGTGGTAGATTATTTTTACTCGAGTTACACCAACACTAGTTCCTTGTTTTAATTCCGCAATTGCTGCTATCCGATGTATCGACTGATGATCACGTCTATGTCTCAAATAACATAAAAGTCCAATCATAATATAGTAACTGGATGGTTCTTATTCGTGCACAGATTGCATTAATAGAGTTATTGTAGGCATTCAAAACTGAAATAAAGGAATATAAGAGAATTACGAAAGTTCCAGAACCTAAAAAAATGGTTGGGCTCTTGAAAATAATCAATACAAAATTTAAAATTAATTGAAAATAAGTTAATAAGAAATTCAAAAAGTGTTAAAGACAAATTAGGGAAAAAGTCTGATAAAATTCAACAACATTTTTATTGTTTATATGACACTATAATCATTTGCAACATTAGCGCCAAGACTGGTATCTTTATCTAAACTTTATAAAACTTTGAACCTTGTTCGCTTATACCAGCCAGGTATTCATTTTATAATTTTAAATAATTTGAAGATTTTAATAAAAACGAATACAATGCAATTGAAGTAATAAAATACAATTGGGTATTTTAGAAAACTAAAAACATTTATAAATGACACCTGATAATTGAATTCATATTGTAGGGTGGCAAGGGTATTAATACCGTCTTACACTACAAAATACAAGAGATTTTACACAAAATGTTAAAATTATAAGGTTTGTTAAAAGAATTTGAGAATATACCCAAATTGTATACTTGTAGTCAATTTGTACCACTGGTTAATATGCACTACAACTCCAAAGCACGTGTTTTAGTTGTTTTGTTTTTAGGTTATGGTGAAATTGCTTTTTGTATTATTTGAAATACCCATTTTTGCAATCTACTTTAACTTTACAGTAAAAGCAGAAAAATGGAAAGTAATGATAACGAAGACCTTTCAAATACGACACGTAAAAAGAAGAAGTTAATTTCAATTAAAGAGTTTCGAAGTAAACTTACCACTACCGAAAACCTCTTGGGTAAGTTCTGTAGCTTTTCTTATTAGTATTTATGAAGATATTTTTAGCTCTACAAGAATTTCTCAGTTTGTGTAAAAATACAGAAGATCAGGACTATGTATTTGAATATTTGGAGAACGGTGGTACCTGTTTAGAGCTTTATCAGTTACTTGAAACTACTTCAAACCTACCTGCTACTCTCATACTAGAAACCGTTCACCAGATATTGTTGGGAATAGTGTCGCAATACCCACAGTTTTATACACCAGCATATGAAGCTTGTAGATATTTTCTTAACACTCATATAGCATTGATTAATAAAATGCTATCATTATCTGCTACAAGTCATGAACGTAAAGTTGTACTAAAGTTATTGACTGCATTTATAACATTATCAAGACATTTAGCCAAGGATATTTTGATTAACGTTAATTTTAATCCTACAAATCTTGAGGTTTTAACTAAACAAGTTAACGAGAAGGATAGTGTACGAAATGCGCTTATTCATTTTATAGTTGCATATTTGGTCGAGGATCATTATCCAACGATTGCTTTATTACTAGAAAAGAAAATAGTGCTGACAAGTATTATTCATGGTTTACAAAATGATTCTGCCGAAACTGTGTGTATGGTAATGTTGAGTTTCAAAAATAATATTTTAGAAAACAAGCGCGTATCAAAAACTACAAAAATGAATGTATTTAGCACGCCTGTGGTTAAAGACATAGTAAATCTGTATAATTGGAAAGGACCTAAAAGTTTTATTTCCAAAAAGAAAGTGCAGAATGTTGTGGTAAGTTTACACTGTAGAGAAAAGCAAAAAATTTACATGCGATTAGTTTAATGTTCACGATATTTTGCCGTCTTGAGTGTAATCGATTTTTTAATTGCAGTTTTATTTTCCTCAAAGTAGACTTACACATTATTTATTGTCACAAATCCGTATAACTCGTAGAATAGTATCACTTTTCTATGTATTTTTGAGAACATGTAAAATGTGCTAAAATTAATTTTTTCACAATCAAACTGGAACTGTAAAGTGTGCATAGTTGATTGATCAGGAAGCAAGTTTTTTTTACCTAGAAATTTGTTTTTTCTAACGTAAGGATTTCCAACTATACAAAAATGAGAAGTAAGCCACTCACTCATCTTCGCATTGACAAACGCAATAATGTTTAAATCAATTCCTTAGATTTCATTGTAATTGCACAACTTAATATGAATTTGCATGCAATTGTATTCATCATCATCATTAGGTCTTCAGTCCTGGAGCTGGTTAGACGGCACTCTTATTGTTTCCTATTTTGTGCTAACCTACCATTTCCATGAAATTTCCACAGCCTGCATCTTTCACTATCTGCATGCAAAAGTCTAATCTCGGTCTACCTCTACTTTTTTCCTATCTCTGCTTGTAATATATCCCGTTGCTACGTGCATTGACCTAACCTAGAAAAAAAACTAAAAAAGAAATGGACTGGGCTCAATCGGTGAGTGGGCAGGGTATTATACCTATAACAAAAATTAAGGAGGCCTGAAATAAAGAAAGAAAAATTACACACACTCATTCATATTCTAAACACAACATATCAACAAAATAAACCTATAATTAAACACAATATGTACACGCAATAAATAATTACACACTAAATCTAAAAAAAAATATCTACCAAAAGAACAAACCATTTTTTTTAAATGGTGAGCTGTCAGTTTTAGGGTACTCCCTAGATTGAGTTTCAACAAAAAAAGAAATTAAACGAAATTACTCCTCTAAAACCAACAGCTCTAAATAAGGATGGTAAATCTTCAACTAATATATACATCTAATGACAACAACATTTTCAAACGTACCAGCAAGCCTTCAAATCATTTTCACTTTAATAAGTTGTACACTCTTAGTTATTTAAAGCAAATAGTAATGCATTCATATAGTGTCAATAAATCTCAAACTAATTCATTAATTATCGTCTAAACGGATTAAATTTAGGAATGCATGAGCTTAAACCGGAAATCCCAACCGATATGGGCACAATCGCAAATGATGGAGAAAGAAAACCCTCACACTTGAAGTTGCTGATGTCGGGTTGTCACCAGCTGGTCCACGGCAACGAGTAGGTGGGCCTACACCCAGAAAGAACGCACTTGGCTTCCCATTACAGCAAGGAATGACCATTCATCGTGGCCTTAAGGCCACCAGAAGAAGCTAGAGCAATTGCCAGTAAAAATTAATTTAATGTATCTCTAAGGTCAGGAAAATAAACTTATTATTTTTTTTTGCAACTAATTTCGACGAAAAATACAATTTTCCAAAAACCCTAAATACTTACTACGCCGTATTGCGCGCATGAAATTTTCATAACGAAAAACGGCAACAACCAAACATTGCTACACGTGTCTCCGTTGTGTAGATTGGAAAGCAAATAAAATCAATTTGTTCAGCCAGTGACCAGAGTTCAAAGTAATGTTTCTATTCAGAATTAAGCTGGAAAAACACAGTTTATGTTGGGATAATATGCAGCTTTAATTCGACGAATTCTTCCGACGGAAAACACATAAGAAGCAATTATCGGATACTTGGAACACGTTATCAACTATCTGAGTATAGCGTAAACTTTACGTTAGGGAATTCTGGGAAATAGAATTTATTCTTAATTAGCGGAAGTATTTACCAAGTAAAATATACAGGATATTTAATTTATCGAATAAAGTTTCGTTTTAGAAGCAAAGTGGATTTGAGTTGAAAATTATTGTAAATAAAATAACCAATTATTGCCGAAAATGAATGTAACACCGTACTATTCCTCAAAAATGCCTTAGAACATATCCTACCATTCTATTTCTCCACTTTTTTTTTGTTTTCCACAGATATCTTTCTTCCTCTACTATTTCTATAACCTATTTGTTATTAACTTTGTCTGTCCATGCTACCATCCTCATGCATCTTAAGCACAACATTCCAGAAGGCTTCTATCTCTTTCTGTCTGCTTTTCTGACTGTCCCTATTTTATAGACGTACTGTGCTGTGCTCCACACATATACTTTGCACAATTTTCTTCTTTGAGCATATCCACTGTTCTTTCTTGTTAGATGTAGTTCGATAATCTTTTATTGTTTTACAGTTATATACCCTATTTCCCCGATATTCAGTAGTATGTGAAAGGACGTAAGCAGTTTGTGGCTACCAAGTTCCCCCAGCATTTGAACATTTGTCGAATGAATAGTTTTTTCAATACCTATATCATTTTGCACAATCAACATTAGTTGAAAATATTTCACAATCCGCACCTGTAGTTGTTTATAATAATCATCAGGTTTAAGCACATTTATTTTTTCCTCTTTAGATTTTCTGTCTTGAAACTAGTTGGACGTGTACCTCCTCTTATTAATGTTCTGAATTAGCCTACACAGTTCTCTGAAATTCCCACAACAGCCTATATACAGCTCGGTTCCCTTTCTATTGTTTTCTAATTAGATGCCCTATTTCACCGAGATTCAGTGGTATGCGCAGGGGGGGGGGCGTCGCCGTGGATCAATGTAGTAAGCGTAAGACTACGGATCCCAAGGTCACGGGTTCAAATTCCCGACACGGCCGACTGCTTGAAAAATGGCAGGTGAGCATTTTTCACAAAAATTACGCCCTCGTTCGGATGAGAGGTTAAATGGAGGTCCCGTGTGTGAGTGTTGTCACGCACGTTAAAGATCCCTACCTTGCCTGGAACGACAAGGGTTCGACAAAATTCTAAATTTTTAGGAAACAAAAAACTCGCCTCCTGACCAATGTAGTACCTACGGGTGGAGCATTGGAAATGTAAATGAACGGTATGTGCAGGGGGTTAAGCAGTATGCCAAATTAATAGTTTTCCATTGAATACTTTCGTACAATTAACATTATTTGAGAATATTGCAAGACCCATACCTGTAGTGGTTTATAATAAGCATCATGATTAAGTGCATTTATTTTTTTGTCATTAGTTTTTCCATCTTGGGACTGGTTGGATGCATACCCTTCATGGATATCTACTCTGAGCTATCCTACATATTTTCCTGAAATTCGCACATCCATCTTTCACTATCTGTGTGCAATAGTTTAACCTAGGTCTACCTCTATTTCTCTTTTTTCCTATTTATGCTTCTAATATATTCCGCACTATTCCCTCATGTTTTAGTATATGATCTATCATCCTAGCTCTCCTATTTTTTACTGTTCTTCACATATTTCTTCCCCTACTATTTCTAGTACCTCTTTGTTCTTAACTTTGTCTGTTTATGCTCTCTTCATCATATGTCTGTAACACTATATTTCAAAGGCTTCCACCTTTTTCTTGTCTGCTTCTCCTACTGACCAGACTTCACAACCGTACAATGCTGTACTCCACACATTTGTTTTAAGCAATCTTTTCCTTGTTTCTATGTTTGTTGTCTTTGAACATGGTAGTTGCTTTTTCTTCTTAAATGTAACACGACTAGTGCTAATGCTTGTTTTATACCTTTTATGCTTTTCCCATCTTGCGTTATTTGGCTTCCTACATAGAAGAAATCCTTAACGTCTTGTAAGTTCTCGTTACCTATTTGTTTTGTTTTATATCTTTTGTGCTTTTTCCATCTTTCGTTGCTTGGCTTCCTAGGTGGCAGAAATTATTAACCTCTTGTAAGTTCTCCTAAGGCCGGCCTTACATAGTTGCTTCTAGAAGCTGCTTCTTTGGAAAGAAGTGACGCTAGTTTTGTGTACCGCTTTACATAGTAGCGGCAAGAAGTGGCTTCTAATATTGGCACATGCGCATCTAATATAAATTTGTCGGCACTTTAGTAACCAAACAGTGTTTAATAGTTATTTTTATGTACAAAATAGCTAAAATGGCAGTAATTCTAAATAAAAATGCATTGTTTTGGTTCATCAATTTCTAACCTTGACTGCAGGTCCACTGAATTTTCTAACCTAACCTAACAAATAATATGTCAAATTGTAAAAAGAAGCGAAGAAGTTAACATTGAACCAACTTCTTCGCTTCTTTTTGCGGTCTTATATTTGGGAGTCACGTGTGCTTAGCAAACCAATCAGAATGCGTATAGAAAAAGAAGCAGCTTCTAGAAGCGACTATGCAAGGCCGGCCTAATACTATCTAAATATTTTCTCTTGTGGAGTTTTTCCATTTGCATCAGTCATTTATTCTGTCTTTATCAGTGGGCAAATTTAAAATGGAAAATTTTTCTATTAAGATCTTAAAGGCATCCTTAGGAAAAAATTCACTGTTTAAATATTTTGTCCACATACCAAAATTAAAAGTTTATCGTCCAACGAGTCTTTGATTTTATTTCGGAACTTGTGTGTCTTAAGTGTATACACATAAGGTAAAAATTTTAATTGTATTTTTTTCTGTAATTCTAGTACATATTGCAACAATATCATAGCAATATATATATATATATATATATATATATATATATATATATATATATATATGCAATTTATGACATTTGAATAGTTAATGTACTCTTTAGTATAACACAATATTTTAAGATTATGCTATTAATTAGTGCCAACATGTGTCATAGGTTGAAGTTTGGACTTGACTTTCCACTTTAGCATGCTTTACTAGGTGTATAACTTAATATAATAAGACCAAAACTTTATCTGTAACTTGAAAATATAGTACACTCATACCTCACTATACGACCGCTCTTCATACGGCATTTCGCTATAACGGCCCTCTTCAATTAAGGCACATTTTCGATTTACGGCCTAAAATGTTTCGCTATAACGGCAAAAAAAATTATTTTTTTATGTCGATATATCTACATGTTGCCAATCTAGCGCAAGCGCAATGTCGACAGTGATCTGCAGGTTACCATTTCTTCATTGTCTTCAGATTAAAGCCATTTTAAAAAAAATTATGTATCTATACATACACCTATTTTATGTAACATGAAGTTGTTTCATTTTTGTTTATAGATTATTGTTGGTTTTTCAGTTTGTTATTATTTTATGTACAAATGTATGTACTTGTTATGTATGTACTTTTGAACTGCTTAAAACTACGATGCTGTCTTCTTAATTACTTGCTATCGAAGCACTATAATTAACTTATATATATTAACTTATAAACGATTTTATAGCTCGAATAAAAACATAATATTCTAATTAAAGCTTTAAATTAGAACTGAGCTAACTAATGGTTATCACAGCAATTTATTTTTTATTCAATTGTACTAGATCACTTTGAGAATGTACCAGGATATGCAAATAATATCCTTTGTTAGCTTAATAAAGCGTTTAAATACAAACTCTTTTAACCAAATCCGTCTAAAAATGTTGCGAGATAGATTTTGAGCCTTTTTGAGCGACTTTTAAAAAGTATCTTCAAGAAACTCTTCTATCGATTTTTATTTATACAGATTTACAAGTTGAATTTTTAATTACAAGAACATTATATTTATTAACGTATTGAGATCAAAATTATTCTAAGTTGATATTCACCGAATTAAATTAACAAAAATTAGGATGAGTAGCTGAACAACCAGCAAGGTTAAAGTTGTGAAGTTCAAGACTGACTGGCCATCTTGGACCCTCGAGGGTATTTATTTTGTCCCTGCCCCTCACATTGCTTGTGGGACTTGCAGAGCTTATGTCTGCTTATTTCTTTATTCATTTATACAATACAAAGTAACAATCTTAATTCTAATAATTGCAATCTTATAGTCTCCTGTGACCTGCACCTGCAGTGTCATATTACGTCTGGAATACAATGTATTCACATTCGTTCTCATGTCTGGTTTATGAACTTACTTTAACTTTTTATTACTTGTCCTTCAATTAATTATACAATGTAACAATCTAACTTCAAATTTATTAATTACCTTTGATTACCTATATATCCTAATTTGGGGGATATGTAACTCGCATCGCAGGTTGGCTATTAAACATTCTTTGTGTAAAATATCTCATTTACGTTCTGATATATTATTCTGATCAAAGGCAGACTAAACCGCACTCGTTATAATTCGCCCTTATAATTAAAAAATTTTAATAAATTTTATTTATTGTCAAGCTGTTTAGCCTTTTTGTCGATTTTTATAAAAAGTGAAACACTACACTTTTTTCACGCCTTTATTGACAAACACTTAAAAATGAGTTACATGTTACTGTCGGAGGTTTTCACGGCCGGAGTCATTATAAATATTTATGGTTCCAGGTTGGAACCGTGTCATTTTATAAACTAAGATTTACATTTCGCCCACTTTTGTAAGGAGCTTCATTAGGAAAAGAAAAGAAAACAAGTAATAAAATGTAATAAAAAGTAATGAAATAAAAAGATAAAATGCATTTTGAATGATAAACCATGTTACATATTTAACAAATTTGGAACCGATCCCATTGAATTTGTATGAATTTGTGTTAGAATAATTGATTCTTTATATGGCTTTTCGCTTTGCGGTCAAGTTTCGCGGAACGTATCTAGACCGTAAAGCGAGGTATGCGTGTATATGTATAGTATATAATTATCAAAATAAAGTGAATTAACAAATTCCATCATAAATAAATGTAATTTTGTTGCTTTTCTTGATGATTAAATAGTTGTGTATTGTAGGTAAAATAAAATTGTAGGTGGATGAATTAGAGAAATCACGTGTAAGCGAATCAGTCCATAGCTTTTTATTAGTTCTTTGCACATCACATGCATTTGGCGTTATTTTCAAAGATCGTCAACTTGGCTTGGGTAAGACTCATAACAGTTTAATGCTTACTGTTTTGGAAAGTTTGGAGAAGCCATGGGAACATTCATACGCTAGCGATTTGGTCACAAAAATTAGTGCAGCATGTCCCGATCTTGCAAAGGTGCTGTGGAGTAATTTAAAACAGTTCCTGGAACCAAGAGATACAGGACAATGGTATAAAGCAATAACCTTTGCTACACAGTTAACTAAGAAATTAAAACCGTCCAGTATTGAATTTGCTGTGCATGATATCAGCATTAGTCAGGTAAGAAAAATTAAAACAAAGGAGCAAATTATTCTCATAACTTAGTGTACACTGTGATCAGTATGCAAAAAGTCAACAAATAATTGCACAATCATATTTGTGGGTAGTTTTGACGTCACCGCTACCGTTTTTTAATTTTGCTGTTACTGTGTTACGGTGGTAATTCCATTAAAAATGATTAAATTATTCCTGATATCATTTCTGAATTGTTGAATAAATCATATACAAATGAATTAAAACATTTCTAACGTAAACCATCTTATATTATAATAACAGTTTAATTTTACAAGCTTAATTGTCATTATGTGTTATTTTCTGCCAAAATTGAAAAATATTTATTCAATCTGAAAATTAAATATGTAATATTAGATCCAGTGATTGATCTCAACATTGGAGACATTTTTTTTTATTCCTAATAACGTCCAAGTTTGTTTATTATTAGAATTTTCAACATTTGTTATTATATAGTGTTATGTGTTAAGTGAATTAACTCTTAACATATTTTTTCAGTTATTGAATAACCAGTTTCCATTTTTTATATTCATTAAATTTACTGTATTTATTTTGAAAGTTAAAGAAGGTCCTTTTGCTTCCTGAATTCGGTCTTGTGCTTGTTATAAATTATTAATTACATTGTCGGTTTAGGATCTAATAAGTATAAATACTCCAGCTAATCTTGGGAATTTTTTCATCATTCTCGGTGAATGACTGTGAACATGCATTATCGTAGTGCCGATTTCTCTATTTCAATTGGTTGTAAGCTATCAGCCAATTCGAATGAGAACGAGTCAATCCTGAAAGTCATGAATATAGTGTTGAAACGAAAGAAGTGATTTACATGAACGAAGGTTGATCACTTCAGTACCGGGAATCAACTGAAGCGGTTGTTTTTTATCGAGGTACTGTTCTTGCTGGTGTGAAGTAGTGCCTGTTACCTCTACAATCTTTCTTTACCTTTTCCCGCTAGGATACTACTGCAATTAGAAACATCCATGTGAATAAAATTTGCCGGAAACTGAACTTCACGGATAACACCGAGAAAAGCTTGTCACTGAGAAAAGCTCGTTGTCAAGGACTGAACGGTAGGTGTTATAACTTTAAAACCATATGTGAAAATTTGCATTTATTCGTAAGTAAAGGGATACGAAATAATTGGCGCTTTAACTTATGGGCAGGTTTTCTATGACATAATATGGTTTATTCATTGAAAAATGTCAAAAGATGGCTCTTTCTTTCTCTATTAATTAAAAAAAATATTTTTTTTTACCAATTGCATTATGAACTAGCCACATTACTTTAAACTGCATGTAAGCTTATTCTTTGTGCCAATACCTGCTTTGTGTTGGTATTTGAATTACTATCTAAAAATATCAGCTATACTATCAGACTTTACATGTGATTTTCCAATGCTCCACCCGAAGGTACTACATTGGCCAGGAAGCGAGTTTTTTTACTTGGAAAATTTGGAATTTTGCCAAACCCTTGCTGTTCCAAGCAAGGTAGGGATCTTTAACGTGCATGACAACATACACACGGGACCTCCATTTTACCTCTCATTCGAACGAGGGTGTATTTTTGTGAAAAATGCTCGCCTAACATTTTTCAAGCGGACCGTGTTGGGATTCGTACCCGGGACCTTGGGCGTAGTTGTCACACACATACCAACTATGCCAAGGAGCTGCCTTAAACTATCAGACTGCAAAAATTGTTCAATTTGATATTAATTGCCTTTCTTATTTTAAAATTTGCGTAGGTTGTATTACTGTAGAATATATTTTGTGCCATCTCTAAGTGGTTTGCATCTGTTCTTGTTCACATAACTTATTGTGTTATATTTAAAAATAATGCAGGAAACCTAATTTTTTTGTATCTAGACAAGCTTTTAAGGTAACAATTTGTGTTTGGGTTTTAATAAAACTAATGACTTAGAATTGTGTTTTTTTGTGAATAATTTAACGCAATATATGCATATTTGAATGTAAAAATTTAAAATTCTGTACCCAATCTCGTATTTTACACGTGACCTATAAATAATTTATTTCCTTAATTATTCTTTTATAAAGTGATTTATTTTGAAATATCACCGCATTAATATTAACATTTTTTTTCTAAATGACGGGTCTATTGCTAATTTGCCTTTGTCGAATAAAATTTATTTATATTAAGGTGTATTTTCATAGGACAAACATTCGTAATTTTTAATAAGTTTTGAAATATTCACATTGCAGTGATTTTCACTTACTCATTTAACATTTCGAAGCTTAATAATCATTCTTTTTTCGTTTGAATGCTAAATTTTTTTATTTAAATAGACTTGTGTAAAAATTTCTTTGTTGAATAATTCGTTTACCTATTTATTGACTTAACCCAACTTTTGATAATTTTTATTCGCCGAGTTACTAATAAAAACTTGTAAGTTGATTTTTAGAGATTTTTTGTAAATTGCATTTAAACTTTTAAAATGAAGTACCTACATTTAAAAACGAAAGAAGTTTGTCATGAACCTAAAACATTTTCTGTTAGATTATTTTCAAAATTTATCTTGTGGGTTGTCAATATACTCTTCTATGAACTTTTGAAGATAGTGATGGTATACCACAAAGAAAGTGGCCTATAAAAGACCTAAAACATTTTGTCGATAACACTCCACAGTAGTTAATACTTTTTTATTTATCTTTTAAATATATTTTGTATATAACACTTTGGATTTTCTGGATTTCTTTATTCTTCTGATAAATTGTGCAAATTGTGTTTTCGTTCCTATGACGTTGGTTTTTTATCCATACAATATACCTTAAATCCTTTATTTTTACTCCTTAAATATTCAAAGTATCTTCACTAAATTTCTTTAATTAATATTTTGTTTCTATTCCTCTACGCCTTCCCTCCCCCTTCGGTTTATGGTTGATGTATCTTTGGCATGAATAACGTAATAAATATTTAGGATTTGTCAGATCTGGTGTTAAGTTGATGCTGAGTGGCTCCGTGGCGTAGTTTATATGCGTGTGACTACTACGCCCAAGGTCCCGGGTTCGTATCCCAACACGATCTGCTTGAAAAATGTTAGGCGAGCATTTTTTACAAAAATACACCCTCGTTTGAATAAAGGTAAAATGGAGGTCCCATGTGTGAGTGTTGTCATCCACGTTAAAGATCCCTACCTTGCTTGGAACAGCAAGGGTTTTGTAAAATTCAAAATTTTCAGGTAAAAAAAACTCGCTTCCTGGCCAATGTATCACCTTTGGCTGGAGCATTGGAAAAAAAATGAAATCTAGTGTTAAGTTGATGCTTTCTAAATAGAGTAAACGTGGAGTCGTAAACTGTGGCTTTGTTGGAAAGAGTCATATCGCTGTGGCATTTCTTGTGGGTTAATTCTGTAATTTTCACTCATTATCCTAAAACCTAGTCCCTTTTCTTTTATTTGTGACAGAAATTTCATTGCATTTTTCTTGTTTTTGTGTAATATATGGGTGTAACACATTGTACTTAAATTGTTATTAAAGATGATGGCATCCTTTGGGGTAAAAAATCCAGAGTAAAATAGTCCCTCATTTGCATCTCCGGGAGGGGACTACTTCGGGGGATATGATCGGAAAGTATAAAAAAAGAGTCTTGAAAATTCTGCTAGTCTGTGCGTGGAATGTCAAAAGTATGATGCAAGTAGGTAAGCTAGAGAACTTAAAAATTGAAATGGATAAGTTAGCACTAGACATAGTAGAGATCAGCTAAGTTCGGAGGCCAGAGGTGGGGAATTTTTGGAGTGGTGACTTTAAGGTAATTCATACAGGATTAGAGGAAGGTAATTCGGCTGTGGAGATAGTTATGCAAAAAAAGATAGGACACTGTAGAAAACTACTTACAAAGGAACGAATGGGACCCATGGTTAGAGTAGAGTCTAAACCAGTACATACAGGAATAATACAGGTATACATGCCCACCTTTAGCTACAGCGAGGAAGACAAAAGTGATCTGCAAAGATATCGAAGACATACTAAGACATGCAAAAGTACATGAAAATTTAATAATTACGGGAATTTTAATGCAATGGTAGGTGAGAGTGGGGAAGGAGCAGTTGTAGGTTTATTTGTTTAGGCCCGAGAAACGACAGGGGAAATAGGTGACGAATTGAACAGTTAAAACTAGCAAATGCAAGATCAAAAAGCCTTCCGTTTTCATTATAGCTTTGATTTCATTGGTATAAGGCCAATAATTCAAGAAAGTTATTAACTACTGTACATACGTATCATGACTACTAGAGCTACTGTCGCTGGGAATATTGAAATCTAAAATAACTAACTTTTTTATAAAAATAGCACTTAAAAAAAGTATTAATATCTACAGTTGTTGAAGTACGTGGAAATGTAGATAACGAATATGTGTAAAGAATATCCAGATAATGTATGCTTACAACCAATATCATCATACATAGGTAAAGCATTTTGCAAGTCTAAATCTAATTGTTTACTTTAAATACAATTCTTGATTGCTAGGAGAATTGTTATGGGTAAAATGAGTGTAATGTTAATAAATTTTGATTTGCCCTGAAGGGGTGGGAACCCCGTAACAATTTAATGGCACTTCGGCTAACTACAGTGGTACGGGAGCGGGTTCTTACGGAAGAAATTAAAAAATAGTAAAAATAATGATATAAAAATAATAAAATGACAGATATAAACAAACTATGTTACAAAATCACTTACTCTAAAGACTTTTCTCTTGTCATAATGAAGGGATGCCAAACTTTGTTAAATCAATCCGTTTGGATATTATCTCTACATGGAAGATGGTTACTCCACATACGTCTCTCATTATTTGGGTTCCTACATTTCCACATCATACGTTACCTTTCCCTAAAACACTTTACGTTTTTGTCATAATTAAAGAAATTTTCAAAATAAAATGCTTCTTCCAAATCCAAGCCTTTCACTGGGGTGAATGGAAATCCTTTTACAATGATCAAATTTTTATTTTGTTCATAAATAAATGCAAATAAAACTCAACCTAAACTTAACCTTTATTAGAATCAAAATAATTGCAATATAAATACTAATATTATTTCCTTAAAAAACCTAATTTCTTGATCTCAAACTAGCCAGTTATTACTAAAAGAAATCCATTTAATCAAATTAATCTATAATACCATCGCTCCAATTTTCCTATCTCTCATATTGAATTACGTGACATTATAAATTCCATTGTCTGGAAAATTCCTTATTGACAAACATAGAAAACATTTAAATACCAACTGTTTCTTTTATCATTTCATCGTCTATTCAAAATACTCAAGTTTTATGCTTTAACTAACGCTGAATTTCATCAGTAAAACTTACATTTAAAATCAATACGTACAGATGTCTTAATATTCTAAAATGTTTCAAACATCCTTCCATCACTAATTAATCATCCAACAAAATAATTACTTTCATGTTTGATTAATTTTCTACTACATGAATACAAATTTGTTTACATTTAAAATTCTTGTCTACCTGTTTAAAAAGTATAAACACTTAAGCTCACTGTTTAATTTCCAAATATATTTTTAAATTTAAAGATATCCAGAAACCATCAGTTTTTCTATTTTGCCTCTCCAATTAATACATATTCCTTTCCAACTAACACAGCTCTCTTGACAAAAATTCCAAATTATTGGAAGGCTAAACTCTCCATGTCCTAACCCCTTTTTAACTGGTCGTATCAACGTTAATTCCTCGAACTCATGAATTGCAGCATACTTTGCCCACGCACGTGTAGTTAAAAAAAAGTGTTAATGCCACGTGTTTTTCCCTGCGAGAATGTTTATATTTTCATCTTGAAGCTGTGTTTCTTTACAACCGTTAACTTCTCCTCCACCCTAACTGCTTACTCAAATTATTGAATTTTGTTTTTAAATTACCTTTCTGAACTTAATTTTTAACTGTTGTGATTAGTTGTTATATCACATTTCTCCCTCTTTAAAATTCTATTAAGTGTGGTTAGCATCTGTTAATAAAATGTAATAATTTTAGTCCACGCATACGAACTTTGTATTGATGTTGCAAGTTACCTTTGTACGTCTATGCAAAGTTTCAGATATGATTCTGCGTTTCTCACGTATTCATTTATTTCATCAATGTATATTTGGTGGTTTTGTTTATTGTATGATGCATTGCGTTTCATTTTAATCATAACGTTCAGTCTCACATATTTAGCACTTTTGCATTACAATACAATGATGTATTTATTAACAAATAACACATTGTATGATTTATGGAATCTTTTATTTCAGCGGTTTTATAAAATAATGTATTTAAGAGAAATAATGCTATACCTTATTAGATGGATTACTTTTATAGAAACAAATTTGAAGTATCATGCATAATAGTCATGAAATCAGAATATACAGGTAATATTTGTATTTGGCATTTTTTAGTTTACTATTAATTTTCTTTTTTTCATGGTTTCTATTTAACATAACGCCAAAGTATTACAATATATATTTATATATATATATATATATATATATATATATATATATATATATTTCTCTGTAGGTTACCTGGATGGAACACCCTTAATAATTTGTGTTGTCACAAATACTTGCACCTACCTGAAAATAAAGTCCTACCACCTAGACTTGCAATTCTTATTACTCTATAATAATATCCTCTGAAGATGCTTTCCAATTCGGACGCCAAAACCTCCAGCTTCCTCAGGGATATTTGCCACGGCTGCTCACTTGTTCACTGAAAATATTACTCTCCTATTTAGATAAATAAAAAGTTGACTGTAAAAAGTACATCACGATTTATTTGAACATCAGTTTTACATTCCTCATACATCTTGAATATTTAACAAATATTCTCAATTTTAAAAGAAGTCATTTTAAAAATAATTTGGAAATGTTTCTAAGTAACTGGGCTTATCCCCAAACTTTACTTTAAACCCCCAGGTCTAATACGAGCTCATTGTAACAACCTCTCTTTACCTATGTGCTAACTACTGCACAGAAATTACTAAAAACCCTTTTACTTTGTACAAAAAGCCAAAATTACACCTTCATTTTATATCACCAAATAGTACATAAATAAATTTTCATATACTCCTTTCTAGGTAAATCATCAAATAAAATGTCCTTACAATACTATAAAATACACGAATAATCACCAAATTGTCATAAACACCCACAAAATCACAATAAACAAAAGTTTTACAAAGGTTGAATTACCTGGATTGTAGCACCACCAGCTCTCTGTGTGGAAACCATCTCCAACGTAGTCCTCTCACTAGTCTGCACGTTCAAAATTTACTCCAGGTGGCCTCTCAGGTGAGGTTCCAATAGATTTCGAAAAAAATATTATTATCCCAATCCCAAAAAAGTCAGGAGCTGATAGGTGTGAGAATTTTAGAACGGTTAGTTTAACTTCTCATGCTTCCAAAATACTAACAATAATAATTAAAAATAGAGTAGAAGCTTTGACTGAGAATTATTTAGGCGAAGACCAATATGGTTTTCGTAAAGACAGAGGGACTAGAGAACCGATACTAATGATTAGGGTAATTATCGAAAAAGGTTACAAAAAATAAAAGACTCATTTCGCGTTTGTAGATTTAGAAAAAGCATTTGATAGGGTAATTGGATTGTTATGTTCAGGGTTTTGCAAAAAATAGGAATCTCTCATAGGGATAGAAAAATTATTTACAGTCTATATAAAAACCAAAGCGTAGTAATTAGATTGGATGAAATAGAAAAGGAAGCTAAGATTAGAAATGGTGTTAGACAGGGTTGTATACTGTCTCCCTTGATTTTTAATGTTTATATTGAGGAAGCTTTAAACTTAGCTAGAGAGAGAAAAGAGATAGGTATTAGTGTACAGGGACAGAAAATAGACATGTTACGTTTTGCACATGATATAGCCATTATAGCAGAGTCTAGAAAAGAGTTAGGAGAGTTTTTAAATATTTTAGATGAGAAACTACGGAGTAACTATAGTATGAGAATTAACTCAATAAAGACAAAGATAATGACAAGTGAGTTACAGCCTAGTTCTAAACAAAAATTAAAAATAGGTAATACCAAGTTAGAGGAGGTAGATGAATTTTGCTATTTAGGTAGTATAATTACAAAGGATGGACGTAGCAGAAGGGATATAGTAGCTAGAATAGCTCAAGCTAGAAAAATGTTTTTAAAAAAGAAAAACTTACTAATAGCTAATAGTATTAGTTTAGATAATAGAAAAAGTTTCTTAAAGTCGTACGTATGGAGCGTTCTACTATACGGTAGTGAGACTTGGACAATTAAAGAAGTAGATAAGAAAAGATAGAAGCTTTTGAAACTTGGTGTTATAGGAGAATGTTAAAGATTAGTTGGACAGATAGAGTAACAAACGAGGAAGTTTATAGAAGGATAGGTGAGAATCCTGTATGTGGAAACAATTGAAGGTCAGGAGAGATAGAATGATAGGGCACCAGTTAAGACATGAGGGACTATTTAGTAAAGTCTTAGATTATAGACTACCAAATAAAAATAGAGTAGGAAGGCCTAGACAAAGCTATATTAGTCAAATTATTAGAGATTTAGGTTGTGAAGGGTATGTGGACCTTTTTAGACTAGCTCAGAATAGAAAAGAATTTAGAGCTGCGTCAAACCGACTTTAAGTAAGTTCGAAAACAAAACAAAAAAAAAATAAAAATCAGTTAACTAAATGTCACCAGGACATAACTCACAATTAGTTAGCGGTCTGGCATGTTGGTAGCGTTTCGTTGCTTAAGCCTTACCATAACATATAATTTAATAAACGTCACCATGACATAACTCACAATTAGGTAGCGGTCTGGCATGTTGGTAGCGTTTCGTTGCTTAAGCCTTACCATAACAGATAATTTAATAAACGTCACCATGACAACTCACAATTAGGTAGCGGTCTGGCATGTTGGTAGTGATTTGTTGCTTAAGCCTTACCATAACATATAATTTAATAAACGTCACCATGACATAACTCACAATTAGGTAGCGGTCTGGCATGTTGGCAGCGATTCGTTGCTTAAGCCTTACCATAACATATAATTTAACACTTTTCCTTTTTGAAGCGGATAACCAGGTTATATTTCATTTTCCTATAAATGGTAATCATGTAAACATGTTAGAGTTCTTTAACAACCATCAGGTTGCTAATATGTATGTAGAGCCAGCTGGATAGGAAAAAGATAGAAGGATATAGGAAGACCTAGACCAAACTATATTAGTCAAATTATTAGAAAGTTAGGTTGTGAAGGGTATGTAGAGCTTTTTAGATTAGCACAGAATAGAAAAGAAGTTAGAGCTGCGTCAAACCGACCTTAAGTAAGGTCGAAAACAAAATGATGATGGCCTCTCACCATCCGGAACAGCATGTTTCTACCCAGATTTCTCTACGGCTAATGCACGGTACTTTCATGCTCCCATACATCTGCTACTGGTCCATCCACATACTTGATTTGTACCCAGAGTACAACAAGCGCCTCCAACCACAAGTAGTAAAAATTTTACTTACTTTGCTTTCAGCTTCGATTATTAACAGAATTTTATAGACTTCACAATTGCCATATAACTTTGCACCAACTTGTGCCTATTAAATTTTAATAAAATCTAAACTCAGTTATTTACATTTGCACTTGTATGGCTTGGTTGACGATCGAAAGGAAAAAGAGAGCCTTTACCATCTCCTCTGGGTTTATATAGCCTCCAAAATTGCCTCTTTGAATCTATTCTCACCACCTCTATAACATACTTTCTTAGTAACGTTCTCAAACCGTCCACCGGTTCCAGAACCGCATGCACAGCACAACAACAAACGGTCGCTCAATTCCACAAACTAACCATTATCCTTGAGTTATTCTAGGTAAAATATTTTCAACGGTTTTCAAACCGTCGCAAAAATCGTGAAATTTTCAGTAACAAACAATCGTTTTACAAAGAAACCCTCATTAAATTTTATAACGCTTGGCACTTTCCGTGAAATCTCCGTATAATTGCCATCCACTCTAGCCTCCAAAACACGCCTCTAATGCACGTGCATATGTCATTTCCCTCTAACCTGCACTTAAAATCTCCCATCTTTTGTCTTTTCCCTTTCTTAATTTTCAACATTCGTTGTGGTTTTCTCTTATCTCCGTCTAACCCGTATGTTATATCTCGTTGTTTCTATCCCCCCTATTCATCAGCTCCATTCTACCTAACCAATCGATACTATAGTCTATCTTGCTTTTATTCACCTAATCTAACTATCGTGCTCTGTTTGTAACTCTCTACTGGATTTCTGATTCCCTTTCCAAACGAATATTTTCCCAACACACATCGCGTCCCTGTCTCGCTTATTTGCCTTTAAATTTACTCGTCTAACAGACGTTTAAAACTCAATGATCACTAATCCTATGCTATCTCCCCTCCTTTGCTACCTCATGCAAAACATCGTCCTTCTCTTTATATTATCGATCCGTTTTCGTAACATGCAACATTTTAGCTAACAGACTTGTGTTTGTTTCTCAACGGTCTTTTTCCATGAATTCTATACTTGTTGACAAGCTTTAAACTCGATACAAATAACTTGTTTACAATGCTAAACCTTTCTAGAAATATTATACATGTTCCTGCTTTATTATTACCCTCAGTTACACAAACACATAAATTCCTCTTTGAATATGCGCTACTAAATAAATATACCCTCTTCCAATATCGATTTTTATGCTACAAACATAAAAGCTTTCGTATTAACACATTTACACGCTCTTTCATTGTAACATTAAGTACGTTTTACGGACTTACTTTTCTTGCATATTTATGAAACTATGCTTCACAAAACTACATTTCCTACATAATTGTAATTAATATTTACAGTGAATTTCACAACTACGTACAATTAACCCTAATATTTAATGAAAATTAGTATATTATACTATATTTCGGAACCACGTCTGAAATTTTATTGACCCTTATATACATGCGTTACTCAGCAATAAATAATCATTTGACCTTTCTAACACCTATTATAACCTATAAAACCACAGTCATATATATATATATATATATATATATATATATATATATTGCTGTGGTACTCGGATAAAATCCTCACCAACAAAAATATTTTCGAAAATTACATTAAAATTTCAAATTCGAAAATAGAAAAATTTCCAAAATTTTAAATAAGTCAAAAAAGATATTGCTTACCCGTTTTCCTCTCTTCCTTGGTTGAATGGCCTTCTTCAACTGCTTCCGGCTAGCTCATTAGGACCTCTTTCTGGATAGCTATATTTATTCATAAATCCTATCATTCACGCACACGCCCAATAAAACCACAAAATACTACAAACATACAATCTTTTATTTATTCCTATTTACAAATGCAATTAATTATTATTTTATTACACGTTACACTTCAGTAACCCTTATTTTGTAATGTTCTTTATTTAATTTTAAACTCATCAAACACATAAAATGTACACGGAGTAAATGGACCTTGAATAATACCTTCTCTAAATTACTTTATTATAATTTATTTATTTATTTTAATCTACGTAAACTGTGGGGTATGGTGAGCTCATAATAACCCAATTAATGTATGCCCTTCTACTTTGCATACTCTAAAACTAAAAAAAAACAAAGCCAAGTACTCTTCACAAAATTTCACGTTCTGATGGAACGTTTAAAAGCTTTCTCGACACCTTCAATTTCTAGTTGAATACCGTAATAAAGTTATTTACACATATTCTGTTCAATAAGTAAATAATTCACACTACCTTGAAAACACTCTCATATTCTACCCCAATATTTACAGTTTATAGAAATCACAATTTTAAATCGTTACCTGGAAACTCCGCTCTGTAGATGATGCCATGTAAATTTTCTCCCTGGTCTGCAGGTCGTTTCTCGCTATGACTAGACGAATTCCATTTAAGTTGATCGGCCAACGCCTCCTTCTCAGTGTATCCACATTCCAAATTTCATTTCACAGTAATCTACGTTACTTAATGTCCTGACACGAGTTGATTAAAAATTATAGATGGTACCTCAATTAAATAATCTCGGCACACTAACCGCGTTTTAATTTATTTAGAGGCTACCACTAAGCAATACTATTAAAATTTATTTGTCAATACTTACAACTTGTGTTAACTTTCATACGTGCTTTTGGGATGATCGAAATAATAAGGCACGAAGTTAAAAGACAAGATAACGAGTCCTATTTCTCTAGAGAATTTATGTCTTTCGACTGTAACCTCTCCAGGCCCCCAGTTATCCGAAATCCCGCTCACAACAACACATTCTCACAATTTTGCACTCAACCCCGATTTTCAAATCCGCGAATTTCCGTACCTCGTTATAAATTTTTAAGAAGATTACGCTACACTATCCTCGTGTCTATATCAAGTCGAACTAACCTATCAACCAATCTAGACTTAATGACGTTTCTTAAATCCCTCCTATACTATTGTGGTCTCATGCTTATACGTTTTCTACGTCTCAGTCTAACCTTGCTTGAGTGGTTGGAAAATCGATATCCTTGTTTGTTCACTGTTTACACACGTGGACTGTCTACGTGCGTTAAATAACCCCTTCATTAGCATTTCTATAGAACGCATGCGACGGTTTTACAATATACGTAGAATCTTTGTTGGTTATCTACAGAATTTATTGGAACGTGACATTTAAAAATACGCAGGTGTTCAATCGTAACATTCTAAATAACACTTCTACGATTTGGATTTTCCACGTATTTTAACCCTCCTGATATATTTGTACGTTAGCAACGCGTCTCATCTTGGTATTACCGGGTTTTTAAATGCTTTTATGCATATTATACATCAATAATCGTTCAATTAAATTCAACTTAATTACTAAATTAATGGCATTGGCTTCTACCATTTAATTTCTTTGCAAACCTACTTAAATTTTATTAATTATTTATAAAATTTCGTTAATACCTGCTACTTAAAAATGAATTAACTAATATAATTTTCGCATGTACTTTCTGGTTGTTCCTTTATACAGGGTGTTTTGAATTTGTTTCGTTTATATTTATTTTTGATCTTTTAAAACCACCATAATATATATATATATATATATATATATATATATATATATATATATACAGTTTGGAGATAATGACCTTGCACAAATACAATATATTATTAATGGGTTTGAGGTCAGCTGGAGGAAAGTATACTCTTTTTTAAGGCCTAAATTTTCGAATCTATTTCAAATTTTTGATCACAGGCTTTCTAAAATACAATTAACTAGGCTAACATATATATGAAACTAATCTTATTTTTAGTAACGAACGTACTAGTTCAATAATTTGAAACATTTATTAGAAGTTGACGTTTCGAAGAATTTGACTCCTTAATCATAAGCTATAAGATGGATAATTAATAATTACATATATAAAGGATATTGATTGATGGGGGATTAAGGAGATGATATAAATTGATAAAGATATGCTATTATAGGGAAGGACCAATTGCTTTTTGCAAGCAATAACGATAGCAGTGGAGCGGTTATGTAATAACTACAACTACACCAAACTACTTAATAAAAGGGTATAAATACCTTTTATCCTGTGCCGCTGTGGGCAAATGAAACGTTCACGCACAAAAGCTTTTTACGGAGAACCAGTAACACGCACGAATGGTGTCGGTCTCGCTTTCAAAGCTCTCACGACCGTCTTCTGCAAGGGTTCGGATGCGACTTGCTTCTGTAAAGGCTCGAGTACGACTGTCCCTTCACGCACTCACTGCCGGTATATAATGTTTCACTGACAACTGTAGGATGCACGCACTGACGGTATTTATTGTCACAAAATACCGAATTGTTCGATGATGACGTAACATACCGCCCACCAAATTCATAGAATTTTGAAAAGGAGGGAAGTAGGTTGGGTGAAGGAAATCACATGGGATTTGACCTTGCTAGGAAAACAGGTAACGAAAGATAGGGTGGTGCACTACAGCGAGCGATATTACCAACTATGCAAAATAAAAATATATATGTAAATAAGCAAATATGTAAAAATAATATACTACTATACATGTAAAAAATGTGTATATACATCTAAACATAAAATAAAATTAAAATACCGGTAGCGGTGCTAGTTTGACCAAAGGTCGTTTTAGTGTGCCATGTGCAGTTTTGATTTGGGTAATACGTGCTGCCGGTAGGTCTCCCATAGGAGGAGTTACCAGGACCGGTTTGGTACGAAAACATCTATGACATGATGATAAGTAATTTCTGATTGAATTTTTAATGGAAAGGATCCAGAAATTCTGTTGGATAAGATACGCTGTGGTATTAACACCAGGATGGCAATACCTTTCATGAGTTGACAGAATGATAAGTTCGGTTAATCGGTGCCGCTGAGGCAATAATGCAGGAAACTTTTCGGAATAGGAAAGCGAAGAATGTGTCAAGCGCCCACCTACTCTTAAGATGTTTTGTGGATCAACAAATGGAGAAAGTTTTCGCAAGTTTTTAGGTAATTTACGGTTTGCCTTGATCGAAGCTATTTCCTTTGAAAATGTAACATTTTGTACATGCCGAACGATAATCATGAGAGCATTGTGTAATTCAATGTCTGTTAAGGGACCCGTATGACGTTGAGCCATGGGTTTAGAAAATCTATAAATGTAAGCCACGATGCCTTGGATTTTATATAACGATGAAAAGCGACTTAGTAAAATGTCAATGACGTTTGGATCTGTTTGAGCGACAAATGTTAGGATCTTCTTTTCCGTAGTTACCTCAGCAATTGAGGTTGACAATGTTGGTTGAGGCGGCCACGAGTCACTAGGGTAGTGAAGCCATTCAGGCCCCGCCCACCATAGCGAACATGAGATAACCGCGCTTGGCATTAATCCCGAGATGCAGGATCAGCCGGATTATGCGAAGATTTAATATAAAACCATCGGCTAGGTGCAATGATTTCTTGAATGTGGCTAACACGGTTTGCCACAAAAGTTTTCCAACGAAAAGGTGGAGAACGTATCCAAGTGAGAGCGACCGTAGAATCACTCCACGCTGAAACATCGGAGATGTCAATCAAGCCTTGATAAGAACGAATGGTAAAGAAAGTAAATCGGTTAATAAAACGGCGGCACATAATTCCAAACGTGGAATTGAAATGCGCTTAATTGGAGCTACTTTTGTTTTAGCGGTTACAAATTGTACAGTTATTTCTCCAGTAGTTTGATTTATAAACTGAAATACACTACCGCTGCATACCCTACCTCGCTAGCATCGCAAAACCCATGCAAATGACAAGTAAAAGGATTCGAAGGGGTAAACAACGTGGTAACTTTAATGACGATAATAACGGCAACTCTTCTTGATACTGCTGCCATTGAGACGAAATGTCTGCTGGTGGGATGTCATCCCAATTCAAACCTAACATCCACAGATGCTGGATTAGGCGTTTTGCAAAAAGTGTTAGTGGTGCTAAAATCCTAATGGATCATATATTCTGGCAACTTGCGAAAGTATGTTGCGCTTTGTACATATTGGGTTTAATGGTTTAACCCGAAATGAGAAAATATCTTCTGTAGGTGACCATTGAAGACCTAATATTTTTATTGATTCGTCAGAATCGAAATCGAGGAAGTATATTGGCAAAAATCTGACGGAATGCCTTCCAAAATAGAAACTGAATTAGAACTCCATTTTCGAAGTTCAAAACCAGCCAAATGTAAAAGTCGGATAAGTTGATCTTTAATTTCGCGGGCCGATTGTATAGAATCTCCACCGGCGACGAAATCATCAATATATAGATTTGACCGTATAGCGTCAGCGGCTAACGGAAACCTTTGCCTTCGTCAATGGCTAATTGCTGAAGAGTTTTAATGCTAAATAAGGCGATGACTTAATACCGTAGGTCACTGTATTAAGCTGATATGTCTGGATGGGTTCTTCTGCGGAGAACCGCCAAACAATTAATTGAAACTTTCGATGTTCTTCGGTAACCAAAATTTGTCGATACATTTGGCGAACATCACAAGTAAAAACGAAACGATGAGTACGAAATTTCAGTAAGATTGACGAAATGTCGTTTTGGAGACTAGGTCCAGCCAATTGAGTGTCATTAAGTGACACGTTGTTTTAGCCTTTGCAGAGGCGTCAAAACCACACGAATTTTAGAAGTATGACCTTCTTCTTTAAACACAGGGTGATGGGGTAAAAATAATTATCGTTCCCAACGGGCGGAGAATCGAGTAATGCCATATGACCCGCATCAAGATAGTCCTGCATGAAATTGTTGTATTGGGCGCGTAGTTCCGGTTGAGCATGCAATTTGCGCTCCAACAAAAACAGTCTTTTTTTAGCCATCTCAAAGCAATTATCAAAAACGGGCAAAGTATCGTTGAACGGTAACGCAACAATAAAACGACCGCTAGGGTCACGAGAAAACGTGTTTTCAAAATCAAATCTGCCTTTTCTTCTTCTGGAGAAGTATAAGGCTTGGATGGCAGTTCTTCTATCTCCCAAAACCGCCTTAGGGTCTGGTCGATAGGATCTTCTACAGAAGTAAAAATGCTTGGACAGTATCAGACTGCAAGCTTTTGTGGGACCAAGAATAGTCCAACCAAAAATTGTATTTATGGCGGCAGGCTGAAGAAATTTGCCATGTATAACACCGCCATTGATGATGAACGGATAAACATCTGCTCCAAGGAGCATGTCAATAGTTCCTGGAGAGTTCCAGGTCGGGTCTGCAAAGTGCAGGCCGCATAAGTGTTCCCAATTATTAGGAACTTCAACGCTAGGTAATTTGCCAGATATTGACGAAAGCACAAAAGTTGTGACTTCTAGAGATTTTTCAGAGTCTAACATAGAGCGAATGGTGCAGCTGACGGCACCCCTATTGACTGCTGAAGTTGTCTGCCCAAGTCCATAAATCGGAACTTGAGAACGTATGCGTGGAAGCCAAAGTTTGCTCACGCAATCGTCTCGAATAAAGCTAGCTTGGGAGCCAGGGTCTAAGAGTACCCTGATCGGTTTGTATCTACCAGAACGATCTTGAACTTCCACAACAGCAGTGGAGAGTAAGACAGTAACCCCAAAATTTGGATTCGTCTGTGAAGACAAAACATTTGCCGGAATAGGAGAGGCTGACTGCGTCCTATTGGCATTTTTATGCATAGGTGTAGCGATCGGTTCAGCTGAACGGCTAGAAGCAGGTTGCGGTTCAAAATGTAGCAAGGTATGATGCGGCTTGGCGCAAGTTCGACAGGGAATTATAAGATTTGCATTGCATGGACGCATGGTCTGTTCGTAAGCAATTTAAACAAAGGCGTAAGCGTTTGACAATGTCGAAACGTTCTGTCGGAGTTTTCTTTAGAAACGATTGACATCTGTAAATTAAGTGATTGCCCTTGCAAGAAGGACAATGGTGCGAAAATGAATTCTTTGAGTCACTGGAGCTACTTGGTGTGTCCAGTGAAACTACGTTAGAAGAAACCTTTGGTTTAAATTGAAACGCTGAGGATTTCTTAGGCACTGATGTGTGAGATGTATGGACAGTCGTCGAATAAGAAACAGGTGCGGTTGAAGAAAAGGTTTCCAACGCTGCACATTGTTGGGTTAAAAAATATCTCAAATCCTCGAAATTAGGTATTTGCTTTGGATCCGATTGGAGTTCGAAGCGTTTTCTAGTGAACGGATCGAGTTTTCTAAAAGACAATCGACCAGAATAAAGTTCCAATGTTCCGTGGGAAACTTTAAGTTAGTTAGAACAGCAAGGTTCTCTGGAAAACAATCAATAATTGCCCTAAGTTTCTTAGGGTCTTCTGATTTTAAAGGTGGAAAGTCTTTCATTGCTTTCCAATGCAAAGTTGCCAATAAACGCGGGTTGCTAAATCGCTCACGCAAGGCGTTATAGGAAATAATAAAATTATCCCCCGAAATGGGTACAGATTTAACGATTCTTAAAGACTCCCGCTACAACAATTAATAAGGTGATTTAATTTTTCGATATTGGTGAGTGACGCGTTATTATAGACCAGACTGTCAAATAAATCGATAAAGGATGTGAACTCAGTTACCTCATTATTAAAACTTTGGAGCTTTAACGGTACCAGTTTTGATACCGTGCTGCTTGGAGCATTTTCGACGATTTGTGGTGCTTTCATTTCTTGCATCGTTTCGAGATGCAGCAGTATGCAAAAATAAGCGGAATCTACTTCCTTCCGTACAGCGTTGTAAGTTAATGATTCTACCTCGTCACATGAAGCTAAGACCGCAATTAAAATTTTGCTGAAATTTGTATAAAGGTCAGTTATTCCCCTTGTTTGAATAAGGAACAACGTTTTTAAACTTGGGTCACTTTGTATAGTGTTACAAAGCTCAAACATTTTTATAATACGTGTTTTTAGTAATTCTAGTTCTACCACATGTGCCTTCTTCGGAGCCATAGTGACTGTTATTTTGAAAAATCTACAATAAAATGTTGTAAAACGGTACCGCTCAAGATGTACACTGAGAAATATTAAAATATTATGAGTTTGTTCAAAGCACGAAAAGGTAAGACAGCGTATAAACCAATAAATCACGTTTTATGACCATTAGCCTGCAATGTGGGCTTAAAACGAGACGTCGAAAACAAGGGTTTGTCAAACAAAGCGTGAAGATAAGATTTACAGCTTAACAACCTGGGGGGTTACGGTCGGCCTTTACTTCAAAGCTCACAGAAACGTGGTTTTAACGTATTTGCCGAAAGATGCAGCTTAACGTGTTTGCAAGAAGCGTTCAGCTTTTACATTCTATTACCCTTTGCAGATGTTCAATATTTTACCCTAAACCGACTTTAAAGGTTGCATGTGATAGAAAACGTACAATAGCTTTTAAATACAAAGCAAATCCCTTTACCTTTCTTGTTTAAGAAGTATAAGGCGACTATAATTTTCAGGTTGCTGTGCTTTATACCGCTAAAATAAATTTAAAACTGAAAACTGACAAATTTTATATTATGGATTTGTTTGTAATTAAAACGCTTGCTGGTTTCAATTACGGCGAAATCGCTTAATTTAATCTAAAGACAGTATAAATAATATTTACACATTTTAACCCGCTACATATGGAGCTTGAACACAAATTTTAAAAGCTAAAATATTTACTTAATTAAAAAGCTCGCTGGAATGCAAAATAATATTTAATTTAGGACATGCGTATACCATAGACTGGTGAATTCGGATCGACTTTAGGACCAATGATTAGTGGGGGGTTAAGGAGATGATATAAATTGATAAAGATATGCTATTATAGGGAAGGACCAATTGCTTTTTGCAAGCAATAACGATAGCAGTGAAGCGGTTATGTAATAACTACAAGTACACCAAACTACTTAATAAAAGGGTATAAATACCTTTTATCCTGTGCCGCTGTGGGCAAATGAAACGTTCACGCACAAAAGCTTTTTACGGAGAACCAGTAACACGCACGAATGGTGTCGGTCTCGCTTTCAAAGCTCTCACACGACCGTCTTCTGCAAGGGTTCGGATGCGACTTGCTTCTGTAAAGGCTCGAGTACGACTGTCCCTTCACGCACTCACTGCCGGTATATAATGTTTCACTGACAACTGTAGGATGCACGCACTGACGGTATTTATTGTCACAAAATACCGAATTGTTCGATGATGACGTAACAGATATAAACTACTTACTTTACTAACAAAACTTCCAAAACATGTTAGTAAAGTAAGTAGTTTATATCCTTTTTATATGTAATTATTATCCATCCAAACTTTTTAATTCGCCATGATGATTCTGTCCTCTTCTAACTAATCAATAATCTCCAAAAAAGCACTGCTATGCCACCTTTTAGGTACTAACTTTACAGCGGTAAATTTATGAATTCAAACTTAATTAATTTAAAAATCATCTACAATTTGGCCAACCTGACTCGTTGATCACCCGACCAATTGAATTCTCCTAAACCTCTAAGCAGACTCATAAGCTTAAGCACTAAACAATTCACAATTTTAAACAAACATAAACATTTCATAAACTAAGCATAAGCAAGATTCATAATCCTAAGCTGATGTGAACTAAACCATAAGCGAAATAAGTCAAACAATACTTTAGACCGATCTGTAAAATTCAAACATTAATTAGCATAAGGTTTCAATCTCGAAGCATCAAGAACTCCATCATAAAGGACATTGGTATTTTGAAAGCCAATTATTTCTGTCATGACGTAACGATAGCTAGTTAAAATCTTTTTGATGATGTAGTGTCCTTGTGGCTTTGGGATCAATTGTTTACTAGTACCCACAATAGTATACACATTAGCTACCATAACATAATCACCTATATTACAACAAAGTGGTATGTTATGTTTCTTATTATAATAAACCTCACTTCTAGCTTGTCATATCTTAATATTTTGTTCAGCTCTAGCCCTCATTACCTTAATACTCTGTTCTTCTTTGCTTAACTAGCTTTCCAAGTAAAGTCTTAGATTATTCTCAATTTTCCCTAACCGATCTCTACAAAGTAATAATTTGTCCGAGGTTGACCCTATCGACTTATTTACAGTGTTATTGACATAAAATTGTACGTTGGGCAAAACGTTCCATGTTAATTGTTTTTCATCTGAAAGTTTAGCAATCATCGGTGTCAAACTTTTGTTCATAATCGCAACTTGTTCGTTAGCCCATGGGGCTCCAGTGGCAACAGCAACATGTACCACATCAAATTCCTCCACAAACTCCTTAGATTGACTTCAGATAAAACAGGAACCACGGTCTGTAATAAATTGATTAGATCGACTGTATGACTTAAGTAATTTTTCGCATATTTAATTACCTTATCAGTTGATGTCGTTTCGCACAAGTGTAAACAAATGAATTTAGTGAAGCTATCAACAATAGCTAATACATTATTATGTAAGGGGGGGGGTATAAGGTTTCTAAAAGTATATTTGTATTAATAGGGGTGTATGCCAAACGATAGGATCAATATTTCAGATTTAATAATTTAAAAACTATAAATTTTGCTATACTTTACATACGTTAAAGTATGTACCATTTCGGATTGAAACTTATATGCCAAAAGGTAGATAACATGACTTTATGACGTTGATATAATGCACGGTACTTGAGGTTTTATACTGAGTTGATATTTCATGAGCCAGTTGAGAGTACATTTGCCGTCGGAAAGCGAACGCATTTATGGATATCTGCAATATAACAAAGCATCCAGGTCGTGTATAAATTATTTGGTTTTTCCTTTTATAGAATCAAACTTTTGGACGAATTGTAAATCAAAATTTAAAGTGAATCAAAATGTAAAGGTTATTGGAGTTTAGTGAAGTGTTTTGGACCAATAGTAGAAATTTAAAATTATTATAAAGACTGTAGCGAAGGTATGTTGGACACTGAAAGAAAGATGATTTGTTATTGGATGTTATATGTTTAAAAATGTTATTCTAGTGAGCTAAGTTTGTTGATTTAATAACTAAGCAAAATAAATAAGGGACTTACTTTTCGAAATTGTTCAGATAAAGACCTATTTTATGAAACCTGCGTTAAAGTGTAAAATATTTTGAAATAAAAGTTTATATAAGTATCATCGAGTATTATTTAATCCAAGTGTGAAAGGAATAAGAAGCTTCGAGTAAAAAAAAGGCGACGAGTATCAAAAAAAGTAAAAGTGTTTAATAGTGCAACGGGAAAGGCAACGAGTATTTAAAGAAGATTTTGGAAGTGGTTATTAGTGCAAAGGGGAAAGCGACGGTTATTTGTTTGAGAAGATTGGTATTGGTTTTGGAATAGATTTGGTATAACGGCAGTAGGAGACAGGAGTGGATAAAGAAGGAATCGACGATACAAATAATTTGGATTGAATTGAGAAGATTAAACGGCAGTAAGGACATCGTATGGATAATTGGAATAGCAGGACTAGGAGTGATTTGTATTAGGACAGCGGGTTTGAATTGGATTGTGCGAAGAGAGGATTAAGTGGGATACGAAGCAGAGGAACAGGAGATCGATATACGAAGAGGAAGAATTAACGCAGGGGAAGTAGACAACGGTTTTTTTGCTAAATTCTAAATTGGGGTAACATTATTTCAGGTTTGGGTCATCAAAATTGTTTTTAAGAACACCTGGAGGCAGTACGCAAGCGGACAAAATTGGAGAATCTTTTGTGAAAGTGCGTACGGCGATTTCGAACTTGAGCCAGCAGTTAAAAGAAGGCCTTCAGCGCGGTATATTTCTGGTAAGTACCGTAAATATATCATAACGTCAAAAATTAAAGTCATAAACAGTTACATAAATTAATTTGGCATCAGGCAACTTTGATATATTAAAATTTGGCATACATAGTAAATTCAGTACATTAAAAAAGTGGTAAAACAAACGAGGGTGCAGTTTGGTTGGGTAGTGTACATCTACTCACGATTGAACTCACGGTGAGTAGGTGAGAAAACCCTGAGATTAAAGTTTCAAATAGTCGAGGCATATAAAATATAGTAATTAGTAAAAAAAGAACCAACCAAACGTTTGCTAAAGCACCTCGATTTGAAATCATTAGGGACGAAGACAAAAGTCGTTAAACAAATTTTGTTTAAAGTTAAAAAGTAATAAATAAAGAAGGTATTAGCCCGAAAGGGAAAGTAAAGTAAGAGTAAATAAGGGCGAATATTAGAACATATTTGCTTTGGGAATTACCGACGGTTTCTAAGAATCCATAATGATCTAAATGCAAACATGCAAAAGGTATATTGCCTTTAGGTATACTGTGTAACAGGCCTTCTTACTTCTCAAACTTGGGGTCAAACTCTATACATTTTAAGCAATTTTGAACATGCTCTTTAATCTTGGTCTTTATATTAGGAAACTAATACGTTCTTGTAATTACTTCATAACATTTTTCAACTCCGACATGACCTGTCTGGTTGTGGTAAGTATATAGGACATGAAATAATACCTGATCATTCCGCTTTCTATATACGAGTCTATTAATTAAATCAAAAAATGAGTGGTTGGAACTTTCTAAAATAATTCTAATTCATTGAATTTGGGATCAGAAGATTGTTTCAAAACCAAGGTATACTCAAAAGTATTTCTCTCCAAAACTAAAATATTGTGTATCCTACTTAAACAATCAATGTATTTCATTTTTGGGTTAGCACAGTGTTCAACCTCATAGTCATAATCCTGCAGGAGTAGACACCAACGCACAATCCTCTGCACTATCTTCTTTGATAACGTTAAACGAAAACTATAGCGATCGGTCACATTCTTAAAGCGTATACTGTGAAATATTTAAAATAATAATTAGTTTAGCGCATGCTCATAGTGGTTTAGTTCCTTTCTGATTTATTTTGAAAAATGTACAGTAACTTCCCTTTTTTTAAGTTCGGTCGATTGCTTTAAACAGTTTTGTTACGAGATGTATTTTATTTATGTGTTTAATTAATAGAACAAATATTGCCATTGTGTTTACGATGTAGTCACATATAGCTTGCAAATACGGATGAAAACGTTTGATCGCATAAACTACTGATACCGTCTCTCTTTCATTGATACGGTACTTTGACTCTTGATCTGTCGTTCTTTTACTAAAATAAAATATTGGATAAAGTTTTTCATCGCATTGTTTTTGAAACAAAATTGAACCATACCTTAAAGGACTCGCATCGCAATTAAGTTCTGTTTCGCTTTTAGGTGAATAAATTGCTAAAACCGGCCGCATTAATTCAGATTTTAAAGTCTCAAAAGCATGAAGTTATTCATGACCAAATTCAAATTTTATATTTTTTCTCAAGAGATCATGTAATGGCTTTGCTATTATAGAAAAGTTTGATATAAAACGTCTAAAATAACTGGCTAATCTTAAAAATGACTGAACTTTAACATTTGTACATAGAGGAAATTCCTTTATGGACCTAATATTGTCCTCATTAGGTCTTGAAACGAATTTTTTTTGGATAGGCCCCACGTTGCTGAGATTGATCACTATATGAGCAAACAACGAATTTTGTAGTTGTTGTATGATGGACGCTAGTGAAACTTAATTTTCTACATGGGCGCCAGTGAACAAAAATCTTCCGACATAGCTAGGGTAGAGCAATAAGAAGTGGGGGGGTAAGTCGAATTTTGTTTGCAAACCAAAGCTAAACTAAATTAAATAGGCGCCACCAAGTCCTGAGATAATCATGATAAGAGCAAAGCACAATTCTAAGGGCGGACGTGGAAACCCAAAGATAAAACGATCGCCTTCGTTAACAAAAACCTGTCTTATAAAAATAAGACGCAGCTCCTGTAAGAAATTATAAAGATTAAATAAAGAAAATGTAGAACACCATTTGTGTCCTATAAAAGTATCAAAAATAAAAAAAATGTATATCCAATATGATATTGGCACAAAATTATTACTCAAAAATTCTACCTTTATGTTATCAGATTTGATCGCATTTGACCAAAATAAAAGTCTCAAAGTTTAACTAATTGTTTAATGAAGTAAAGAAATTTTCTTTTAAAATTTCAAAACTTTTTAACAGGTAAAAAATTCTCAACAATAACATTTATAACAAAGTCAAAATTTTGTCTTTTTAAAGCAAAAGACTGCTCTCTAAACATAAACTTGTTTTAAATATTTGATCAAAATAATTTGTAACCACAATGCAATGAACTAACATTTCTATCCTGGGCAGATCTTATCAGGTAGAGTACAGTTTCATAATTATTACGCAGCGTGTATTTAAATTTTTATACTTAGTTTTTATAATTTATCTGTGAATAATAGCTAACTTCAAGATTGAAGCATCTGCTTTCACGGCAAACATCTGTCAAATGTGCTACATCACAAAAAAGTATAACGTCGAAAATATACCTTGAAATTTATCTGAAGTTCAAATAGAACAAAGCTTACAATTATGTAAACCTAACCTGACAAAATTTCTTTCTACGGTTTGTAAAACCAGTTCAACAGTAATCGAATATGTAACAGGTCATATGTTCATAAACATGATAGCAACTTTCGTGCTTTTTTATATGACTGTCGGTTTGTCAAAGTCTAACGACATTCTAACCACATGCAAAAATTTCTTAAATGTAATAATGAACCAAAACTGCATCTGATTCTCCTAGACAAATCCAAACTGAAATTCCATCAGCTCCAAACAATACTATAAACCATTTCAAACTTAGGATAACAGTAATTACGACCACATGTCTGCAATTTCCAATACAACTTACAAAACCAAAATCTTCACTTGTCCTTCTCTATCGTTTTTCGTAGGCGTATTTCGTAGGCGCGCGTTAGTAGAAGTTACTGAAATTGTTCCAAGTCTAGCATGACCTGAACCACTCACACAAATAATTCAACCTAAGGTCGCATGCCTCTAGTCTGGAATACATCTTGATAAATTGGTTGCTAGGGAGCGACTAACTAACAAGGCGAGAAACGAACGATAGCGACGTTTAAGGTGGGGAAATACGAAAGAAACAGCTAGAGATGCTTGACAAAATAACTTTAAGTCACACAGATATTTTACTATAAGAAGATTATTAAAACGAAGCGTTCCGTTATGTACTATATGGAACATTATTAAAGAATAAAGCACGCTTAGCGAATAATTACTGATCAAATTAAACATGTTACAGTCTAATACCTTAATTATCAATATGGCAACCTAAAAAGCCAATCTTGCTAAAAAGGAAGTAGCACTTATCTAAACGCAATGTTAATAAGTTATTAACTAACAGATTCAAAACAGTTTGCAAAATTTCGTAATTTCCTTTTAGAGTTTCTGTAGCAATTAATATGTCATCAAAAAATATCAAAAGCTTTTTCCGCTGTACTAATGGTTTTAAAACCTTATTAATAAATCTACAAAAATTATTTGGGTGCTCAGACCAAATGGAGGATTTAAAAGCTCAAATTGACCTGTGTGCGTAGTAAATGAAATATATTTCATAGATTCCTCACTAATCAAAATATGATAAAATACATTTTTTAAATCTAGTTTTGTAAAATAATTTTTTGTCTTAAGTTGGTCCAAATGGTCATCGATAAAAGGAATAGGATACTGATCTCTAACAATGTTTTTGTTCAAGGTTCGATAATCAATACACATCCTAAACACACAGTTTTTCTTTTTAACCATAACTACTGGCGAACAAAATGGAGATTTGCTTTCACGTATTATACCTTGACCTAAAAGATCCTTATTTGTATTTTCTAATGCATTCTTTCTGCAAAAGACATTCACCTTGTACTATACGCAGAAGGATCATTTTTACTTAAATGAATAAGCATTTCATGGTAAGTTTTGGGCAATGCAGGTCTATTAGCTGAAAAATATGCTACATCTAATAAGTTTTTCAGATTAGCGTCTACTGCAGGGCCTACTTCATTGTTTACATTAATAATTGGTTCCACTGGTGGAACTTCATTAATTAAAAGAATTTTGTTAATCAAAAAGTCTGCGCGACCAGCCTTGGGAATAATTTCTACCCCAACTTTTCCAAAAATAATTTTATCAATGTTTTGGATTAAAAATAAAATCTCTCCCTAGCAAACAGTCACCAAACATAGTGTTATTAGCTACTACATAAAACATCCTATTATAACAACTATCTTTTATAATAATACTGTTCATGAACAGGCCTTTAACATTGAATTATTAACTCATAAAAAATAGTTATTACGTTCGTCTGGCTTAATAAAACAATGAGGCACTAAGCTCTTCCTATTCATAGAAATGACTACCTGAATCTACTAACGTGTCAATAGTTTTAATATTTAAACTACCAAATTGTACATCAAACCTAAAATCTGGTTTTAATGGCAGTTCTGTTTGTATTAATATTGGCTGCACATCTCGTGGAGGTTTTTTTCGAACGGCAATTCCTGATAATATGATTTCATGAACCACATTCATAGCAACTACCTGGTTCTCTCCTTGGTTTCAGACAATCTTTATAATAATGTCCAAACAAACTACAGTTAAAACATTTCGTCTGTGTAGACTGACTTGGTCCGACGATGCTGCAATGTTAGAGGCATTGATAAAGCATTTGGAATTGTATCTACTACAGTTGCAGCAACGCTGGACCCTTAGCACTTCTCAAGGTCTGTTAGTGTATTCATAATCCTTAATAAATCCTCCAGGGAAATAAATTCTTTCATTGTTGCCTGTACTTGTAGCATTGTATTATTAAACCATTTAATCATGTACACGATTATATCTTCCTTAGCTAAATTCAATTTATTACTAAGCATAACCTTATCAGTAAAGTTGTAACATACTGTTTTAGTACAGTCGGTTATGTAAAAATAACTCTCTATTATTTCTCAAATTGGTTTATTTTCTAGTTTAATTTTAATGTCCCAATTATTAGGATAACGGTTTTGTAGCATAAATATGTCTGCGATTTTAAACGGCTTCAAAAGCTCCGTTCCCAAGTAGCCAGAGCAGGGTTTTTGGAAAATATAATCCAAAGATTTAATTAACATTCCCAAGGTACGAAGGTTTACTTGGAAGGCACTTAACGTGTCAGATTAGTAGTATCTACTAATAGATGTCAATCAAGTAGCTAAGACCCTAGTTATGTATAAAGCAGCCGAGTTGTCTGAATAATTTTAATTAGTTTGGGTACTTAACTAAAATTATAGTTTTGGAGTTTTCTTGTGAGGAGATTTTGGCTATCCTAAAGCAATTGTTAGTTTTAATTAACTTTTAAGATTTATGACAGGCTTAACCTTTTCGATTATGAGAGCTAAACTGGACTGGGTATTGTTTCAATTAACTTAAAGGTATATAAGGAGTTCAGCGTGAGATGGAAGGGGCTTTTTTATTTCGAGACTTCCGACAGACAGGTTGTTGATTTCTGTTACTTCTGAAAGTAAAGTGATGTGTGTTTTTATTTTATTCTGAGTAAGTACTTTCCCAGTTACTAAAACGGACGTTCATGGTATTAAATCTAATGAACTAAGGGTTGAACGTTATGAATTATGTAATCCAGTAATTGTTTCAGACTAAATTGTCGCCGTATGTTCATGTAAAAATTACCGACTGGTCAGCATTGAAACCTACCTGATTATGCAATTTCAGGTGGGTATAAGTAGGACTCCGTGTGATAATCTTTAATCCTGTGTACTTATTTCGGCAGTTACAGTAATAGGTTTCACAGGTGAAAAGGTCGTTTCATGTCCGTTAATTGGAGACGGTAGCCTAGGCGTGGGTCACAATAGGTAACTTTATTAGAATACTGTATATATAATTAATTATTGTATTGGGTTATACTCCTGTATGTTCTGTTGTGGTACTTGTTTAGTAGTTCTTCTTAATATCTTTGGGATTAAACCACTCATAGTTTTAAAATGATCTTTATTAGACGTTTCGATCCATGACTAGGATCGTGTCAAAATAATAAAAACTTCAGTTGAATTTGTATTATTTTAACTAATTTAATTATTTGCGATCTAGGTCATGGTCGAAACGTTAATAAAGATCATTGTTAAAATTATGAGTGGTTTAATCCCCAAGGATTAAAAGAATTGTATTGGGGTGTTTAAGCCTGAAATGGTTCTTATATCCTTAAAAGTAGACTAGTCTACGGAATTTAGACATTAATTTGGTTTAGTCATATAGTGTATTAGCTAGCCGGACTATAAAGCTCCACAGTAGTGCAGTGTTAAAATTTTCTGCGTGCGTATTTGTGACAATCTTTTCCATTCTCAAGTAACAAAGTGCAACGAGTGATAATACCTTGATAAGGTCCATAAGCCTTTTCTCCTTACGGTGGCGCCCTATTGTATATAACGGCTAATATTGTATATATTTTGTACTCATATGTCATTAGGTTAAGGTTTAATTAGTTGTACAGTTAATAAAACAATCTAAATTTATATCTTAGCGTGTTGTAGCTTAATGAACCTCACCCTCTCACCGACTGTAGCAAGCTTGCGAGGCAATGTTCCGAAACGTTTGGGTACTTTAGATTTAGGGGTCATGCCCTATTATTTTATTGGTAATTTGATACCCTCACGAGGCAGGTTTGTATATTAGTTACAAAGTCACCTATAAACTTTTCATTCTGACCTAATTTACGATTTGCGAATCTCTTCAGTAAAGTTATGGTGTCTTCTGCACAATTAAACATAGACTTAATTTTGGTCTTAAATTCTTGGAAGTTTAAAGCTACATTTTCTGGTTTAGAATGGAACCACTGAAGTCCCTTAACCTTAAATTTGTTTAATTACTGCTAACATTAGAACGTTGTCAGAAATTGTATAAACATCAGTAATTTGATCTATGGTTTTGATCCACATGTTAACATTCTCACCGATTGTTGCTGAAAATTTAGGAATCAATACCGAAATGTCCTGCAATGATAATTCTGCGGAACGTGTAAAGTGGTTAGCATTCATTGTGGCGGTTATTAGTTCTTCTACATTTATCATGATTTCACCATTTCGTAGCGGAACACGTGGTGGCACAACTGCAGAAACAGGGGTCTTAAGTATGTCGTTATTTACTTGGCACGACGATTATTTTAAACTTAAGCAAAATTCGTCTTCCAGTGGAAAATCGCATTTATGCTTTTAATCCCACACGAAAAGCGTTTTTCGGGTAGTAAGTAAACGACAATATTTTCACTGACAAAACTATATTTAATACAAAACATTTATTGTCCTAAAAAGAAAACCATCTAAACAAACTTTATAATTCGCCATAATGATCTCTGTCCTCTTCTAACCAATCAATAATCTCCAAAAAAGCACTACTGCACCATCTCTTATGTACTAACTTTACAATGGTAAATTTATGAATTCAAATGTAATTAACACAGTGTACACATATTCAGTGGAGTTATTTGCTCTCACTTTGTATATATTTGTATTATTTTTAATTTGCAGTTGGCTCACGTTATCCTGTCACTGGTAGCGCCATCATTTGTTTTGAAGATAATAGTACCTGAAAACTTTACTTTCGAAAAGCCTGAATTAAAACAGCAGGTACTAAGTGCTTTATTAGAAATTTATCGAGCTTTAGAAAATTATTTAACAGCCACCTGTGCTTGGCTTAAACCACAGGATTATCGTACTTTAAAAAATTTAATCAACGAACATGTATTGCGCACTTTTCCAAAAGCACTCGATCTTTTGCAGAACTGGTCCGAATCAGATATAGAAATAATTTTTGAACTTCTCGATTTATATGAAAATAGTAATCCACTGTTATTAGAAAGTTTAGGCACTATAAATTTAATGACATTTTTGGATAAAATCAGAGAGTTACCAAATTTAGATAATTCAGCATTTTTGCAAATTCGAGCAATAAAAGTTTTTCTTAATTTCGAACCTGGATTATTTTTACCGCAAAATAAATTTGGCTTAGTATTTCCTCTTATCTTAACATTTTATTATGAAACTAAAAATGAGAATGGTTTTGAGACTCTTAAATTATTGTTTAAAAATACAGGAATATTTGAGGGTTGTCTAGACGAAATTGATGTATGGGTCAATTCAGTTTTTGACTTACAGTCATTAGAAACAGATACTTGCACTACTATAGTTGAAGCTATTAAAAATACTTTTGATAATATTTTTGACTATATAAATAAAATGTCAGAATTGTGTCGTGAACATACCGATTTAAATGATATACAAGATAATTTTGAAGACATTTTAGAAATGTTGTCCACTGATGCGCAAGAGGAATCTACAGTTCTCATAAAACGACATGGTTTGAGTCCTTTAACATTGGGTTGTTTGGATTATTTATCAAAAATCGAGCAAAGCCGTAACTTTAAAAATTATTTTTCTATTGTTCTGATTAATTTACTACATACTCAACCAACTCCATTATTACTTAATAAGGTAGTTTTAATGTACAAACATATTTTGTCAGATTTTCTAGTTAAATATGTCACAGAAGCTCCGGTTGCTTTAAGAAAAAGTAAAACACCGTATGCACAAAATTTTAGTTTAGCATTTTTTGATGGTAGCATTGAAAATTTTTTAGTACAGAATTGTGATGATATGAAACAATATCCAGGTCAACTAGAATTTTGTCTAAACCAAGCCTTGTTTTATTTTACAAACTTAGATTTAGACTGTTTAACAGATGTACATGCAAGTAATTGTCTCGAAGTAGTTAAATTTGTGTTGCAAAATAATGCAAATGATGTAAATATTTTTACAAAAATATTTACGCACCCAGTTTTGTTACAACGGTTTTCACCTGGGCATATTGGGATTTCAATGAACTTCTTATTAAAAATTGTTAAAGAATTTAATGTGCTAGAGACCAATATCGATTTAAAACCATTCAGAAGTAAACTCGTTGGTTATTTAAAAAATGTAATTAAAAAACGAGGTAAGAAAGTAAAATATTACAAGGTTCTGGAAATACTAGAAGTCTTTAAGCTTGAAACTCATGGATGTTCCGATATTTTAACTGTATTTGCTGATTGGCAAGCAACTAATACAGATCTTGATTTTCTTAATTTTATTTATAGCATTGTTGTTTTTTGTTTATGTAGAGTAAATGATCTTGCGTTAGAAAACGATATTATAGAAGCTAGCGTAAGTTTTTTAACATTTTTAAATAATTTAAATAATTTTGATTCGAGTACTTTGGCAAAAACTCTCAAAATTTATATAGAAAAATTTCCCCATTATTTAGCTAATATTAATATTGAGGTTTTTCAAAGTATTTTATCAAAAACTGAATATTGCAAAGAAAATGCTTCATTTGCTAGTTTTATTCTAGCACGACGACAGGAATTTGTTCATGCAGTTGAAGAACAACTTTCACATATCGTAACTCAAAAGGGATTATTCCTAGGATTACTGGAGTCTGCAATTTCATTTAATGTGCAGGATACCTTTATTGAAAATGCTTATAATAATTTTAAGCCAAGTCTTTTGAAAGCACTTCAAAAGCCTAAGAAAGCCGGACAAAATTTTGAGCGGTACAAAGATGTGGTCTCTGTACTTGTTTTAAAATTTATGGATCCTGATACTCTTGGTGACAAAGTACATAAATTTGATGTTTCGGAAGGTTTTCATATACAAATGCTATGTGGTCTCTTTACTAAAATTTTACAAAATGACGCTGTCACAAGTAATCAAATAAATAATGCACTTTTGACAATAGTACATATAATGAATACCCTATTTAAAAGAAAAAATGATGATAATATGTCTGATGTCACAAACTTAACAAACGAATTGTTTCAAAATATTGTCAAGGTAAATAATAAACAAAAAATATCATATCGAAGTTTATGTGAAAACGATTCATTTCAATTATATTGCAAATTTTGTTTAAAATTTGGTTTATCAGGTGAACCCTTATTAATAACGTCCATGAAGTATATTTCTCAACTTGTAGATTTTGATGAAAGAGAGGCTCAACTAGTATTGGACATGGCATCCTCTCATTCAGAATTCTTGGAGATACTTTTAGGTGACCATACAGATTGTAAAGTACAGCTGTTAGAGTTAATACTAGTTTTATGTCAGCGTTGGCCTTCACTTATGCAACGTAATCACATTCCTGTTTTTTGGCTGCTTATCGTGCTACATTAAAACAATCCGATTGTACACTTCTTACATTATTGCAGATGTATGAAAAGGCAGCAAATAAAACAAACTTTTATGATTTTAAACCATTTTTGTGGGGCACCGCTGCTGCTACTCACTATTCAGTTCGGCAGAATATTCAAACTGCACTCTGGCGGCAACCAAAGATGGGGGATATTCTCGATATACTTCAAGAACATTTAGTTTTAAATACTGTCGTTAATTATCCGTTGGACTTAAAACTCGAAGGAACTTCCGTCCACTCTTCCTCAGCAGTTGATATGTATAATCTATCCTTCTTTTTACCATTATTTAGTTCACTTTTATCGCCTGAAAATGAAATTGCACTTTATAAGTTTCCCAGGTCAGGCGCGTTAAGCCTTACTGTCACTGCACTTGCTAGCACTAATAAACAAGTGCGTTTAGCAGCGTGCCATGTTTTAGCACGCTGGCATTTGCATGTCGAATCAAGGCAGGGTGGAAGAAATCGTCCATTATGGCTAAGATTTACTGAAGGTCTATGTAGAGGAACTGCAGTTTTAAAAAATTTTAAATTGAACAATTTTTCAGCAATATTTTGGGCAAAGATGGCTCTTATATTAACACAGCCATTTTTACCGCTTTATATACCGCTCACCTATTATCTAGGTGCCAAAATGACACCGAATTTAGATACTATTCCAGAGGTATATACATTCTTACATAGTTCACATGTAAATTATAGGGAAATGCGTGTATTTATATTAGAAATTATACGAGATGGACTCAGAACAGATGGGGATTTTTCTGTTGCTTTACATAGTATGGTGTTTAAGTTGATAATGGAATTATATTCCAGTTGTGTAACTACTGATGATATTGAAACTAGATCATTAATTTTAAGTATAATGCATCGAGCTTGTTCTTTAGATTTAGGTAAAAAATTATTAGTTAGTGGTTATGGATTGTTACCATGGTTGTTTGAAGTAACTCGTAATTTAAGTAATACTGAAAAACAGAAACTTTTACATTACGTTACAGGAATTTTGTATAATATTAAACATTGTCGCTTGCCACATTTAGTTTTAATTACATTGTATATAATAGATAAGGAACTTATACAAAGGCTGAGTCAAAGTGACTTAGCACAGTTTTTTAAAACGATATTGTTTATATGTGACAACGGTGGTATGTATATTTTAGATGAGAGACGATTAGAAATACTTATATCATGTACAAACATTAGTAAGCGCTGTGATTATCTATTAAATTATGGTTGTAAGTTTGTTTTACCAAGCAGCAATTGCATTAAAGCAGACGATTTGATAGAACTATTAGTTATAAAATGGATTAATAAACGATCTTTATAGATTAGGTGTTTTTATTTAGTTATACTTGGGCTTCCCAAATTTTTACATAATTATTAAATGCTCTTTTAATCATGCAGTTGTATAAATATTAAATGACAGTACTGTTTATCGGTCATCATCTATAGACGTGTAATGCTAGTGCGTTACTTCAGGAAACATGAAGCGGTGGAAAAGAATTTATTAATTTTAGTATTTAAATTTTTTAGCATGAAAACAATTTGTAAAATTTGTTACATGCCAAAATTGGCATTGTAAGTTTCTAAATTTGTAAGTGAATTCGCGCCAATATTTTAAAAGACTTGTGCGTGTATTTCCGTTACTTTAGATAGTTGCGTCGGCGCCCGTGAATGCGCAGACGCGGTGTGGGGAAGTAAGTGGTGGTTTCCGTCACGTCATGGACGAGTCAACGAAAAACGTCGAACAGGGTGGTTATCTGTGTGTGCCTTTTATCTTGTCTTCTCTTTTAGATATGTAGGTTTCCTCAGTCGTATCTATTATCGTTCCTTACCTTATTCCTGTTGTTCCGCTACACAAGAAGAGAGAAGACAACCTAATCTGACTTTGACTGGGGGCAAAGGCCGAACCACGCCCAACAACGCTCAACCAACGCCGAGAGCCTGACGCCAGAATAGCTGCAATGCCGTGACGAGTTCTACATTTTACGTGAGTACCTTTTATCTTTTTTCTTTGTATGTGATATTAATTTGTGGCGTAATAATGACGTAACACCTTATTGCGCAATATTACGTACGGGTTTATTATGTTGTCAACTTTCGTAGTGGCTCTTGTCAATTACGCCGGGACTTTAACGGTTTACCTTTGAATAGACGCTTAGAGTATAATAAATTTAGAAGTTTTAGTAGTTTACATTTAATATTATATGCATGGGTACCTGTAGGAAGCTAATATATTCGTACTTGAGCTAGCAAAATATATTGCAATATTCTACAAACGAATTCAACTGATACATCATCGATTAGTAACTCACACATTAATGACAATTTAGAAAGGCATCAGAAGAATGTGTCTACTGTGCCGCCCAGTACTTAGAGTAGAAGACAGCGACATGTCTAGCAACATATAAGTATGTGACCAATTGTCAACATGGGCACCTTATTCCAGACAGAATAGCGCTCGTCTTCCTTAACAATGCTGTATAACAAGAAGGAAACATGTTACAGATTCATTTTCACAACAAGTTTTCTAATATGACCACTATTGCGAATTTCTCTACCACTATTTAGTACTGTATGAATGACTTCACTGCTGTGAGATATATTAGAGGCGAATGGTTGCTCATTGATCTGAGGTGGAAAACTACTATTCGTCACCAACTCTAAAAGTGTTTGTTCAGCGCTGGTTGTGGGCGAAGAGACAGCAAGCGTTGGTTCACTACTTGAAATTGGTATATTAATCACATGGGGTTGTGTATCAATTACTGTTTCCCCTATGACACGCATTTGGTCTACATGGCGTTTCCATGTGCAACCATCGTCCAACATAAATAAATTGTGCAAGGTCCCATATCTACTTTTAACCGAACCAAAATGCTATTTAGTATTTGTATTGGAATCATTTCTAACGGCATCCCTATCATCCACTTGAAATTGCGTGTCTTCAAAATGGTGTAGATATTTTAAATGTAGCAGGTTTCATTAAATTAAACCTAGTTTTAACTGAATAGTTGAAAACTAAATCTGCTGGAGATTTATTATTAACCAAATGTGGAGTTATACGGTATTGTATTAAAATTTGCTGAAGTTGGAATTCTAAATCATGTGGTTTACTAGGCAGACACTTGAGTTTGTTGTTAAGTGTTTGTACAAAACTCTCTGCCAAACCATTTAGAGCAGTTAATTTATGTATAATTCAATTCCTATTTAAAAACTTCTTAACACATTTACTGACTGACTGAGTCACTTGTGCGTCCTGTACTGTTCTACTTTGTATTAGTTAGTATTGCTGTAGCGTTAGAAGTAATACGATGTATGTTTGTGTAGCATATAGGTAGAGGTTGTAGTTACGAATTTACTTAACTGTTTTGAAATTCGGGTTTCTTTAACGTTTTCGCGTGTATTTAAAATTAGTGCTTCTTATCAAGGACCTTCTACATCAAAAAGACATAAATTAACATTTTAAGAACCCAAAAAAAAATTAACTGACGACAAGTTATTGCGAGCTGCTTTAGCTTCGGCTTCTGAATTTGAAGATAGTAACGATGAGTATGTTCTAGATGACGACGATTCCACATCCGATGACGGTAAGTTTATGAATAGGACGAATAAGATATAAAATTATATAATGTAAATTTTACAGAGGATGTGACAGCCAACATGGAGCAGCTTGAACAACCTGAAGATGCAAATACAGAATGGGGCAACGATAGCAGCTGTATGAAAGTTTTTAATTTTACAAAAATTTCAGGGCTTTTAGTGAATATGGATGCAAATGCAAATCCGTACGATTATTTTGGATTGCTAGTTGTGTAACATGTCAATTCACCGTTCCCTTGCCATGTTACATTGTGGTCGCACTTCTTTCCTTATACAAGTATTTCTTTATCTTAATTTTATATTAATTCCGTTTATAATCACAAGTTAGTTTTTATTTGTGTAACATTTCCCTTTAGTATTATAAAATAATACACTATAAATGTCGATCTTTAGTTTTTATTTAATATTCTTTCTTTTGTATAAACAATATAAATAATTATAATCAGATGTAATTTTCTAATTGGTAAACCTTTGAATAATGCCCATAAATACACAACTGGTGTATATATGAGTCTGTCATTTAGGACGATTTTCTTGTTTGTCCCTCTCTCAAAATGTGTGGTTATCTTCAAAACCAGAATAAATTTTTGTGCTATTGAAATCTGACTTTCTTTTATGCACATGCCGTTTCCTGATAAAGATGTCCTTTCTAAGGATGTCGTACCTGGTATGTAAAAGGTGCCTTTTTCTTTCAGAATACTAGCAAAATACGTATGGAGAATAACTCATTCGAAATATTTAAGAATGGTAAGCTGATTACAGATAAAACTTTCAGACGGTTCCTCGTGGCGTATTACAATACTTCGTTTTTGTAACACGTTTATTTTCTAGGGTTCTTTGGTGAACTATCTTCCGATAATATATCCTCTGGTGATATATTCTCTGCTGGGCCGTTCTGATGAGTTGTCTTTTGATGGAGAATTTAACTATATATGCTAGACTATCTAAGCCTATGTATTAATTTTACTATCTACAAATATTAATTTTTATTGTACGAATTCATGTTGTCGTTTACCTTCTAAAGTAAATGAAAAATAAATCATGAATACATGTATGAGTTTATCTTATTTACTTTTGTGATGGAACAATGTGCATGGGTTACATTTTAAATCTCAATTATCTAGAAAAATAATGCATGTAAAATATAGTCATAACTTTATTTACCGATTACCTTAACTAATTTAATATTATATTTGCTTTCCTATATAACTTTATGAGTTGTAAACATAAAAGCTTGCATGAAACCTTTTTTTTTGTGGATTTTGAGGTTATGTTCAATTTAAATGTTTAATTCCAATTCTCTTAACTAATGTTAAATACAACAGAGCGTATTTATGATTTCTTTTTACTTAGAACGTTTAATTTGAAATTGTATCTAAGCACAATAATAATTTTAGATTTTCTAATATCTTATCTGGTAGAATTTAAGACAAAGTGTTAAAATTATGAGAGTGTAGCTATATAAACTACACTTAGTGATTTTGTCGCATGAAATTTGATTGTAAGAAAATAACGGTATATATTTAATTTTTTTATTAATGTTATTAACTAACGTCAATATATAAGTTGTATTAAGGTATTTTCTTTTGTCATGTTCTAAATTGCATCCCTATAACTTGTCTGGCTAAAATTTAACTTTGTTCTCTAAACCCGTGAGATATAGTCTTTTGCAATTTACCGCAGCCACAAACGGTCGATGCTAGTCCCGCCAGAGTTTTGTTTAGATTCTGTTGTACACCCATTCTTACCTGTAAAAAGAAAGGGTGCAGTTGATGACAATTTTTTACAACTTATAGTGGACGAAACAAATAGTTACGCAGAACATTTTTTTTTAGCAAATCCACTTCAGCAAACTCCAGAATAACAAAATGGACTTCTCTAACAAGATCAGAGTTATTGATTTTTATAGGGTTGTTGTTTCACACTGGCATTATAAAGTATAATCAAATTCAAGATTATTGGAAAAAGCATTGGTTCTTGAATTAGAATGTTTTTCTAAATATATGGGACGCGATAGGTTTTTAATTATTTTGCACTTGCATTTTGTCAAAAAACCTGAGCCTGGAAAAGAACCAAGTGACCGTTTATATAAAATTCGACCTGTTCTGGATTACTTTACCAATAAAACGTTGTCTGTTTATTATCCTACTCGAAATTTGTCACTGGATGAATCGATGCTGTTATGGTGGGGTAGACTGATGTTTAGACAATATAAAAAACTGTCATAAGTACGGAATAAAAACTTATGTTTTGCCCAGACCAGATGGTATAGCTTTAAATATGGTTATCTACACCGGACAAATAGACAATTTGGGTGGCAAAGGCATACTAACAAAGTTGTCCTATACTTACTGAAGGATTTTTGAACAACGGTATTCGGTGTTTATGGACAATTTTTATAATAGTTATGAGCTGGAACTGCAACTTTTGGCAAAAAATACTTATTGTACTGGAATGCTTAGACAAGACCGAAAAGAGACTCCCAAAGAAATTACGGTAGCAAAGTTGAAAAAGGGCGATACCAATGCTTTATATAAAAATGGCGTTATGATAGGAAAATGGCGAGATAAAAGGGACGTTACATACATATCCACACAACTTCCTAATGATATGGCTAATATTCAAACAAAATATGTAGGAGACAAAGAAAAACCACTACCTGTTGTGCAGTACAAGAAAAATGTGAGTGGCATTGATAGATTTGATCAAATGATGTTGTATTATCCATGCTCCCGCAAAACAATGAGATGGTATAAGAAAATGCATATTCATGTATTGCAAACGATTTTGCATAACTCATTTTACTTGTATAACAGATTTTCTGACAAACTTCTTTTTTTCTACGATTTTCGTCTAGCAGTTTTAGAACAGCTTTTGCCTGAAACCGATACAAAAAATTCACGACGATCTAAAATAATACCTCAACATCTACCCGTAAAAATTGAAACGAAAAGTGAAAACTCTAAGAAAAAGGTGTCACATGTACAAGTAAAAAACTGCTTAAAAACGCAATTTATTACCGTAACAAGTGTCTTGAAAATTCTGGTCTATGTTAAGAACCCTGTTTTAAAATTTATCATAAAAACAATTAATTTATCTTTTGCCTTCACACTTTCTTTTAGTATTATGTGAATAGTATTATAGATTAATTTTAATAGACTTTGATTTAGTTCAATAGGTTGTTTTAGAGTTAATTTTTTATAGTTTTTATTAGTTATTGATTATGCAATTAATGTATATAATGTCTAATATTTTGAAGTATGTTGCATTTCACTACTTACATACTTTATTTATCTTCTACTTTATTATATTTCTTACTATCAATATCAATTTTACTAGCAACAAGTATTAATTTTTAACCAACAGTACATTTTTTAGAGTATCTGAAAACAAAATACTGTTTATAAAGATAGCTTTTTTGATTTACATATAGGCGCACACATGCGTCCAGTAGCACATGACATATCCAAACTAGGTGCATCTGATGCACATGTGCGGCGGAGCCGTATTTTTGAAGACTAATTTAAAGTGTAGATGCAACATCAAAAAGGTTATTTAAAAGTAAAAAAATCAATCAGGTTTTTAGAGGGCGCAGCAAACGTGTTAAATGCAGGGTTTGTAAATTAGGATCTGTAATCTTAACAGAGTACAGACAGAATACCAAATAATGCAAAAACTTTACTTAACTTTTGCCTTGTCTTTTCATTTGTTATTTTATTTAAAATATACACTTCTGACTAACGCGAAGGCATCCACCAGAATTAGGAAATAAATCCCCTTGAAAGGTTCTTACATTTAAAAGTTAAAGTTACAATCCCGCAAGCGCGAGATTACGTAACGCACCGGCAGATGGTAACCCTTATCTTGGTTACAGATTTTAGCACGCCCATCTGTCAATGACGTCACTCAATAAGCAAATTTAATTGCGCAATTACGGTATATGTAAGTGTTAGAAATGAAATATAAACAAATAAGGTACTTACATAAATAGGTACAGCTTCCTACAGATTAAGTAAAGATGGTGTCAGCAACGTCCATCAGGGCTGCTGATGGCCCCCTTCAAGATATTTACCGGAGGGTACGCCTAGCGTCCTTCCAAATGGCTACGGCGGTCGCAGTTGCTCCCAGGACTCGTTTGTCTAGGGTTGTGGACTGCTTCAAGGTCGTATCGAAATTCCTATATGTAGCGGGAACGATAAGGAACAGGTTTATCAGGTAAAAACAAACAAAGATAAGCAAGGGAAATCTACATAATAAAAATAAAGATACAATACCAAACACGACAACTGCACTCCTCGAAGTTCAAAGGCAAAAGGCACGTTACAGAGTCTCCCGGAAACATCCCCACTCTTGTTCTCCCGCCAGTCGCATCGCGCGATCTGGCGCAAACGCACTCTGACGTGACGGAAATACACGACAAGTCTTTTGAATTTAAGGCGCGAAAACTCCCGCACATCAAAATTAAGCTAAGGAATGTTTAGTGCCAATTTGGCACGTAACAAGGTCCAGCAAAATCCAAATGCATCCACTGAAAAGGATTTGATGCAGACATCTAGTGATGTGTTTTTACTTTCAAGGGATTATTCTTATTCTTGCAAAATGAAGACAATTTCTTATATATTGCCCAATCTCGTGATCTATTCCTAACTACCAACAAAAACTTCTAGCAAGAGACTTCATGCGAGTCACACCAAAATGTGCCTTGTGTAAATGATCCAGAATTTTTTTCGTATAGATCTCTGGTATGACTACCCTTATGCCTTGCACTATGATCTCTTTCTGAATTGTAAATTCTATTTCCTTTATTCTAAAGCGTACTTTGATAAGAACTTCATTACCAGATCGGAGTGCTTGCAATAATAATTTTAAGTTTAAGTCTGCTTTAGCTAAATCCGTACGACCGATTGGCATTGCTTCTATCTGATGCCCTTCGAATAAATCAGATTCTTCCAAATCTGTTTTATCCTGGTCTGTTATGGGTAAATGAGAAATTGCATCAGGATTTGCATTAACTTTCGAGATTTCATATTTTATTTTGTAATTAAAACCTTGTAAGAAAGTAGCATAATGCTGCATACGCATAGCAGACATATGGGGTAAATCCTTTGTGGAGGAAAAATCTGGACCAACGCTTTGTGGTCGGTATGGAGAATAAATTCTCTAGCAAAAAGAAAATTATACAATTTTTACATCCCATACTATAGGGACTAACGCCTCTGGGCATCTGTCAAACTTTGTGAGTAAAATTGCATCGGACATTCTTGACCATCTGAGTAAATGTGGCTAAGAACTGCCAAAATACCTACACTGTCAACGTAATAGGAAGATTTTTGTTGTAATAAAAATGAATACCGGTGCATTTTCAATTTTATTAATTTAAATGTTGTGTCACATTTGTTGTTTCATTTCTATGGTGTATTTTGTTTCAATAAATTATAAAGGGGTTCTAAAACCGCACCTGAATGTTTATAGAAGCGTCTATGATAATTTATTAACCACAAGAAACTCTTTAATTTGAAATATTCTTGGGTGCTGGTGCCTTTTGTATGGTTTCAACTGTTAAATCGTATTTATGGATGCCTTTTGCATTTATTTAAAGCTGCAATATTCAACCTGAGTTTGCATAAATATTGATTTATTTAAATTAATCCGTAAAGCATTCTCGAGTAATCTAAGAAACACTGACTTTAACCTCGACAAATGTACTTCATCATTAGGACCAGTTATACATATGTAAGATATTCTCTATCTTTCACTAAACCTGTGCCGGTGCATAACTAAGTCGTACATTAATCTTGTACATTAGAGCCCTAAATGAGTACTGAGAGACAGCTTCTCCTAACTCTCTACTGCAAATATGGTCTGCGTAAATCTATTTTTGAAAATAAAATGTCACCATTTAATTTAGTGAATAGTTTATCACATGTCGGTACTGGATGCTCTTCAATCTTCAATTGAGGATTAAGAGTTGCCTTAAAGTCATCAGGTAACCGTATTTGATTAATGGCTTTTAATATGGCAATTATTGGGGTGGCCCAATTATTATAATCTACTTTTACCAAAATTCCATTGTTTTCCAAATCACGTATTTCAGACTATTTTATCTTGTAATGCATATGGAACCAACCGTGCCTTAATAAAAATTGGTTTAGCATATAATTTTAAATTTTAATTCAGTATTGTCATAGATAATTTCGACATAGTCACCTAATATAGTCAAAACCAAACAAGGTTGCTTATGACTTATCGTTCGTAATGGTGTGCTGTAATACCATAAACACGTATGTCCAGCAAGCTCCAGAATGTAATGCGACCTTGGAATATAACGTTCTATCAACGTTGGGAGATGTAGGGTAGGTTAGTTTTATGTCGCATTTCTACTTAAAAACAAACATGTGTTAGTAAGTCTTATAAACAAATGTTTATTCAAGAATTTACTTAATCCAAAGAATTCGAACAGTATTATAAATAATTCTATGAGTTGGAATGTAAATGAAAGCAAAACCTAGCTAACTTAGTCCTCAAAACAAACTGTGTTTGGTACTTAATCTTTAAAAGCACAAATAAATTTACAAGCTTTACGAACTAAAATCAGACACGCTTGCTATATCTTCATTACACCAATATAGTACCTTCGGGTGGAGCAATGGGGACATGGCCGCAAGTATAGCGGCCCTTATTCAAATAATAATATATCTTCATTACAACATTAGGAAGATGCACCTTTCTATAGCTATCCTATTTTATAACCGTGAAATTAGTAGACACAAGTAACATATATTATATTATAGTTGTGTTTTCGTTCTCTGTATTGCGATGAGTCACATGCAAGTTTATTTGGTCCTGACTATAACTTATCTAGTTTTCTCCTAATGGGAGCGGTATATTATTTAAAGTAAACCAAGTAGGAATTTGTACTGAATGAATTGGTGTCACAGTTGAGTCACCCACTACATTCCAACCGATGTTCATAGCCATCCATTCTCTCCCAAATAAAGGGTTTTTTTAAAGATGTAACTACATACAATTTAAAATTGTTATACCTTTGGTGATGCCACTCCACAGTTACATTCGCATAACCTAAAATTGAAATAGCAATATTGCAATATGAATTTAATCTAATGTTGTCATAATACAAATGTTTAATATAAAGAAAATACTTTTGAAATCCGCAACATTTATAATCGAAACTGGATTTCCACTGTCAAGGTTCATTGTCGACTTCTACATTATTGATTTTAACGGTGATACGTATTTTACCTAAATAATTGAAATCTTTATTAATAGAATTTAAGGAAGGTTGTTTATATAATTAATAGGCATATTATCTGCTTGACCTTTCTTAGTATCACTGTGGGGGGGGGGGTGGTTTACGATGACGATAGCAAGTTTACAGTATTTTTTTTACACATGATTTCGACATAAGATCCTGTTTTTAACCCCCACATGCGGGTAAGACGACTTTATAAGGTGGGTAAGATGGCGAATCCAAAAATGTATTTTTAAAAATATATTTTATTGCTTGAATTCACAAAAGTCACAAATATATGCTTTGCATTTTGATTCTACACCAGTCATACTAGTACAAGCAGCTGGGCCCTCTTCCGACATAAGAAACAGGAGTACCAAACCTAATCTTTACCGAAATTGTTGCATATTAAGCAGAGTTCTTCTATATCATCGACATAATCATTATCATCATCTTGTTCCGCATAATCGATTGACATGGAGGAATCAGAGGAATCCTCACCATCGTCAAATTTTATATTTCTGACACGTGTTTGTTTTTTCCCCTTTTGGAACCCCCTTCTTTTTTTGCGTTTCAGCTTTTTTCTTTTGATTTTCTTCTCTTTTCTTCCGATTTTCCTCTTTCTTCGCCTCTTTCTTTTTTTCTCAATTTCATTATTTTCTAAGACAGTCTTAACAGGTGAGCTAGTTATATGTAATGACAGCAGCTTATTAGTTTTCTTTTCCTTTGCAGCAGCAATAGGCAAAGGAGGTAGACCAGCATAAAACGGTCCAGCTGCCGCACTAACCAGTTTAGTTCAGGAAGCATTTTGAGATTATCCAACTACACTATTGTCCACGTTTACTAAGTGAACATGAGCATCAATAACATGAGCCGGTTCTGCTACTTCAGTGGCTGCAGTTGGTGAACGTGCGATGTCATAAGGCAATCCTGTTATTTCCTTTTCTAAATTTGTAGAAGCATCCAATGACTTTTCTGTAGTCATTGATCGCTCAAAGTCAAAATCATCAAATGTTTGAGAATTCAGTAGAACTATGCCAGTTGTTTTAAAACCTTGTACAGCATCTTTTATTGTGGCAACCTTGCCATAAGCCACATTAAATATTCCTGCCACATCTTTAATGGTGATCACTTGGCAACCAATCACAGTTTGTAAAGTAGTGTGTGACGTATGATTATCCATAAAAAGTAATATGGGGTTTTCTATACAAGGTCTTACACTTTTTATAAAATGTTTTAACCATTTGAGAAAAATCTCTGCATTCATCCACCCCGATGCATTACACATGCTCGAAGATCCGGGTGGTGCATTGTTCATAAAATGCTGTTGTATTCGAACCCTTGGAAAGATGAAGAATGGAGGTATGTAATGGCCCACAACACTAAAACAGCATGCCACATTGACATTTGTACCCTTTTTCCGCAGAAGATACTTTTACAACTTTACGTGTGTTGGACTTAGCACATTCGGAGTTTTAGTAGCCACTGTAGGACAGCCAGTCTCATTTATGTTATAGATTTGAAAAGGGGCATAATTTGTTTTGGCTAAAATTTCCTGATATACTACAAAAAATGCTTCTACACTTGTTTTGTTAAAAGCTGTCAAACTAGCCACTGAAGTAGCTTCTGGATTTCTCAATGAAAACTTAAATCTTGTCATAAACTTTTAATAAAATCTTTTCCGGCCTTTTTGGTTTCATTATTAAAGCGACGTGGTATTTTTAACGTTGCAGCATAATCATATACAATTTTTACGAATTGTTCTCGGGTTACTCCAAATGCCCTTCTATTTAGATCATCCACGCATTGGTTTAGGTTTTCCATTTGCTCATCTGTAAATGTCACCTGAATCTTCCGGCACTAATTGGCATAGCCTAAAAAATAACCATTTCTGAGTCCTCAACATAATTTCCAATATATGTCTATTAAACTAATTACCTACGTATACAAAAAAAGCCTGACCTACTCAGAGTATTTCTTTACATAACGCCGCAAGGTCACTTCTGGAAGATTATATTGTTTTACAGTGCTATTTACCGACGATCCACTTTTCACATTTTCCACAGCCGCGGCCATTATTTCCTTTGACCAACTCTGCCGGTTCGTCTTTTGTTTGTAAATTTTACTCATAATTATTCACTGCAAATTAAACAAAAACTTTACTCCAAAATATTTATAAAAGGTCGGGTAAGATGACGAGATCGCCATCTTATCTGCTTAGCGGGTTCGTCAACTTATCCATGACGACTACTTTTAATTAAATTTTACAAAAGACGAAAATTGATGTGTATTTTGGGAAAGGTTTGTAAAATATGGACATACAATAATATGACATCAAACAAATGCATACTGCGAAGTAAAAGTAGCTACCACAGAGGATATTCACTTTATTTTATCGTTACACAGTCTTACAACAACACACTGACATAACACAAATTGCATGATAACCTCACAAAATATAACTGATTTCACTGTTCATGGAGTGTAAAGAAAGAAAGATTATATATGTAAAGAACATGGCACTATCTATCCACTGTTTCCGAAATTAACCAATTCGTCGTCTTAGCCGATTCGTCATCTTACCCCCATTTCCCTCACACTGGCGAGCAAATAATTGAGGTCAACATATAGTAGACGGCTCCGTGGCATAGTGGTATGCGTGTGACTACTACGCCCAAGGTCCCGGGTTCGAATCCCGACACGGTCCGCTTGAAAAATGTTAGCCGAGCATTTTTCACAAAAATACACCCTCGTTCGGATGAGAAGGTAAAATGGAGGCTCCGTGTGTGTGTGTGTTGTCACGCACGTTAAAGATCCCATTCTTGCTTGGAACAGCAAGGGTTTGGCAAAATTCCAAATTTTTCAGGTAAAAAAACTCGCTTCTTGGCCAATGTAGTACCTTCGGGAAGAGCATTGGAAAATCACATGTAAGGTCAACATATAGTTATGATATCTTTGTGGAATTTTCTGTTTTAAGTTTATACTGGCCAACTATAAAAGATTGTACTGTACTTTGCAGGTAAGTTAAAAAGTCAATGATGAATTGCAAAGAATATTTTTTTGTTTTAAAGATTTATTGTGCCAGAGCAACAAATTAAAATTTTAAACACAATTTGACATATGACCAGCATGGGACTAAAAAATGAAAAACAATCACTGATAATATGCAGTCCCTTATCTTGCATTAATGACTGCTTGAAGTTGATGATGTATGCTTTGAATTAAGTTAAGGATTACATTATGGTTGATATTATCCTATTCTTGCAATAGTTACTCTAAATACTGGCAGTTGTTTTTGGTGCTGGTGCATGCCTGCGAATACGACATTCATTCCAGACATGTTTACTGGGATTCATGTCGGGACTGAGGTCTGGCAAATCGAAATGCGTAATTTTCACCTCATGCAGATATTCTCTGACAACTCGAACCGTGCGAGGTATAGCATTTTTCTGCATAAAAATGCCACGCCAGTCCACAGTGATCATGAAAAGCACAACATGGTCTTCTAGCACTTCAACAATATCAGGAAAACATTCTGTACCAAAACCAAACTCTGTACATACTTGTGAACTGATTCCTGTCCAAACCATAATAGACTCACTGCCAAACAGAAGTCGGTCATCTATATAAGTTTGAGCATATCTTCTCCGGGTATTTGCCATATTCGCCAACGTTTATCTGATTTAGTGAGGCAAAATCCGACTCGTTTGAATACAGTACCTTTCTCCAGTTCTCACTAATTCATGCAACAAGATTCCAATCAAAAGTTAATTGTGTAACTTGATGCCGACGTTACAATGGTGGACCTGTGACCATTCTTCTACAAGACAATCCAACAGCGCAAAGTTTTCTAATGGTCCATTCAATAACGTTTACATCTCTAACTTCTTGGAGTGGATGTCACAGCAAAACCACAGAAGCTGTTCTACTCTGCAAACTAGCGGACATCAAAAATCGGTTATCTCTTTGGGTGGTGACTCTTTTTCGTTCACATCCGGGTCTTCTGGTTATCAGGTCAGTCAGCTTTGATGCATCTTTTATACATCAAAAAGGCTCCTACCAACAATTTTTGCAGTTTCGTGTACCCTGCCATTTTGTATCAATGCTACAATTCTTGCCACAACAATAGGATCTGAAGACATTATTACAAGCGCAATAATTACTACAAACACTACACCATCCGACTGATAAGTTTAATAGAAAGAAATCAACGCAAACTTCAAAAATGACACCCAAATGTGAATTTTTAATTAGAGTGAATGCATGCTATTTCAAAGAAGTAATTATGGCGATAATACATGACAGATAACCAATATGACATAATATTTCTCGAAAAACAAATGATTCAACAATACTTGCTATGATCTACAATTGGCTAGTATAAGCTTAAAACAGAAAATTCCTCAATGATATCGTAACTATATGTTGATCTCAATCTTTTGCTTATCAGTGTACTAATTGAATGAACTTTCTTTTTTCTTTTTGAATATTCCTTGCTTAGATGATGTTTGCCTTTACAATACCTGCACTGTGTATTGATATGTTTACACACATTTGCCAGATGTGGACCTCCATATCGAAAACATGATACCTCTGAACTGAAGTTTTCCGGTGCACTGAACGAAGTTGCTCTTTTGTTTTCCACTATTTGATGCTATGCCCTGTGATGTCTTCTTCCCCTTAATTTTATGGTTATGTAATGAATGTACTGTAAATTCTGAAGATTTTTGATGAGACGATTCCAAACTGCTTGCCAGTTCAACTCCCATTTCTAATGTAAGGTTTGCGGTCTCCATTAAACGATTACGTTTATGTTCATCCTGTAAACCACACACTAATTGATTTCTTAAAGCTGTATACAAATAATTACAAACCTACAATAAGTAGCCATTTTTCTAATGCTGCTAGGTATTCCTTTATGGATGTGGATTCCTGCTGCATTCTATGATGGAAGCGATAATATTCTGCTATTTGCACTGGTTTTGGATACTAAAATGTAGTTTCTTGGTATGTTTTGTTATTTGGGAGCTCTGGTGAGATAGTGTTGCATACCAATTTGAAACCTTCTCTCCAATGTTATGTAGGAGATAATTCTTTTGTATATTTACATGTTACCTGCAAAATTTGAAATACTGCTGCTAATCGCTACAGCCATTTTGTAAATTTTTTATTTTTAGGATAAAAAAGTCAACGGCAAAGTTTCCATGAATGCTGTTTGCATTTTCAGCATTCAATAATTGTGGTTCATCTTTTGGTATCTTTGTCGTCAGTTTATTATGTTACTTGCTTGGGTATCTGTAGGAAGCAAATATACTTGTACTTGAGTTAGCAACATCTAATGTAACATTCTACAAACGAATTCAACCCATACATCGTCGATTAGTAACACTTACATTAATGACAATTTACAAAGGCATCAGAAGAATGTGTCTACTGTGTCGCCAATACATTAACATAAACACTTAGAGTAAAAAACAGCGGGCGTGTCTAACGACATATAATTATGTAACCAATTGACAACGTGTGCACTGTACACCATACATAACACGTTATTTCAAAGTAATTTTAATTTAGGACGAAGAATTAAAATAGGAAACCACCCAATCCATTAAAGACAAGTGGTAATAAATACCAGTACTTTACACCCCCTCGTATTAAATTAAAAAAATTACAGATGCAAACCGGTGAAATACACATTCATAATAAAGTTATTTGTATAAATTCACGTAAGTTCAAGAAACCATCAACTATGGACGGTACAACTTAAAAACCACATTCTTAAATTCAGCCATAAAATTAACGCGTGGGCAATGAATGAATGATGCAGTCGTCAGTTTTAAATGTAAAATCGTGGGAACAAAATTCAGGTTTACATGGACAAAACGACATTGACTTTGAAAATAGGATAGTTTACATGCACAATCTGTGAGAACGAAAATAGCATGCAATGATCCTGGGATGTAAAACTTATAAAATCCCACAGATAGTAAAAGAAGGGGTAGATCAAATATGATTATTAAATACTAGACATACAGGAGAATCTTCTGAATTTGTTTTGCACGTAACCATCTATCGGACGTTGGAAGCAGATACGATAGTTTATACGACGATGTTCATATTCGAAGCTGTTAGTAGAAGGCAGTTTTTTGGATGTGGAAGAAAAAATATGGTTGTGATGTACCAGTAGATAACGTGAAAGCTGCCAGTGTTGGTGAGCTTTTGTCAACATCAACCAGTTGGATTTTATACCTGCAACATTCCTACTTGGGATATCGATGGAGTATTAAGCGAACAAAAAAATTAAGTCGTTTAAATTTTGTTATACAGGTTATAAACATCATATTCTGGTTTCTTTTTTTTGTATTTAATAAATGTGATTGAAGGTAATAATAATCTATGGATCTTATTATTATTGAGGACTATTAATGTGATGCACGCTTATTTAAAGCATACGGTACATATCGACTTCTCATAAAGAGAAGCTCACAATTCTATCCGCAAATTAGCACGTAGAATTCAAATTGGTTAAATTTCTATCATTGATAATATTAAGTATGTTTTAAACTAAACGCGAGTTATGTATCCCCCAATTACCTATATATATTGATATATTGAATCTAATATGAATTATTAGAAATTATTAAGTAAAAGTATAAGTTCAATGCAACATTGTAACACAAGGATAACCCAGAGAGGTTATCGACAGTTCATGAGAACGGAATGCAGCATTGCATCCGTGAGGGCAGTGATACTGCAGGTGGCAGGTCACAGGCGGTCAACATACCGCAGTTACTTAGAATTAAGTTGTTACATTGTAATAAAGTGTACAATAAAGAGAAACGCAGACATGAGATCTGCAAGTTTTCACAGCCGTGTGAGGGGCAGGTTATTATAAAAGGCCCGGGAGCTCAATGCCCGGCAGTCAGTCTTCGAACTCCATACTTCGTTGTTTGAGCTACTCACCCAGTACAAATTAATTTTTATAAGTTATTATGTACAAATTAATTTAAATAAATGTGTTAAAGATTCAAAGTGTTTTTAAAAAACCAGCTCCAAAGGCCCGAACTTTAACTGGCGCACTCGGTAGGATGTCAAAAGGGCACTGAAAATCCAAAAATCGGAAGATTGGTGACCAAGAATTTTAATTCGAAATTTTGGCAGAACCCAAATCAAGTTGGAGGAAGAACAAGCATCGTCTAAATCCAGCAACAAACCAAGTTGGACAAGGAACAAAAATTGTCTAAGGCCAACAAACAAACCAAGGTGGACAAGATACAGAATCGATCGAACCCACCAAAGAAACAGATGAAATTAATGTAAGTTCATTTCCATAATTTTATTTCAAACCAAAAACTATCATTGATATATGCTAGTATTATAACTATTGAGTACCATTTATATTTACTGTTTATGAATTGTATTTTTATGAATATTTGTTGAAAATAGTTCAAAGTGAATTAATTTCAAAACGAGACTGTATAACATTTTATGAGACGAATGTAAAAGAGATAAAAGTTTTTTCTTTAAAAAGCAAATGAAACTTGAAGTTTAAAAGAAATTTTCTTTTAAAACAAATGAGAATTAATATTAAAAGATCCTTACCATAATTAATAGAACGAACTCAAAATAATCCAAAAAAATAACGGGCGCACATTCACTAAACACCAAAAATAAGAAACATCAATCACCGCGATCCAACGCACGTTTATAAACCGGTAAACTAACGCGAAATTAATTTCAAAGCTAAAGCTAATTCGAACAAACTGTACAGAACGATTAACTAAACCATTGACCTCTATAATACTGAATAAATCACAAGAACATTCTGCATTAACTAAAAATACGGTAACTTAAAACCACCTAAGATAAATACGCGAAGAAAGCATTCCTTATTATACAATTAAAACTCAGAAAATCGCTTTCAGAATCCTTGCACAGTACTAAAGAAATAGCTTTCAGGAACTTTCAGTACTAAAGCAATTTGCATCATACACGGGATAATAAAATCGACGCAGTTTCTACATTAATACCTACAATCCATAAAAGCGTGTACAATTGCAATTAAATCTAAACGTTTTCAACTAAGTAACCAGCATTATAAAGTGCATTATTTCAATACGAAAATAGAATAACGCTAAACGCTCATAATTGTAAACCTGAAAACTAACTACGAAGAGTTCAATTACAAGTTGAGAACACCGAGATATTTAAAATAAATAGACGTAACACTTTACGCAAGCACGGAAAGTAAATTATCTAATTCCTATAAACTAACACCTGTGAGTGCAATTAACTCAACGTACGTGATTAAATAACAAGAATACATCCTTTAGTATTCAATTTCAACAGTAAAGTACAAAAGTAAGTAACCTCAGGTCATAACTACGCAACTCAGTAAAACCCACGGAAAGAGTATTAATTAACAGAATTTAACCAAAACAAAGCCAAGTGAGAATAAATCCATCCATTTCAGATTCTTTAAGAAGCAGAAACTCAAGACTACGGTAATTAAATTCAACATTATTGAATACAAATCTCGTGAATACGTCACTGCACTGTGTAATTAAAAATAAATAAACAACGACTACGATTTTAAAAATAACTCGACGCAATATAAACTTAAAATTAATAAATCTAATACTACAAGTACGAAATTAATCTCAAATTCTTACCAAAATTTTATCCACCCAATCTAAACTGAAAATTAACAATTCCAAACTAAGAATAACGCCGAAAATAGCAAAACCATCCCCAATTTTTACAAAATTCGAAATTATTTCATCCAAAAGAAAAACTAATACATCCAAAGCATAATTAACGTTACAAATAGAAAATCAACCTCAATTTTTACAAAAATTGAAATTTTACAACCCAAACGGAAAATTAATAAATCCAAAGCAAAAGTAACATTACAAATAGCGAAATAAAGCTTAATTCAAAAAAAAAAAATTTTTTTTGAAATTTCCAAAAAATCGAAAACAACCCTTAACCAACATGAGTAACACAGACTTACGTCTCTATTTAGAGACAATTCAGACGTTTGATGGCACGCAGGCCCATCTCTTGAATTTCATTGGAGCATGTGAAATGTTCCTAAAAACCTTTTACAAACCCGGAGATGACGCAAGAAATTCATTGCTTATACGCTTAGTAATAAGTAAACTAGCCGGAAGGGCACTAACATTAATCGCCAGTAGGGACGATTTATTGGAATGGGACCAGTTTAAACAACTACTAATTGCATATTTTGGAGACCAACGTAATATAAAATGCCTTGTACGAGACCTAATAAACCTTAGAATGGAACACAATCAATCCCCCTACCAATTCGGAATGAAATGCCAAGACGTGAGAAGTTTAATTTTAACAAAATTAAAAATCGAAGAACCCGATCAAAACGTTAGACATTTAAAAACAAAAATGTACGACGAAATGGCACTAGACACATACATAAACGGTTTACCAGAACGACTATCGGATAAAATCAGATTCCAACGACCCCAAAATCTAGAAGAAGCTATGAGCCTAGTAATAGAAGAAGAAAATGTAATGTATTACCGCAACAGACTATACAATCCCAACGCAAATAAAAGTTATTCACCCACAAAAACTATACAAGCTACAAGACAAACAATCCCTCAACAAAATTCACACCCTTTAACCCACAAACAAATCAACCACGAAGTAACAACCCAAGTTTTAACAATACCAATTTTAATAATCAATATAAACATTTTCAAGACCAACATTCAACCCAACTTTTACGAAACCCGCATTCCAACCGAGATTCAATCAAAACCTAAACCAACAAAGACCAGCATTCAATGCAAACCCTAATAGAAATACACCAATGACTAATACTCATAACAACCCTAACAATTATTACAAACCAACACCAATGGACACCTCATCTGGTAACACCAGACAAAACACAAAAATAACACATATCCGACCAAACCCTCATCAGAAACGTAATTTTACATCATTCCATCAAGAAATAGAAAAATTTGACACTGACCAGAATAATTACATTGAGACACCTACGAACAATGAATCAAACCATGCAGAAACTTACGAACGTGACGAACAATACGAAACTTACGAGGAGTACGACGACGAAAACTCAAATTCAAATTTTCAAATGGACCAATTCATAACCGACCAAACTTAATAAACTTAAATAATATAAATCACTTAGTATTACCATACATAGAAATACCCCACGCCGAATTCAAACTATTAATTGACACCGGATCATCTAAAACATTAATTAGCCCCAGAACCGTACAAAAACACTATTTAGATTATGTAGAAAGAGAACCATTTAAAATTAAAACAGCTCATCAAACAACACTACACCAATTCGTACCCAATATACCCTTACCAAGAACATTTAATGTTAAAATGAAACATAAATTTTGTGTATTCGAATTTAACGATAAATATGACGGATTAATCGGAATGGACCTTCTAAGAAAATTAGGAGCCAACATTGACATTAAAAATCGCTTATTAAGGACAAAATACGGAAAAATCCCAATTAAATTTCAAAACACACAAGTTGAACAAAAATACACTATAGAACCCGGAACGGAAAGAAAAATAAAAATCCCAGTAAACTCTAACAAAAATTTAGGAATAATAAATCATATGACATTTCAACAAGGAGTAGAAACCCCAACTGCCTTAGTACAAATAAAAGATAACTTTGCAACCACAACAATATTAAATTCAAACGACTATCCCGTAGAATTATCATTGACAGACCCAATTAACGTAGAAGAACTAAATTTTAACGAAATGGAAATAGACGAAAATTCAGAAAATAATTACAACCCAATAGAACATGACGAAATGTTAAGAGAAAATTTAACTAACATCCGCTTTAATACCGATATCAATCAAGAAGAAGAAAGAGCAATTAAAAACTTATGTTTTGAATACCGAGACATATTCCATTGCGAAGGAATACCATTAACATTCACCAACACAGTAAAACATAATATCGAGTTAACAGACAATAAACCAATCTTTACAAAAGCATATAGACTACCTCATGCAAGCCAAGAAGAAGCTGACAGACAAGTAGCAGACTTATTAGACCAAGACATAATCCAGCACTCCAATTCACCATGGAGCAGCCCCGTGTTAATAGTACCTAAGAAATTAGACGCAACCGGAAAGAGAAAGTACAGAATGGTAATAGATTATAGAAAGTTAAATGAAAAACGGTAGATGACAAATATCCACTACCAAATATTACCGAAATTTTAGACAAATTAGGCAAATGCCAATATTTTACAACATTAGACCTAGCATCAGGATACCATCAGGTAGAGATGGAAGAAAAAGACATATCAAAAACAGCCTTCAGCACACCTAGAGGACATTACGAATACAAACGAATGCCATTTGGACTAAAGAACGCACCCGCTACTTTCCAAAGAGTCATGGACAATATACTACGAGGAATACACAATGAAAAATGCCTTGTATACCTTGACGACATCATAGTTTATTCCACATCACTGGTAGAACACATAGAAAGATTGAAGGAAGTATTCGAAAGACTTAGACAAGCACATTTTAAAGTACAATTAGACAAAAGTGAATTTTTACAAAAACAAGTATCATTTTTAGGACATGTAATAACACCCCAAGGAGTAATGCCAAACCCAGACAAAACAAACGCAGTTCTAAATTACCCATTACCAAAAACAAACAAAGAAATCAAAGGATTTCTAGGACTTAGTGGTTACTACCGCAAATTCATTAAAGGTTACGCTCAGATAACCAAACCCCTGACAAATTGTTTAAAAAAGGGAAACAAAATTGAACACACCCCGGAATTTATTAAAGCCGTAGACAAAATTAAAAATATATTAACAAATCACCCTGTATTAGAATACCCAGACTTTACAAAACCATTTATACTGACGACAGACGCATCGAATGTAGCATTATGCGCAGTATTGAGCCAAGGAAAAGTAGGTAGCGATAAACCTATCAGCTACGCATCCAGAACCCTAAATAAAACCGAACAAAAATATAGCACTATAGAAAAAGAGTTATTAGCCATAATTTGGGCAACAAAATATTTTAGACCTTATTTATACGGAAGAAAATTTTACATATACACCGATCATAGACCACTAGTATGGTTATGCAAACTGAAAGAACCGAATTCAAAATTACAAAGATGGAGAATCAGACTCGAAGAGTATGATTACGAAATTATATATAAAAAGGGAATTTATAACAACAACGCAGACGCTTTAAGCCGAATCCAACTCAATGCATTAGAAACGGAATCCATTATAGGAAACGTAGACGAAGAAGAAATAAGGGAAGATCCAGACGAGAGCGACACAATACATTCGACACAAAACGAAGAACCAAAAAACGCGATTAAAATCTTAAACGAGGCAATCGATATGAAACCCAACCAATTTATAATAACCGAAGTTTTAAATAACCCCAACCCAGTAAAATATACAAAAGTAGACAATAAAAAAATATATCAAATTCAAATAACTAAAGACGACAACGAGGAACAAATAATTAAAATTCTAAAGAATACACCCCGAGAAAAAACGATTTTATTTCTATTTCAACACCGAACATTTATACCAAAGATTTTCAGAATTATACATTAAACTATTTAATAACTCTGGACCTGAACACATCAGATGTACTAGAAAACTAATAACACTAGACGACCCTGACGAAATAAACGATGTAATTAGAAATCAACACGAAGGAAAAACCAACCATCGTGGAATTAACGAAACTATAAAACAACTCGTAAGACGTTATTATTTTAAAGACATGAAGGACTTGACCACAGATTTTATTAACCAATGCGAACTATGTGACAAAGCGAAATACGATAGAAAACCCCCAAAGATACCCTTAATGTTAACCAAAACACCCGACAAGCCATTTCAAAAACTACATGCCGATACTCTAGTAGTAGAAGCTCAAAACTATCTAACAATTGTAGACGCATTTACAAAAATAGGCCAAGCAATACCAATCACATCCAAAAATAGCATTGACGTGACCCAAGGATTTTTACAATATTTCACATTTTACGGAACACCCGAATCAATCACTTTAGACAATGGTAGCGAATTTAAAAATGAGACAATACAAAACACGTTAGAACTCCACAAAATAAAAATTCATTTCATAACGGAAAACCACCCTGAATCAAACGGACTAATTGAACGGTTACATTTAACCCTGCTAGAACAAATTCGATTATTAAGAATAAATTATAAAAAGGAACATATAACCAATTTAATGTCATACGCACTAATCGCCTATAATAACACAATTCACTCATCAACAAATTTTACACCCTTAGAATTAACCTTAGGACATTCAGATTCACGAAATCCCTATGACATACACTACAATAAAGAAGTATATCAACAATATGCGAAAGACCACAAACAAAAATTAAAAATAACTTATGACAAAGTAAAAGATAAATTAGAAAACGATAAGGAACGTATCATCACAACCCGAAACAAAAATACCGACTCAAATAAATTTTCAATAGGACAAACCGTATATGAGAAAAACTTTCAAAGCAAGCGACATAAAACAGCACCCAGAAATTTAGGACCATTTAAAATTAAGAAAATATCAGATAAAAACATAGCAGTAGTAGACAACGGTAAAATAACGAAATACATTCATTTAAAAAACCTAAGACACTCTGTAATTTCAGATGGACAATCATCACCCTTACCGTCAACCTCCACCCAGGTAGAACGGACAACCCAATAATAGAAATTATAAAAACAGCCCCGGTATACTACCAAATAAATTAGGCAGTATACAAAATACAATATTTACTCAAATAATATCCAACCTTACTTTAATGCAACAAATTTTAGCAACATTAAGAATAACGAAATAATATTTTAGAAATCTAGATAGTAGAAAGTAACAATTATCAATATTATCATTTATTTGCTTTTCCAACAAAGGTTACTAGCACATACCAAGTAATCATACCCAAAACCAAATTCCTATCCCTAAATGAACTGAGATATGGTTATACAAACGAAAAATGTACTGAAGTAACACCAAATCAATATTTATGTCAATCGATGACGACAACAACCATTCAAGAAGACAGCCCTTGTGAAGTACAACTATTAAAATTCTCAAATCATTACGAAAACTGTGAAACCAAACAAGTGCAAATAACTAATATGAAAATTCAAAAAGTTACAGATAACAAATGGATAGCCATTTTCCCAACAGAAGTAATAGCAACCATCCACTGCAACCAAGATGAAAATAACCAACCATTAATCGGAAGCAAACTAATTACCCTCAAAGAAGATTGTTATGTGAAATTGAAAGATGAAGTTATCAGAGTTTATCAAGATCCCATAGCAACAAAGAAACTTGCAAACCTACCGGAACTACGATTCAAAATACAACAAGAAGACGAAGAAATAAACAAGAAACCTATGAAGCTAGAGCATCTAGACTTAGACGACCTCAACCACGCCGTGAAATTAGTGGAAAGTTATAAAGAACAATTAAGTGAAATCAAAACGCCAAAGTTACATTATAATAATATAAGTGTTTGGACAATTGTATTAACCATTTTAATAATTTTTGTAATCATGTATGTATTACACAAAATGTACCTTAGATATAAGAATGAAGGAAACAGTTCTAGATATAAGGAAACAAAGAGAAAAAAGGAAACAATAAGTATACCCTTAGAAACAATGAATTTTAAATGAATAATGTATTTTATGTATTTAAAAATTAAGAAAAACCTTAATTTTTCATTTACGGTGGGAGGAGTTATGTATCCCCCAATTATCTATATATATTGATATATTGAATCTAATATGAATTATTAGAAATTATTAAGTAAAAGTATAAGTTCAATGCAACATTGTAACACAAGGATAACCCAGAGAGGTTATCGACAGTTCATGAGAACGGAATGCAGCATTGCATCCGTGAGGGCAGTGATACTGCAGGTGGCAGGTCACAGGCGGTCAACATACCGCAGTTACTTAGAATTAAGTTGTTACATTGTAATAAAGTGTACAATAAAGAGAAACGCAGACATGAGATCTGCAAGTTCTCACAGCCGTGTGAGGGGCAGGTTATTATAAAAGGCCCGGGAGCTCAATGCCCGGCAGTCAGTCTTCGAACTCCATACTTCGTTGTTTAAGCTACTCAACCGAGTCAGTCTTCAAACTCCATACTTCGTTGTTTGAGCTACTCACCCAGTACAAATTAATTTTTATAAGTTATTATGTACAAATTAATTTAAATAAATGTGTTAAAGATTCAAAGTGTTTATAAAAAACCAACTCCAAAGGCCCGAACTTTAACTCGCGTAGTTGACAAATTAGTGGTAGATCACAGTTTTTTTTGTGTTGTTATTCACTGTTGTAATCATGTTTTACAATATAGGTTAGGTATACACAACATGGAGTTTTATCTTTATTTATAGTAAACTAGTAGAAGGAGGTGATAAGGTTGTAAGCGAGGTTCTATCAACATCCAACGCAGTGATAATCGTTAAACTGCTACTTGGAAACTCGTCTTCTGAGTAGGCTTATTTGTGTTTTCTTCAGGTGGGTTGGTGCTCAAAGGCAAGACAGACAAAGGAGGTTAAAGACAGTTAAAGGTAAGCAAACGGGTATTAGTAGAAGCGTTACAACTTGTATACTTTTTGTTACCTGTTAAGTGATTTAACCCATAATATGCCTTTTTAAATAACTAGTTTCCATATTTTATAGTCAAAGTAGTTCCAATTGTTTCCCGAATCCAGTCCTGTTTAGTTTATAAATTACTAATTACATTGTAGGTTTATAAGGATGTAATACGTGCCTAGCTTGTCTAGGGGATTTTTTATCGCACTTGGAGAAATTATGTGGAACTTTATTCTTCCGGGAATTACAGACTTCATTTGTGTACGAAGGATGCACCAGGACCCTTGTGCTTTTGTTGGAGCGCCGTTATCATGAATGCAACGATGCAGTGTTTTAATAATCGTCCTCGTCTCGCTTTACCTTATCCTTTTAGGACACTACTGGAGTAAGATGATCCATGTGACAAAAATTTGATGAGAACCCGGACTACGGCTTTCTGAAATTTTCAACTCCTTCGCCGGAGAGCGAAAATGTAAATAAAAACCTGTTATAACCTTAGCATAGAAATGTGCATGCTTAAATCATAAAACTTTTTATTTAAGGGTTGAGGGTGTTTAATCTGTAGCAATTGATGCCTTAACCCAGAACGTAATACTCTGACTAGTACATTTGCTTTCATAGAACTCACCCCGCACCACTGAATGGTAGCTGGTGCACCAAACTGTTATGTCACTTCAGCCCTTGTACAATAAAAATAAGTAAATAGCAAAGTCAATTCAGCAAGTAACAGATGGAAAACTTCCATACTGCATAATTTTCTACAAAAAATCAATTACATTTATTTAAATCATACATTTTATTATTTGCGAAGCTTCGGTTAAATGTGACAGTTGCAACCTAATAACGTATGTGTTATGCTGTTTACAAAAGACACTAAATCTTCTAAATTATGCTAGAAATTAAATTTTGGATACAAATAGAAACATTTGAAAAATTAAAACGAATCATTGGGAACAATAGAAAATGGTTGCATTTGTTGGAACAATAACTAAACTGAACTAATATATTTTTAATTGAATTGAAATAAAACCCAAAATAATAAAAATAACAGTTTAAGCCCTGCTACGAAGTAGAAATAACATAAGGAAAGAATTGAAGTACCTATTGTTATAATAGGAACAAGTGGAAAAATTATACTTCTGTTTGAAGTATACGAAAAGAACATGTAACACGCGTTACGCTATCTATAAATTAGAGGAGAAAAGAAAATTTAATTTTGAAAGGACAACGTATACGGACATGCTTTGTATAAAAGATTTCGTAAATAATTAATTTTAATTAATTCTGATATTTCAAATTCAGATAATAAGGTATAATATTGGCTCATTTAAATACATTTAACGATGGCTTAATCGCAAATGCAGACATCTCAATATAACAAAACACCCCGTTTGCATTTACCATGAATAAGATCATTTACAAGACATATCGTCAACCTCAACAACCTAGGACATTAAAATGGTATCGTGTTACAACATAATGCACATTACATACAAAGTGACGGAATAATAACCTCATTATTAAGCGTAGATTGAAATTACACATTGTATTAACTGGATGCTGACTGCAAGTAATATATGATTTTAGTATAGTGAGAGAAAATAAGTTAGACGTCTGACGAAAAGTGAATAATTAATTAATCGTGAACGATAAAAAGAGCACATCGAAAATGTAGTTATACAAAAACGTACTAAGGCGTTCAGAAAAGCGGTGTGTGTGTGGGAGGGGGGTGTTGATGTAATGTTAACTTAAAAGTATAGTTGAAATTACGGACCTCTAAGAAGATTGCATTACCGTAGGGAAATAGGCCACAATCAACATGAAAATGAAGTACACCGATAGATTCAGAGTAGGTTTACAAACGCGTGGGTATGAATATATTCTGATGACCCATTTAGGACCTGGAGAGTTTACTCCTCTATTAATTTGTATTTTTGTGGTGTGTTAAGGCAAGGCAACTTTGTGCTTTTGCATTTAGGAAATGATTGCAATAATACGTTGTGTTATTGGATACCCTGAAATTACACAGTGAGTAGAATGAGTTTTTATGTTTAGAATTGTTAAGTATGCATCTGTGGACTGAAAATACGTATTGTTTGTATTTATGTGTTAAGGAAATAATCAAAGTGAAAATAATTATCTGGTTGGTCTAATTAGCGACGGAATTGTGTATATTGATTTTAATATGAAACTTTTATTCGTGAAATTTAGTATTATTTAAAGTATGGAAGTTTATTATTTGGTAAGGGCAATAGCAAGTATATAACAAAAAGCTGGTATTTAATGTTTTCCATGTTGTTACGAACATTTCCAGAAATTGGGATATACAAATGTCATGTATTTTAATATTAAAAGCAGGAAAATTTGGAGTGTGATAGCTTTGTCGATGAATTCGATTTTAGGTCTTTTAGGATTTTTCTTTTAGCAATACCTGACCAAAATTGAGATTAGGAAATTGTATTTACGGAAAGTATTGTATGTAATTGTAGTTGAAATTATTTTATGTTAATAGAGCTTAAGTTTAGGTTGAATTTTTATTTGAATTTATTTAAAAACTAGGTAAACAGATACATTTGTAAAGGATATCTAGCTACCCCAGTGATGGACTCTTATTTGGAACAGGTATTTTATTTTGAGAAATTTTTTAAATTATGACACAATTAATAAGTGTTTTAAAATTGTAGTATATGAAGAGATAGAATTTAGAATACCGAAGCAAGGAAAGTTTATGTGGAATAATCATCTTCCATATAGGGAATGATATCAAAAGGAATTGTTGCGACAGACGGTTTGTAATTTGGTGCGTTACGCTTAGCATCAATTAGATAGGAAAGAGATAATATTTAATCTTCAATGGACTAACTTGTTAGTAAAATATTCTGCAAAATCTTAATTTCATGTAAAGAAGTGTTTAAAAACTAAGACTTGCATTAAATTCATATTTTTATTCCAATTAAACTGTGAAAACCTCAAATATAATTGTTAAATATAATATACAGCAATATAAAGCTGTTTACCTACTGCTTGAAGTGCACTTCCTAAAAGTAATAACGAACCGTAAATTTAAGTAGCCTAACCCTAAACTGAAATGAACCAAGTGTTAGACTTAATCTAGATTATAATTGGGTAAACAAGTTATTGACGTTAGCTAATTTAAAATAAGTAAAAATCGCTCTAACGCGAACTTTGGTTTATATTAATTGTGATTTGCAAAACAATCAGGTAATCACTTGTATACAATTATGGGAAAGTAAATTTTTAGCACGCAGTTTGTATTTTATTATGCCATAACTACGAATAAGAGAAAAACTCAAGCACTTACGTGCTATTAACTAACAAAAGAAGTAGCTAGATTTTAGAAGCATCGAAAAACAGTAACTGTATCTTAAGAAGAGTATCTGCCTGTCTCCGGTACCATCATAGCAAATCATGGAAGTGTGTACGTAACTTGCTGACGGACTGGCTACTCTACGAAACAATTTCACTATACTAAGTTATTTAGTAAACACTAAAGTAAAACAATATCTTTTAAAAAGAAAGCATCTTAATTAGCACTGCGACGTTACAGAGTTCCCTTACGATAAAGTACGCTGTATAGAATAGAATAGCTTTCAAAGCTCGGCCTGTATACATAGCAAGAGAAAACATCAGGGGAGTAACGCGTTTTCCTTTCAAATTGATGAAATCTAAAGTATTCTAAGAACAGCATCTGCAAAATTATATTCTAGACGACAGCTGCAAAATATTTATAAAACATGGCTTGCAAATAAGAATCAATTAACGAAAGCAAAAGGGCTCAGTACACTATAATGACTTCCATGAATTTGTTGGCATGGGAAAACAAAATCTATTCAAATGTTAGGTAAGTTTGCAACCCGCCTTGCAGCATTATGGAATAAAGTAGTTTTTTCACCTTAGTTGTCATAGACTAGTTAATATTATTAAATTTTGTCTCGCAATATCATCTTCACTAAACTATCGAGGATTTGAAGAAGTTTCCGATAGTTAGTTGTTTGTACTAGAGTATAGAGGTCGTATAGGAAGTCAGATAATTCAATATTCACCCCTTTAAAATCAGATTTAAACATTTGATCGGTTAAGTTTAATTATTCCTTTATATACTGGCCAATACGTTGCCGTAGGTTGCCAATTTTTTTTAATCAAATTATCTTCTTGTACATACAACTTTCCCACCAAGACTTGCATACAAAACAAAACATATTATCATACAACTTAATTAATCAATAAATATGTCATATTTAAAATTTTAAAGTGTAATTGTATTTCACTGAAAAAATTTACTTTTGCTGACATTTTTCAAACCGTAATTATCAACTAAGGCTGCAAAATCGCTCCATCGTTTTACAAAGTACGCTTTTTCATGCAAATTGCTCTATATAACGTGTAACAAACCGTTGCCATTACATATACTTTATTATATTTCAGAAGACTCTTAGAGCAGTTTCAATTAATTTATAACTCTTTATTTCCGTTTTTAAAACCATTGTAATTACTTCAGATAATTTACTCCCTTTTGAGTTGCAATGAATTTTTGACGTTGTCAATAAGATTGTCTGTTTTTTATAATGACTTCCACTACTAAATGCTACGTAGCGTATTATCAGATTAGCATAGTGACGTTTGAATCAGAACTGACCGCATTTTCGACACCCATTGGGTTTTATAAGAACGAGCCTTTGTGATGTCAGCATCTAGAAATTTTCTGAAACTTTAGTTTTTGTTAATTGACTAGTTTTCGAAGGTGTGATGCAACATTTGAAATTTAGCGTTTTGAAACGGCCTCGACCTATGCTATAATTGATATCATTTCCGTATCTTACAAATATTCCAGATTTGATTGATTAGTTATGGCGTACACGAATTTTTATTATTTTCCCCAGCTATTTCATCATTTAATTATGTTTTATTCTAGTAGTTTATTTGTTCTAGAATATAGGGCAATAAAACACGTTCTTAGTTATTTTTCCATTAAAATACAATCGTACTTCTTCGTAGATTATGCCACTGATATCAGTTAAATACGCTTTTATCTAAATACCAACTTATGTTTATTATTAAAAGAAAATAAAATTATTATATTGTACACGCGGCTTCCCTTAGAATGAAATACGCGTAATTTATATACAATTGAGTACTTTGATAGCAAAAATGTGGTTAAAACTTTTTTAAAAACACTTTTTTACTCGCTGAATTTAGTGAAATACCATTATTTTATTTTATATTATATTAAAACACGGTTCCTATGTATTTATACTCCATATCCTGAGCGCTTTTGCAAAAACGTTTCTAAAAATGTCCACAATTGGGTTTTTTCTTCAATTTGTTCGGGTTTGAGGCGTTGGATCTTTACGAGAGGATGTTATATGACCTGTCGATGACCTCTTATTACATCAATATATATATATATATATATATATATATATATATATATATATATATATATATATATATATAGTATATTTCTGTTATATTTGAGTGTTAAAACGTCATTAGTAATTCATTTGATAATTTATTTAGTGATTCAGCATGTAGAAACAACCAACTACAAATTAAAACGCTTTTCAAATTTCTAGCATAGAAATTAATAAGGGTACTGTAATATTTTAAGTTAATTTAGACTCATTCTTTAGCGTGTGTTATAATGTAATTTAGCATAATCCTTTAATTATAAACAGTCCCTGTGTAAGATAGCGTGTGTTATATCATAAACATATTTAACCATCATCGTGTACAAGGGTTGAGCTAAATATAAAGCTTTAACATTTTCAATTTCATAGTTAACTTTAGGATGTAATTATAGCAAAGTTGGATATTTATTTTCAAAAGGCTTGAGCATTTTAAACCGTTGGTTTCGACATATTGTTTACAACAGTTAAGTTGTAACGCTTTAGTTTAGGCAAATACGTGGTGCACTTAGTGCCGTGTGGGTTGCCTGAATTTAGGCGAGAAAATCACCGCTAATATGTTTGAGTTCAAGCGCAGTCGTAGTCAGAGAAGTTGAAATAGAAGGTAGTTCATTTTTGTCTTTAACATGTAGTCGCTAGACACTTTTTTAAAAAAAGGTGGTATGTGAGGTTTGGGGCGTCATGACTGGAAGAAAGCTCCATTCATGGCAATTACATTTAGCTTGGCGTTGGATCCATAGCACACAGCTCTGTTAGAACGTGGTTCTAACTGATACAAGTATTTATAAAACGGTTTGTTGATTAAAATATGGCATTGTAAGTATTACTAAAGGAAGTTTTAATTTTTAGCAAGCAGCTATAGGTATGTAATTTATGGATTAGAAAATCGACACGGATTTTCATGTTAATATCAATCATCATAACGCAAGACGCAATTCGTAGTTTTGCTAAACAAGCTTTTGTCGATCCTGGAAAAGATGGCGAACTGTAGATGCTTTGTTAACAGGTGTTCTATATTTGATTGTTATTACTGCCTTGATGATTTGGTGAGTACAATTCCTTTTTTTTGTGATCCAGACGAATCAACACATAAGTGATGAACCCTCTTGTTTAAGAAGCTGAATTAGCTAAACTGAATGTAATCAATTACGAAGTACGAAATTAAGAATTTTGATTTACAAGTTTGAATAGTATCTTCTTGAGACAAATCGTATTTTTATTTGGTGTAGTTTAAATGATTTGGCAATTTTTTTTATGTGGTATGTTTTTTTGTTCAATGTTTGTTAGGAACAACACCTTAAAACCACATGTGTTACGATAAGAGTAAAGTTTTCTATGTTTGTTTGAAACAGATGACATTTACGTTACTAAGTAACTTTTGTATTAAGATAATTATATGGAAATAATTCAATAAAAAACCTTAGAAAGACTAAAGTATAATATAAAGTAAATCGTTGTGAGCTATATCCAAGATCTTTGATTACGGCAATATAAATAATGTATTAAGATTTTGAATAATTTTTTTAATGACAGGTCTACCCTGTTAATAGCTGTGATTTCTGCCAACTTTACATTTTTAATTAGCTTTTATTTTCGTGCTATAGTATTTACACTGTAACCCTTTAAAATTTTTTTTGTCCCTTAAGGTTTATCTGCGTCTATCCTTAGGATGAGTTTATGTGTTAGCTTTATTGACGCAGTGGCGCCCTAGTTTATTCAAAGACAGGTTTAGTCTCAAGAAAGTACCCCGACCATCTCATGCCTCCGAAGGAATAGACCCCGAGTTTAGACCGAGAGCATGCTAGTTTTCTTTCGCAATACCAGCTTGGCCCCACTACATCCTCAATAAAGGTCATCCTCAGAAAATATATACATAGCGAGAGATAATACAATACAAAGTGTCTGTTATGTTATATTATTTACGAGAAGTAGTGAAAGTGTCTTGAAGCAACAAGTGCAACCGTCGCAGGGCTTCCAAGAATCGTTATAAGAAGCGAGATAAAACGTGCACAAATAACAAACGAATTCTAAGAGTTGTTGTTGGTCGAAGCTGTCAATTATAATGCATTTATAGACTCGATAAAAAGATATATAACTGAAAGAGGGTTAGGTGTCGGTTATACAACAAAACGTGCAAACAAGTGAACATGGAGGGGTTATTTTGTTAGAATGAGTATAAGTAGGACAAAGATATCTCGTGTTAAGTGTTAGTTGATTTGGGGTGAAAACAGCGAGACAAAGAAAGAATATCAGGTAGAATATGTACAAGTGAGATATGCATAGTTTGAACGTTGTTTAGAGAGGATAATATTTAGTTGGAGAGCGTTATTTTTGCAGGCCGTCAACAGCGAAGCAAGGAGGGGTTATTTTGTTAGAATGGATAAAAGTAGGATATTAATACCACATACTAACATAAACATAAATTAAAGGTTGTTTTTGAGTGGGGAAATGATAGGCTACAGATACAACCGACAAACTAGGAACAAAGAGAGACTATTAGATGGCATGAGGATAAGGGAGATAGAGGTAGATTCAACGTTGACTACGGGGAAGGCAGAAAGTAAAAAGGATAGTTGATGTAGAATGCATGTTAGAATGAAAAAGATATAACTCGTGGTAGGAATATACAAAATGGAATGAGCAGGAAGTAAGAGATAGGAAATTTTAGTACGTATGTTAAAGGAAAACAAAATATGTTGCATTAGAGGCGTAGTTTAAATGGAAGTTGTAGAGAAGGATACGAAGATTTTAGATCGGGATTGTTGAAACCCAAGGATGGTGAGGTGTCTTTAGATTTAGACGTACTAGAATTTAGATTAACGTTAGAATTATCGTTTAGAATTCTTAGATCTCTTAGATCTCGTGTAAATCTCTAGATCTCTTAGATCTCTTAGATCTTGTTTAGATCTCTTAGATCTGTTAGATCTCTTAGATCTCTTAGATCTCTTAGTCTTAGATCTCTTAGATCTCTTAGATCTCTTAGATCTCTTAGATCTCTTAGATCTCTTAGATCTCTTAAGATCTCTTAGATCTCTTAGATCTCTTAGATCTCTTAGATCTCTTAGATCTCTTAGATCTCTTAGATCTCTTAGATCTCTTAGATCTCTTAGATCTCTTAGATCTCTTAGATCTCTTAGATCTCTTAGATCTCTTAGTTCGATTAGCGTAAAGCTCTTACTTGCACTTATTTTTTCGACAGACTACGCTTAGCGTACTACCAGCTTACGGCTCCAAGAAAAAGTACTTTTAGTACAAGTTGAAACAAAGTTAATGTATGTAAGTACAGCCTGTTATATTTTCGTTTGCACTAAGTGTGCGAAATATAAAAATTTGGAAATAGAGTAAATGTCTGTTCGGTTGATTGGGTTAAATTACTAACTGATAGAAGAGGCTTGAGACTAAATTTTATACAATGGAAGTGGTAGATTATATGACTTCGTGCTGATATGGTAGCAGTTTGCAGTCCTAGGTGTTGCAATCCACATTGGGAGCGTTCCTCAAGGCTGTAGAACCGCCACTGAAATTAGTAAACGCCGCTTTACGGCGCTGCCCTTTATAGTGACGGGTGCAAGAATATGAGAAGCTACCCGCTTCAAACACCCTTGCGCAGGAACACTTTATGTTTATCAAAAGTAATACTCAACTTGTATTAAACTGTGCAATTTACTGGCATAAAATATATCTTTTTAGACGAGACATAAAAAACCCTTGACATATATGTAACAACTCATAATAATAATAAATCGCCTACTACTTAAGTTTTAATACATATGAGGCGCGTTTGCAACATACTCCCACCTTGTGTTATGAGCAACCGAAGAACACAACAAAATTTACGCGCCACTGTCCAGCCTAGTACGCAAGTCTTTCCGGCAATTTAACTTGCCGTTCACTTTTAGTGTACACACATGTTTTACTCACAGGTACAATGTTCCTTCTTAACTGCTCTTCTGAGGAATCGCCGTCATGCACTGCATTTTCAGTAGCTACTCCCACCTGACCGTAGCTATTCACAGAATCAAGCTGAACCATTTCTCCTTCTGAACACTCCAACGGATAAATACGCTGAATTGGGCGCACCAACTGCCCTTTAGCAGTTTTTAGTCGGACAACGCGAGTTATGTATCCCCCAATTACCTATATATATTGATGTATTGAATCTAATATGAATTATTAGAAATTATTAAGTAAAAGTATAAGTTCAATGCAACATTGTAACACAAGGATAACCCAGAGAGGTTATCGACAGTTCATGAGAACGGAATGCAGCTTTGCATCCGTGAGGGCAGTGATACTGCAGGTGGCAGGTCACAGGCGGTCAACATACCGCAGTTACTTAGAATTAAGTTGTTACATTGTAATAAAGTGTACAATAAAGAGAAACGCAGACATGAGATCTGCAAGTTCTCACAGCCGTGTGAGGGCAGGTTATTATAAAAGGCCCGGGAGCTCAATGCCCGGCAGTCAGTCTTCGAACTCCATACTTCGTTGTTCAAGCTACTCACTAGTACAATAATTATTTTAGTATTATGTACAAGTTATCCAAATTTTAACTAATAAATTAAATTTGTTAAAGTCAAAGTGTTTTTAAAAACCAGCTCAAAGGCCCGAACTTTAACTGGCGCAGTCGTAACGGATGTCAAAGGGCACTGAAAATCCAAAAATCGGAAGATTGGTGACCAAGAATTTTATTCGAAATTTTGGCAGAACCCAAACCAAGTTGGAGGAAGAACAAGCATAGTCTGAATCCAGCAACAAACCAAGTTGGACAAGGAACAAAAATCGTCTAAGGCCAACAAACAAACCAAGGTGGACAAGATACAGAATCGATCGAACCCACCAAAGAAACAGATGAAATTAATGTAAGTTCATTTCCATAATTTTATTTCAAACCAAAAACTATAATTGATATATGCTAGTATTATAACTATTGATTACTATTGTTTATGTATTTTATTATTATGAATATTTTTTTTTGAAAATAGTTCTAAGTGAATTATTTTCAAAACGAGACTGTATAACATTTTATGAGACGAATGTTAAAGAGATAAAATTTTTCTTTAAAAAGCAAATGAAACTTGAAGTTTAAAAGAAATTTTCTTTTAAAATAAATAAGAATTGAATTTAAAAAGAGATCCTTACCATAATTAATAGAACGAACTCAAAATAATCCAAAAATAAACGGGCGCACATTCACTAAACACCAAAACAAGAAACATCAACAAGCGCGATTCAAAAAACGTTTCAATCCGATAAAATAAAAACACAGAACGCAAACTTAAGTTCAAAGCTAATTCGAACAAGCAGTACAGAACGTTTAATTAAACTATTGACCTCTATAATACTGAATAAATCACAACAAGAACTCTGCATTAACTAAAAATACGGTAACTTAAAACCACCTAAGAAAACAAAGCTCGCATCTTTTATACACTTAGAACATCAGAGAAGTGCAATAACTTTCAACTTTCAGTACTAAAGTATAGCTTAACAACGCAATATCATTATTAAAATCACTTTCAGAATCCTTGCACAGTACTAAAGAAATAACTTTCAACTTTCAGTATAATTTCAATTTGCATCATACGTAATAAATCTATCACGGAATTATAGAAGCGCATGAAAATTACACCACAACACTCTATAAATAATTTGCAGTACAAACACGGTATAAACTCTAAACGTTTTTCAACTAATTAATCAGCATTATAAAGTGCAGTAAAACGGTCATCATAAGAAGCTTTAATTAAAACGCTGAAAACCTACATTACGGAGAGATTCAATTACCAACAAGCATTATAATACCAAGAGATCTAAAATAAATAGCCGTAACACTTTATGCGAAAGCATTAGCAAGTAAATTATCTAATTCTTATAAACTAACACCTGTAAGTGCAATTAACTCAACGTACGTGACAAAGTAACGGAGATTACATCCTTTAGTATTCAATTTCAACAGTAAAGTACAAAAGTAAGTAACCTCAGGTCATAACTACGCAACTCAGTAAAACCCACGGAAGAGTATTAATTACGAGTTAACCGAACTGAACTAAAACAACGCTAAACGAGAATAAATCCATCCATTTAAGATTCCTTAAGAAGCAAAAACTCAAGATAAATTAAAAGTTGCATAAAAACAATTAATCCAAGACTACGGTAATAAATTCAACGTTATTGAAGATAAACCTCACAATTACATTACCGCATTGTGTAATTAAATATAAATAAACAACGACTACGATTTTAAAAATAACTCGACGCAATATAAACTTAAAATTAATAAATCTAATACTACAAGTACGAAATTAATCTCAAATTCTTACCAAAATTTTATCCACCCAATCCAAACTGAAAATTAACCATTCCAAACTAAAAATAACGCCGAAAATAGTAAAATAAACCTCAATCTTTACAGAATTCAAAATTACCCAACCTAAAGGAAAAATTAACAAACCAAAACCAAAGTTAACGTCACAAAAGCAAAACCAACCCCAATTTTACAAAATTCGAAATTATTTCATCCAAAAGAAAAACTAATACATCCAAAGCATAATTAACGTTACAAATAGAAAATCAACCCCAATTTTTACAAAATTTGAAATTTCACAACCCAAACGGAAAATTAATAAATCCGAAGCAAAAGTAACAATACAAATAGCGAAATAAAGCTTAATTCAAAAAAAAAAAAAATTTTTTTTAAATTTTCCAAAAAATCGAAAACAACCCTTAACCAACATGAGTAACACAGACTTACGTCTCTATTTAGAGACAATACAGACGTTCGATGGCACGCAGGCCCATCTCTCGAATTTCATTGGAGCATGTGAAATGTTCCTAAAAACCTTTTACAAACCCGGAGATGACGCAAGAATTTCATTGCTTATACGCTTAGTAATAAGTAAACTAGCCGGAAGGGCACTAACATTAATCGCCAGTAGGGACGACTTATCGGAATGGGACCAGTTTAAACAGCTACTAATTGCATATTTTGGAGACCAACGTAATATAAAATGCCTGGTACGAAACCTAATAAACCTTAGAATGGAACACAATCAATCCCCCTACCAATTCGGAATGAAATGCCAAGACGTGAGAAGTTTAATTTTAACAAAATTAAAAATCGAAGAACCCGATCAAAACGTTAGACATTTAAAAACAAAAATGTATGACGAAATGGCACTAGACACATACATAAACGCTTTATCAGAACGATTATCGGACAAAATCAGATTCCAACGACCCCAAAATTTAGAAGAAGCTATGAGCCTAGTAATAGAAGAAGAAAATGTAATGTATTACCGCAACAGACTATACAATCCCAACGCAAATAAAAGTTATTCACCAACAAAAACTATACAAGCTACAAGACAAACAATCCCTCAACAAAAATTCACACCCTTTAACCCACAAACAAATCAACCGCGAAGTAACAACCCAAGTTTTAACAATACCAATTTTAATAATCAATATAAACATTTTTCAAGACCAACATTCAACCCAACTGTTACGAAACCCGCATTCTAACCGAGATTCAATCAAAACCTAAACCAACAAAGACCAGCATTCAATGCAAACCCTAATAGAAATACACCAATGACTAATACTCATAACAACCCTAACAATTATTACAAACCAACACCAATGGACACCTCATCTGGTAGCACCAGACAAAACACAAAAATAACACATATCCGACCAAACCCTCATCAGAAACGTAATTTTACATCGGAAGAATTATTTCATCAAGAAATAGAAAAATTTGACACTGACCAGAATAATGACATTGAGACACCTACAAACAATGAATCAAACCATGCAGAAACTTATGAACGTGACGAACAATACGAAACTTACGAGGAGTACGACGAAGAAAACTCGAACTCAAATTTTCAAATGGACCCATTCATAGACGACCAAACTTAATAAACTTAAATAACATAAATCACTTAGTATTACCATACATAGAAATACCCCACGCCGAATTCAAACTATTAATCGACACCGGATCCTCTAAAACATTAATTAGCCCCAGAACCGTACAAAAACACTATTTAGATTATGTAGAAAGAGAACCATTTAAAATTAAAACAGCTCATCAAACAACACTACACCAATTCGTAGCCAATATACCCTTCTTCTTAATCTTCTTTGGGAATGAAACCACTCATAGTTTTTAAAATCTATTTTATTTACGTTTCGATCCATGACCTAGGATCGTTGTCAAAATAATAAAAACTTCAAGTTTGACGTTTATGACATAAATTGAAGGTTACTTTGATTTATTGATGTTTGAAATATTTGGTTTGAGTACACTAAGCAAAAATTTTTAAAGTTTAAAAGAATGATTGCCTTCAATTTGTGTTGCGACCTGGGATCGACTTTCCTATGGTAGCCAATACGCTTAACGTGAAATCAGCTGATTAATTTTTATTGGTGAATTTCATATAAATTCAATAATTTGGGAACATTTTTAACATGTTTCTATTTATACAATTGAGAGATTTCTGATTTTATGTCTTATTTTACCGAGATTCAGTGAAGGGGTTAAGCAACCTGTGGCTACCAAGATCCCCAACATTTATAATTTGCCGAAATAATGGTTTTCTAGTTAATATGCTTATTGTTATGTAATTAGTTATTGTATGTATAAATAGAAATCATGTATGTAGGCTGTATTTCATGTTAATATCGCAAGGAAAACCCAGGAAAAACTTGCAATGCTACCTAGATATTGTGGGCATTTGATCTTCATTTGTTATTTCTTTTGTTATTTCTTTTAGTAATGGAATCCATTGTTTACTGAAAGTCACGGATTCGTTTGCAACGCAGTTATTTTTATGTAGGGTTATATAGGCAGCTTCTTTGATTTTGCGTTTTGGTGGTTTTCTTCTTTGTCGATAATTTTGCATCTTCCCATTTTATTTTATGACTGGAGTCCCATGCATGTTGGCAAATCATGGATTTTCAAATTTTCTATTTTTATATATGATTTATGTTCTCTTAATCGAACTTCAAATGGTCTGGAAGTTTCTCCTATATAAAACTTATTACATTCGCACGGTATTTTGTAGATACAGTTTTTGAATTTTGTATTGCGTTTTTGGGTTTTGTTTTTGTTAATTGTGCTCTTAGTGTATTGTTGGTTCTAAATACTGTTTTAATTCTAAATTTGTTTCCTATTCTTTGAATTTTTCGGAGAATCCTTTTATGTATGGTATTGAGAGCATTTTGTGGTGTGTATCGTTGTTTTGTTTTCTTTTCTTTATTTTTAGGGTTTTATTCATTTCTTTCTCTATTATTCTTTTAGGATATTTGTTTTCTATTAGTGTACATCTGATTAGGTCTTTCTCTTTCTTTAAAATTTCTTCGTTTGATGATATTAATTTTGCTCTATCATACATGGTTTTGATAATTCCTCGTTTGACACATTGTGGGTGGTTTGAATCGAAGTTTAGGTATCTGTTTGTGTGCGTTGGTTTTCTATATACCGATGTATTAATTGTGGTATCGTTTTTGCTAACTAGAATATCTAAAAACGGAAGTTTTCCATGTTGTTCTAATTCATATGTGAATTTAATAGTTGGTTCTATTTCGTTAATTGACTGTATAAAGTTTTTAATTAATTCTATATTATGAGGCCAAATAGCATAAACATCATCAACGTATCTCCACCAGATCAATGGTTTCAATTCTTGTGTGAATATCACATCTTTTCGAATTCCTCCATGAATATATTACTGAAGATTGGGGATAGTGGACTTCCATTGCCATTCCGAAGCTTTGTTTGTAAAATTGATCATTTATTTGAAAATATGTGGTATTTACGCATAAACCAAGTAATTCCATAATCGATGATATACTTAGTTTTGTTCTTGCTTTAAGATTGCCATCTTTTTCGAGTTTGTTTTTTATAATATTAAGCGTTTTGTTTATAGGGACATTTGTAAAGAGATTTACCACATCAAAGCTTACCATTGTGTGTGTATTTTCAATTTTTATGTTTGATAGTTTTTCTAAAAGTGTTGGTTGTTTTAATGAAAGAATCCGTTTTGCCTGCTAATGGATTTATAATTTTTAGAAGAAATTTTGCTAAATTATGGCATGGTGAATCTATTGAGCTTACGATAGGTCTTAAAGGAATGTCTTTTTTATGAATTTTTGGTAGACCGTAAAAGTGGGGTGGTTTACTGTAATGTGGGACTAGTTTACTTCTTTCTTTGTCTTCGAATTCATTTTAAATTTAAATAGAGTTTTGTATATTTTATTTTCAATTGATTTTGTTGGGTCCGTTTCTAAACTGGTGTAATTCTCAGTGTTCAATAGTTCGTTGACTTTTGTGTTGTAATCGTTTTTATTCATTATTACTGTTGCATTGCCTTTGTCAGCAGGTAGAATTATAATTGAGTTATCGTTTTTAGATTGCGAATTGCTTTTATTTCGTTATTACTTACATTTGGCTTTATTTTGTGATTCTTTTCTATTTCGATTTTACATCGTATTCTAAATTCGTTTGCTTGATCTTCTTCGAGTTGGTTTGCTGTTTTCTCAATACAGCTAATTATTTCAAAGGTTGGTATTGATTTTGGTGTTACTGCAAAATTAAGGCCTTTTGAAAGAATTGATTTTTCTGTGTCGTTAATAGTTCTGTTTGATAAATTTATCACGGTGTTTAGCATGGTGTTCCTGTTTTCAAACGTTTTAGTTTGTGTGTTATTTTTCTCTATAAATAGGTTATTATAACGAAATAAAAGCAATTCGCAATCTAAAAAACGATAACTCAATTATAATTCTACCTGCTGACAAAGGCAATGCAACAGTAATAATGAATAAAAACGATTACAACACAAAAGTCAACGAACTATTGAACACTGAGAATTACACCAGTTTAGAAACGGACCCAACAAAATCAATTGAAAATAAAATATACAAAACTCTATTTAAATTTAAAATGAATTCGAAGACAAAGAAAGAAGTAAACTAGTCCCACATTACAGTAAACCACCCACTTTTACGGTCTACCAAAATTCATAAAAGACATTCCTCTAAGACCTATCGTAAGCTCAATAGATTCACCATGCCATAATTTAGCAAAATTTCTTCTAAAAATTATAAATCCATTAGCAGGCAAAACGGATTCTTTCATTAAAAACAACCAACACTTTTTAGAAAACTATCAAACATAAAAATTGAAAATACACACACAATGGTAAGCTTTGATGTAGTAAATCTCTTTACAAATGTCCCTATAAACAAAACGCTTAATATTATAAAAAACAAACAAATTTTACAAATGGATCGAAACGTAAATAAAATAGATTTTAAAAACTATGAGTGGTTTCATTCCCAAAGAAGATTAAGAAGAATGCTGAACAAACCACAACAAACATACAGGGAGTATTTACAATATACCCTTACCGAGAACATTTAATGTTAAAATGAAACATAAATTTTGTGTATTCGAGTTTAACGACAAATATGACGGATTAATCGGAATGGACCTTCTAAGAAAATTAGGAGCCAACATTGACATTAAAAATCGCTTATTAAGGACAAAATACGGAAAAATCCCATTTAAATTTCAAAACACACAAGTTGAACAAAAATACACTATAGAACCCCGAACGGAAAGAAAAATAAAAATCCCAGTAAAATCTAACAAAAATTTAGGAATAATAAATCATATGACATTTCAACAAGGAGTAGAAACCCCAACCGCCTTAGTGCAAATAAAAGATAACTTTGCAACCACAACAATATTAAATTCAAACGACTACCCCGTAGAATTATCACTGACAGACCCAATTAACGTAGAAGAACTAAATTTTAACGAAATGGAAATAGACGAAAATTTAGAAAATAATTACAACCAATAGAACATGACGAAATGTTAAGAGAAAATTTAACTAACATCCGCTTTAATACCGATATCAATCAAGAAGAAGAAAGAGCAATTAAAAACTTATGTTTCGAATACCGAGACATATTCCATTGCGAAGGAATACCATTAACATTCACCAACACAGTAAAACATAATATCGAGTTAACAGACAATAAACCAATTTTACAAAAGCATACAGACTACCTCATGCAAGCCAAGAAGAAGCTGACAGACAAGTAGCAGACTTATTAGACCAAGACATAATCCAGCACTCCAATTCACCATGGAGCAGCCCCGTGTTAATAGTACCTAAGAAATTAGACGCAACCGGAAAGAGAAAGTACAGAATGGTAATAGATTATAGAAAGTTAAATGAAAAAACGGTAGATGACAAATATCCACTACCAAATATTACCGAAATTTTAGACAAATTAGGCAAATGCCAATATTTTACAACATTAGACCTAGCATCAGGATACCATCAGGTAGAGATGGAAGAAAAAGACATATCAAAAACAGCCTTCAGCACACCTAGAGGACATTACGAATACAAACGAATGCCATTTGGACTAAAGAACGCACCCGCTACTTTCCAGAGAGTCATGGACAATATACTACGAGGAATACACAATGAAAAATGCCTTGTATACCTTGACGACATAATAGTTTATTCCACATCATTGGTAGAACACATAGAAAGATTGACAGAAGTATTCGAAAGACTTAGACAAGCACATTTTAAAGTACAATTAGACAAAAGTGAATTTTTACAAAAACAAGTATCATTTTTAGGACATGTAATAACACCCCAAGGAGTAATGCCAAATCCAGACAAAACAAATGCAGTTCTAAATTACCCATTACCAAAAACAAACAAAGAAATTAAAGGATTTCTAGGACTTAGTGGTTACTACCGCAAATTCATTAAAGGTTACGCTCAGATAACCAAACCCCTGACAAATTGTTTAAAAAGGAAACAAAATTGAACACACCCCGGAATTCATTAAAGCCGTAGACAAAATTAAAAACATATTAACGAATCACCCTGTATTAGAATACCCAGACTTTACAAAACCATTTATACTGACGACAGACGCATCAAATGTAGCATTAGGCGCAGTATTGAGCCAAGGAAAAGTAGGTAGCGATAAACCTATCAGCTACGCATCCAGAACCCTAAATGAAACCGAACAAAAATATAGCACTATAGAAAAAGAATTATTAGCCATAATTTGGGCAACAAAATATTTTAGACCTTACTTATACGGAAGAAAATTTTACATATATACCGATCATAGACCACTAGTATGGTTATGTAAACTGAAAGAACCAAATTCAAAATTACAAAGATGGAGAATCAGACTCGAAGAGTATGATTACGAAATTATATACAAAAAAGGAATCTATAACAACAACGCAGACGCTTTAAGCCGAATCCAACTCAATGCATTAGAAACGGAATCCATTATATGAAACGTAGACGATACAGAAATAAGGGAAGATCCAGACGAGATCGACACTATACATTCGACACAAAACGAAGAACCAAAAACCGCGATTAAAATTTTAAACGAAGCAATCGATATGAAACCCAACCAGTTTATAATAACCGAAGTTTTAAATGACCCCAATCCAGTAAAATATACAAAAGTAGATAACAATAAAGAAGTATATCAACAATATGCGAAAGACCACAAACAAAAATTAAAAATAACTTACGATAAGGTAAAAGATAAACTAGAGAACGATAAAGAACGTATCACCACAACCCGAAATAAAAATACCGACTCAAATAAATTTTCAATAGGACAAACCGTGTATGAGAAAAACTTTCAAAGCAAGCGACATAAAACAGCACCCAGAAATTTAGGACCATTTAAAATTAAGAAAATATCAGATAAAAACATAGCAGTAGTAGACAACGGTAAAATAACTAAATACATTCATTTGAAAAACCTAAGACACCCTGTAATTTCAGATGGACAGTCATCACCCTTACCGTAAACCTCCACCAAGGTAGAACGGACAACCAAGTAACAAAATAACATATAAAAACAACCCCGGTATACTACCAATAAACTAGGCAGTATACAAAATACAATATTTACTCAATAATATTCAACCTTACTTTAACGCAACAAATTTTAGCAACATTAAGAATAACGAAATAATATTTTTGATAGAAATCTAGATAGTAGAAAGTAACAATTAATTATTATCATTTATTTACAAAGGTTACTAGCACATACCAAGTAATCATACCCCAAAACCAAATTCCTATCCCTAAATGAACTGAGATATGGTTATACAAACGAAAAATGTACTGAAGTAACACCAAACCAATATTTATGTCAATCGATGACGACAACCACCATTCAAGAAGACAGCCCTTGTGAAGTACAACTATTAAAATTCTCAAATCATTACGAAAACTGTGAAACCAAACAAGTGCAAATAACTAACATGAAAATTCAAAAAGTTACAGATAACAAATGGATAGCCATTTTCCCAACAGAAGTAATAGCAACCATCCACTGCAACCAAGATGAAAATAACCAAGCATTAATCGGAAGCAAACTAATTACCCTCTAAGAAGATTGTTATGTGAAATTGAAAGATGAAGTTATCAGAGTTTATCAAGATCCCATAGCAACAAAGAAACTTGCAACCCTACCGGAACTACAGTTCAAGATACAACAAGAAGACGAAGAAATAAACAAGAAACCTATGAAGCTAGAGCATCTAGACTTAGACGATCTCAACCACGCCGTGAAATTAGTGGAAAGTTATAAAGAACAATTAAGTGAAATCAAAACGCCAAAGTTACATTATAATAATATAAGTGTTTGGACAATTGTATTAATCATTTTAATAATTTTTGTAATCATGTATGTATTATACAAAATGTACCTTAGATATAAGAATGAAGGAAACAGTTCTAGATTTAAGGAAACAAAGAGAAAAAAGGAAACAATAAGTATACCTTTAGAAACAATGAATTTTAAATAATGTATTTTATGTATTTAAAAATTAAGAAAAACCTTAATTTTTCATTTACGGTGGGAGGAGTTATGTATCCCCAATTACCTATATATATTGATGTATTGAATCTAATATGAATTATTAGAAATTATTAAGTAAAGTATAAGTTCAATGCAACATTGTAACACAAGGATAACCCAGAGAGGTTATCGACAGTTCATGAGAACGGAATGCAGCTTTGCATCCGTGAGGGCAGTGATACTGCAGGTGGCAGGTCACAGGCGGTCAACATACCGCAATTACTTAGAATTAAGTTGTTACATTGTAATAAAGTGTACAATAAAGAGAAACGCAGACATGAGATCTGCAAGTTCTCACAGCCGTGTGAGGGGCAGGTTATTATAAAGGCCCGGAGCTCAATGCCCGGCAGTCAGTCTTCGAACTCCATACTTCGTTGTCCAAGCTACTCACTAGTACAATAATTATTTTAGTATTATGTACAAGTTATCCAAATTTTGACTAATAAATTAAATTTGTTAAAGTCAAAGTGTTTTTAAAAAACCAGCTCCAAAGGCCCGAACTTTAACTCGCGTACTCGTCCATCTTTACCAGGTATCAACTCTGTTATGCGACCCAGAGGCCAGTCTATCCGTTTTGTCTGATCATTTCCAATCATAACGATCTCACCGACATTTAGTGAACGTATTTTGCAATGTTTGGACACCATACGTAATTGACCCAAGTATTCGGTACGAAATCTTCTGCGTAATACATCGCGAATCTTTTTGTGATGTAACAGTCGCTTGTTCAATGTTGCAGAATCAAATACATCTAATTCTGGTACTCCAATTTCATGCCGCTCCTGCAGAAACATATTTGGTGTTAACGGCTCCAAATCGTTCACATCACTCGAGATGTAAGTCAAAGGTCTAGCGTTTATAATGGCTTCACAATCACATAATACAGTATGTAGTCCGTCAAAATCCAGCGAAGCCCTTCCTAAAACTTTACGTAATAATTGTTTTAACATGGAAATCAATCTCTCCCAAAATCCACCCCACCATGCTGCGGTTGGAGGGTTAAACTTCCATGCAATACGTTGCACTACAGAAATTTTTTTTACAGCGTCCCAATTCACTTTGCGCATCGCGTTGTCTGTACCGACAAAATTAGTTCCATTGTCTGAATATACGATACATGGTCGGCCCCTTCTAGCAATGAATCTACGGAAAGAGTCAACAAATGTTCCAGTTGACAAGGATGTAACAAGTTCAAAATGTACAGCACGATATATCGCACACGTGAAAATACACACCCATGCTTTTTGTCCATTTCTTAGAAACATAGGCCCAGCCATATCAACACCAATGATTTCGAAGACTGACGCGTCACGTACTCTATCACTAGGTAACGGCGGCGTAATTTCTTCCATTCTGGAAGCGTCTTGTCGTTTACACACACACAATTTCCAATAACAGTTTTTATGCTACGACGACCTCCTAGAATCCAATAGCGTTCTCTTAATAGAGATAAAAGTGTCTGCACACCAGTGTGACAGGACTCAACATGCTTATCCAATATAAGCTTTTAACCACTGGGTGCTTCCCAGGCAATAACAGAGGATATCTAAAGTCGACATCGTCTTCGCGATATGAAACTTTGGTATTCAGACGAATAATACCATTTTATCAATAATTGGTTGCAATGAAGACAACTCTTTTACCTTCTGGTCTTGAAACGATTCTTGTTGTATAACTTTAACAAGACACAGCTCAGCAGCTTCTGTTTCTTCTACAGATAAACATTTATCCAGAATTCGGCCATCAGGAAAACGACAATTGTGAATGAAACGTAAAATCCACGCAAGCAAGCAAATGATTTCATTGTAATGAGAAAAACGTTTATTATACCATAAGTCTTCACTGTTTAGCATAAATGCTACAAGTCTTTTGCGACGTTCTCTTCCAACCTCATCTTCATTGACCTCAAGATCCGCCTTAGGCCATGTGGTTGGTATAACCAGGACGGTCCCTCTAACCATTTGGATTCTAGCAATTGTTTGGGGAACAACCGCGAGATGGGAGGTCCGCTGGATTCAAATTTCCTGGAACATGGTGCCACATGTTTTTATCGGTCAACTTACGAATTTCTGCAATCCGATTCCAAACAAATGCAGACCATTGATCTTCTTGTTTTATCCAAGAAATAACAGTACTCGAATCGCTCCAAAAATAACTTTTAAATTCGTTATCAATCAACGATTTCAACACGTCTTTTACAGAGGCGTACAAGCGTGCTGCAATCGTAGCAGCCAACAATTCGAGCCGGGGAATAGTCATTTCTTTTAAAGGTGCAATTCTCGCCTTTGCTTGAAGTAAACTTACTTTTACACCTTCGACCTTTTCTACTCTTACATAACCTACCGATGAGTAGGCTGCCGTACTGGCATCACAGAATGTATGCAAGCTGATCTTTTGCAAACCATCATTTAAATAGTCTATCCATCGAGGCACTTTAATTCCTAATAAGCATTCTGATTCCACATACCATTTCATAAATTCTCTCTTAACTTCGTCGTCTACTTCTTCGTCCCAATTAATTTTCTCTCTCCAGAGGTGCCGTAGCAATGCTTTTGGACGAATAGTAGTTGGACATACAAATCCCATTGGATCAAATATTCTATGAGTCAGCGATAATATAACACGCTTCGTTATAGGTCCTTTGGCTTCATGTTCACGGTGCTCAAAATTTAGCGCTAAACTACCTTCCATTTTGTTCCAATTAAGACCTAGCACTTGCGTCACAGGTTTGTCAAAAGGCGTTTTGCCCAATTGCGTATGCTCCCACCCTCTGAAGTCGAAATGTCCTTTGGCCATTACTGTACGAGCATTTTTTATAAACCAGTTTAGCTCGCTCACAGTAGCGACGCTGTGTATGCAATTGTCAACGTAAAAGCCATTCATCAATGTCATAATAACCTGTTTAACTTCTCTGTTCACAGTTTCATCGAGCATACGAGTCAAATGGTACTTTATAGTCATGCCTAGTAAATACGGACTAACGCACACTCCAAAAACAACTCTCTTATGTCGATATATGATTTCACTACCCTGTAAATCCAACCAAATAAATCTTAATACGTCTTGTTCAGCAGAATGTAACCCCACTTGCAAAAAAGCTTTGGTGATGTCTGCAATCACACCTATCGGATTGAGTCGAAAACGTAATAGCAAGGCAGGTATCAACTCAATCAGATTCGGACCGCTTTCTAAACAATCATTCAACGAAGGACTACCCTTTTCGTGCGAAGAAGCATCGAAAACTGGCCTTATCTTTGTGGTTAGACTATTAGATTTCACTACAGCCCTATGAGGTAAAAAGTGAGTAACAGCATTTCCGGGACAGCGCATCTCTTCTTCAGATACTACTTCAACTATGCCTAAGTCTTTCCACTCATTTAAAACTTGTACATAAGCTTCATACAACTGTTCAAATTGCAGCTTTTTTATAACATGGTTCAATCGCTTACGGGCAATTTCGTAATTATTAGCCAAAGGTGGATGACCTTGCTTCCATGGTAGACGTACAACGTATCTTCCATTAGCATCTTCTTCTACAGTTTCCATGAAATATTTTTGTACATCGGAATTTATTTCATCTTTAGATCTTTTTTCCACCGGATCCATAATGCCTAACACGTCCAGCTCCCATAGCTGATTTACCTTCAACTCACTGTAAAGTAATGAGATGACTTGCATAGTAGTGGACTTGCTACAAAGCTCGTTGGGAGCTTTTCCCATAAGCGTCCAACCGAGATCAGTCTCAATAGCCACAAGACCACAATTCAAAACATGTCTCTTACCCGTCAATAATTTTCCACAAACATCGGCTCCTATCAAAATTTCTATTGGCGAATAATCACCCACGTCAGCTATTTGTATACCTTTTTTAGCTAGTTCGTTTATCCACAGACCATTGGGAACTGGAGCTACATCATCGCAAATAACGGGTTGGTCTAAAACATCGAAGTGGCAAGAATATTCACCAGTCAAATTAATAAGCTTTATCTTATAGACAATGTGAGCTTGTTCCGCTGTAGACGCTCCGCCAAACAAAGTATGAGTAATCCGCGTGTGACCTTGCACGGGAAAACCCAATATCTGAGCAGTATTCTTCAAAACATATGATCTTTGTGACCCTGTGTCTATAATAGCCCGCACTGTACGTTCCCCATTTTTTCCAGCGAGTTTTACTCGTAACGTTTGCAGGAACACAACAGGATTATACAAATTGGCAACATTCTTATCGCAACTGGTTGCCTGTAGTACCTTATCCAGAGTTACCGGTGTAGTAACGTCTTCAGCACCCTTGTTTGCTGACAACTCAGGACACATTAATGGTACGTGTCTTTTGTTACATATCATGCAAGTTATTTTTTGACGACATTTTCGGCCGACGTGACCTACCTTTAAACAACTAAAGCAAGCCCTTTTCTGTTTCAAAATTTGACGTTTTTCATCTAATGCAACCTTTTGCATTTTGTGACACGACTCACTACTATGACCAGCTTCACAGAAAACGCACTTTACTTGTTTGGTAAACAAACCAGCAGCAGTCGGTACGTGCCCATGTTTTTCATTAACTTTTTTGCCTTTTCGCTCAGTTTCGTTAGAAATGGCGGCTGCAGAAAACCCTTCTTTTGCTAGTGCAATGCGTTGTTCTCCGTCAACTTCTAAACTTATGAATGCCATCAAACCGTCAAGGCGTTCTTTGAGCGTATCGCCTCTTTTCACCGATACATCGCCCAGCGATCTCTGCCATGCGCGCAACAGCTCTTCTGGAAGACAAGATTCTACCAATGGAAACAACATTGCGGAACAAGTGTCCGTCGTCACACCAAGCGTGTCAAGAGCTCTCAACTGCGTCGCAATCTTATCATACAGACTGGCTAAATTTAGCGTCTTTGGATTGAGTGCTTTAATTAAAATAATTTTTAGCAACTCACGCACATAAACTCGACTAACAAGTCATGCCTCCCAAACCTGACTTTTAAACTTTCTACAGCTTTTCATAGTTATTCCCAGTTGGGGAAAACTAACTATAAGTTCTTCGGCTCGGGAACCCGGGACAATAACTTGCAACAAATAATGAAATTTATCTTCATTGGTTAACTCACAATCATTATGAACTTTATTAAAGTGCTCCAGAACGGAAGCCAATCGCGCAGCTCACCTCCGAATTTTTAAACTCAATGATTGGCAATTTGATTCTACGAGAAAGAGATCCTCCTGCGCCACTACCGACGTTACTAATACTGTCAATAGCAGGTGACCCAATAATGCGTTGGCAACGCAAATTCAAACTGCGATAAGTAAATTGATACTCGTCTGTGCTCTGAAGTTCTATTTCGAGTTGTTCCTCGCTGGTTCCATCTGTATCCAACAAAAGGTCATAGACTTCACGATCTATTTGTTCTAATCCGGCTATTTTTTGGGTTAACATTTCACACCTTGTATTTATCTGGTCAACATCTTGTTGTTCGGCATCCAAAAGTTGTGTCAGCTGATTTGCAGTTAAAGTGAAAGCCCTGCGTGCTGCAGCTCGAGATTTCTTAAGTCTCTCTGATTGATGGGGATTAAGGAGATGATATAAATTGATAAAGATATGCTATTATAGGGAAGGACCAATTGCTTTATGCAAGCAATAACGATAGCAGTGGAGCGGTTATGTAATAACTACAACTACACCAAACTACTTAATAAAAGGGTATAAATACCTTTTATCCTGTGCCGCTGTGGGCAAATGAAACGTTCACGCACAAAAGCTTTTTACGGAGAACCAGTAACACGCACGAATGGTGTCGGTCTCGCTTTCAAAGCTCTCATACGACCGTCTTCTGCAAGAGTTCAAAGGCGACTTGCTTCTGTAAAGGCTCGAGTACGACTGTCACTTCACGCACTCACTGCCGGTATATAATGTTTCACTGACAACTGTAGGATGCACGCACTGACGGTATTTATTGTCACAAAATACCGAATTGTTCGATGATGACGTAACATACCGCCCACCAAATTCATAGAATTTTGAAAAGGAGGGAAGTAGGTTGGGTGAAGGAAATCACATGGGATTTGACCTTGCTAGGAAAACAGGTAACGAAAGATAGGGTGGTGCACTACAGCGAGCGATATTACCAACTATGCAAAAATAAAAATATATATGTAAATAAGCAAATATGTAAAAATAATATACTACTATACATGTAAAAATGTGTATATACATCTAAACATAAAATAAAATTAAAATACCGGTAGCGGTGCTAGTTTGACCAAAGGTCGTTCTAATGTGCCATGTGCAGTTTTGATCTGGGTAATACGTACTGCCGGTAGGTCTCCCATAGGAGGAGTTACCAGGACCGGTTTGGTACGAAAACATCTATGACATGATGATAAATAATTTCTGATTGAATTTTTAATAGAAAGGATCCAGAAATTCTGTTGGATAAGATACGCTGTGGTATTAACACCGGGATGGCAATACCTTTCATGAGTTGACCGAATGATAAGTTCGGTTAATCGGTGCCGCTGAGGCAATAACGCAGGAAACTTTTCGAAATAGGAAAGCGAAGAATGTGTCAAGCGCCCACCTACTCTTAAGATATTTTGTGGATCAACAAATGGAGAGAGTTTTCGCAAGCTTTTAGGTAATTTACGGTTTGCCTTGATCGAAGCTATTTCCTTTGAAAATGTAACATTTTGTACATGCCGAACGATAATCATGAGAGCATTGTGTAATTCAATGTCTGTTAAGGGACCCGTATGACGTTGAGCCATGGGTTTAGAAAGTCTATAAATATAAGCCACGATGCCTTGGATTTTATATAACGATGAAAAACGACTTAGTAGAATGTCAATGACGTTGGATCTGTTTGAGCGACAAATGTTAGGATCTTATTTTCCGTAGTTACCTCAGCAATTGAGGTTGACAATGTTGGTTGAGGCGGCCACGAGTCACTAGGGTAGTGAAGCCATTCAGGCCCCGCCCACCATAGCGAACATGAAATAACCGCGCTTGGCATTAATCCCCGAGATGCAGGATCAGCCGGATTATGCGAAGATTTAATATAAAACCATCGACTAGGTGCAATGATTTCTTGAATGTGGCTAACACGGTTTGCCACAAAAGTTTTCCAACGAAAAGGTGGAGAACGTATCCAAGTGAGAGCGACCGTAGAATCACTCCACGCTGAAACATCGGAGATGTCAATCAAGCCTTGATAAGACCGAATGGTAAAGAAAGTAAATCGGTTAATAAAACGGCGGCACATAATTCCAAACGTGGAATTGAAATGCGCTTAATTGGAGCTACTTTTGTTTTAGCGGTTACAAATTGTACAGTTATTTCTCCAGTAGTTTGATTTATGAACTGAAATACATTACCGCTGCATACCCTACCTCGCTAGCATCGCAAAACCCATGCAAATGACAAGTAAAAGGATCCGAAGGGGTAAACAACGTGGTAACTTTAGTGACGATAATAACGGCAACTCTTCTTGGTATTGCTGCCATTGAGACAAAATGTCTGCTGGTGGGATGTCATCCCAATTTAAACCTAACATCCACAGATGCTGGATTAGGCGTTTTGCAAAAGTGTTAGTGGGGCTAAAAATCCTAATGGATCATATATTCTGGCAACTTGTGAAAGTATGTTGCGCTTTGTACATATTGGGTTTAATGGTTTAACCCGAAATGAGAAAATATCTTCTGTAGGTGACCATTGAAGACCTAATATTTTTATTGATTCGTCCGAATCGAAATCGAGAGAAGTATATTGGCAAAAATCTGACGGAATGCCTTCCAAAATAGAAACTGAATTAGAACTCCATTTTCGAAGTTCAAACCCAGCCGAATGTAAAAGTCGAATAAGTTGATCTTTAATTTCGCGGGCCGATTGTATAGAATCTCCACCGGCGACGAAATCATCAATATATAGATTTGACCGTATAGCGTCAGCGACTAACGGAAACCTTTTGCCTTCGTCAATGGCTAATTGCTGAAGAGTTTTTAATGCTAAATAAGGCGATGACTTAATACCGTAGGTCACTGTATTAAGCTGATATGTTTGGATGGGTTCTTCTGCGGAGAACCGCCAAACAATTAACTGAAACTTTCGATGTTCTTCGGTAACCAAAATTTGTCGATACATTTGGCGAACATCACAAGTAAAAACGAAACGATGAGAGCGAAATTTAAGTAAGATTGACGAAATGTCATTTTGGAGACTAGGTCCAGCCAATTGAGTGTCATTAAGTGACACGTTGTTTTTAGCCTTTGCAGAGGCGTCAAAAACCACACGAATTTTAGAAGTATGACCTTCCTCTTTAAACACAGGGTGATGGGGTAAAAAATAATTATCGTTCCCAACGGGCGGAGAATCGAGTAATGCCATATGACCCGCATCAAGATAGTCCTGCATGAAATTGTTGTATTGGGCTTGTAGCTCCGGTTGAGCATGCAATTTGCGCTCCAACGAAAATAGTCTTTTTTTAGCCATGTCAAAGGAATTATCAAAAACGGGCAAAGTATCGTTGAACGGTAACGCAACAATAAAACGACCGCTAGGGTCACGAGAAAACGTGTTTTCAAAAATCAAATCTGCCTTTTCTTCTTCTGGAGAAGTATAAGGCTTGGATAGCAGTTCTTCTATCTCCCAAAACCGCCTTAGGGTCTGGTCGATAGGATCTTCTACAAAAGTAAAAAATGCTTGGACAGTATCAGACTGCAAGCTTTTTGTGGGACCAAGAATAGTCCAACCAAAATTGTATTTATGGCGGCAGGCTGAAGAAATTTGCCATGTATAACACCGCCATTGATGATGAACGGATAAACATCTGCTCCAAGGAGCATGTCAATAGTTCCTGGAGAGTTCCAGGTCGGGTCTGCAAAGTGCAGACCGCATAAGTGTTCCCAATTATTAGGAACTTCAACGCTGGGTAATTTGCCAGATATTGACGAAAGCACAAAGGTTGTGACTTCTAGAGATTTTTCAGAGTCTAACATAGAGCGAATGGTGCAGCTGACGGCACCCCTATTGACTGCTGAAGTTGTCTGCCCAAGTCCATAAATCGGAACTTGCGAACGTATGCGTGGAAGCCAAAGTTTGCTCACGCAATCGTCTCGAATAAAGCTAGCTTGAGAGCCAGGGTCTAAGAGTACCCTGATCTGTTTGTATTTACCAGACCGGTCTTGAACTTCCACAACAGCAGTGGAGAGTAAGACAGTAACCCCAGGATTTAAATTCGTCTGTGAAGACAAAACATTTGCCGGAATAGGAGAGGCTGACTGCGTCCTATTGGCATTTTTATGCATAGGTGTAGCGATCGGTTCAGCTGAACGGCTAGAAGCAGGTTGCGGTTCAAAATGTAGCAAGGTATGATGCGGCTTGGCGCAAGTTCGACAGGAATTATAAGATTTGCATTGCATGGACGCATGGTCTGTTCGTAAGCAATTTAAACAAAGGCGTAAGCGTTTGACAATGTCGAAACGTTCCGTCGGAGTTTTCTTTAGAAACGATTGACATCTATAAATTAAGTGATTGCCCTTGCAAGAAGGACAATGGTGCGAAAATGAATTCTTTGAGTCACTGGAGCTACTTGGTGTGTCCAGTGAAACTACGTTAGAAGAAACTCTTGGTTTAAATTGAAACGCTGAGGATTTCTTAGGCACTGATGTGTGAGATGTATGGACAGTCGTCGAATAAGAAACAGGTGCGGTTGAAGAAAAGGTTTCAACGCTGCACATTGTTGAGTTAAAAAATATCTCAAATCCTCGAAATTAGGTATTTGCTTCGGATCCGATTGGAGTTCGAAGCGTTTTCTAGTGAACGGATCGAGTTTTTCTAAAAGCAAATCGACTAGAATAAAGTTCCAATGTTCAGTGGGAAACTTTAAGTTAGTTAGAACAGCAAGGTTCTCTGAAAACAATCAATAAGTGCCCTAAGTTTCTTAGGGTCTTCTGATTTTAAAGGTGGAAAGTCTTTCATTGCTTTCCAATGCAAAGTTGCCAATAAACGCGGGTTGCTAAATCGCTCACGCAAGGCGTTATAGGAAATAATAAAATTATCCCCCGAAATGGGTACAGATTTAACGATTCTTAAAGACTCCCCGCTACAACAATTAAAAGGTGATTTAATTTTTCGATATTGGTGAGTGACGCGTTATTATAGACCAGACTGTCAAATAAATCGATAAAGGACGCGAACTCAGTTACCTCATTCTTAAAGAGTGGGAGCTTTAACGGTACCAATTTTGATACCGTGATGCTTGGAGCATTTTCGATGATTTGTGGAGCTTTCATTTCTTGCATCGTTTCGAGATGCAGCAGTATGCAAAAATAAGCGGAATCTACTTCCTTCCGTACAGCGTTGTAAGTTAATGATTCTACCTCGTCACATGAAGCTAAGACGGCAATTAAAATTTTGCTGAAATTTGTATAAAGGTCAGTTATTCCCCTTGTTTGAATAAGGAACAACGTTTTTAAACTTGGGTCACTTTGTATAGTATTACAAAGCTCAAACATTTCTATAATACGTGTTTTCAGTAATTCTAGTTCTACCACATGTGCCTTCTTCGGAGCCATAGTGACTGTTATTGTGAAAGGCCTACAATAAAATGTTGTAAAACGGTACCGCTCAAGATGTACACTGAGAAATATTAAAATATTATGAGTTTGTTCAAAGCACGAAAAGGTAAGACAGCGTATAAACCAATAAATCACGTTTTATGACTAACGGTTCGTCAAACAAAGTGTTTAGATAAGATGTACCGCTTAACAACCCGAGCGGCCTTTACCATCAAAAGATCACAGGAAAGTTTAAAACATGTGGCTTAACATATTGCAAGAAAGATGCAGCTTAACGTGTTTGCAAGAAGCGTTCAGCTTTTACATTCTATTACCCTTTGCAGATGTCCAATATTTTACCGTAAACCGACTGAAAAGGTTGCATGTGATAGAAAACGTACAATAGCTTTTAAATACAAAGCAAATCCCTTTACCTTTCTTGTTTAAGAAGTATAAGGCGACTATAATTTTCAGGTTGCTGTGCTTTATACCGCTAAAATAAATTTAAAACTGAAAACTGACAAATTTTATATTATGGATTTGTTTGTAATTAAAACGCTTGCTGGTTTCAATTACGGCGAAATCGCTTAATTTAATCTAAAGACAGTATAAATAATATTTACACATTTTAACCCGCTACATATGGAGCTTGAACACAAATTTTAAAAGCTAAAATACTACTTAAAAGCTCGCTGGTGTGCAAAATGATATTTAATTTAGGACATGCGTATACCATAGACTGGTAAATTCGGATCGACTTTAGGACCAATGATTGATGGGGATTAAGGAGATGATATAAATTGATAAAGATATGCTATTATAGGGAAGGACCAATTGCTTTTTGCAAGCAATAACGATAGCAGTGGAGCGGTTATGTAATAACTACAACTACACCAAACTACTTAATAAAAGGGTATAAATACCTTTTATCCTGTGCCGCTGTGGGCAAATGAAACGTTCACGCACAAAAGCTTTTTACGGAGAACCAGTAACACGCACGAATGGTGTCGGTCTCGCTTTCAAAGCTCTCATACGACCGTCTTCTGCAAGAGTTCAAAGGCGACTTGCTTCTGTAAAGGCTCGAGTACGACTGTCACTTCACGCACTCACTGCCGGTATATAATGTTTCACTGACAACTGTAGGATGCACGCACTGACGGTATTTATTGTCACAAAATACCGAATTGTTCGATGATGACGTAACACTCTCCATCGTCACAGTCTTTCAATTAGTAACTCAAACGCGATACTGATAAACCAAACACCAACGCCACGCTAAATCGAACAATACCAAGTTGAGTCCTGTCACGGTTGCCATTAAATGTAGAACCGCCACTGAAATTAGTAAACGCCGCTTTACGGCGCTGACCTTTATAGTGACGGGTGCAAGAATATGAGAAGCTACCCGCTTCAAACACCCTTGCGCAGGAACACTTTATGTTTATCAAAAGTAATACTCAACTTGTATTAAACTGTGCAATTTACTGGCATAAAATATATCTTTTTAGACGAGACATAAAAAACCCTTGACATATATGTAACAACTCATAATAATAATAAATCGCCTACTACTTAAGTTTTAATACATATGAGGCGCGTTTGCAACAAAGGCAGTAGTCGTTGATGGTATGATGTTAGGCCAGTGTGCAGTGATTAAATCCAAGTGGTGATTTTTGTAGTAGTGAGTGACGACCAGCAATGGACGTCATAGCAATTAAATGGCGCCCAAGTTGTGGGGCTTTCGTAGCAATATATATATATATATATATATATATATATATATATATTACTCATATTTAGACCAGGGTAGAAAATTAAATAATCACATCAAATAATTTTAATCACCGTGTAGAAGCTTTGGGAAAAGGTACGCTTTATTAAAACCAAGAAGCATAAATAAATTCGGTCGTTTCAGTAAAAATAAGAGATTTAAATCATGTACAAGACGCTTTATATCAAAAGAAACAGTATTAACAAGCTCTACGTGTAATGTAATTATTCCGAGGAAAGAAACAAATGGAAATTACGTGCAAAATTTATATTAATTAACCCTATTTTAAGTAACCGGTATTAAACAAAACGTACAGATAATAATTAATATTTAGTTAGGATTCACTAAAATTTAAAGGGTATTAATTTTAATTGAAGTTAATTGAACCGTTAGTAACATATAATATCTATAAAAACTTGTAAAAACCCAATAAAATAAAGCTCTGAGAATTAATATTATGTTTGAACACCTGCGTATTTTTAAAAAGCTCATTCTGTGTAAATTTTGCAGATAATTAATGGTTACAAAGAATCTTGGAGAAACCGGGGCTTAATATTCACGGGAAGGCGCGATACGGGGTTATTTAACCCAGATAGTCCACATGGACTGAAATAATCGATAGTAAAGAATATCAATTTGCACCACTAAGAACAGGTTAGAGAAGGAAAGATAATGTGCGTAAGACAAAGACACTAATAATTAAAGGCTTGATATGAGCAACGTCACGAGGGTCACGATTGGTTGAAAATAAGATGCACATATGAGAGGTAGAAACAACAATTTCTGTATAAAATTTAATTAGTTATTCTCGGACATGTTTGCGTGCCGTGTGAGAATTTCTGAGATTTAACTGGGACGAGTGCAAAATTCGTAAAAATCGCATGCCGAGCTGCGGACTGGGAACCTAGCATGCGAAATTCTTTAGAATTGTCCGTTTTGGGGAACAGACCGACAGACAGGCTAACCGCTATATATACCGAGGTGAATATAAACAAGCTCTCTTACATCCGCGACTTGATTCAATACGTTAAACAGTGCATTTTAGTTTGATAGAATTATTTAAAGTTTGCTCGTATATTTTGGTGATTTAAAACAGTTTGTTATTTACGTGCTAACATGAATGTACTTGAGTGCACTTAGATACAAGGTAATAAAATTTAGTATCACTGTACCAATTAGTAAAATTTACAACGACAAATAAATACACCAAAAGTAGGCAGTTTTGGCGTATATTGGTGAAAGAAGTATGAATTTCTTTGCTATTTTTCGGGGGTGTTAATGATTAAATGGTTCATAAATTTGTCTGGATCTACAAAACAAGGGTCAGATATACACAGATGAGTTCTGGAAAAGCCCAGAAACAACTTTAAATAAATGGTGATGGAGAAAATTTGAAAAGCGTTGAGAATCAGAAGCTGTAAATATAACCCAGTTGGAATGGAGTGATTAACAAAAGGGACGATGTACATTGAAGCTACCAGTGCAGTAAACTTCAGGTAATTTATACTATTTTGTTTGAACTTTGATATTTTGTGTGTGTTGAATTACTTTATAATTGATTTACTTTAAATGGACATTAGTGAAATTGTACTAACCATAAAATTTTAATGTTAAGGTGAAATTTGCTTGTTTAGGTAGAAAGGGGTATTTAGTATTGATGTTCTGGATTATGATGAAATTTTAGGTATGTCTTTGAGCTCAATTAGACGAACCTGGTTAATTAACGTAAAGGGGTGGTAGATGCTCCCTTTGTACTCAGACTCAGGTCTGCATATATTGTTATATTAATTAGTAGGCATCCAACAAGGACTTTAATTCAGGATGCACATTTAAATGATAATAAATGTAATCTTGAAAATTTCTGATACTGAAATTTATGCCAAAATTTAATTTTGAAATTTTAATGTATTGTGAATATTGATGTAAATAGAGTTAACATTCGTGTTTGTGGTAGGAATGTGTTTGTTTTTTTTATGAATGAGGATGAAAGTTATCTAGGGGAGCAGCCGAGGCGATTAACAGAAGAAAGTCAATGGACCAACACAGTTAAAGTAATGAATAGCTTTTCGTAGGATTCACAGCATTCTGGACATCCAATTCGTAGGGGCTCGATTCGAAAAGCGGAGTACCCGGATTTTGGTGGTATCACAGCAATATATATAAAATATAGTTAGATGTTCGTTATTCGTTTTTAACGTTGTAAATATATTTATGTTGTTGTTTATACTAATTTATGTGCTGTAGTGTGTTCTGCAAAATACAGGTAGTATTTTGGTACTAGAGGAATAATTTTCATAGAAGGCAAAAATTATGTGAGCAAATGCGAGTAAAAATCGACAGAGACTCAAATTTTCTTCATCACGTAGTTCTTTCGTACGAGACCATTTTATATTTAAACGGTGAACTTAATCGACCTAGTTTTTGATATTGGAGTGATGAAAATCCATGATAGATGTAGGGGCATCACGTTCAACTTACTCAGAAACTAAATACACGAACTGAATATAATTGAACCTTTTTTCATTAAAGGAAATTTGAATTCACAAGAGTACCTCCAATTATTATTAGAGGAACCTTATAATTCCAGCTCTATGTGTGAACTCTTTAATACGTTTTGGTTTTAACAGGATAATGCTCCCCGGCAGAGTAGTCTTGCAGCCCAGGATTGTCTAAACGCAACTTGTCCAAATAAGTAGATCGGCAGGAGGGGCGAAATCGAATGACAGCTAAGACCACCGGATTTAACACTTCTTGATTTTCTTCTTTTGGGGTTTTTTTGAAAACTCGGGTTACACAATAAAGCCTTGACCTTCAAATGAATTGGAAATCAGGTCTTTTACGAGATCAACTACATTACTAGAGATATGCTCCAGAACGTTGTTATACCCCTGGCGCCGCGTGTTCAGCGCCACTACTACAGTTGGCAACACTGAAACGCTCCACGTTCACAATATTGCGCAATGATATTATGACATAATTGCGTCTCAAATTGTATCACATGCCAAATACGTTTACAATGATACAAGTTGCAGTTTAAAAAGATAAAAAATACTCACTTAAAAATGTGTAACGTTACACGATTTTGCGTGTCATCCTTGCACGGGGGCCTTGCTAATCTCAGGGTATCTCGTTTGGGTGTTGTTTGGTGTGGGTTACTTCATGCCCTTGTTGAAACCAAATTTATCGTCTTTCCTCTTCTTCGTTCGTAGGCAGGGCGAAGGAACAACCAGGTAAGGAACGATAAGGCAAGATAAGGAAAAAACCCACATCGTAAAAGAGAAAAGACGAAAAAAAGACACAGGCAAACGTCACCGTTCGACGTTTCGTTCGCTAATAATATCCTGTCGTGTCCAAACCGCGCACTTACCCATCACTCCGCGTCTGCGCATTCTTTTGCGCCAACGCAATTGTACGAAATGACGAAATGAACAAGTTTAAAATAGTGACGGGAATTCACTCACAAATTTAAAAGTGTACATCTCCAAATTTGGAATGCAATACCAAAGATAACCCCTAATAATTTACGTTCGATAGCTGAATATTTTTGTTTGGCAGAAGTTAAAGCACGACTAGCATAAGCGATAGGGTGTTCTAATCCATTGCTTACTTAAAACAACATTGCGCCTAAACCAGTAAGTGAGGCATCAGTTTGTATATAAAATCTTTCATCAAAATTGGGCGAGATTAAGATAGGTGCAGAAGTGATTAACGTTCAAAAGCCTGCTGAGCTTCTGAATTCCATTCGACAGATTGGGATTTCTTTTTATTTTTAATTAGGGCGGTAATGGATGTAGATATAGTTGAGAGATTAGGTAGAAAAATGCAATAATAACTAATCATTCCTATTAAAAATTTAATTTTGGTAACAGTTTTGGGTGTTTTAAATTTAGTAATAGCGTCGACTTTAGTAGGATCTGCTCGTAAACCAGTTCCATCGATAATAAAACCAAGAAATGTAAGAGAAGAACAGCAAAATTGACATTTCTTCCAATTTATTTTAAAACCTGCTGCATTTAGGCGTTCAGCAGCAGGATCTGCTCGTAAACCAGTTCCATCGATAATAAAACCAAGAAATATAAGAGAAGAACAGCAAAATTGAAATTTCTCCCAATTTATTTTAAAACCTGCTGCATTTAGGCGTTCAGCAACTTCATTGAGTGTAGCGATACGTTCTTCAAAGGAACTTGAGATAACTAATATGTCGTCTAGAAATACAAAGGCACGTTCCTGGTGTAAGATAGAACCTAATGTTTGATCCATAGTATGTTGTAAAGTTTGTGGTGCGTTACAGAGACAAGATGGCAAAAAATTATATTCGAAAAGACCTCGACCTGGAACACAAAAAGCAGTTTTTGGACGGGAAGATTAGTCAAGAGGGATCTGATAAAAAGCTCGTCTAAGATCGATAGATGAGATAAATTTAGCGTTTCGAAGCCGACTTGAAATAGAATCAGTACAGGGTAAAGGGTAAGCGTCGGGTATAGTTACAGAATTAAGCTTTCTACCATCAAAACAAACACGCCATTCATCATTTTTCTTGCGGACTAATAACACCGAAAACATCCATTGCGAATTTGAGGGAGAGATAACAACAGATTTGAGCATTTTATCTATTTCGGAATGCAAATATTTTTGTAATGCAGGCGATAACGGATATTGACGTTGCTTAAAAGGGAGTGCATCACCTGTGGAAATAATATGTGTTGCGGTAATAACGCAACCAAGTTCAGAGGTATTTAATTTACGAAATTTGTCGATGGTAGAGTTAAGAATTGCATTTTGGAAATCGGTAAGAGAAATTTTATTAGAGATTCCCGCAGACGCACAGGAATTTGTTTTGAGGGAAGTTTGCGAAGAAAAATCTTGAAAATATGGCAATAAATTAAAAAGTTTACAGAAATCCACACCAAGTAAAAATGGGTAAGCTAATGTATGTACGATCAAAAATAGAACATCACGTTCAAGTGACTCTACTCGAATTTTTAGTTTAAGGGAACCAGTTACATATATTTGATTATCGTCAGCTAAATTTATAGAGGTTTTTTCTGGAATAACTTGAATTTTAATGTTTTGTTTGGATAATTGCTTTAAGCCTTCATTATTTATAAGGGAACATGAGGAACCTGTGTCCAGTAAAGCTATTACATTTAAGGAACCAATCGAGATAGGTGAGTGAGGACGGATATCGACGGGTTTTTTAACAAGCTGTAAGGCATTATAATTTGAATTAGGGCCGCTATACTTGCGGCCACGTCCCCAATGCTCCACCCGGAGGTACTACATTGAAGTTGTAAGGCATTACATTTGATTTTCCAATGCTCCACCCGAAGGTACTACATTAGCCAGGAAGCGAGTTTTTTTTACCTGGAAAATTTAGAATTTTGCCGAACCCTTGCTGTTCCAAGCAAGGTAGGGATCTTTAACGTGCGTGACAACACTCACACACGGGACCTCCATTTTACCTCTCATCCGAACGAGGGTGTATTTTTGTGAAAAATGCTCGCCTAACATTTTTCAAGCGGACAAGTTGTAAGACATTACATGTGATTTTCCAAAGCTCCACCCGAAGGTACTACATTGGCCAGGAAGCGAGTTTTTTTTACCTGGAAAATTTTGAATTTTGCCGAATCCTTGCTGTTCCAAGCAAGGTAGGGATCTTTAACGTGCGTGATAACACTCACACACGGGACCTCCATTTTACCTCTCATCCGAACGAGGGTGTATTTTTGCGAAAAATGCTCGCCTAACATTTTTCAAGCGGACCGTGTCGGGATTCGAACCCGGGACCTAGGGCGTAGTAGTCACACACATACCACTACGCCACGGAGCCGCCATGAAGTTGTAAGGCATTATAATTTGAATTAGGGCCGCTATACTTGCGGCCACGTCCACAATGCTCCACCCGGAGGTACTACATTGCGAAGTTGTAAGGCATTATAATTTGAATTAGGGCCGCTATACTTGCGGCCACGTCCCCAATGCTCCACCCGGAGGTACTACATTGGGTTTAAACGCGAAAAATAACGTGCTTCTAATTTATACTAACTTCATATTTGATCCACCCTAAATAAAAACTAAATAAAAATCTATCAAACCTAACAAGCTCTAACAATCTAACAAACATAAAAATCTGACCAACTGAAACAAACTAAAAACAAAAACTAAAAACATGGTTGTAAATAATGGTATCCCTAGCGCTGACTTTGGAGTATACCCGATCAACAAGAATACAAGCAAAAAATAAGAGGGGGAGGGATCCGTAATACCGGATAGCAGACGCCGGTTCTACTTACCAGTGCGACCTGAAGGGTCGTCTTAAAACTATCCAAATCTAGCTAACTAATTTAAATTCATCCCTAGCTTTCCCTATCATTCCCTAACTGATTTATATTATGATTACAATCTTCACACATCTACTCTTCCTTCCCAAATATATACTGCAACCAAAATGGCGGCAGAACGTCAAACAAAATAAATATGCCACAAAATGCTAATAAGTAAATAAATATAAAGTGTAAATATAAAATATAAATAAATATAATTATATAAATATATAAATAAATGTTTAATAAGCGTTAAGCGTTAAGCATATAGCAGTGCACAAAATAGCGAAAGCATCACCCTATTTATCAGGTGCACTCGCACAAGCATTATGTCGGCTAGCGCCTTTACACACCAAACGTGCTTGTTATATTATTTCGAAAACTACTAATTAATGTAAATCAATGCTTGTGCGAGTACAGCCGCCACAATTAAGTCTTACCTCGATAATAAAATTCTCCAGCATCCGAAGATCTGGTCGTCTGCCTACATCTAACTGTAACTTACGTCTAAGGGGAGATGTGGTGCACTGCTAAAGTCCTGGTGGGTATGCACTAAATGTTCTTGGGGGGGATCACAATCACTATCACTTCACTTTTAAGTCCTGGTGGGATGCGCGGTTTCACTTTATTTTATTATCTTTGTTTATTTTATTGCTTTAATTTAATGAGGGTTTCTGATTTATTTGTTATTGTTTATTTGTTAGGATTTTATTCCCGATTTCCCGATTTTCCGCGCATAATTATGAAGATAGGCAGTGACTGTATTAATGGTGCGGGGGTTTCTCGTGCATATTGGACATTTGGGTATAAGTATTTTTTTTTTATTTATTTTTTTTTTTTATATCAGGTTTTGGTTAATCTATACTCGTATCCTTGAAGTTGTAAGGCATTACATGTGATTTTACAATGCTCCACCCGAAGGTACTACATTGGCCAGGAAGCGAGTTTTTTTTTTTTACCTGGAAAATTTTGAATTTTGCCGAATCCTTGCTGTTCCAAGCAAGGTAGGGATCTTTAACGTGCGTGACAACACTCACACACGGGACCTCCATTTTACCTCTCATCCGAACGAGGATGTATTTTTGCGAAAAATGCTCGCCTAACATTTTTCAAGCGGACCGTGTCGGGATTCGAACCCGGGACCTAGGACGTAGTAGTCACACACATACCACTACGCCACGGAGCCGCCTGAAGTTGTAAGGCAGCAGAATTTTTATGGTAAAAGGAATTAATTGTTTGCAGCCAACTAGACCATTCGGACGGGGTAGTATGACATATTTTCGATAAGGGAGCTAAGTTCTTCTGTAAATTTAAGGTAGCGATATTATTCTTATTAGATATATTAGATAGGGGTCTAATATTAGAGGTAATTCTACGCTTTAAATCTATCGACGTCTGGGTGCGTTGAATGGTTGGTGTTGAGGACGATTTCGATTCCTTGAGATATTCACGTCCCGGGTAGGAATATCTCTCCGATACGCTAGAGTTACAATTTGTGCATGTAGATTTATAGATATTATTACGACCGCAACCATAACAAAAAATATTTTTGGGATAAGTGCACACGTTATAGTCATGTCCACTTTTCTTGCAATTCCAACAGGTAAGTGAGTTGCTTGAAGGGGGAGCAGGAAGATTAATACTAGATAGTTTACGAGGGGGTTCCGATTGACATGCTAGGTCAGGTTCTAATAAGCCAGACTGTTTTTCTAGGGGAGGACGATATTTATCGACACGTAATTTCACTTCTTGGGAGCGAGCGACATAAATCTTTAAACTGAGGTAAGGGAGAAATGTGTTGTAACACTAAACGTTTGGAAAAATATGGATTTAAATTTCTACGAAGTTGATGAATAATTCCGGATTCTGGTGGTTTTTTTATCTAATCTGTTATATAAAGCTTCCATTGAGGTAATAAAAGAGATTACGTTTTCGTCAGGTCCCTGGGTTTGGTTTCTTATTTCGTTCCAGAGATCGGTAATATAGCCATGTGGTAAAAAATTACGTTTTAAGCACGTAACTAATTCTTCCCAAGTAGAAATCTGATTTCTTATATTTCTGTACTAAATTAAGGCTGAATCAGAAAATAATTCACTCGCTAAAACAAATAAATCCTGGTCTGTACAATTGCGTGAGATTCTACAATCGTTTACTCGATCGAGGAATGACATTAACGAGATTTGGGGTCAAAGCCCTGAAAAGTTAAACCCCATTTATACACAGGTATCGATTTTCCAGACGATATAGAAGGTTGGGATATTGTAAGATTTGAGAAAGCTGTAGGTACATTTACGTCCACATCTAAGTTAAATTTTTCGAGGACGATTCCTTTGAGTAAGAGAATATCAGATAGGAAGGCTTGTTTGCTTTCGTTAGCTTGTTCATCGTTAAATAAACATAATAAGTCTATTCGTTGCTTTACGTGCGCTACACGGGACACAATGCGTTTAAGCTCAGTTTCGATAGGATCGGGATCAGTTTTATGCAGTATATTACTAATATCGTCAAGAGATTGTTTAATTTCAAAGATATTTTGAAGTAAATCAGAGACTACTACACGCGGAATAGGTAGACTTTTAGCTTCTTGAGCTAATATAGCGTTTAGCTGCAATCGTCTATCATTTTGGTTTGTTGCCGGTTGGATACTCCACGACTGTAATTCGTAGATCGTTTCAAACGCTTTAAGGTGGACGGGATTCATTGTAGTATAGTGTTTAAGAAAGCAGATATAGCGAAATCAAGTTTACTATAGTGTTTTAGAAGGTATAGATATACCAAGGTAAGATTTTAGTTAGTTACGTTAGCTGTATTAAAAGCAAAATTTTCTTTGAGAAAGAATTCGTAACTTATAGTTAATTATTTAGATTGTAAGGGAACACTTTAAAGTCAATGAAAACTAAGATAATGTAATAGTTAGATAAAATTTAAACTAAAAAACAGGTTTCAATAAACTAAAGGAATTTCAGGTTTAAAATAATTATTTAACTAGATTTAATGTCATTTTAAGGGAATTTTTTAATCATATAGCTTTCTATCTATGGCTAAAATACTTACAGAAAGAATTATTTAATTCAAAGCACATGTTTAAAGTGAGGTTAAGGTAATTTGCTAAACACATTTGAAAGGTATATGCTTCAGTTTTATCCTAAATTAGGTTAAGTAATTATTTAAGAGAATTCAAATATAAATACACAGTTTTTATAAGGGAAAATGCCAATTAACTAAGTTTATAGTAACATATATAAGAGGTAATCAATCACTGTTCAAACATGGCCGACTTAATCCTTCAGATTGACACTTCAACTGCATTCAATGTCACGCCAACATAAAATAAAAGTTTCCAAATGCAATGTTGCCAGATTGTATTTCTTCTATCCAAAAGCCATTAAAAATTTAAAAAATTATTATTTTTTATTATATTTGAGTGAAAAAAAACCCAATTTCTACAAAGATATTCAAAACCAACACCTTATAAGATAAATCAGAGGTGAACACAAATTTTAAACACACGTTTAGGTGGCACTGTTATAGCCCCGGCGCCGCGTGTTTAGCGCCACTACTACAGTTGGCAACACTGAAACGCTCCACGTTCACAATATTGCGCAATGATATTATGACATAATTGCGTGTCGAATTGGATCACATACCAAATACGTTTACAATGATACAAGTTGCACCTTAAAAAGATAAAAAGTACTTGCTTAAAAATGTGGAATGCTTCACGATTTTACGTGTCATCCTTGCGCAAGGGCCATGCTAGTTGGGTGTTGTTTGGTGCGGGTTACGTCATGCCCTCGTTGAAACCAAATTTATCGTCTTCCCTCTTCTTTGTTCGTACCCAGGGCAAAGGAACAAGCAGGTTAGGAACAATAAGGCAAGATAAGGAAAAAACCTACTTCGTAAAAGAGAAAGGGCAAAAAAAAGCACAGGCAAACGTCACTGTTCGACGTCTCGTTCGCTAATAATATCCTGTCGTGTCCAAACCGCGCACTTACCCATCACTCCGCGTCTGCGCATTTTTTTGCGCCGACGCAACTGTCCAAAATAACGGAAATGAACAAGTCTATTTTAAAATAGTGGCGGGAATTCACTCACAAATTTAAAAGTGTACATCTCCAAATTTGGAATGTAAGAACGTGCAAAATTCAAAGTATCACCGCTTGCGTTTATACGAAAATAAAGAAGGCTGACAATTTGACAATTTGAGCATTTGTTGTAAAATTTAAAAATAAATAGTTGATTTTTAAAAGTAAGAAAGTTTGGTATTTGATTTCATTAATTTATTAAATGGATGGTGGTAATGACTTCCGGTTCGAGCCAAATTATTTTTTATTTTTATTAGCTGCAAAATGAAGTATTAGTCGATAGCATTTAATAATTCATTACGTTGCCACCCCGACAGCTAAAAAACTTCAAGGTTTTTCGGGTAGCAAAAGTATGTACTTAATCCTTAATAACTTTTTAGCAAACCAACACAATGACTTCTGATTTGCAGGAGCGTGTTTCTTTTATTATTCCTTTTAAAATGAGTTGAATTTCTATAGGGGTTGCAAGTTAAAGTGTGGGGTTTCTTCCCACATGATACTCCCAAAAGTTGGGGAATTTCTAAACCATTTCATATTGTAATTTTTACGATGCAGTGTAAGAACGCAAATATACACGAAACTAAAAAATATAAGGCTGTCCCCGGACTTTTACCCGGTATACTTAAAAGAATAAAAGTTATAAAAAGGTAGGTATGAACAGCATGCAGTGGTCAAAATTGTAAGCTTACTGTTGATGGCCTGGTTGTTCATATTAATATTTGTGTATTAAGTCAATATACTCTATTAGTGTCATATTGAAAACTATTGAATGAAATGTTTGCTAACTTTTGAAGAGGAGCTGATGTGTTTAATATGTTTGCACAGATTTTAAGCCGTCTAGAGAACAAAGAGCAACTTAATTTTTAACTTTCTAGGGTACGAAAAGTAGTGTGAGACACGTCGGATGCACTGGGAAAATTAGCAACAATAAACTACATGAATGGTCATCTGAACAGCATCTTGCACTCTTTTACTTTTTCATACTAACCTAAATAATTCTGTGTGAATGTTAAAATGCAAGTGCTGTGAGCACTTCAATCTCTATATGTTTTATACAAGCTTCATTAGTAAAACACAAGTGTATTTGCTAAGCGCTTTGCATTCTTGTAAAAAAGAAAGTACGATATAAAGCGTTGCAACTACTTGGTCCAAATATAAATTACTCTTGATATTGTTTATGACTATTCTTGATTATTTGGTCACAATTATCAAGGATAATACAGAAATATTGTTAGTGTAAACAGCGCCGGTTGTAAAGGACAAATTTGCAATTTAATTAATTCCTCTCTAATCCATATTCAATGAAAAAATGTTATAAAAGCAACAGAAATCGAGTGCTTTTAGAAACTACTCGTACGCAAAGGGCTTAAGATATGGTAAGGAAATCGTAAAGGGTGCCCAAAATTTCAGGTCCATACGACGGCGCAATGCTTCTTATGCTTAAACGTTAATGTGTCTCTCGAATTATCATCTCCATAATAGGTGTTGGTACTGAAGGAACGTGTTTACAGGTACATTGATAATGCCTCATATCAACCAAACTTACGAAGTAAGTTAGGTTAATAAGATCGCTACGTCGCCGTCGTCCGTTGCACGTTTTTTTCGTTTTACAAACATTTGATATATGGATCTTGTTCAGTTTTTTACGCTGATTAAGAATATGCTATCCATTTTTCGATATCTCATATAGTTTTCGAGTTATTCGACTTTAAAGTCGAAATTTTGACTATGATAAACTTCACTCCAGCAAAAAATAAATAAAGTTTTAGGTTAATATCGACCTCTTGAGCATATTTTCTCATAGCTCTCATAGCTCCATACCTCCTGAACATATTTTCTCAAAGCACTAATGCTCTAAGTCGAAAGGTTTTCGAGTTATTCGACATCTTGTTTTCATTAATGTATATGTAATATTTATATTTTTGATAACAACATATCTGTAAGTTTGATTAGAAGTTCTGCACATGAGAACTTAGATTTTTTTTTATTTGTTATATAAAATAGAATAAAACTAAACAACTATGGAACTTATACTTGCTGTGTTAAATATTAATTACTTCCATATTAAGTATTGATTCATTTTTCTGGTATATCTACTTAAATCGCTTTTACTGTTTGTTTTATGTAAAGTTAAAAATTTGTTCTAGGTAATTAAAGAGGGTATAAATTATTTTTGTCTCGATTGTTGTAAGTCCTCTGGGACGTTCTGGATAAATGTTTTTTTGCGAGTTGGTTTGTTATACTCGTGAATAACTACACGCCATTGTCATACTATTGCGGGCAATTGTTATACTATTGCGCAATTGTTATAATTTAACGCATAATTACGCAGCAAATTTATTTGCCATATTGTAGCATACCGACCACGTTTTTAGGGTGATGCAAACGCTTTTAAGTCGATTTGCAAGCACAATTTCAATGAAATCAAATTACTTACGTGGTGGCATCTCGGAAATTCATCTCAAGGTCCCTCGGTGCTTTGTAAGGTTGGGTTCAGTTACGTCATCTTGAATCAAATTACCATCCGTTCTTCCTTTCACTTCAGTCGTAGGGGATAAAGGAACACCAGGTAAAGGAACGGCACAAGGCAAGATAAAAAGGAACCTACGTACTTAAAAAAAAAGACACCACACAGATAGATGTTGCTTCGTCGAGGGCTCGAAACTTAATGGCGTCTTTTCCACCACGCGCGCACTCCGCATCACTTTTGTGCAGACGCGACTCTCAGGGATGACGGAAGTTTGGGGTTTTTATTTAAAAAATACGCGGGAATTACCTTATAAATTATAACTAAATCTAAAAATGTACATTACCAATTTTGGCATGTAACAATCGCAACAAAGCCATAAAACAAAAAAATCTTAAAAAGAAAAAGATTTTAGCACGGTAGGAACTTAAAATGTAGAGTTTTACTTACATATGCACTAACTTACATTCTACTAAATGTTTATTTTAGGCGCCACCTGGTTTTTTCAACCGATAACGCGTCTTGCAAGTAACCAGGAAATGGAATATGTAGTACCAAGATTATCGAGCTATAAATGCACACAAAAGTCTTAGATGTGGCGCAGTTATAATCGACATCACAAATTTTTCGGAGAGCACAAAACACTACTACAACTAAATACAATTGCAACAAGTCGCCTAACAATTCTACAATAACCTAAAGCTAACTTTACAGTTTTTTGGTGCACATGCACATAAGCATTGCATTTTAACTGTGTCTGATTTGGCAAAAAGAATGCCCAAATTTCAAAATGCTCGAGAGATTTTTATGTATTGGTTCTCTGTCTTAATAAACAGTACACATCAAAACTTTTGGATGACATGGTTGTGAATTAACAAATTTACCAACAGTACCATCTTACTAACTTCTTACATTTCTAACCTAACACATTACATTGCTACCATCAGGTTAGCTTCTTCACTCAATACACAAAAATTCCCTACGTCTGATCATAAATACCAAACGTTAGGACAGCAAAAAAAAGTAAGACAAAGTTTCAAGTTATTACCAAAGATAATACGTAAGATAGATATATTAAGATAAAACTAGATAACAATAGATAGATCCAAAACGTCGCAGTACGCCAAGGCATGCTACAACTATATACTTTAAAGATATAGCGCAGCATTCTCCAGTTAACCAAGCCGTTTTGTCCTCCATTCTAAAGATACAAAAGAGAGTGACTCCTTGAAGCCGTTAAGCAGGGAAATACTCGTACCCCCTAAAAGAGAGCGACCAGTGAAGCAGACCTATTAGATATAACGGTACGAGGGACAGGAAAAGGCATGTGGGTGCATTCCTGCAACCGCCGTTAGTCAAGTTCGGTAAGGCATACTCATTACTCACTTCCACACACATTCACACACGCATACATACATGCACTGTTAGCGGCCACGTGCAGCTGACAGCGGCACCGCATGACCTCACGAAAGATTTCTAGAGACGTGGTTCAGGTGTCCATGGAAACCCCACGCGCAACCACAAGGTGACTAACGGAAATGAAAAGGCAATAGAGATATAGGAAAGGTAAAAGAGGGAGTTAGGCATTTTGAAATGTACTAGTGACTTCCAGATAGAAGAAAATAGAAGAAGGACTCGCATTGAGTAAAAGCGATAGAAAAAGGTGGATAGAAAAGCACTACTCAACCAGCCAATGTAGTCAGTAGCCCGGAAGGAAAAATCACTCTTATGTGGTAGACGGGTGTTCGGGGATAAGAAGAAGTCTACCGAAGGAAGAATAAGGTGGAAACGGAGACAGCGGGATAAGAAAAAGTAGAGCTTTGGACAAGCGTCCGAGAGAAGGTAGAGAGTTGTCCCTGTTTAACGCAGATCGGTCTGAGAAACCACCTGCTGTGTTAATCAGACAAATTAAGACATATTATAAGTTAAAAAATTTCTAGATTCCCGATGAGAACCAGTACGATCATCTTCCTAACGAGCGCATCCACTGCGATAAGAAGATCAAACAAAAAGTTGAAACAACCAACTTAAAAGTACTATTCCAGATACCTTCCCACAATAAAAACAACTATTTCAAGGTAATATTCAGAAACGGTAACGCCATAAACACACAGGAATACCTAACTATAAGCAGTTAAATCAAGATACAAACATAGCGTTCCAATATGCTAAAAACAACCAAGAATTCAATAAGATATTGATAAAAAGCGATAGCACCTCACCACGAAGTTATATAAAAAAAAAAAAGTGTATACGTTCTGATAGCTTAACAGAAGAAAAATAAAAGATAAATAAAGGCTAAAGTGAGCGACTGCAATAATTCAGAAGAAATACGCATGAAATAGGAACTCCTAGTTTTGCAACTGCAAATATGGACCGTTTCTTACAAAGGCATAGACCGCGACTCCTATGTGAGTCCAAAGAAAAAAGCATACACTCAACACCAGCTAAAACCAATCATAACAATTCAATGAGTTATTCCAACCAAAGTTACGGCAATCACCACGAAATTAACAACGTAAGATAACTGCTAACAAACAAAATAATATGATGCAGAAAAGGTGCCAAGATTAATTAGGTGAAGCAAAAGAGTAACATTAGAGAACATAGATAATAAATAGACATGTAGCTAACAATAAATTCAACGTAAAATTAATAGCCAGCAAAAAGATAACTAAAATGATGCGAATAAGCCAAAAGTGTAGAAAGTAAATTCTGTATGAGAAAAGAAACGAATAGATATAGGTAACAAATTCATGACGGGAACAAAAAGATTTGGTAAACCAATAAAGAAATGAAATGTAAAAGAAAATTAATTAGCATTTGGGTCAGCAGAGAACGGGTTAAGGTCTTTGATATACCACTTTCCTTGACGTTTTCCTTCGGTATCTTGGAGTTCATAAATAAGTGGACTAATGACGCGAGTGACCTTATATAAAATGAATTTTGGAGCTAATTTCGAAGAGAATTTTTTAGTATCAGATAAGACATAGTTTCTTTTCCAAACCTGTTCACCTAAAGCAAAAGAAATATCTCGTTTTCGCAGATAATAGTGATCTTTACTCTTTTCGTAAGCCTTTAACAAATTTTTTCTAACATCGTTGAAAATAGAAGGTAATGATTGTTGGTCTTCGTGCCAACGTACTTTTTCGTCAAATTCAATTACGTTAATATCATCCGGAACTGAACCGTAATAACTACCATCAATTGGCGTGTATCTTCCAAAAACAAGCAATGAGGGAGTGAATTGGCTTGCTTCGTATTTAGATGTACGCAAAGCTTGAGCGATTTTAAAGATATTTTCATTCCACTTAGTGTTGTCTGAATCGATATATGATAGCAGTGATTAGGACTCGATTTACTCTTTCGGTAGGGTTTACCTGTGGATGGTATGTTGCGTTGAACCAAATTTTTTGTACTTTATAACTTTTAACGAAATTTTGACAATCTTTTGAGATAAATTGCGTCCATTATTCAGAGAATAATTTGAAGGACATCAAAGATAAAAAATATATTTTGTTGTAGAAATTTAATTATAGCGGAGGATGTGGCTTTAGTTAACGGTTGTACAATAACAAATTTAGAAAACCAATCGGCGATGACTAAAAGATATTGGTTACCTTTTTTTGATCGAGGGAGAGGTCCTAATAAGTCGAGTGATATTAATTGAAAGGGATAAGATATCCGTTTGAAGTTACCCATTAAACCAGGACGAGCTTCTTGAGAACTATTGTGAATCCCGTAAATTTAACAATTTCTAATATAGCGACAGACAGATTGTTTTAATTTAGACCAGTAATATAATTCAGATATTTTAGCTGAGGTTTTTGCAACACCAAGGTGAGCAGCTGTAGGCTTGTGGTGACACAATTTAAGAACTTCACTGCGGTTAGCGGTAGGAACAACAAGTTTCCATTCAGGGATGTTAGGGATTTTGCGAGAAAAGGAAGATACAAATTTATATAATCTATTATTTCTCACACGAAAGGTGGAAAATTTATCGGGATTTTCAGAAACTGTATCATATTTAGATACCAGACATCAGGAATTAGATCTGGGAGGTTAAGAGAAGCGACATCACGAGATAAGGCATCAGGTACGATATTTAAACCAGGTCCATGGCGAACATCAAAGGTAAATTAAGAGATACGTAATATCCATCTTGCCAATCGACCTGCGGGTTGTTTTAAGTTATTTCACCATGTGAGAGCTGCATAATCGGTAACTACTGTATTTTAGGAAGTAGATATACTAAGATAAGATTAAGGCAAATAAACCATAATAGTTTTTTAAGAAAATAAATTTTTTCTAAAAAAATACTTAAAACTATTTAATTATTTAATTAGTTACTTATTCAGGTTTACTTTAATAAATACCAGTTACAGATATAATAGTTATATTAAGATTTAGAACAAACAAGTTTTAGTTATTTAAAGAAATTCAAGTTCCAGATAAATATTTAACTAACCTTAATGTGGTTTTTAAATTTTTTTTTAAGATAAGGGATAACAAATAAAGAAATTAGATTAGAAAATTATCTATAACTAACAATACTTAATTGAGGAATAATCTATATCCAAAATAACATATTTGAGTTTAATCCAAATTGAGGTTAGATGGTGACTATCAACACATTTTAAATATAAATACACTGTTTTTGTAAGAAAATCCAAATTGCACTAGGTTTAAAATAGCATAATTAAGTTAAGCTAAAGGTAAATAAATAACTATTTAAAATGACAGTTACAATAAGTTACATTGACATATAGCCTCCTACAAATGGTACCACCACATAATATAAAAAATTAACTAAAGTTAACTAAATTTAGTAATTACCAAATTGAGCTTTAAAAATCACTAAAATTAAAATTCTTTTTCTATTTCAGATACTTGAATGAAAAAACCACATTTTTCTAAAAAACATAATTTTCAAAGCTAATATCTTACAAGTTAAAATAAGGTTAATTATGACCGGATTTAATTTCAACACAACGTGTAGGGGCGCCATTGTTATACTCGTGAATAACTACACGTCATTGTCATACTATTGCGGAAATTGCTATAATTTAACGCATAATTACGCGGCAAATTTATTCGACATATTGTAACATACCGACCACGTTTTTAGGGTGATGCAACCGCTTTTAAATCCATTTGCAAGCACAATTTCAATGAAATCAAATTACTTACGTGGTGGCATGTCGGAAATTCATTTCAGGGTCCCTCGATGCTTTGTGAGGTTGGGTCCAGTTACGCAATGTTGAATCAAATTACCATCCATTCTTGTTTTTACTTCACTCGTAGGAGATGAAGGAACACCTGGTAAAGGAACAACACAAGGCAAGGTAAAAAGCAACCTACGTACCTAAAAAGAAAAGACACACCACACAGATAGATGTTGCTTCGTCGAGGGCTCGTAACTTAATGGCGTCTTTTTCACCACGCGCGCACTCCGCATCACTTTTGTGCAGACGCGACTCTCAGGGACGACGGAAGTAGGCATTTTTAATATAAAAGAATACGCGAGAATTACCTTATAAATTATAACTAAATCTAAAAATGTACATTACCAATTTTGGCATGTAACAAGTTTTCTTTTATAACATATTGTTCTTTTTGTAAATAAATTTATAATTTGAGGTTTTTTTTAGTTCTTTGCGACACCCCACTCTGCAACTTTTTAGTTTTTTCGGCTTACTTTGAATCCTAATTCAGTTGCGGTGCTTGCCGCGGGTAATTTTTTTTTTGCTTACCTTACTTTACTTTTTTGTCTGCATCGAATGCCGTAACAAATTCTTTAATAAAATATTTTAATTAATTAAATCTTACAACTCCAAAATTTCACAATAAAATTATTGAATACGCCATGCATTTTTCCAATAGTCCTTGTAACAGGATAAATTCCTGATACAAATCATAACGCTAGGCAATCCAATGTACTTTGCTCGCGTATCTGTATTATATATGATTTAAATTAAACCTGGTTCACTCTTTCGGTGAATCTATTGTGGTTATAATCTAAAGGTATTCCTTACGGAACGAATCAATAGTAGAAGGGGGTCGGGAGTGGCAATTTGATGCTCCACGATCCGATCGGATACCGAACCGTGCCTTTTTGAATTAAACCGTTGAGCAATATGGTTGACTGCAAGCACATGATTGCGAAATTAACTTTTGGGTAGAAAAGTGTGCGACTCAAATTATAATTGAAAATCAGATTGATTTTGGATCCAGGCTAGGGCTCCAATTAGTACTCCAATTATTACTCCAATTATTACTCCAATTTTTACTTGATTAATTGATTGCGGAATTATAAGATAAGGATTGAACGAACCGTATGTAAAATTTACACGCAGTATCTCTAGCAAGAAGACGATCTCTGCTAATAGCAAGAATTAACATTTTACCGAAGATTTAGCACTGTAAATGACTTGAAGAAGCTGATGTTTTTTCATACCTATGGCTAAACCCACGGAGTTCGGCGAAGCACCACGTATCTAATAAGACAGTATTAGCTACAGCGAATCTATCACATTTCAGGACGTCTGCAATTTTGGCTGAATTTCATAAACAGTCAGGTTTATGAACTCCCACAGCGGGGCCTCCAAGGATCCAGTCAAGTGACGTGTATGTGTGGCCGCCAGATGTTTGTTTTCGTTGATTTGTAAACTGCAGGTATTGATTGATAACGTTAATCTAGTTCAATGACGTTACGATAGTGTCAAGTTCATCTTGTTAGTCTTCGAGGTTATTGATAATTGTAGTTTAACCTGAAAATTTCTTAGTAAACTAATCATTTAGTAGTCATTTTAAATAATCAATATTTAATGCTCATACCTTAGTCTATTTATTAGTAAACATAATTACATATTCTAACCCTAAATTAACAGAATCAATTAAAATTTTTATAATAAATAGATTCTGTTTAGATCTTACATTTGTTAAGAATTTTTGCATGATTGCAGTATTACTATTTAACGTCAAACCCAAGCACTGCTGGAATTTAAATTTATCAGTACATAAGTACACCGTGTTTTGGTACAGAGTTCCTAACTATCACCGGTTGTTATTTTGTAACATTTAATTGCTGCTGCTTGTGTTCAATTAATTGTTTTATGTAAATATTTTGTGTATAGCAATTGCAAATATTTTCCCTTTAGGGAATCGTAATTTTTTTTGTACATATATAAAAATTTGATGACTTGGTTAACCGACAGTTTGAAACTTTAATAAACAAAATTATAACCAATTATCCATTATTGCCAAGCAAAACAGGTCGAACCAACCCTGAAAATATTGTAGTAAGTATCTCATGTTCTCTGAAGTTCTTAATACTAGTGTGAGTGACTTAGCTAAAGCCAGATTCAGTTGGCTCACCAATGTTTTGTTAGCTTACATCGTAGAGTGTTACGGGGATAAAGTCATAAGTGACGCACTCCGTCCCTTTTTTTATGTCCTATAGGCAAAGCTAAATTCTTTATAGAAAAATAAAGAACTTAAAAACTAATCTAACCTTGATTACAGTAGTCTTGCATTATGTCTAGTTAAACAGCTTCCCAACACATACTTCTATCTCAAGGATTGATCGCTAAACAAAATTATTTAAAACTGACACCAAATTTAAGTCCAAAACTTAATTTGTAATAAATTCTATTTCAGTAGGACTAAACTAGATAAGTTAAAACTAATATTCGCAGGTAAGTTAAAAATGATTCAGCGAAGCTATGAAAATATCAATAATCAAAGCAATATTTGCATTGGTACTTAAAACTTTCAATTGGAACCTATTTTAAAACCTCAAAAACGGACGTAAGATGGCACTCAATACAGGAAGTTTATAAAAAACTCCCCGATTTAAAGTTTTATTTGTACACTATAAAGTTAAAATAACAGGTATTAAACCTATTTAGTACTAAAGAGAATCTTCTTAAGTTTTTTTTGATACCTAATAAAGTTCTATATGTGCACCATTTGTTGCCCTGGCCACGGTTAAACGATAATCAGTTTCTTCCCAGGTATTCAGCAGCATATCAGGCGTGACGGATGCTACAGCCGCAACGATCCTCTCCCTCAAATGAGTAATGTCACGGATCTTGTCAGAATAAACAATTTTTTTACATGTACCCAAAAAAAGAAATCTAGTGGAGTCAGATCTGGGCTCCTTGGTGGCCATGCAATTGGCCCACGACTACCAATCCACCTGTCAGGGAAACGCAAGTTCAACACATCACAGACACAGTTGTTATAGTGAGGTGACGCGCCATCTTGTTGGAAGATAATCAGTCCCTTATCAACTATCTGTGGGAAAAGGTATAGTTCAAGCATTTTACAATAAATATCCCCATTAATTGTCGGCTCTGTGAAGCATCAATCCATACCGAACATTGACTTTGGGGGAGTCTTGCTGATGTTCTAGGAATTTATGCGGTGACTCAAACCACCAAATCCTACAGTTGTGTCGGTTGACAGACCCACTTACGTGAAAAGTCGCCACACCTGAAAACACAACATCTCTTAGGAAGTTCTCATTTTCTTCAATTCTGTTCAAAATGTAGACTGCTAAATCGAATCTTTTCACTTTGTCATTGGGCTTGATTTCATGCAGAAGTTGAATCTTATACCCACGTAATTTAAGCCCCTTCCGCATCACTTTGTACACTTTCTTTCAAAAAACACTTTTATCAAATTTATTTAAACAGTAATTACAATGGTTTGACGAATTGTACGTTATATTTATTAACGTCTTAGTTTCCAGAATAATCAAAGTTAAATGTTACTAATTAATAATTAAAATTACGGTAGTAGCTTAAACAACCAATAATGTTAAAGTTGTAAAGCTCCAGACTGACTCGCCATCATGGGCTCCTCAGGGTATTTATGCAATCCCTGCTCTTACATCACTTGTGGGAAATGCAGATCTCATGTCTGTTATTTCTTGATGCAATACAATGTATTACTTTTTAATAATCTAAATTCTATCAATTGGTTTCTTATAGTATATTGTGACCTGCACCTGCAGTATCATGCTATGTCTGGAATACAAAGTAGTTGCTTCCTTTCTCACGTCTGATTAATGAACTTCCATTAACCTTTTATAATGTGTCCTTCAATTATACAATGTAACAATCTATTTCTTGAGACTTAATAGTTTCATTTAAATATACACATATACCAATTTGAGGGATGTGTAACTCCTTCCGACTTAGATAAAAATTAAGGGTTGTACTTAATTTTTAAAACTCATTGTCCTTAAGGATTCGTGTATGATTTTTTATTCACATTTGTTTTTTGTTCTTATATTTAAGATACATTTTATACAATAAATATACAGTTAATAAAATTATTATAATGATCAATAAAATTGTCTAAACACTGATATTGTCGTAATGTAATTTTGGCACTTTTAATTCACTTAGTTGTTCTTATCAGATCACGCATTCCTAACATTGTGGTTTGCATGTTACTTTCAAGGGTTAGTATTCTATACTGTCTTGGTTCCTGACTAATTTTCTTAGTGTATCATTAAATTTTATTATGGTTGATTGAGTTAAAGATATTTGATTTCTAACAATAGTTTTTATGTCATTCTGGTTGTCAATTAATTGTTGTATCGCGTTGTCGTATCGTTCTACCTGGATGGAGGTTGACAGCAAGGCTGATGGCTGTCCATCTGAAATTGCAGGGTGTCTTAAATTCTTTAACTGTATGTATTTTATGATTTTTCCGTTGTCTACTACGGATACACTTCTGTCTGATATTTTTTTTTATTTTAAACGGACCTAAATTGGGGGCCGTTCTGTGTCTCTTATCTTTAAAATTCTTCTCATACACGGTTTGTCCTACTGAAAATCCATTTATATTGGTGTTCTCATTGCGGGTTTTTGTAATACCTTCTTTATCGTTATCTAATTTTTTTACATTATTATAGGTAATTTTTAATTTTTCTTTGTGGTCTTTACCATACTGTTGATATACTTCTTTATTGTGGTGTATATCGTAAGGGTTGCGGGAATCTAAGTGTCCTAATGTTAATTCGAGGGGTGTAAAATTAGTTGATGAATGAATTGTGTTGTTGTAAGCAATTAGGGCGTATGATATTAAATTAGTGATATGCTCTTTCACATAGGTAAATCTTAACAGTCTAATTTGTTCTAATAATGTTAAGTGTAATCTTTCAATTAATCCATTTGATTTCAGGCGATTTTCTGTTATAAAATGAATATTTATTTTATGAAGTTCTAGGGTATTTTGTATGGTTTTGTGTCTAAATTCGCTTCCATTGTATAAAGTTATTGCTTCGGTGTACCGTAAAATGTAAAGTATTATAAGAATCCTTAGGTTACATCAATACTGTTTTTTGAAGTAATGGGTATCGCTTGGTCTACTTTGGTAAATGCGTCTACGATTGTTAAAAAGTTTTGGGCTTCTACTACCAAAGTGTCTGCATGTAATTTTTGAAAAGGTTTGTAGGGTGTTTTACTTAACATTAAGGGTACTTTTGGTGGTGATCTGTCGTATTTTACTTTGTCGCATAATTCACATTGGTTGATAAAATCCGTGGTTAATTCCTTCATGTCTTTAAAGTAATATCTTCTTATGAGTTGTTTTAATGTTTTGTTAATTCCACGATGATTGGTTTTACCTTCGTGTTGGTTTCGAATTACATCATTTATTTCGTCTGGGTCATTTAATGTTATTAATTTTCGTGTACATCTGATAATCTCTGGTCCTGAATTATTAAATAATCTAATATATACTTCGGAAAATCTTTTGTACAAATGTTCTGTGGTGAAATAAAAGTAAAAACATTTCTTCTCTGGGGTGAACTCCTTTAGAATTTTAATTATTTGTGCTTCGTTGTCATCTTTTGTTATTTGAATTTGGTATATTTTTGTATTATCGGTTTTTGCATTTTTTACCGGGTCAGGGTTAGTTAAAACTTCGGCGATTATAAATTGGTTTGGTTTCGCATCTATTGCTTCGTTCAAGATTTTAATTGTGGTTTTTGGTTCTTCGTTTTGTGTTGAGTGTATAGTGTCTATTTCTTCTGGGTCTTCTATTTTCTCTGTTTCGTCTACATTACCTATAACTAACTGTCTCTATGGAGTTGAGTAATATTTTGCTCAATGCGTCTGCATTATTGTTATACATTCCTTTCTTGTATATGATTTCGTAGTCATACTCTTCGTAGTTTTCATAAGGGTTGTTGCACTCGTAATTTTCTGCACAATTTGTTTTCTTTTTTCTATTGGAGTTTGCATAATTATCCGTGTCTTGATTATTAAAATCTTCTACTTCTTGGTGGAATAGTTCCTCCGAAGTGAAGTTTCGTTTTTGGGTGTAATCGGGTATAAATTGAAATATTTTAGTATTCGGTCTAGTGTTGCCAGATGAAATGTCTGTAGGAGTTTGTTACGTGTAGCTTTAAAGTTTTGAAGTTATTCTGTGTTTTCTATAAAATCTTATCCGGTTCTCGAGGTTAATTTCCAACTCGCTTTAATTCTTTGTCTATTTATATTTCTGAATGGGTCGATTATCTTATCTAGCAGGTGTAGCGTGTATGATGTCGATACTCATTGTTTGTTTGAAGCTTGTAAAAGAGTAGAGTGAACGCTCTTGTTGTATAATTGTATAAGTGCGTATTGAGCATTTGTTTTAGCATCTCCTTGGGGAGGATCTGTAATTATACAACAGAAGTTAGTGGCGTTTGTCCACTTCCGTTTGTGGAATTTATTTGCGTCTCCGACTCTTCGCTTTTGCGATAAGGCCGACCAACGTACGTAATTATTTAGGTACAGTATTGGTATTCTAATTATTTTTCTCTCATTTTAGTGGCCTTTCCTTTTATGTACCATCTTTTAGTACTACCTGCTTTAGACTGCCGTCGGTACTACTTTTAGTAGTATCTTTAGTTTTCGCCTTCGATCACTGTTCCTGCTTGTTCATTGCTTTTGTTTACAAATTTAAATTTGCTGTTCTGGAAGGAAGCAATAGTTGCCCCGCCGATTATCAAACCCAGAGCTGTGTTGCTACTACTAAGCGTACTCAGGACACCTGGATCTCGAAGGTCGTATACATGTTTACTTTAATACCTGTTTTTTTTTTGGTATCGCCTCAACAATCAAATTTAAACTACGTTATCAGCTAAATTTATTTACGCTTTAATTATTACAAAATCCAGTTTTATCACAACGAAAGTTATATTTTTACATTTTTGGAAATTAGAAGTAACGTTTGATAAATTCGTTTGCTTTCCCCTCGGTGTTTACATGTTTAATCACTATTCAGGCGAACTATTGTGTGTACTTTTTCTTTAGATACCGAAGTTTTGTAGTAACAATTGTGACCTACGTGTTTTATACTTTTTGTGATCTGCTTTACTATTAATTTCACCAGATTTATATGCTATGTATTTTGCCTTATTTTTCAGGTTTATTTTTATGCTACGATATTTTGTTTTGTAAAAGATCCACCAACGAACGCGATGTATTTATAAATTTTAGAGATTATTTATCTCCGCGCCTTTATATAACGGATGAGCGGCATGCCTTTCGTCGCGTTTTAACTTGCGTTAGTTACAACTTATTCATTCGCCTATTTTGCGGTACCCCGTGTATGTACCGAACCGTTCGTGGGTCTCCACGCACCACTTTATTTTCTCTTGTTTTCCTGTTAGTACTGCACCACCTTAGGTGCATTATTTACACAATATTCTTATTTTAAGATAAGCATCATTTTCACCAGTTTTGGTCAATATTCACCCCCCCCCCTTTTATACCGTACTTTATATATATATTTTTTTGTGTATTGTGTCACCTGTATTTGTGCCAAGTAAATATTATACGTGTTTCTTGATTATTATTTTTATTATTGTTTTGATTTAGCGCGTGACGATTGTGCCGCTTTGTGCTGCTTGGATATGGTATTTGGGAACTTGTGTATGAGTTGGAACCTTCGAGTCACGGTTCTATATTTTCTTTGTGGCAAGACTCTGGCGCCCTTACTCTTCGAGCTTCGCCATTCTGGTCCTTAGTCGAAGCCGTCAGCCCACGACCTCCTGGCTGAGCAAGCCACCCTTCCCTTCTGCCATCGTTACAACAGGGACCAATTACCTATCGTTCTATTTCTGGTTTACCATCAGCGGTGACAAGTTGGTTTGTAATAATTATTGGGGTTGTTGTTACTCGTCATTTGCGCTGAATGTTTGCCATGCTTGATTCGCATTCTGGTTAAATTTTGGTGTGAATGTGAGTTTCGTAAAGTTTGAATTAAATGTTGGTTTTGAAAATTGTCTAGGTTGATTGTTGAAATTTGGGTTATTAAAGTTTGGACTGTTAATTCGAGATTGATTCAATGATGCGTTAAATGGTGTAAATCTCGGTTGTGTTGGTATTTGTCTCGCCGCTTGTATTATTTTAATCGGTGAGTAATTTTTATTCGCGTTAGGATTATATATTCTATTTTTGTAATACATAACGTTTTCTTCCTCTACAAGTAAATTTATTGCTTCTTCTAAGTTTTGGGAGTGTTGAAATCTTATTTTGTCTAATAATCGTTCGGGTAACGTGTTTATGTACGTGTCTAAGGCCATCTCGTCGTACATTTTAGTTTTAATTAAACGTACGTTTTGATCGGGTTCCTAGATTTTTAGTTTGGTTAGTAAGCTCCTCACGTCTTGACATCTCATACCAAATTGATATGGCGATTGATTAGTTTTTATCCTAGGTTTATTAAGTCTCTCATCAGACATTTTATATTTTGTTGGTCGACGAAATATGCTATTAATATTCGTTTAAAGTCGTCCCACTCTACGAGGTCATCCCTGATAGCTATGAAGGTTAATGCTCTGCCCTTAATTTGTTGATTATTATACTTAGAAGCCAAACGTTGCGATCTACGTCCCCTTGTTTGTAAAAGGATTTCAAAAATGTCTCGCAAACAGTAATGAAAATACCTAATAGTGGCTAGTTTCCGTCATAACTTAGAATTGAATTTAAATATAGTTTTATATTTTCCGTATTCGTTGTTTATAAATTAGGCGGTACTTTTCAGTCTAGTTTATATTAAGGTTATTTAAAGAATCACTTATTGTTGCGTATATTTTATGTAATTATAAACTGCTATTATATAATTGCTTTCAGGTGTTTGGTGAATAATTGTCTCAAGTTAATGTTGCATTAACTGTACATAAACTGTGTGTAATTATATACCTTCGTTAATTTGTTGTAATGAAAGTGTTTAATTATAAACCTTGTAAGAGATTATTAAGTTAATGAGAATCAAGTTCTGAAATAGATGGTTTTAGTAATGATTTCTGCAATAATTATACAAAGAACCGTGTTATAATTATACACTTCTGTTATAATAAAGCTCAGGCTTTCGCTGAATAAATCGTTTCATTAATAGGTCGTGATAAAATTATAATAAATTGTGCATAAATGCGTATATAAAATTCCTTTGTTTCTCACTAGCTAATATCAATATGCAATTAAAAATGGTTAGGAAAAATGAACCTATGGTACTCACAAAAGTTTGATTGCCAGTTCCATTATAATCCTTCCTCTTTGTTGGACTTGGTCGATTTTTGTACTTCTTCCAGATAAAGGATTGGAATTCACGACCACCAGTTTTTCTATTTTGGAATCGTCGGTGCCCTTCTGGAATCCTACAATCGACTGCGCCAGGTAGGTTTTGTGCCTCTTGGAGCTTCTTTTTAAAAAAGATTTTTTCCAAAAAGCAATTCTATCAAATTTATTTAAACAGTAATCACTATGGTTTGACAAATTTTACGTTATATTCATTAACGTCTTAGTTTCAAAAATAATGAAATGAAATGAAATGTTACTAATTAATAATTAAAATTTAGGTTAAACAACCAACAATGTTAAAGTTGTGAGGTGCAGATAGATGTGAAAATTTTCGAACAATAAGTTTGACAGCACGCGTGTCAAAAATATCAATTAGAATTGTACAAAGACGGATGGAAAAACGGGCTGAAGAAATACTAGGAGAAGACCAATTTGGGTTTAGGCGAAACAGGGGAACACGGGAGGCTTTTTTTAGCTGTGAGAGTGATAATGGAGAAAACAATAGAGAAGGGTGAAAGCGTATATATAGGGTTTGTAGATCTGGAAAAAGCATTCGACAATGTAAATTTTCGAAGTATTCAAAAAGATTGCAATGAGTTATAGGGATAGACGAAAAGAACACAGCTTATTCAAAGAGCAAACAGCAGTAATAGAATTAGAGCAAGAACGTAGAGAAGTAAACATTGAGAAAAGGGTGAGAAGGGATGTGCCCTATCCCCATTAATTTATAACTTGTACATTGAAGAGGAAATGAATACTGTCAAATGCAGGAAGACATTTGGAATTACTATGCAAGGACAAGAAATTGATTTGCAGATGATATAGCGGTATTAGCATCTAGAAAGGAAGAGTTAGAAGCTGCTCTTAATGAAATGGAAAGGGTTCTAACAGAGAGATACGGTATGAAAATTAATAAAGCTAAAACTAAGGTACTAGTATGCACAGGGAAAATAAATAAAAACAAGAATACAAATATGTAACGAGAACATACAAGAGGTTAAGGATTTCTGCTACTTAGAAAGCCAAATAGCGCAAGATGGAAAAAGTACTAAAGATATAAAACTAAGATTAGCACAAGGTTGTGCTACATTTAACAAGAAAAAGCAACTACTGTGTTTAAAGACAACAAACAGAAATAAGGAAAAGATTGCTTAAAACATATGTGTGGAGCTCAGCACTGTACGGTTGTGAAGCCTGGACAGTAAGAGAAGCGGACAAGAAAAAAGTAGAAGCCTTTGAAATGTGGTGTTACAGACGTATGATGAAGATATCATGGACAGACAAAGTTAAGAATAAAGAGGTACTAAAAATGGCAGGGGAAGAAAGAAATATGTGGAAAACGGTAAAAAATAGGAGAGATAGGTTGATAGACCAGATATTATTGCATGAGGGATAGTGCGGAATATATTAGAAGCAGAGATAGGAAAAAGAGAGGAATAGGTAGGCCTAGGTTAGACTACTGCACACAGATAATGAAAGATGTAGGCTGTAGGAATTTCAGGGAAATATGTAGATGACTCAGAATAGAAATTAATGGGGATACGCATCCAACCAGTCCCAAGATGGATAAATTAATGATGAAAAAAGTAACTGTACTTAAACATGATGATTATTATAAGCAACTACAAGTATTGGTAGGGCAATATTCTCGAATAATGTTAATTATGTGAAAGGATTTACTGGAAAACTATTATTTCGGAAAATGTCTAAGTGTTGGGGGATCTTGGCAGCCACAGGTTGCTTAATCCCCTCCTTACATGCGATTTTCCAATGCTCCACCCGAAGGTACCACATTGGCCACGAAGCGAGTTTTTTTACCTGGAAAATTTTTAATTTTGCCGAATCCTTGCTGTTCCAAGCAAGGTAGGGATCTTTAACGTGCGTGACAACACTCACACACGGGACCTCCATTTTACCTCTCATCCGAACGAGGGTGTATTTTTGTGAAAAATGCTCGCCTAACATTTTTCAAGCGGACCGTATTGGGATTCGAACTCGGGACCTTGGGCGTAGTAGTCACACCCCCCTTCACAACCACTGAATGTCGGAGAAATAGTGTATACAATTGTAAAACAATAGAAGGGGACCGAACTGCATCTAACAAGAAAGAACAGTGCCTATGATGAAAGACAACGAACAGAACAAGAAGAAAATTGTTGAAAGCATATGTGTGGAGCACAGCACAGTATGCCTATGAAATACGGGCAGTCTGAAAAGCAGACAGAAAAATGGTAGCAGTCTTCTGGAATGCTGTGCTTCAGATGTATGAGGATGATAGCATGGACAGACAAAGTTAATAACAAATAGGTTATAGAAATAGTTGAGGAACAAGGATATCTGTGGAAAAACATAGGAGAAATAGAAGGACAGCATACGTTCTAAGGTATTTTTTGGGGAATAGTATGGGATATATTACAAGCAGAGATGGGAAAAAAGAGGTAGATGTAGACCTAGATAAGATAGTGATTGATGCAGATTGTGCAAATTTCAGGGAAACCTGTAGGTTAGTTTAGAATAGGAAACAATAATGGTACGCGTCTAACCAGTTCCAGGACTGAAGACCTAATGATGATGAACTAATAATAATTATAAATAAGTGGCGTAAACGTAAAATGTTTCGTATCTCCAAAACCATTCACTTGCAGACCCATTCACATCAAGGGATATTTGAAGATTTTGGGTCATACTACCCCATACTCATCATCATCATTTTGTTTTCGACCTTACTTAAGGTCGGTTTGACGCAGCTCTAGCTTCTTTTCTATTCTGTGCTAATCTAAAGAGCTCTACATACCCTTCACAACCTAAATTTCTAATAATTTGACTAATATAGCTTGGTCTAGGTCTTCCTATATCCTTCTATCTTTTTCCTATCCACCTAGCACTACATAGATATTAACAACCTGATGGTTGTTAAAGAACTCTAACATGTTTACATGATTACCATTTATACGGAAATGAAATATAACCTGGTTATCTGCTTCAAAAAGGAAAAGTGTTAAATTATATGTTATGGTTAGGATTAAGCAACAAATCGCTACCAACATGCCAGACCGCTACCTAATTGTGAGTTATGTCATGGTGACGTTTATTCATCCTCAAGCACTTCAAAATTTGGAGCAGTTTATTAGCTTTCAAAATATTCTTTGGAACGTCGTTTTGACTATGGCAGTGATTTTTGTACGCAAATGAGATCGCTAAAGATAAAAGACGCAAACCATTATAATTTATAATACTTTACATTGTTATTGACTGATATCGCTCCTTCGACACTTGTGATGTACTGTTTAGCAACACGTTTCAAAAAGTCGTTCTCATACCTAACTGGTTGGAGTCGAAATTCTGTCGTCGATCAGTTGAGGAGAGTACGTTTTCCGAAACGCGTTTTTGCAGAATCCACTGCACGCAGACATGATTTCAACCTAACCTATCAACTAACTGATTTTATATTATCTTACTACATTAATTAGCGGTGGTTTAGAAAAAAACTTTTTAAAATAGGCAGTCTTGAAAAATATGTTTTTGAAAACAGCCAGAAGTGCTGTAAGGAACAAAATCTGTAGTTTAGGAAACAAATATTGGTCATAGATATCGGAGACTACCGTTTAAAGCAAGTTTTCATAATTGTTTCGAATCCCGAATGTTTAGTATGAAAGAAAATTATGAGTTAGTGCTTCAAACTGTATATAGTTTTTAACAAACGGCAGCCATTAACCTTTTGAAGGGAAATATGTTTGTAATTTAAATTAACCTGCACGTAGACTACCGTAAACATTTAACCAAACGAGATAAATAAATAATCATTCGACCATTGTAAATAATTTACTATTAACAGAGCGAACACCTAACAGCAATCTCAAGTCGTTAATTTATTAGTAAATACTTTAATTTGCACGTTGACGTATGTATATGAAGCGATGTGAATATTACAGGTATGTTACGACATGTAATATACATATCACTAAAATAGACACCGACGATCAGAAACTGCAGCGTCTCTAGGTGTGCCAATGTTTATTGACACGCTACCAGGATGAAAAGAATGCCTCTTTGAAACGAGTAATTACCCGTGAAGGAACTTGGATGCACATTATATTACGGAACGCAAACAAGTCAGCATGAGCAACGAAAGAATGGAGCACCCGTCAAAAGAATTTAATCTTTATACAGACAACGCAAAAGTTGACTAAGTTTTTGTATAGAAGGCAGCGCCGGTTTATCCATATGGCACATGTGGCACGGGCCAAAGACGTTGCGCTTATAAAGGCCTCACGTTAATAAAATGTCTGGGAAATTATATTAAGGAAATTGTATCACAACGATTGCATTCCTTTAACCCTTAAACACGACGTCTTGCTGTCGCTATTCGAATAAACATTATCTCGGCTAGGTCGATCCAGGACCTCTCAGGTCCTACTTCCTCTTACATTATAATTTGAATTAGGGCCGCTATACTTGCGGCCACGTCCCCAATGCTCCACCCGGAGGTACTACATTGGGTTTAAACGCGAAAAATAGTCGTGCTCCTAATTTATTATTACTTCATAGTTGATTCACCCTAAATAAAAACTAAATAAAAATCTAACAAACCTAAAAATCTAACAAACCTAACAAACTCTAACAATCTAACAAACCTAAAAATCTGACAAAAACTGGAACAAAAACAAAACAAAAACTAAAAACAGGGTTGTAAATAATGGTATCCCTAGCGCTGACTTTCGAGTGTACCCAATCAACAAGCAAAATGAGAGGGGAGGGATCCGTAATACCGGATAGCAGACGCCGGTTCTGCTTACCAGTGCGACCTGAAGGGTCGTCTTAAAACTATCCAAATCTAGCTAACTAATTTAAATCCATCCCTAGCTTTCCTATCGTTTCCTAACTGATTTACATTATGATTACAATCTTCGCAATTCTGCTCGTCCTTCCCAAATATATACTGCAACCAAAATGGCGACAGAACGTCAAACAAAACAAATAAGCCACATAATACATGCTATATATAAATAAATATAAAGTGTAAATATAAAATATAAATAAATATAATTATGAAAATATATAAATAAATGTTTAATAAGCGTTAAGCGTTAAGCATATAGCAGTGCACAAAATAGCAAAAGCATCACCCTATTTATCAGGTGCACTCGCACAAACATTATGTCGGCTAGCGCCATTACACACCAAACGTGCTTCTTAAATTATTTCAAAACTACTAATTAATGTAAATCAATGCTTGTGCGAGTACAGCCGCCACAATTTAAGTCTTACCTCGATAATAAAATTCTCCAGCATCCGAAGCTCTGGTCGTCTGTAACTTACTTCTAAAGGTGGGACGGGGTGCACTGCTAAAGTCCTGGTGGGTATGCACTAAATGTTCTTGGGGGGATCACAATCACTATCACTATCAGTTCACTTTCAAGTCCTGGGGATGCGCGGTTGCGCTCTGTTTTATTATCCTTGTTTACTTTATTGATTTAATTTAATGAGGGTTTATAATTTATTTGTTATTGTTTATTTGGTATTATTTATTCCCGATTTTCCGCACATAATTATGAAGATAGGCAGTGATTGTATTAATGGAGTGGGGGTTTCTCGTGCATATTGGACATTTTGGTATAATTATCTTTTTTTTTTTTTTTATTTAATATCAGGTTTTGGTTATGCTCGTATCCTTACTCACGCCAAGTCAATCTAAAATTTTTCAATCCTCCCACCAACCCCACCGAATTTTACACGCGGTCGTCATTGATTGTCTAATCTCGCGACCCTTTCCGCGAATTCTTTTAAGGCTGTCCAGAACGCCTTCTGGTTAACCACTTCCACGACTTCCTCTAGACTCTTTGGCCATGCCAGACCTGGGATAGCTAGTTTGCTATCAGCCAACCCTCGATTTCCCGCCTCAAGCGGGCAGTCGAAGAGCACGTGCTCTGCGCTTTCCGTGCCCTCACCGCATTTGCAGCGGTCGCTGTTGGTTAGACCGAACCTTTGTAAATACGCCTTCAGGGCGCCGTGCCCTGTTATCAACTGCACCATTTTGTGATCGAGCTTAACCTCGATCTTACCTCTGGCTTCTATGATCGGTATGAATTTGTGGGTCAACCTGCCCGTGGCAGCGTTGTTCCACCTCTTCCCATTGTCGAATTGATTTTTCGCGCAGCTTTCTTTTGATTAAAGACCTCGGTATCGACGAATGTGATATTCGAAAGTCGCCCGTCGCGGCCTCTTTAGTTAATTCGTCAGCCCTATCGTTTCTTACGTTACCATTGTGCGACCTGACCCAACAGAACTTTAAACGTCGAAACTCTAGCGCCGTACGCGCTATCCTCCAGACGTCCGCTTGGAGATCTGTCGAGGTGTTCATGTTTGTTAAAGCCGTTAGCGCCGATTTACTATCACTGATTATATAATACTCGTCTCTGCCCGTATGGTTTATTACGTAATCGATAGCCTCTCGTATGGCTACCAATTCGCACTGGAAGACAGTGCACCAGTTCGCGAGTTTGGTTTGAAACCGAAACACCTCCCTTTCCTGCTTATACACGACAAACGCCGTGCCTGCTTGCCCATCGTCCATACGTGAACCGTCCGTATAAATTCTGATACCCATCGCGTCCACATAACCTTCAACAAACTAAATCTCTAATATCAGCCGGGTGCCCTAACTCAGATACAACAATCTTTCTTGCAATTTCCCTATTACCAAGATTAAGATCTTCGATAATTTCGCGCCCTTTTCCTATATTTATTAATCGTCTATCTCTAATCTCCCTAACGACATATTCGATAGGGAGAGTCCTACTGATCACCAGGACAGCCTCCGTGGAGGTGGTCCTGTACGCCCTCGCCGCTTTTACCGCGGTTATGCGTTGTACGCTCGTCAATTGACGCATCTCCCGGACTTTACAACCTTCTGCCCATACAGAAGCTGCGTACAGTATTGCCGGCTCAATTGCTCCGGCATAAACCGTCCTCAGCGATTCGCCCCTGAAACCCCACTTTATTTTAGCCGCCGCCATCATTTTATTTGATATTTCGCCGCCCTTACTTTTTACGTATTGTACGTGCGCTTTCCAATTTAATTTATTGTCTATCTTGACGCCGAGGTAGGTAATACAATCTTTAAACGGATTTTCTCCTCCTAGCTCTAACCTAGGAGGTCTCTGTCCTGGTTTCGTGCCGAAATAAAGCGCCTCTGACTTCGCCGTGTTAAATTTTAATTTTACCGCGTGCGACCATTCGTGTAATTTATTAAGCGCCTCGTTCGGTTTTGTGCGCATATCCATTAACAATCTCGATCTTACAATTAAAAGTGTGTCATCTGCAAACCCAACGATTGAGCATCCTGCGGGCAACTTGACCCTAAAGATGCTCTCATGCAACAACTTCCAAAATGTGGGACCAGAACATGACCCTTGCGGGCATCCCCTTTCCACCTCACGCGACAGAACTTCACCCGGAATTTCAACCTGTGCTAATCGCCCCGAGAAATAGCTCTTGACCAAAGACATCAAGTTTCGCGGACAACCCCTACGATCTAACTCGCAAACGATTAATGGCCACCAGGCAGCATCAAATGCTCCTGAAATGTCCAAAGCAACAACGACACAGTACTTTTTGGCATCTCTTGCCTGCTTAATTTCCCCGACAACGAACTCTAACGCGTCGATAGTCGACTTGCCCTCCACGAAACCAAACTGTCGGTTATTAAAACCGCCGCTGTCTCGCACTAGGTGTTCAACACGCGTAGTCATAACGCGATCTAAAACTTTCCCCAGCACCGGTAGCAAGCTAATTGGACGATAGCTGCCCGGATCTGACGCATCCGCCTTTTAGGTTTGGGTATAAATTTCACATTCTGGATTTTCCAGCAACGCGGAAAACGCCCTTTCTAAACAAAGATTAAACAACCCAACAAAGACACACGGGGCTAACAGGCACGCCTGCAGAGTTGCGTCTGAAGTGATTCCATCATGCCCCGGTGCCTTCTTAGGGTTCATCCTCCTAAGAGCCCTGACGACCTCGTGAACTAGGATTGCCTTATCGGCACCTGTTCCTTGCGCCTTTGCAGCTTCCCGACGTATTAAATCGTGCAACCCTTCATCCCCCTCGGGATTATCCGATGGGAAAAATTTCTCTAGTAAATATTCCGCTGTGGTTTTAAAACCTTCCGTGTATTCGCCATTTGTTTTCTTTATATTACTGAGCGCGATTTTTTGTTGTTTTCCTCTAATTACGCGGTATGCGGTTCCCCAGGGTTCTTTCTCTGAGTTTTGCGTGCAGAATTATTTAAATTTATTCGTTCGCGTTTCTTCTATTAATATTTTATATTCGCGGTAACTTTGATTATATTCTATTCTCCGTTGTTCTCTTATATCTCCCGAGGCGCGTTGATAGCGGCGCCTTAGGTTACGCGTTTCTGCCCGCTTGGTGGTTAGTTCCCGGGTCCACCAGGGTACGCTGTCTTTAAATGTTTTCTTTTGCGGCATGGAATACGACGACGCGTTTACCACCGCGTCGTTCAATTTTTTCGCGGTGTTTCTACTTTGTCTGCCTCTCGGCAGTTAAATAGCTCATTTTCGAGCGCAGGGATACTTTCGCCAAATTTTTCTTTAAACCGCTCCCAATTTGCTTTTTTATTACAGAACCGCGGAAATATAGTTAGCTGCTCGTTTGCACTTGTTTTGGTTTCAACGTCCCATGTTATTAATTTATGGTCAGAGAGCGTTTCCTCGTCCGACCTTAGTTTCCAATTACAAATCGTTTCTAACATTTCGTGCGAGACTGCAGTAATATCTATAAAACTGCTGCCTCTATGCGTCTCAAACGTAGGTGAATCATTAGTGTTTATCACACTAAGGTCCCATCCCGTAAAAAGATCAGCAACCAGCGAGCCTCTATCGTCTTCGATAGGGCTGCCCCATAATGGCGACTTAGCATTAAAGTCTCCCGCGATAATTAAATTTCTATTTCTACCGATTTTACGAAGGATTCCTTCAATTTGATTTATTAAGTCCTCTGTTTGAGGATTCTCCCGCCGGGAATCGATCGGCGGAAGGTAAGTGCTTATCACGTAAAACGTATGCAATCCCGTTTTTATTTCTGCGGTGGTTATGAACTCATTCGACAGATTGTTTAGGATTATTCCGGCGCACGTCCCGTTATTTATTATTATCCCGCTACGCGGTCGTTCGCTGTTTGCGTTTAAAACGGTAACCCCCTTCCTAAAACCTGTTATTTTGTGGCTATACAGGTGCGGTTCCTGTATAAGCCCGATGTCGATATTATTTTCGCTGAATAACTTTACGAAGTTATTTGTAGCCCCTTTTCCTTTCCCGAGATTTAGTTGCGCGAATTTTATCTTCTTGCTTCTTTTAAATCTATCTTTTTCTTCACGGTCCATAATCGATGTTGCGTGTGATTGCGTTCTTCAATCTCAGCATCGTGGGGCATCTACTCGACTTGGCGTCGTGGCGTGTATCGACCTTCGCGCCACCGCCAGTTCTGTCGTTTGCCCTAGCGCAAACCACACAGCAGGGGACTGCCCTCCGGCAATTCTTGAACTCGTGACCGACTTCGGCACAGTTACCGCACCACTGTACCTTCTCCTTGCACTCCATCGATCTATGGCCGTACTCGTAGCACCTGTAGCACTGGGTCATCGAGAAGTGGTCCCGGGCCCAGACTCTTCGCCACCTGAGGTTTATAGCGTCAGCTAATATACGTCTCCGAAGTGTGGGGGTCACTTTGAAGACTACGTTGAGGAAGGGATCCCTAGGGCCCTTTCCGCCAAACCTAAATTTCTCCCTCAGGCGGTCTTCAATCTTCAAATCGCCGAAGCGGGGATTCTGGCACGCGATCAACCGCACCAGCTCTTCCGCCTTCATCCCCGCTTCGACCCCCGGAAGAACGACCCGTGGGCGCTTCTTCTCGATGGTCTTCGCCACGAGCTCTTTGCAGTCACCGACAACCTTCGACTGCAGTTTCTTCGCATCTTCTCGGTTTGCACACTCGACAACTACACTGCCCTTGCGAGTTCTACGAGCTCCGACCACAACAAAACCATCACGAGCGGGATCGACCTTCTTCTTTAGGGTCGACATGACGTCATCCTTCTCCCTGGCCTGGCGTCGACCCTAACTGCAAAGGTGGGCGTCGCACCTGCAGCAGCTGCAGCATACGACGCCTTCCGCGGCATCGGCACCTCCTGGCTCCTGGAACACTGCTGCCCTGAAACACAAGCAACCACCGCTGGACTTCCCCCGACAACATTAGCTCTCCCAGAATCACTAGCCACAAGCCGCAGCGCCCTAACCATACCTATAAGTTGATTCGCCGCGTCGAGGAAATCATCCAGGGCGTAGCGAATCCTCTTTCTGTCCTCCACGACGATAGTGGCGAAGGTCGTCGGCACCCTCCCGGAGATGACCCAGTGCGTCTTCCTCACCCTCAATCTCAGGTGGTCCAGCTCATCGAGGTTGCTAGCAGCAACGCTAACGTCGCTGCCAGTCGACATCTTTCGCTGGGCTCCCGGAGTTGAGGGCGATTCAGTCGCCGCAGCCACCCCAGGGGGCCCCGACTCACCCGACACGACCGCCGCAGACACAGGCTCCTCTACCTCCTGTACCTCCTCCTGAATACTTCCTCTTACAGCATTAATCATCAAACGATTTTCGCTGTCTTGTTGATATCTGTTGTTACAGATTTTGCCATGTTTTGGCGGGTGATTGATGCGGTGAGTAGCTTCCCGGGTCTTCCTCTTGATTGCTCTCCAACTATACGATATACAAATCCTGGGTCCACCGGCCTTTGGTTTTCGACCGCCAGAATGGCTATTCGCCACAGGCCGCTCCATCGTCAGGTAGCTCGTCGAAACAGGACTGACGGATGTGCATCCACAAAACGCCCTCGAGTTGTCACCGTTTCGCTGCTCACCTTGTTTTGCCAGGAGGCGAAGGTAGATAGATGTTTACTCCTCGAGGCCTGCTCTTGGAGTAAACACTATCTTTTCAAAACAGGCATTTTATTTGCTTTGTACTTTGACCGGTTTCAAATTACTTTATTTTTTACTTTATTGAAAAATCCATCACCACAGTGCACAATCATGGATGCATGCACATCAACAAACAACAACTACATGAGTAAACAAAAGTAAAACATCTCTATTTATACCTTTTTACAATTACCAAATTAAACGTATTCTCTTCTTGAAAATTGCTTCCCACCCATACACTTCTAACATTAGATTAAATCCGCTGTCAGTTTCAATTTAAATTTGCGATCGAATTGTACTATCACATCATCTAAACTCGACTTGAAGTTACTAAAATTTTTCCAATCGCCGTGGTCCATTTTTACAGTAAAAATTTCTAAACATCGATGCAGCAAACAATTTAAAGTGTAGGCCTCACACCCCTATATAAATAGAATACTATTTGCATATTGTGATAGTGAGATAAACGTTTACCTACCAGCATATCTAGGTTTACTTGCGATAAATCTTCTGTGATGTCAGCACCGGGATTAGCCATTATTTTAAACTTTTAATTGAGATTAATTCGATGATATTTGTAAACTGAATATTTACATTTACATCCCGTTGACTATATCCCCATGCCCGAATTGAACACAGAACAAACTAAAGAATCGCTGTTGACAATATCAAAGTACACGAGCGGAAAACAGAACAAACTAAGAATCGTGAGAATTTCCAAGTAATTTTTTGTGGTACCCAAAAATCAGCACGCTCATTTGTCAAACAAAATTTGGAGATTCTTTAACACTCAAAAATTGAAACATACAATTTCATCGGTTAAAGACATCATTAACGTTTTTCAACACAGGAAGCATAGGAAATGGAAGCGTATAAATATAATTACAAAGTCTCCGAAAGACATTTCCTTAGTGCTCCCCATAGCCTAAAGAATCAACTGGCAGTGCTCCTCATAGCCTGCTAACACTTCAGCGAACAGCGCTCTCCATAGCCTGCTATACTTCAGTGCGCAGTGCCGCCGCCGTACCTAGGGCATGTCACTATAATTCATCAATCAATAGTTAACAAACTACATATGGACGTTAAGCTCCGTTTCATACTTCACCGACAATTCGTTATTGTGATTGCGTCTGTCAACTCTACCGCCGGGCCAACTCTAAAGTTCAACGGCGACACACTCGACGAGGCCTAAGACACTACTAACACGACGCCTTCCGAAGGGTTCCGAAGATCACCGAAGACCTCCAAACTTCTCCAAGCTGTACATACGTCCACACCATAATTCTTCATTCCCTCACGTTGTTTCACAAGAAAAACACGGAGACTTACGAAGAGTTCCGACGACCACCGAAGACTTCTCAACCCTTCTATGCTTGTATATATGTTCAATTAATAGTTTTAAATTCATATCATAATTCTTTGTAACTTAACGTTGTTCCACCAGTAAAACACGAAGCCTTCCGAAAAGTTCCGAAGACCGCCGAATACGTCTAGACCTTTTCAAACTGTAAATATTTTCTAACTACCGTTATTAAAGTTCCTATTAGTCTTCACAAGCAAATTTCGAAGTCTTCCGAAGAGTTCCGAAGACTACCAAACACTTTTACACTCCCTTTAAACTATATATACATTCATTCAATAAGTGTTTAACTTTATATTGGTTCCACAAGCAACCACAAAGCCTTCCGAAGAGTTCCGAAGATTAACGAAGACTTCCGAACTGCTTAAAACTATTAAAATCATTCAATTTTAACTATTTCACTTTTATTTTTATGTTTTTATGAAACCTATAATTATTTTTGCTTATATTTATTAAACAAGTAATCAAGCCAAGCCTACATACATTCAAACGCCGTCAACCCGAACGATAACAAGTGGCGTCCAACGTGATTGGGCCGTCTTTACAGAAGATATTGCAAACAACGCGCTTGCAAGAATCACCAACATGCCCGAAACGAGGAGTCAAACGTCATCAAACGTCCAGCCGGACACCAACCAGCCGCCGCCAACCCAAGAGGTCACACAACCACCAACAGTTCTGGTGCTGCAAAAACCCAGTGGTGCTCAACCAACACAACTGCTACGTACCTAGAAGTAGCCGGAAGAAAAGGAGATACCAGGCTAACTACTAGACGCGGAGAGTGGAGGGATTCGCCTACATACCAAGAAAACAAAAAATACAGTGCATCGTTGTTACATGCCGAAATCGGCACTATACATTCTCAATTAAGTTTTAATTTGAAAGAATTTTGCGCCATAAATTTAAAAGGACGTGCGCGTATTTTCGCCACTTTGCACAGTGCGTTGGTGCCAGATTGCGCCGACGCGGGGTAAAAGTGGGGATTTTCCGGCATACGTGGCGTGACTAGCCACCGAGACGTGAACAAGAGCAGTTGTCTTTTGTGTCTTATCGTGTCTTTCTTTGTTATGTAGGTTTCCTGTTATACCAAATTACTGTACCTCTACCTGTCTTTCTTACCGTACTTTTACCTACAAATAGGAAGAAGACAACTGAATTTGGATTCAACCGGGCCCAGCGAATTACCCACGCCCGAGAAGATCAGCGAAGCCGCCGCCGACATGGAGTAATTCTGCAATTTATGTAGGTAGCGTTTCGTTTCCTTTTTATGTGATGTAGTAATTTTATATAATTGGGTGACGTAATCTTTTATTTGCGCGTCAAATCGCAATTATCTAACATTGCTACCAACTGACTGTAGTGGCTCGCGTACCCGCACGGCAGGGTTATAATATCGTCCACGATTATCTATTAACACATAAAAATAAATAAAGGATTCTGTACAAACAAGCAAAAGGAAAATAAATTAAGCGTTACTATTTTACAGCCTACAATTATATTCTACGGACAGTTTAGAAATTTAGCTACAAAGTGCGCATTTCGTATATACACAAAATAAAATTAATCAGTATCGAATAAAAACTGTGAGAGCCTTTGTCAAGTGATTTTTTCCTAATAATTTTTGTAAAGTAACTAATTAATAAAGCGAATAAACATGTGGGTTTTTTATCACGCACCTTTAAAAATAGTACACCGCACCTGTAGAGGTATATTATCGGATCGCAGCAACAAATAATAGTTCTACAATGTGACGTTTCTTGTCACGTAACTACACCAACCGTTGATGGAATATGCCCTTGACGCACCCAAAAGAAAACAAGTTGCCTACCTGTTAGTGTCCTGATACTTAGCTCGCAAGCTGTCGGGTTGAGTCAGCATAGAAACGCCATGGTCGTCAGCCTACATTTACTCTGTTACCATAATTACAGCAGCAGTATAACGAACGAAGTTGTTTTACATAACAAAAGAACCCATTTGGCCTCCAGCTAAAAAAAGCTAAAAAGAGCATCTGATTAGAATAGGTACGCGCGGGAAAAACTCACCGAATACACGCATGACATCTCCTAGTTGTTGAACAGAAAGACCTGCACCGCTTTTTGAAATACAGTGACGAATAAAATGTAGAAGACACTTCAACGCACTCGTTGCAGAATCAAACTTAACAATTGTTCAAACAACACGAATTTGAACTGCCCAATTCCTAGCTTAGCGAAACGCGTTAAAACTGGAAAACCCGGGTTTATATCGGATCGTGCGAGACCTTATCTCAACAATTCGTTACCTTGGAACAATAGAGAAAACCATTATACGGCGATCGTAAGATATACCAAAATAGCGGGTACCTAAAACCAGGATATAACTATTTAATTTATAGAATAAATTTTTGTTTTAAAAGCACAAAGGAGTTTGAGTTGAGGAGTTTATTCGGGAGCGTGTTTATTATGAATTAGGTTGAAGGATTTAACAGATTTATGGTAAAACGAGCTTATTAAGTAACAAGTAAACTATATAAGGGGTTGTTGAAGAATTTAAAAATTGAAACGGAATTTATTCGAACGAGTAATGAATTAACAAGGGAAAAATTTTAAAAACAAAATTGGAACGTAACACAACAAACCAACAAAATGGTCACACTCAAAGCGCTAGTGGAGGGCCTGTACCAAGTCTCCATAGCGACCTCCGAAGCAGAAAAACCCATATTCTCTGGCACCCTTCTGGAGAATCTTGCAGAATTCTTTCAACAGATGGAAGCGATGGACGCGGATGTTCCAACAACGATCGCTCAATTCCGAGACCAAGCAGCCACATGGTGGGAAGCATACGCGATACTCCAATCCCCTTACAGCGAATTCAAAAGGTTGTTTCTGGACAAGTACGACAGTTCAACCATTAGAGCCAAAGTAACCTCCGAGTACTATGGACAAAAGTAGATGGCGTTTCGACCAGTAGCCGCCTACCTCGGCACTAAGGTTCGAAAAACCCACCGTCTACAACTATACACCAACCGGGACATAGAGATTCACGGACCTAATTCAGTGTCACATGCCGACAACAGCATGGGAAATTGTCTCCCGCGTCATAAAAATCGAAGAAAACATAAAAGAGACAGCAAAAGAGACAACCGTCCCCACGCCAGCAAACAGATTTCCACGAACAACGGAGTAGCTACCAGGTGCGCATTCTGTCCATAACGACATTGGCACCGAGAATGCCCAACCAAGACGTCGGGAAACGACCCACCGACCGAGCAACGCCAGACTACAGCCGGGTCGGACGAAACGAACTGGCTCGACTAAACATCACCCACGATGACCCACTACCAAGGATCCCCGTCACCATACAGAAGATAATCTTCAACGCACTACTAGATACAGGAGCATCGACGTGCATGATTAGGGAAGATCGAATTCCCACAGGCTCACGGGTAGAACTCTATCATGCCTCTGCCTATCTAGCCGAACATGGGACAGAAACGGCAATCAAAGGCAAGTTTGGCACGCCATTCACTCTCGGAAAAATGACACACCACCAAACCATCTTGGTAGTAACAAACCCCGTTGAGGATATCATTCTGGGTGAATCTTGCCTTCAACGCCAGAAAGTGGTGATGAATTACGAACAAGGCGCCATACATTTCGGAGCATATAACCGTAAGAACGAAACGGCGACGCCCGTTATCGCTAACAGGCCACACACGTTAACTGCCATTTACCAGTTTCCAGCTAAATTCTTGCCCAGAAATCTTCGAGAAGAATTCCAACCAGTAGTCAATAGGCCAGTACAACCAACTACCACAGCTAGCACTAGCCTATTACCACTGGACACCGAAACATGCAGACCACGAGCTAACCACGCAGTCCTGGTCGATCTGCCCAATTATGTGCAAGAAGCACAACCAGAAAGGCATACATGTGGACGGATGTCTTAAGAAGGGGAACTCTTTCAGTTACAACTATCCCACCCAGCAGCAGACGACCATGGAAAGATCGGACGCCGCCACATAACGGTGACGCCTGTTATCGCCAACAGGCCACCCACGCCAACTACAACCAACCAGTTCGCAGACAAATTTCTGCCCAGCAGCCTTCGGGAAGAATTCCAACCAATGATCGATAGGTCAGCACAACCAACTACCACAGTCGGCACCAGCCTATTATCACTGGACACCGAAACGTGCAGACCACGACCTAACCACACAACCCGTGTCGTTCTGCACAATTATGTGCAAGACACACAACCAGAAAGGCATACCTGTGGATGGATGTCCCAAAGACAGATACCCTTTCGACGACAATCATTCCATCCAGCAGCAGTCGATCATTGAGAAACCCGACGCCGCCGCACAAAGCTGAACACAGAACAAACTAAAGAATCGCTGTTAACTATATCAAAGTACACGAGCTGAAAACAGAACAATATAAGAATCGTGAGAATTTCCAACTCATTTTTTGTGGTACCCAAAAATCAGCACGCTCATTGGTCAAACAAAATGTGGAGATTCTTTTACAGTCGAAAATTGAAACACACAATTTCATTGGTTAAAGACATTATTAACGTTTTTCAACACAGAAAGCATAGGAAATGGAAGTGTATAAATATAATTACAGATACTCCAAAAGACATTTCCTTAGTGCTTCCCATAGCTTAAGGAATCAACTGGCAGTGCCCCTCATAGCCTGCTAACACTTCAGCGAACAGCGCTCTCCATAGCCTGCTATATTTTAGTGCGCAGTGCCCTCCATTGCCTGCGTATTCTCCGATGGTGACGCTGTTCGCCGCTGTACCTAGGGTCCGTCACTATAATTCATCAATCAATAGTTAACAAACCACGTATGGGTGTTAAGATCCAATATGCATTTTCCATAGTAGATTTAGAATAAACAATTATTCATAAATATTCAGAATAAGGACTCTGCATGTTTTACTTGGGCTGTCTATTACAGCGGTTTTCAGTCCACTACTACGTCATGTAGATCCTAGTATATCAACGCACCCTCACTACAATACGCTACTAATTTTTGACGGTATCAACTTCCCAATGGACCTGGAAAACATTCCATGGTTTGAGACCTTGAACGATACCAGCGTGTTGAAGGGAAATCCATCGTAGGCCCGCTACATTTTACTGCTAGTAAAAGGGCAAGCGATGTTAACCTGTTGCTCATCCAAGACGGTGATAAAACTTTTGCTGGATTGAGTTTAGGCTAGCTAGTGGGTAAGCAATTTTTCAAAGATCGTCACTTACAAGTGAATTTGCGATGGATGTTTAATGTTCTTCAGAACAAAGGAGTAATTATGTAAGCATATCGAGCAGGATTTGCGGTCAAAAACTTTGCTACCAATGGAGACCTATAACAATTTGACATCGTAATAACCAAGAACTTTTTGTCATTAGGCAAAGTAGTTTATTTTATTAATGAGTGTCAAGTATTATTGTTGAATTGTTATGTTTATGCACCTTTTATATTGTTACTAGGCGGTGTGATGTTTTAGCAAAATATACTAATTATGTTGTATACGTTTTAGACTTGGTGCGAATTGGACATGGCCTTGGTGAGAGCGTAAAAAGGATCTATTTACTCATTTTGTAGCGGAATAGGCTCTCTAGGTATGTACTAGAGACAAGCATGTTTTGTAAATAAGTTGTGTGGCATTTTTGCAAAATTGCTGGTACATACCTCGAGTAGACACAATATTAAAACAAAACACATCTGGTACACTACCTCATGGGTGATTTGGAAAAGTGTATACAAGTACTGCATTTTAGTTTTAATGCAATTTTAATACTTTTTTCTATTATCAGATTCTTATGAACAATACCGTGTTATGGTATGGATATAACTAACGATGTCTTCAAGTTGCAGCAGAAATATTACATATTAATTGTTAAATGTATACTTTGTTCTGATTAATGTATGTTGCAAATTTAAAATGTACAAAATAAATAGTATTATCACACACGTTGTTACTTGCTATATATTACACAAGAATAACTCTAAAAATTCACGATATCTAATTATGTACAAATTTTGGTATTAGCCAGTTAAGCATAAAAAATATAATTTTACCAATAGTCTCCTAGATGTTAATATTGTGTAACTTTGCTTACTTTGGGGTTATGTGTTAAAAGGGTAAGTTAATAAAATGTTCTCAAGGTAGACAAGCGAGTGTAATTAGGTTAATGTATGTGTATCTCTCATATAGGTAATGAATGAACCAAGGGTTTTAAAAATCAGTTTGTGCTAATATTGCGTAACATTGTTTACCCTGGGATGATGTGTTAAAAAGCAAGTTAATAAAATGCCCCAGTCTTGTGAGTCAGGCAAGCTAGTGTAATTTGGTTAATGTATGTTTGTGATTAGATTAATGTATGTCTATCTCTCTTACACTCATATAAAGTTCATAAAGAGCCACTTGTAGGGCTTCCTTGTCTTGCACATGCATTTGGCCATAAAGATCCGATTTTATTACCGTGTCGGTGGTTTTATCCTACTAATAAGTGCTAATCTTGTCTGTGACTTCGTTTTTCTTCTTTTAGTTGCAAGTTTTTATTTGGTAATATCGCTTATGCTTTGCCTGAAAAAAATGTCAGTAGCTTTAGTAGGATTTTATATGTAGCATTGGATTGGATTATTTAACCAAAATCAGAGACAAACTACAAAAAAGCGTTAAAATTTTAAGTATAATTCACTTCAGTAGTTTTATATAGATTAAAGATGCAAATCGTGATTCTGATGTGTTGTTTTAAAACTCTACGGTTGATTTTGTTGCCCAGATTGGGTAGAAAAACTCGTGCTTCGTGTATTGTTTTCATAGAATTTAAAAATAATGTCTTCTGTCTTGACAGATTTTTTTTGAGTTATCCTCGCTCGTGGGGTAACAAAATGAGCAGTGCATTATGTGCCTGAAAATGGTTAAGATTGTGTTGAACCTTCCCTGTAACTTACTAAATAGTAAGCAATTACTTTACTTTACTCTTAACAAAAAAAATTTCTGCTAAAAAATGCTCCTTTTTCTTCATAATCTGTTATGTTGGGGATTAAACCAACGTTATACGCTTTCCCGGGATATTGCCCAAACTACACAAAACGGTCACATTGAACATATCTGCATATGAATAGATTCCGAGGATTGTTTTAGCAAATACCAGGAATCTATTCCAAACCTGATTTGATTTAGATTTGGTTTTTCTTCGCTTTAAAATTTTTTAGTATTTTGCAGGAAAAAGTACACTTTCATCGAGAACAAAGATTTCAATATTTTTTGAGACCAAATTGTTGGAAAACATGTTCTGAGTATGAATCAACAGACTTTGATCCCGCTCGTGCATATGCCCGCCGTGGCGGGTGCCCTAACACAGTTATATATTTGCAGGTTATATACATATTTATCATTGAGAAAATGCATTGTCACGTCATCTGCTTACTAAAGTGCAAATTAATCATCAATTCAATAGTCATTGGACCATTTGGGTAAGTATTATCCATATTATCGGTGACATTAAACTGGTGAGTCACCTAGGCATGGTCATGGGGAATTGGTCAATTTTAATGAGGTTTGCCTCGCAGGTTGCGCCGCTCATTGCAAACCTAATTAAAGTTGAGCAAATATCTTAGTCAGAGGCCAGTGTTTCCTGTTTAACCTAATCTAACCTAACCTAACCTAACTTAACCTAACGTAACCTAACTTATAACAAACATAACTCTCTATCACGTAGTCAAATCGCGTTATCAGTGTTTTAAAATAGGCAGTTCTTCAACTTAATTTTGTGTTAGTGAATTCAATAAAAAACAAAATGAAAGAGGCAGGGTTAGATACTACGAAGCCAATTATTCTCAAAACCATCTTCCAGTGGGACCAAAATATAGAAGAGCTGATCAAAATTTCTTTGATTAAATATAAATTTCAAGTCATTTATTTAATATATTTGATCAAATAAACAGAAATCTTACCGATTAATTAATTAAATAAGCACTAGAGGGCGTGAGAGCCTATTTTCTTAATTATAAGTATGTGCATACTATAGTAGGGGACAAAGAATACTACTATAGTAAGCCTGCTTATCGTAAAAGGCGATTAAAAGGTGCAGCAAGGGGCAGCAGCCTTGCTAAATAAAAGATATTGGAGGAGAGTCGGTTGGTCTCGGGCGTTCCTCAATAATTTACAAGGTTGTTGGGGGTTGACCGTGACAGATACGGCTTTTTGCTAAAATCTTTTAAAACTGCGTTGTGGAAAGATATGGGAACCTACCACAATATTTCCCAGGTATGCGTGGCCTAAAACACGAACTATGTATGATGGAGAACTCACAAGTAAAATTCTTGTCCGGAGGTAAAATACCCTCTCGTTCGGATCTCCGGGAGGGGGTACTTAGGGCTCGTCATTGTAAGAATTTAAAACAACGGTTCGATTTAGTGTTAGGGACTTGGAATGTAAGGTCATTACTTAGAGTAAGTAAGTTAACCAATTTATTAGTCGAAATGAGAAACGGAAAGCTTAACATTTTAGGTATTAGTGAGGTGAGATGGTCAGATAGCAATGACTTTTGGAAAGACAATTATAGAATAATTACAACTTCTTCAACTAATAGACAGGCGGGGGCAGGAATAGAGTTAGGTAAAAGATAAGGACGTAAAGTTAAAGAATATTACAATTTAGTGATAGTGATAGTGATAGATGATAGTGATGGTTAACCAATTCTGTATCAAAAAGTCCACGAGAGGTACAATCTGCCGGATTGCCTTGCGATTTTATATGAAACCACGAAGAAGGCAAAATTCGTTCTTGAACGTGCCTTATTCGAATGCTGACGAAAGTTTTCCATTTATAGGATGAAGAACGAATCCACGACAATGAGACTAGAATCTGACCATACAAAAACTTTTTCAAGCGACAAACGATCTTGATAATTATTTTTCACAAAGTCTACCAAGTAGGAGAACTGCGGCACACAACTCCAGTCTGGGTACTGAAATGCGATTCGTAGGTGCAACTTTGGACTTTGCTAATAAACCCAGAGGATCAAAAATATGTAAAATTTCGGATACCATGTTCCTTTTTGTGCAGGAACGTTCAACGACATTAATGCAAAAATCAAATTCATCTACAACAGGTTGCCATTGCAAACCTATCACCTTCTGTCATACGTTTGTAGTATCTTCAAATGCATATGCTTGCTGAAAACATAGCTCTGTAGGTAAACCTTCAAGTACACTAGCAACGTTGCTGTTCCATTTGCGTAGCACAAAACCTCCAGATTTGCACAGTTGATCGAGTTCAACAATAACACGTTTTGCTTCTTTGACATAATGACAACCAGTGATTAAATCATTAACGTATGTATCTGACGACAAAACCTTGGATGCGAAAGAAAACGAGACTCTTCCAAATGAGCGAATTCTCGAATAACTCTTAATACCAAAAAAGAAACTGATTTAACTCCATAAGTTACTGTATTTAAACGATAATCCACAAGTTTTTCAGACGAGTGAAATCTCCCCACTATCCTTTGATAGTCTCTATGATTTACAGAAAGCAAAATTTGTCTGTACATTTGCTTAATGTCTGCGGTTAACATTACCGCATGTTAACGAAACTGTAGCAATTATGCCATCATATTTTTTTGGAGTGGTGAATCAGCCAATAAATGGTCATTTAAGGACTGTCCACCAGGGATTAACGCAGAAGCATTAATAACGACACGAAGTTTTGTGGTAATACTTTCGGGTTTGACAACCGAATGATGAGGTATGTAATAAACCGACAAGTTAAACGACTCAAAAGTTTTTGGCGAAATGACTGTCATGTGATCAGTGTCCAAGTAGTCTTGCATGAAATTTTTATATAAATCATACAAATCTGGTTGCTTTTCTAAGCGACGTTCCAACGAAATAAATCTGCGAACTGCAACTTCACGAGAATTAACAAAATGTGGTTCTGAGACTTAAAATGGCAGAGAAATCCTAAAACGACCATTTTTATCTCTTGAAAAGATGTCCACGAAGTGTTTTTTACAAGCTACTTCATCAGAGACAACTTGTTTGATTCTGGTATGTTTTCCAATTTCCAAAAACGACAAATGTTTGATTCTAATGGTTCAACGATAGCACATAAAGATATGCACGAAATAATAAGCGAAGCAACTTTCCCTGTCAAAGTCCATCCAAATGTTGTGTTGATACTCCCTGTATGTTTGTTGTGGTTTGTTTAGTATTCTTCTTAATCTTCTTTGGGGATTAAACCACTCATAGTTTTTAAAATTATCTTTATTAACGTTTCGATCCATAACCTAGGATCGTTTTAAAATAATAAAAACTTCAAGTTTGACATTTATGACATAAATTGAAGGTGACTTTGATTTATTGATGTTTGAAATATTTGGTTTGAGTACACTAAGCAAAAATTTTTATAGTTTAAATGAATAATTGCCTTCAATTTGTGTTACGGCCTGGGACCGATTTTTTTTTTTTTTTTTTTAGGTAGCCAATACGCTTAACGTGAAATCAGTTGATTAATTTTTATTGTAAAAATTCAATAACTTGGGAATTGGAAAACATTTTTTAACATGTTTCTATTTATACAATTTAGAGGATGGTTATTAAAGAAGTGTGCAATTGCATTATTAAAAGGCTTAAGTAGTCGTTTTTTATATTTATTTTGAAGGGGAAATCATTATGACTTAGGCTACCTCTTTGGTAGATTTTAACATTGTTCTGAGGTAACCTTATGGTGGGTTTACACTTGTCGGATACCAATGTTGTTCTATGAAGGTTGTATATGGATCTGAGGCGACCCTATGGCGGGTTTACACTTGTCAGATACCAATACTGTTTAACAGAGATTGTATATGGTTGTGAGGTAACCTTATTGCGGGTTTACACTTGTCAGATACCAATGCTGTTTTACAGGGGTTGTTAATATGCTTCATCATCATCATCATTGGATCTTCATCTCAAAACTGGTTGAACACGTACCTGCACTTATTTATATTCTGAGTTAGCTTCCCTTCTATTGTTTTCTAATTTTATGTTTTATTTCACCGAGATTCAGTGAAGGCGGTTAAGCAACCTGTGGTTACCAAGATCCCCCAACACTTAGATATTTGCCGAAATAATGGTTTTCTAGTTAATATGCTTATTGTTATATAATTAGTTATTGTATGTATAAATAGAAATCATGTATGTAGGCTGTATTTCATGTTAATATCGCAAGGAAAACCCAGGAAAAACTTGCAATGCTACCTAGATATTGGGGGCATTTGATTTTCATTTGTTATTTCTTCTGTTATTTCTTTTAGTAATGGAATCCATTGTTTACTGAAAGTTACGGATTCGTTTGCAACGCAGTTATTTTTATGTAAGGTTATATAAGCAGCTTCTTTGATTTTGCGTTTTTGGTGGTTTTCTTCTTTGTCGATAATTTTTGCGTCCTCCCATTTTATTTTATGACTAGAGTCCCATGCATGTTGGCAAATCATGGATTTTTCAAATTTTCTATTTTTTATATATGATTTATGTTCTTTTAATCGAACTTCAAATGGTCTGGAACTTTCCCCTATATAAAACTTATTACATTCGCACGGTATTTTGTAGATACAATTTTTGAACTTTATATTGCGTTTTTGGGTTTTGTTTTTGTTAATTGTGCTCTTAGTGTATTGTTGGTTCTAAATACTGTTTTAATTCTAAATTTGTTTCCTATTCTTTGAATTTTTCGGAGAATCCTTTTATGTATGGTATTGAGAGCATTTTGTTGTGTGTATCATTGTTTTGTTTTCTTTTTCTTTATTTTAGGGTTTTTATTCATTTCTTTCTCTATTATTCTTTTAGGATATTTGTTTTCTATTAGTGTACATCTGATTAGGTCTTTCTCTTTCTTTAAAATTTCTTCGTTTGATGATATTAATTTTGCTCTATCATACATGGTTTTGATAATTCCTCGTTTGACACAGTGTGGGTGGTTTGAATCGAAGTTTAAGTATCTGTTTGTGTGCGTTGGTTTTCTATATACTGATGTATTAATTGTTGTATCGTTTTGCTAACGAGAATATCTAAAACGGAAGTTTTCCATGTTGTTCTAATTCATATGTGAATTTAATAGTTGGTTCTATTTCGTTAATTGACTGTACAAAGTTTTAATTAGTTCTGTATTATGAGGCCAAATAGCATAGACATCATCTACGTATCTCCACCAGATTAGTGGTTTCAATTCTTGTGTGAATATTACATCTTTTTGAATTCCTCCATGAATATATTACTAAAGATTGGTGATAGTGGACTTCCATTGCCATTCCGAAGCTTTGTTTGTAAAATTGATCATTTATTTGAAAATATGTGGTATTGACGGATAAACCAAGTAATTCCATAATCGATGATATGCTTAGTTTTGTTCTTTCTTTAAGATTGCCATCTTTTCTAGTTTGTTTTTATAATATTAAGCGTTTTGTTTATAGGGACATTTGTGAAGAGATTTACCACATCAAAGCTTACCATTGTGTGTGTATTTTCAATTTTATGTTTGATAATTTTTCTAAAAATGTTGGTTGTTTTAATGAAAGAATCCGTTTTGCCTGCTAATGGATTTATAATTTTAGTAGAAATTTTGCTAAATTATGGCATGGTGAATTTATGGAGCTTACGATAGGTCTTAAAGGAATGTCTTTTTATGAATTTTGGTAGACCGTAAAAGTGGGGTGGTTTACTGTAATGTGGGACCAGTTTACTTCTTTCTTTGTCTTCGAATTCATTTTTAAATTTAAATAGGGTTTTGTATATTTTATTTTCAATCGATTTTGTTGGGTCCGTTTCTAAACTGGTGTAATTCTCAGTGTTCAATAGTTTGTTGACTTTTGTGTTGTAATCGTTTTTATTCATTATTACTGTTGCATTGCCTTTGTCAGCAGGTAGAATTATAATTGAGTTATCGTTTCTTAGATTGCGAATTGCTTTTATTTCGTTACGACTTACATTTGGCTTTATTTTGTGATTCTTTTCTATTTCGATTTTGCATCGTACTCTAAATTCGTTTGCTTGATATTCTTCAAGTTGGTTTGCTGTTTTCTCAATACAACTAATTATTTCAAAGGTTGGTATTGATTTTGGCGTTACTGCAAAGTTAAGGCCTTTTGAAAGAATTGATTTTTCTGTGTCGTTAATAGTTCTGTTTGATAAATTTATCACGGTGTTTAGCATGGTGTTGCTGTTTTCTAACGTTTTAGTTTGAGTGCTATTTTTCTCTATAAATAAGTTATTAAATTTCTTTATGTGAATTTCTTTTTGTTTGGAAAATACTGATTCGTAGTACGTTTTTGCACTAGCGAGAATTTTATCAAAATCATATTTTGTTACCTTTATTCGTATGATTTTAAAAACTATGAGTGGTTTAATCCCCAAAGAAGATTAAGAAGTTGTGTTGATAGCAAGTGGTTCAGAGACATGACCTCTGCGAGTCCCGTTTAGCAAAACATGAGCAACAACGTCTGCTCCCAAGAGCATATCAATATTGCCGAGTCTGTCGAATTGCGAATCAGCTAATTCCAAATCTTTTGTATGTGACCAAACGTTTGACCTTAAAGGTGATGAAGATAATTTACCACAAATATCTGGCAGAACAAAGACATCAATATCATATTGAGAATATCTCTTCCGTTTAGGTCTGATTTTGCATAATAATGCACCAGAAATATCTGATGATACAAGGCCTAAACCTTCAACTTTCATTGCGAAAAATTAAACATAATTTTCTGCTTACAATACGTTCAACCACGTTGGTATTGCCAAATTTTTAGCAAATAAATCTACTGTTGTTTAGGACTGTTTAGGTTAATTGCCATTCCATGCCATATCATCAATGTTCAAAGATGAGAACAAGCGAATATTTTTTTTTGCCACTAATTTTATAACCATTGATTGTTTTTGTTTGCACTGCGAAAACTAACTCCACGCACTTAAGCAACTGTGTGCATTGTTTTTAAGTGCAACGTGCAATTGTGATGTGCACAATGTGTTAAGGGCGAACGACGAACACGTAGTGACACAAATTAACGTCTGTTATTTTTAAGATCAAAATAGAAAAACCAGGGATGTGTTCGACTTGGTTCGGATTGGATCGTTTTGGAAAACCATAAATGTGTAAAAACCAGGATAGCATTTAGCAATTTATGCAATATGCGATATTTGATTTGTTACAAATTAAACTAAATGTAAAGGGCATTAACACCCCGACGCTTTATTTAGTTTAAGATCCCAGCTTTATCAAATTTCTCTCTTAATATTGAGAACCTTCTTGTTGGTCGTTCTTTAACTCATCCATATCGTCTCCCTTACATAAATCTTTTAAATATCTTTTCCATCTATCTGCTACCTCAACTTTATCTTTCCAGAAAAACTTTTTAACTGCCCTGTAAGCCCTGTCTGTCTTACCTACTCTCAAATCATCTTGTATTTCCTTACAATTTTTCGCTATTTATTTATTTCTAGTTTTTCTACACTAAGACCAACCGGACCCACGTGCTTCAAATTCCTCTGATTTTGTTCTCATGGTTTCGCTTCAGAACTCGCACATATTTTCAAGATTACTAGAAGATGCGATAACCATATTTTTAGTGTTAAAGGATTTCACGTCGGTAGTTTCCTCCTTCATACCCATCTTGCTGTAGGAACCAAACAGTTCACAATTAACTTTTATTGTTGTATGTTGTGTTCTTTTTTCATTAATTAATCGAATAAGCCGCTCTTTCTGCTTCCAAAGAAACTCAGACACTCCATTGTCGACACTGTAGTTCTCTATGCGATAGCTGGCCATACGGTTGTTAAACGCCGTGTTAACCATTTCTACACCATCGTCGCCAGTAGCGGTAACTGTTGCTCTTCAAGTGTGCGGCATATGTAGTCTTTTTCACTTTCAAATAGCACACTTTACCCAGAATTCGTGGTTGTTTCGGACAAGTTCCTTCAACAGCTGGCGGAGTTGAACGTTTACGACTTAATGACATACCGTGTTGTTTTTCTTCGTGTCGCAGTAAGTTGTCCATTTTTGTAAAAACGATACCGCAAGACCCACAGTTTAGGTATGCTACGTGCAGCGACGTAGTAAAAAAAACAAAAAGAACCAAGGAGAGAAACTGACCGGACTCAGTTGGTAGAATGGGCGGGGTCGTACAAATACAAGAAAAGAAAAACAAAGAAAAGTCTGAAATAAAAAAAAATTAAACGTACTTATTAGTACTTATTATTATTCTAAATTACATTTTGGTAGGACATAGCAGCGTAGTAAATAACAAAAGCAAGAAACAAAATCAATAATCACAATACACAACAAAAATTACTTCTTACAATGGGCGAGCTGTAGTTTTTAGGTCCCTCCCCATATGAATTTCTAACTCTATTATATTTTTGCTTACTTTAATTATCCAATTCTGTAAAAGGTTTAAGCTTTCTTCTATTCTCTATTAAATCTAATATCTTTTTTGTTACCCACGGTTTTCTCGCTTCTACTTTTTTCTTACCTATAGTCTGTGTTGCTGTATCATGTACAGTGTTACGTGCCGAAAATTTCGGCCGTAAACATTCATATAGTTTTAATATGCGGGAATTTCGCGCCATAAATTTAAAAGACTTGTTGCGCGTATTTCCGTCAATTCAGAAGTGCGTCGCGCGAATTTCGCTCCGACGCGTGTGGACTAGAAAAGTGGGGAATATCCGGAAGACGCTTGGAGACTTGCCTTTGAAACGTCAACAAGTATAGATGGTCGGGTATCTTACCGTGTCTTTTTCCTGATATGTAGGTTTCCTGTGTTCCCAAAATTTATCGTGCCTTACCCTGTTTCCTTTACCTTATTTGTCTACATATAGGAAGAAGATATAAAATTTGGACGCAACCTGGCCTAGCAGCAGCCCACGACCCGAGAAATAACGAGTCCACGGAGCCCCGCAGCCGCTAGCCTAGAGCAATCCTGAAGGAAGCCACGAGCCGCCATCAGGTAGTCATTCTGGAGGAAGCTTTACCTATTCACGTGAATACCCCTTAGGGGACTTGTAAAATGTATATATATATATTGCTGTGATAAGGGGTTGTTTAAGGGTGTACCTTATAGTAAAGGTCGTTTAGAAATGAGAAATTACCATAGGCAGCAGAAAACTGCACTTATTTAGTAAAGAATTGAGAAATGGAGAATGTTTGTAAATAGTAGGCAGTCAACACCCTGTATATAAAGTATAAGTAGTTTTAAGCGACGCAAATACACACAGAAAGACGCATAGTTAGCGTAGAAACCAGGAACACATGCATTAGGTAAATATTAAATATTTAATACCCTGTAGATAAAATTTTAGTTAATTTAGGCAAAGCAAATAATGATATTTTTCAGTGGAAGCAAGCGTATTTTGTAAGTAAACTTAATAAAGTGTAATTAAACACGCATTGAAAAGACTTCCAAACAATTAGGTTAATACTGAGATAAGAAATAGAGCTTCAGGAAGCATAATGTAAATGCGTGCAAGTAGTTAAGAACTTTGATAAAGAGAAGACATTAAAAATTGTGTGAATAACAGGCAGATATGAAAATTAAAAGTCGAATTGCATCAGTTGTTTATAGAAAAGCAATTAGATTCATCAAAACACCGCATGTTTAATAACGAAGACAGCTGCGACCAGGTCACAATTATTGGAAAGCATAGAAAATTACATCAGAAATTACTTTAAATGCAAATATTTGAGTGCCAAAATAAAAATTATGATTGCCGATTAAACGTAAGTAGATTTTGGGGAATTTATTTTAATCTAAAACATAAAAATAATAGGGCTTCTAAGTCCGGGGGAAACAAACTACGATTTCTGAGTCCGTGGAGAATAAATGTAATTCCAAGTTCTGGGGGAAGAATAATACAATTTCTAAGTCAACGGAAAATAAATGATGATAATCCAATTCTAAGTTTGGGGAAATTGATAAAAAGTAATTCTAAGTCTAAATGAGATGACAATAAATTGGGATGCATAAGTATAAGTTAATAATGGTAGTCCAGAGGGTGATGGCAATAATTTAAATGCAATGGTTCAAGCATGTGGATAGACAATATTTCGAATGGGCATGTAATAATCCTGAATTGGGGGAAGATAATTTTTATTCAAATGGATGCGTCGAGGCGAAGAAAATAGACCAGGTCAGATTTTAGTTATAAGACATTTTATTTTCTAAGTTTTTTATTTGAATATTGAATTTGCTTAATATAAATTAATGTGACGAAGTTCACCAAAACAAAGGATTTGAATCGTATAAAGTGCGTGATATGATAAGAGGTTTTGAACGTTCTACACTTCTTTTATAAAGATAATAGGTTTTTTTTGGTGACTTTGGGTTTTGAGTAAAAAGTATATGATTTTTAATAAATGAGATTTACAACATTAATTAATTGAAAAGTGTATTGCAAATAATTTACAAAAACTGTACATAATATTTGTTTCATTATATAGAATCGAATTAACTAAATTTTATAATTCCAAATAAATGCTAGTCGAGGTCATAAGATAAAGTTAATGGGAGTGATTTGATAATTTAAACAGTTCAAGGAAGGAGCTATAAGTTGAATACGAAATTGATAACAAGTAAGGCGGTAACGTATCAAATTTTGTTATTGGTAGACAAGGTTGGTTCAAGATAAAATCCAGTTAAGTTTCTGGAGGGAATTTATAGCAATATTAATAAAACAGCCCAACGTCGGAGAACGATAATTACCATTTTTGTTTATACATAGCAATATGGATATGGTCGCCCAAATGATGGGGCGCGAATAATTTAAGGGAGCATAGCAATATTAATATAACAGCCCAACGTAGGGACTCGATAATTCCAGTAGTACATAGCAATATATATATATATATATATATATATATATATATTTTGGAAATACGTATTGTAATAATTTGCATATTGTGTGACGTCATTGACAATTGGCGCGTAATTTCCACACTATGTATTATCGTTACCAACTGTCTTTTGTGTCGCTTGTGCGGCGTTTACGAGAGAACAACAGCTCTTTTTATTTCTTTCCATCTATTTTCTATGTTCCCTCCTACAGCTATCTCTTTGATCTTATTATCTAATACTTGTTTATATTCCTCTTTTACCTCACTATCATTAAGCTTACCTAATCCCATCCCTCTCTTTTAGCCTTTCTCAATTTTTTAAATTTTAGATTAAACTTCATTTTAACGAAGTTATGATCGCTATCTATGTCAGCCGCTAAATAACTACGACAGTTTTTAACTTGGTTTCTTAATCTTTGTTTAACTAAAATAAAATCTATTTGGTATCTAGCTCTATCACCTGGCGCTTTCCAGGTATATCTTCTTTTAACATGTTGCTTGAATAGGGTGTTTACCGTTAATAATCTATGTTCCTGGCAAAACACAACTAATCTTTCTCCTCTATCATTTCGTCTACCATACCCAAATTTTCCTACCATTTTTCCCTCACTACATTTTCCCACTGACACATTAAATCACCCATGCATCAACATTTGAGTCAATTTACCTAAAAAGGCAAATCTTTTCGAAGCAGTATTATTAGCCTATTCTAACTTACATTTTACAATATTATGTTCAAAATCATATCAAATCATTTCATTTAAATTCTAATAAACCCTAAAATGGACCTTCTATATATTTTAGAAATGCTATCTCTATTAAAAATACACAACATGATTCATAAACTTCAATGCGTGAAACCTTATAGATTTTAGTGCACAAGGACAGAAAATAGACATGTTACGTTTTGCAGATGATATAACCATTGTAGCAGAGTCTAGAAAAGAGTTAGGAGGGTTTTTAAATATTTTAGATGAGATACTACAGAGTAATTATAGTAGAGAATTAACTCAGGAAAGACAAAGATAATGACAAGTGAGTTACAGCCTAGTTCTAAACCAAAATTAAAAATAGGTAATACCGAGTTAGAAGAGGTATATGAATTTTGCTATTTAGGTAGTATAATTACAATGGACGGACGTAGTAGAAGCGATATAGTAGCTAGAACAGCTCAAGCTAGAAAAATGTTTTTAAAAGAGAAAGACTTGCTAATAAGCTAATAGTATTAGTTTAGATAACAGAAAAAGTTTTTAAAATTCATTCGTATGAAACGTTCTACCATACGGTAGTGAGACTTTGACAATTAAAGAGGTAGATAAGAAAAAGCTAGAAGCTTTTGATACTTGGGGTTATAGAAGAATGTTAAAGATTAGTTTGACAGATAGAGTAACAAATGAGGAAGTTTGTAGAAGGATAATTGAGGAACCCTGTATGTGGAAACAATTAAAGGTCAGGAGAGATATAATGATAGGGACTATTTAGCAAGGTCTTAGATTATAGACTACCAAATAAAAATAGAGTAGGAAGACCTAGACAAAGCTATATTAGTCAAATTATTAGAGATTTAGATTGTGATGGGTATGTAGATCTTTTTAGACTAGCTCAGAATAGAAAAGAATTTAGAGCTGCTTCAAACCGATCTTAAGTAAGTTCGAAAACAAAACAAAAAATAAATAAAAATCAGTTAACTAAATGTCACCATGACATAACTCACAATTAGCAGTCTGGCATGTTGGCAGCGATTCGTTGCTTAAGCCTTATCATAACATATAATTTAACACTTTTCCTTTTTTGGAGGGGACAACCAGATAATATTTTTCTTTTAAATGGGAATCATGTATACATGTTGAAGTTCTTTAACAACCATTAGGTTGCTAATATCTGTGTAGAGCAAGGTAGATAGGAAAAAGATAGAAGAGTATAAGAAGACCTAGACCAAGCTATATTAGTCAAATTATTAGAAATTTAGGTTTATGAAGGGTATGTGGAACTTTTTAGATTAGCACAGAATAGAAAAGAAGTTAGAGTTGCGTCGAACCGACCTTAAGTAAGATCGAAAACAAAATGATGATGATGTTGGTGCATGAGATATTCGCCCACTTATGTAACTAAAAAAACCATTGATAAACAACATGATTTTCAACAATGTTTATTACTTCATCTATACAAATTATAAAGAACTATATAAATTAATTATAAATAAACTAGTTTCTACATAGCATATGCCTATTATAAGCACTAGATATATTTAATATACAAGTCGAAGTTTTAAAAATAATCAGGAAATAACATAACTTAAGAGTGGTTACAGTACACGATCTTAATTACACTTATAATTTATGACCACAAGTGCTATGATGTTAAACATATATGTCCCGCTCGTAAATTAATTATAATTTGTTGAAATTAAACAGCTGTAAGCTTATACCTATATTGCAAAATCCTGGCATTGATTGCAAAAATGCAATCCTCATTTAGTCTCCGCAAATCGGAAATTTGCAGGTGCTTTAAAGGAACACAAGTTTTGAATGTCGTCATGTCGCTACACTTGCACCATGAAATACGAACTACTTGGGTATATGTCATCTTGAGTATATAATTGGAAACTTTTAAATCTACTTAGGTAACTGCCAAAAATGGCTAGATAGATCATTTGCCCATATCGTTGTAGGAACGTTTCTTGAAGTTAAAAAATAAAATCTTTTTTTGTACTGACTACAATCTTTAGTTGTATTTGTTATTTCGTGTTTGAAGCAAATGTTAGTTCAATTTACTCTTTTTATTTTTCCAACTAGTTAAAGTATGATTATAATTTTATGAAGAAATATTTACGCCAAAACAATTAAACTATATGTGGATCAATGCTTTTTAAAAAACGTCAAATAAATCCTATTTGTTTTAGTGTAAAGTATGATTATTAATCATTAAATTAGTAAAATTTAGACCTGGTTCAACTCATGGTAGCTAAGAATCGGAACATATTAGTATAACCATCCCGATTAATTTAGAAAATAGCAATTAGAGATAATCAAGGATGTTTAGTGGCTGCTTACGTTACGTTAAATAAATTATGATCGCCCTATTTTTTCCCATCCTTATGGTCTGAGTTGAAACTATACACATACAAATATAGACAAAGTGACAGATTTGAATAGGAAGTCTATCAGTCAGGTCATTTCTAGACCAAGCGTCAAAATCACAATCTAGTTCTGGAACTTAGCAATTGTAATAGAATAAAAATTAAGTCGCGAAATATAGCAATATTAATTATATATCGAATTATTTATCTTTATTTTTGTTACGGTAATGATCTATTTAATCGTGTTTTTAAATCTAGACTAACTCAAAACTGGCAAAATAAAAAATTAATATACTCTTTTCAGGGCTTTATCAAAACGATAAGTAGAGTATAAGCTATGTATCCTGAATAGTTCACCAATTCCTTTTTGTATGACAATTTATGTTATACTTTATGTTAAGCAAACTGAATAGCTCTTCGGATAAAAATTTATATATCAAAATAATCGGACAAAAACATTTTACAAATAGAAACATTTCTAAGGTCTTAAAATAAAAAATTCCAAACAAAATTGTACAAAAATAGTTGTATAACAATACTTGCTTAATGTTTTGTTTAAAAAGCATTCAAAAATGTTTGTAAAATGTGTAAATAATCTTAAATATAATTAAATAGAAACAGGGAAAAGATTACTGAAGCATATGCGTGGAGCGCAGCACTGTACAGCTCAAAAATGTGAATAGTAGAAGAAGCGGAAAAAGATAGAAGCCTTTGAAATGTGGTGCTACAGACATATGATAAAGGTATCATGGACAGACAAAGTTAAATACAAGAAGCAGCTAGAAATGGTAGGGGAAGAAAGAAATGTATGGAAGACAATAAACAAATAGAAAAGATAGAATGATAGGACACGTTCTAAGGCATGAGTGAATAGTACGGAATATATTAGAAGTAGAGAAAGTAAAAAGAGAGGTATAGATACACCTAGGTTAGACTATTGCATACAGATAGTAAAAACTGTAGGCTGCGAGAATTTCAGCAAAATGTGTAAGTTAGCTCAGAATAGAAAACAATGAAAATACGCATCCAACTAGTTCCAAGATGGAAAATCTAATGATGAAAAAAGTAATTGTATTTAAACCTGATGATTATCGTAAACGACTACAGGTGTTGGTTTTGCAATATTCTCTACAAATGTTGACTGTGCTAAGAAGTAATTAGAAAACTATTGATTCGGCGTGTTCAAACAGTTCCAGGACTGAAGACCTATTGATGCTGAACTAAATATAACAAAACCTATTAACTGTTTAAAAAACATCAGTGTCTTCAATTTAATTAAACTTAGGGTCTCTTAGATAAAATGCCAAAAAATATTAATTTTCAATAATTTGAATGTTCATTACGTTAATACTTCGCATCGATTCCGAGACCAAATAATTCATATGAGTAACCTTGAAGAGAAAGTATTCAGGCTTATATAAGAGGACGATTAGGATCGGAAATATTTATCGTATTCACATTTTATTTCTAAATAGTTGTGTGTGGTTTTATATACTGGATTTTAATTTGCTGTGACGACTATATATATATATATATATATATATATATATATATATAGCTGTGTTAATAAGGTCATTTAGGGGGTGGTTAGGACCAAGAGTATAGCGCACTCCACATAAAATACCTAAGGGCTCAGAAAACCACACAGTTTTCTGGAGAAAACGAGAAATACGATGACTAGACTGGAAAGTAAATGACACCGCCCTGTATATAAATAATAATCGTAATTAATTCAGTTAATGAAAATATTTTAAAGATTTATTTGACTAAACCAAATCCACAAGTCGTTAAATAACATAAATGCAAGCTGAAACGCAACACGCGTGGATAACGCAACATAATTACATCAACAATTATAATTAATACAAGCAGGTTTAATAATGCGTAGGATAGAAAATGCAGATAATTTAATGCATACATTGTATTCGTCTACGTGACTAGAGAATTAAAATCGACACCTGATTTATTGGAAACAAACAAAGCATGTTTATTAAAAATCAAAGTTCACCAAATTTATTTGAACAAACAACGGTTTACTTATCTAGAAGTATGAAAATCCAAGCGGATCAATGCTATTAACTTGAAATCGTACGTGACAAGAGGAACGCGTTGATGTTAATATACAACCATAATACCATGGAATATCCGAAAACATGGTATACACAAACTACGAACTTTGCGCTTGCCAATAGATAGACGGTGCATTTAAATATGACCAGATTTGTAAACAAATCAGTTCATCATAAAGTAAAGTATAGTTCACGTCTCTGAAAACCAAAATATACACGATAAGTGAGTAATAGTGAAATGAAATAATTCCGCTGAATATGCAAAATTAAATGGTTTGTCGTTTTATCTTTAAACAGAAAACGTAAGTAACTGAGATCTGTTTTAATATAAATTCTAATTCTAACCTTAATAAAAAGGACTCTAAAAAATCTCTAAAGAATCACTGGAAACAGCTCCAAACAATTACGGGAGACAAATATAAATAATTACTGGAGTGCAGTCTCTATAAATAAGTGAACAAGTTTGAATAAATGCTGAAGCGGTTATTAATGGAACAAAAGAGGAAATACAACAGGAGTTTAATGCAGTACGCTAGTATATTTAAGGCGATCCTATAAGGAATGCACACAACGGTTGGACCAGAGACTGATTTAAGCTGAAAACAACAGGTTAGCCAATCTGAATGTTTATTATTATTTTATTTTATTTGTGGATATTTCATTGGACTTTGCTAAAATGAAAAACTTAAGATTTAACATTTAATTAAAGATTACAAATTTAAATACTTTAAAAATTGCTTTCATGATAATTTATGTGAGGGGTCGGCAAGATTTAGTTTTGGGTATACGTTGTAAATTACGTAAATAAATGAGGTTAAATGAACGTTCATCAGGCTTCAATTAATAATTAATAGTACTAGTGATTTTGCTGACTTTTTGATCATCTTTGGTTATAATAATTATTAAATTTATTGATTCAATTATTAGAAGAAAAATTCCAGTTAAAGAATTTTAACCTTTTCATACGTTGTAAAAATTTTTGAGAACATTATAATAATTTGTGCTTAATGGTGTTTTGGTTTATAGATTAAAACAGGAAGGACAGGTAGATAGTAGATTTAAGGGCTTTGTTTGTCGTATTGTCGCAAACTCCGTGCGTAATTCAAAAACTGAGCTAGCCGGCGCAATCAAAATTATATATTAAAAATCAAAAATTGACAAATTAAAAATTTGTAATAAAAAATTAATATTGTAATTTCTGTTTTAAATAAATTGATAAAAGTGTTTTTTGAAGAAGCTTTTTTTAAAAAGCCGCTCCAAGAGGCCCAAAACCTATCTTGCAACAACCTTGTAGCAAGTGTGTTTACTGAAGACAGGCGGGCACATAAAAAATGCTCCATATTTGGTAAGTGGAGTGGTGGAAAAGTGGTTTTTAATAAAAGTAGGTATGCTACAAGTGGAGCTGTTTCCGCTGATGCAAATACAAAAAAAGTAAAATAATGGTAATTTTGTAATTTAAATTTGAATTTGGCGCTACTAGTTTTTAAAGCTATCTATAAAAGGATGTTATATGATTATTTTATCTACTAAGATTAAGAAAGCATGGTGAAAAGGTTGTTATGTTTTTGTAATTTAAATGTAAAGAAAGAAGTTGAAGTAGTAGGAAAATCTTGGTGTGACACTTTTTTAAATATGAAATAGGCCATCATAGAATTTACAGACAAACAAAAAATTTTAATTAGTACATGTGGGTTGTGCAAAGTGCGATTATAACTTCATAGTTTAAACGGTATAAGGGTACTGTAAAAAAGGCGCTGGATCATGGGTTAGTTATTTTTAGCATATTACATCAGCGTTCATTAGTCGCATATCTAGAAATCCTAACCGCTATGAACGGACAAAGGGCATCTATCACAAACCGCTGTTAAAGCAAACCGCCTGTATCTTATCAATTGTCGGTAGGCTCCAAATCTTACTAGAAGCTATCGTAAGTTATATATAGACGCATGTTAATTGTGGAAAGAGAAGTCGATTTCGATAGTAACTCGCGTGTACATCAGAAATAATTATTTAAAATAAATTAAGTTGATACCTGTTAGTCGATATAAATTACTTGTAGTGAAGAATAAATTGTAGAAATTAAGTTTGTATAATTATAAGTATAATTATCAATTAGGCTAAATAAATTAAGAAGAACTTATGAAATAAAAGATACCCAGATGCTACAGTATTGAGGTAACAGGCTATTTCAGCTTATAAAAAATAATAAAGCGTAAACGATTCTCCGGCGCTCAATACAAGTAAAGAGAGTGACCAAAGAACACGAAAAGGAAAAAGAGAAGTATGCGATTTTCTAATAGGTGGAAACTGAAGAATCGGTGCCGTCTACAAGTCACGATATTAGTGCTATCTTTAAAGTAGGTGAGAGTAGTGAGGGAAGAGTGTATGAGGCTAAGGACAATGTTCCATCAGATACTATTCATGATACCTGCATGAATGTTGCTTTACCTATTTTACAAACTCTCCTAAGTGACGATTCAGGTAAATGACAAGAGACACTTTTACATGCAGAAAGATAACTTTTAGTTGAAAATGGTTTTATTCAAGTTAAAGGATATCCATACCCAAAAAATGAGAAAAGTATTATTTTTATTTGGGTACTTTGGTAAACGACGAAATAAGCCGAAGGAAGTGGCTTCTAAAGATCGTGTATTTTACTTTTATTGCAAATTTTTTGCTTCAGAAAATAATACCTTGCGGAAACTGGTACAAATTTCGGGCAACACTTATCTTTCCTGTTATCGCTTTATGAAAAAGCGAAATGAACAGTAATAGTTTTAAAACATTTGCAAATCTGTCACTTGCTCGAAAAAGCAAAACCACAATTGAGAATCAAGGACAAAACTTTTTGATCGGGAAAAAAGCATTGGTATGATGTAATACTGCGAATTGTGTACGTTATACAATTTCTAGCTAGGCAAAATTTAGCTTTTTGGGGAGAATCAAATCAGTTGTTTGAACAAGACAACAAAAATTTTTTAAAAGCAGGAAAATGATGTCAAATTTTGATGCAACGTTATATGAACACATTCATAGAATTCAAGTATCTAAAGAAATGAATAAATACATGCCTACATATTTTGATAACAAGATTCAAAATGAGATTACACTTTTACTAACAAATGGAATTAAAAAGCATATATTAAAGTTACTAGCAGGTACTAAATATTGCTTAATAATTTTAGACTGGGTACCAGAGAAAAGTCACGAGGAACAATTAACAACTATAGCACACTTTGTTGATTAGAATTTTCAAACAAAGACAGTAGATGTCCGTGAGCATTTCCTAGGATTTTGCCGAATATTTGGCCCAAATCCGAAAATTTTCTACAAGAGCTTTATGAATATTTAGAATCCTTAATTTAGATTCAAGAAATACTCGTGGTCAGGAATATTGCAATGGGTTAAACATGAAAGGGAAGCTCGATAGGCTGCGAAAAAGATTTTACATTCTAACTCTATCGCGCTTTTTGTTCCATGCGCATCTCACAGTTCAAATTTGGTCGTAAATGATGCAGTTAATATAAATTTTAAAACTGTTAATTGTTTTGGTATTGTTCAGGAACCTTATTACGTATTTTTTGAATCTCCAACTCAATGTTGGGATGTTTTGAAGAAACATCAATAACTTTACTTTAAAACCGTTATCCGACACAAGATGGTTGAGTAGGATAGATTCCATACACCTTTTGGGGCACGATTTAGAAAGAATATGTGATGCATTAATCGCGATCTCAGATGACAACGACAAAGACATTAGGAGTCTTCACCAAACAGCATGTCTGTGCAAAAAAATGTTTTACAGTAGTATGGTATGGCATACTGTTGCAGATTAATATAGTAAGTAAGCAGTTTAAAAAAATATCTAATAATATTACGTAGTGCTTGAAACTATTGAATAAAGTAATAGGGCATTTCAAGCGAAAACAGACGACAACTTCGAAGAATTTGTTCAGGAAGCTATAAAAATTGCTGATCTTTTTGAAACATCTTGCGTTTTGTTTACCGCAAACTGTTAGACGTCGAAAAAAAAGGTCCATTTTGATTATCAACATGAAGATGAGATGGTAAATAACCCAAAAAGAATTTTAAACGGAATTTTTATTTCGACCACGGCAAGAACGATTTGCACTACTTAACGAGCATTCTAATACATTTCAGTTTTAATACAGCACACCGGAATTAAAAAAATGTCTGAGTCAAATTTGAGGAAAACTGTATAGGGCTAGAAGTAATATCTAACAATAACGAGAAGTATTTCGATGGAATAGAACTATTCGAAGAAATAAATACCCTTCTTGGTTGCAGTTTAGAAAATAACAGTGGCCACTATGACGTTTCATTAGTTAGTATAAAATGATTTACAAAGTTATTTTTCTAATCTACTAATTGCACTAAGAATAATTTTGACGTTACCTGTTTCAATTGCTTGAGCTGAGAGATCGATCTCTAAACTTAGCTTGATCTAAAACCACCTTAGGACTACAATGCTTCCGTTTGTTACATTCCCGAGTCGCGCCTGCGCGGAGTGAATGGCACAAGTGCACGCGGTGTGATACGACGCCATTAACAACGAGATCTGAAGCTAATAACATCTACCGGTGTTGCGTGTCTGTCTTTTCTCTTTTTAGAATGTAGGTGCCTTATCACTATCTTCAATCGTTCCTTATACCTGGTTGTTGCTATCATTCCGCTACGAGGGGAAAGGAGGCTGGACGAATAAAATTTGACTCAACAATGGCGTAGCCGACCCACCCAGAAACAACAAGGATCCCGAGATGTTAAGAAACACACGTGAGTACTCGTTTTATTTAGTTGTACTTAAACTGTAACCACTGTATCACTTTTAAGGGTGTTTGATATTTGATACAAATTCCGCGTAATTCTACGTTATATTGAACAATTGCGTAATATAACGTACAATTACGCGGCATTTGTATCAAATACCAAATACCTTTAAAAGTGATACAATGGTTACAGTTTAAGCACAACTATATAAAACGGGTACTCACGTGTGTTTCTTAACATCTCGGGATCCTTGTTGTTTTTGGGTGGGTCGGCTACGCCATTGTTGAGTCAAATTTTATTCGTTCAGTCTCTTTTCCCCTCGTAGCGGAATGATAGGAGCAACCAGGTATAAGGAACGATAAAAGGTAGAGATAAGAAATCTACATCCTAAAAAGAGAAAAGACAGACACGCAACACCGGTAGATGTTATTAACTTCAGATCTCGTAGCTTAATGGCGTCAAATCACACCGCGCGCAGTTGCGCCGTTCACTCCTGGCAGGCGCGACTCGGGGCGACGAAAATTGACCAGTTTATTTAAAAATATTCGCGGGAATTTATTTGCATATTTAACAATGTACATTGCCAAATTTGGAATGTAACACATTACGTTTAATTGACTTGACAATGATATCCATTTTGTCAGGTACTGGATGCGTTAAATATTCTTAGCATTGTCCAAAAGTTTTCTGAAATTAAAGCTCGGCGTGTAAAACTATTATAAATCGCGTTCCTTACTACGATAAATAATTATAGGTCTTGTTTAGGTTAATGTTAATTTAAATGTTAGTTAACCTTTAATTTATAGAAATTGTTTTGCTATTATATTTACTAATTTTGAAATATTTTTCTATTAACCTTCTATAAGTCTGGGACGGGCGACACAATACATTTCGAACACGGGCGACCTAAGCTCACGACGCGACCCTGACAATAAAGCCCCTTTTCCAAAAGTTTTCAGCAACAGCATCGAGTAGGTTGAATTATCCAAAAATCTGTACTTTCTGTGATTGTTTATAAACGAGTTTCTTCTACTTAGGGATGAAAGAGAGTGCAATATTAAAAAAATCACCTTTTCATTAAAATCACGGTATCCTTTTGCTGAAAAGCATAATTATAGATTTAGTAGTTTTTCCGGACACAAATAATTGCAAAAGCTATTTGATTCGAAACAGTCATAATTATTTTTGTCCAAATGAGGCTTTTAGGACATTGCGGTAATTTCGACTGCTACGTCCAGCAAGTAACTAACATTTTTTTTGGGTCCACAGGAAGATTGGCATATAAGCGTACTAAAGACGGCAAATGAAACAATCATTTCTATTATTATCGGTAATAACGTATCGTCATTACTTCACTCAAGTTTTTCTAAGTAGAATATAATCTGACCTGCTTTTTTGATAAACATGACGCGTCCCCATAACACAATTATTCCTCCGTGAAGAATTGTTGCGTTATGAATAGATGCACTCAATTATTATCGCATAAAGCTGTAGTAAAATTAGTTCCACATTTATTCAAAAATATATGACATAGCCCATTGTCAGCCATTAAAATATTTTATGCAGCCTAATTTATATTCGTAGTATGTGCCTTTTAATATATTAGCTGTACTTAAATTACAAGCATCATAAAATATAAAAAATTAATTCAAATTGATTCGCCATGCACTTGTTTACTACTGGTGTAAGTGTAGCGGCGTGACATGTACTTAGAACTTGTTTGCTACCATATAAATCACGATTCTTATACTAAGGTGTATAAATTACAAGCCTTTCAGCGATACTTAAACTACCATAGGTATTTTTCTAGATTATGGATAAAAATTTTGTAACGCGTCGCTGTATAATGAATTATAAGAATCTCTTAGTACGTAAATATCTTCTGGTTTACCGTTAAAAACGAAATGTCCTGGTAATCTATGGATCGTTGACTCAGTAGGCTTTGGGGGCTGTGGTTTTGGCTTAGGAGGTAACGTCGGAATAGGTTCAGACATTCCTGGCATGGGTTCGGGCATTCCTGGAAATCTATCAGCTCCACCAGACCACTGGTAAATTGTTGAAGGTTTACCATTCGCTAAGAAACTGACAGGCACGTTTAAAAATTGCCCCATGGGATGTTGTGCTGGCTGGGATACGTAACCTAACCCAGGTACAAACATGTATGGTTGTGGTGGTAACCGAATGTAATAAATAGGGGAATTAAATTGAGGAGGTGGTGGTCGACTATAACGTTTCTTTGTTGGAATTGTTCTACTTAGCTCGTTTTCTTCAACACTCATTGGGACATAATCATCCGTGTCAGAATCGTAGTTATTAAAATCTAGTTCGTCAGGATGATAAAAATCAAAGTAAGGCATCGATTTTGATTCTCGTGGCTGTTCAACTTCTGTTTTACTTTTTGCTGGTGCTGCAGAGCTCCAACTGAAAACCATGATAAGTGGAAAGAGGTTCTTGATAGCGATAACCATTTTCTGTAACAAAAATACAGCATTCAATTGTGAACAAGTACATTTTAAACTAATTTTTAGTATATTGTAACATTGCTTTGAAATGTTTATAATCATATTTTAATTTAATAGTTTGTGTATCAATATTTCTTTTAAAGAATACAATTTTTAGATACATGCATTCTTGATTTAAGGAAGGATTAATTTTGTTTCCTACACTGTTCATACTCAAAGCTTGTCAAATTCATTATGGCAGTTACAAAGCTAGAAATGATATCATGGCTACTTTGTACTCTAAACTATTACAGTTTCATGATTCATACGTTTTGATTAATAATGTACAACGCTGACGTCTATGACATCGCATTGGCATGAATAAAATTCACACGCAAAATAATGCCGTCTTAAAACGTGAAAACCCTTTCCCCTGGGTCTAATTATAGGTTTCAAGTAAGATATTAGGTGCCTTTATTTCACCGCCTTACTCAGATATTCTTACCTAACCTAAGTTGTACTTAATTATTTTGTATGTTTCTTTCACGTGCCTAGTAGTTCAAATAACTCGGAATTTTTCTTTCCCCCTTTCCGATCGTAAGTGTACCTACAAACTCTCTTACATTTAAGTAAAATGTATTGTTTATGAGGTGATCTTTTGTTATAGCGTTGATTGAAGTATAGTAGTAAATAGTAATTATATTAATTTTGAATTTCAATTATTTACAGATTTACTACCGAAAGCGGTATGTCTTATGTAATTTGCATACGCCCTGATAATCACAAAAAGCACCTAGTTGTTTACAGCTGCAAATATGAGGTTAATTTGATGAGTTCAGTATTTTGCAGGAAGTACGTTCCATTCAAACAAGTTCGGTTAGCTAAGCTACTTCACTTTCATGTAAGATAATCTTTTTACTAAGTTGTGAAAGGAAAGCGGCTATTATTATATAAGTTAGATAGAGAAAAACGACTTAAGCAATTTTAATTTTTCCGAATTCTACCGAAGATATCTCGAATCGTGTATGAAGCGAAAATAATTTTTATAGAGCACTTCGTCTTTACCATCTAAACAGGTAACATGCAACTTGAGTAGATTTAACCTTGAAGATAAGGTGAAGAACTGATTACAATTAGCCAATAAAGTTTGGATAAAACTCTATCAGGTTGGTTACTTTTAATTTTAGGGTCTCCTTGGTTCCCATTAAATTGACAACTTCATGTTAGACAAAAGCATGTTGAGCTAGAACAGCTAGTTTTTTTAAGTCTCTGTAGGATCTGGTCAAAACAAATTAAGTCCATGGTATAATGACTTTTAGTGGTGTCCGGGTTATCTATAGTCAAAAATCAATCATCAGCTATATAAAAAAAAATTTCTGAAACTATTGCCTACCGTAACTGTAAATGAATTGCACTCTAACCTTTTTTAGGTGTGATAGAAAGCATAGGTACTCGACAGGATAAGGAGGCTTACCCTGGCACAGCTAGCATTAACCGTTAAAGGTCGCAGAGGCTGCATAAGGCTTGAAATCTCATGGGGTTAAAGTTGAAAATAAACACCTGAGACAATTGAATAAAATTCCTGTAGTTTAATTTAATTAAAATATAATATCAGTTTTAGTAGTAAGAAACAATTTGAAATATTCTGAGTTATATTTTGTTCGCTGGTTGTAAACTATAAAATTTATATCAGACATAAACATGTAATTTAAATGCATTCAATAATATGACAATTTAAATGTTCAGACTGTAAGTTTCATGAAATCTTGGGCCTTTTCATTAATAACTAAATTTCTAATAAACAGGCAATTATCAGATAAATCTATGCTTGGAAACAAGCAGTATTTAATTTAATTTAAAGCTAAGGTATGAATTATTAAAGTATGAATTTTTCTTGTAATGTAAATGCAACCTTTGACAGTAGCACTCGACTAGGGACGTCATATGCTCACAGACATTAGAAATTTATAAAATCTCATACCTGCTGCTGGTAAATAGCTTATTGTCATTACCCTGACATTATGAGATGTTCCACGTAGAACTTGCAAAGATTTAAGCTTGTTCCAGGTGTGCGAGTGGACTTTGTTCTCTGTGTTGAAACAGTGTCGAATATGAAACCTCTTGAAGTTTAAGGATTTTTATCTACTACGTCAAGAACTGCGGTGTGATGCATACTTGAAATAAAAACAGGAACTAAAGTTGAATTACTAGATTTTCTTAATAACTATAGGTTTGGTATGTTAACATTTAGTTGAGTTTCCTGATAAAAAAACCATATCTTCTAGATATGTATAAGCTAGGTAACCTGTCGGTAGGTCCATCCGTTATAAATACGATGGACAATTTATGAAGATAGCGTTCACCTAACATTTTATAAGGTTCGAAACGCATATTCAACACGAAGATAAATTGAAAAAGGAAGATCTTGTTTGCCATCGTGTCAGACCAGATAGAAAACAGATGTTTTCTTTATAACTTAACCTGTTTTATTGGGGAAACTTGAATTTGTATTTATATGTGGTATTCAAATCCACTTGTGTTATTTATGAAGATATTATTCCAGCTAATTAGAATTTATTTAAACATTTGATGTTTCTCAAACTTTTAAATACAAAGAGGTACTGAACTCTATACAATAGAATTGTTAAAGACCCTTAAGCAATTTATTAGACAAAATTAAACTAGTTATTTAAACTTGTATCTGAGTAAACATTTAAAAATATAGGCAGTTTAACAAACAGCAAAGAACTGAAGATATATAACTAGGTATTACCTTGTAAGAACTAAACTATGTTTTTGAAAGTAAGCAATTACAAAGAGTAAATCTTTAGAGACTGCGAAGCTGTAGTATGACACGAAGACCAATAAAGTGGAATTGTACAGAATGAACATTGTTTTCTATTTAACTGTATAAAATTTATAAACGTACCCACAGTATGTTCTTGTTGTTAGGTTAAGAATTAGGGTAACAATTTTGTTCGCCGAAAACGTTTACCATTAAGTTAAATAAATTGTGATATATTTGATTTATAATTTTTGTCTAAGAATGTTTATTCATACTTGTAATAAAAACATAATTGTATAGTAGCTTTATGTTAGTGTTTTTCACAATGTAAAAATAATAGTTTCATGTTTCTTGATGCGTGATTAAAATTCAAATAATTTAACATTTGATTTTGGAAACCTTAATTTTAGGTATCAGTTTTAAATAGGCATATTAGCGTTCTTATCGTTAAAGTTCGTTATGTTTGTTTTAACAGTAGCGTACTCTATTAGTCCTCGTATAAATTTTAGGCCCGAACCACTTTTCTGATCTGTTGTTATAGCCTCTGGGACTTATCTTTAGAAATTCTCGTATTTCGAGATTAGGTGGCGTCTAAGATACATCTTCATTAAAGCGTATTTCACACACGATAGCATTCTGGGACCCTCTTCAAATACTTCCCCACCCGTCGCACTGAGTCGGCAATCAGTTTTGTTATAGTACAATCAAGGTTTTCAAAAAATTTTTAACGGGCTACTTCACTGAGTTTTTTACGAATAACAGGATAGAATTTCTGGGCTCAAAACTGTACGCAACAACTTGGATGCGCTAATCAAATAAAGGAGAGGCGGGCAATATGATATAGACATGTAAGATGACTTTTTCTTGTTAAAGAAATCTAATACATATAGAAGTCCCCAAACGTGGGAACATGTGTAACTATAGGCACCTGCGCGGTGAAGGTCGACCGGTGTCGCTAAGCTCCCACTAGACGGAGCTAGTATGTTACTTTACATGTGGTTTTCCAATGCTTCAACCGAAGGTACTACATTGGCCAGGAAGCGAGTTTTTTTTTACCTGTAATGTTAGTATGCTACTTATGGTTGCTGTAAGCTGTGTTCCAATGTAGGCAATAATTTGTGATAAATATAACTAGTGAAAAACGCACTTTTTGTTGCTTTGGAGATGTGAACACGATTATGTGAATGTCAACCGCATAATGGCTCAAATAACTTTCTCATTTACATTAATTTTCAATGTTTGCTAGCATGAATTGTAAACATACTACAAAGCGGGCATGACGACATATTACAGTGACGGGTAAATTGAATGACTATGTCATTTTACCCGCCCTTTTTAGTCGGTATAATAAAATGGTAACTACTTACTTTGTTACAAATGGTTTACTCATATAAGAGAAAAACAAATAGGGGAAGTTGGAGTGAAGCAGATATGAAGAGAGCTTTAGAAGCAATCTGCAATAAAGAAATGGGCTGGTGTAACATTATTTTGTAATGTTAACTAATAAACAGATCAATTAATTAATTAAAATTCAGTAACTTGCATAACTTACAGACAAAAATTTCACAATAAATTACTTCATATTTTAGTTAGGCTCCCTTATAATAAAAGACCAGGGTTACAAATAGCTTCAGGCTAAACATTAGAAATTCCAGCGGCAGGTCATCATAGTTTAAAGCTCTACCCTTGTAAATCAAATACAATAAACCTCTTAAAGTTTAGGTCGGTTACAGATTGACGAATCTGATAAAATTAAAATGGAATAGTACCTTTTAACGTAAATAAAGGAAAGCAATTTTCTGTTTGAAAAGCTTAATCTTCTTAATATTTTCTTTGATTGACAGCGGGCTATAAAAAACGAAACATTATAAATAGCGAAAACTATTTCCAATTTGATTTGTTCAAAGATTGCAAGTAATTTTAAGTAGTCTGGAGACATCCATTGTATTTAAAATCCATTTCGGCTCAAGTGGGTTAACCGATCTTTTGTTAATGGCAGACAACTGTTGCCATAGGTATGGTCCACATTTCAATAATTAAGAAATTCTTAGAAGATACAACATATTTAAAGCCTTAGAAAAATAATTGCTTCCGTGACCCTCATCTAAAAAGGGGTTGGATTTGGTTTCTGAAATCTTGTTTTGTGGGAGGTTCTGTTCAGTCATTGGATAACAGAAAATGACGTAAATAATGGTTAGAGTAGGAATTATTCTATATAACTTAAGGCTTTAGCCAAAAGACGGAAAGTTTTTCCAATGGGGCTGTCCGTGGTCAAGAAGTAGAAAGAAACGTAGTTCGCGAGTAGCGTTCTCCGGCATCACAGATATAATATTTCACTTAGTATCACGGTAGAAAAAATTGGAAAGGAGTGATAACTTTTCCAGTTCGCGAGGGTTACGCCCGTATGTTCGCGGATTTATAGTGATACAAGATAACTATTAAAAAGATTGTAGGTGTGTGACGCACAAGTTAAGTGATATTGTCAAAATGATCCTGCCGTGTTCGTGTGCCACTCAATTATTTAAAAATTACAAACAAGAGCAACAAGCGAGATTCTCTCCCCCAATTTAAAAGCTGTTCTACGTTGGAAGGCAAGCATCAAACAATGGACGATTTTTAGTAAGTAAGTTTTTATAGTTAAGTAGTATGACCCATTTTTAGTTAATTTATTTGTTAGGACGTTTTGGCCATAAACCGTAGGATTAATTTAGTGAAAAATTTATAAGATAAGTTTCTTCCATATAAAGTGTTTGGGAATTACTTATGTACGCAAAATTTTCATAATTCCATATTCACCTATTCAATTAATGTTCTAAATTAAAATCAATGAATGTAAGAGGTTCACGTTTATTGCTCTGTTAATTAAATATTTTTTGTTTGCCGTTGATTAAGTCAATAGTTTTTTTTATTATTTTTTTATCATGGAAGTTGCATAAGTAGTAAAAAAGATAAGAGTTGATTACAAGAAACAATTGTCCTCCTTGGGATGACAAGTCTCTCAAGGTTTTGCACGAACATTTGGACATTTTCGACTTGTCTGGCGCCCTTGGTAATTGTCATTAAGCCACAATATTTGTGAAAGGTAAGTGCCAAATTCTTTTTGTAGTAAATTATAGATTAATTTCACCCTATATGCAAAATTTTAACCCTGTATATGATCCACGACCTTCCGCTAGTACCGGTGACCTCCCTTTAATTTTTGTTTTACAGGCCGTCCCCATTTTATAATTTTACTGGAAAATACATACTTAGTAGCTTTTCCGCCTGTAACACTGGCTCAAAGCAAGTAAGATCTTTAATGTACCGACGGCGACCTTACGTCGTCGAAGTTTCGGCAAAAATAAAATTGCTGTTAATGTTAAAAAACATCTTGGCTCCGTGAATCTGCGCTAAATAAAGTAGTCGAAGCTGCGTTATTCAAACATATTCTGGACTTGGAATCTCGTTTATTTGTCTTAACAACACAAGACATCCGAAAGGTTGCATATGAAATTGCGGAAAAAAATGAACAGCAAACATCCATTCAATAAAGAACGTAACATTTCTGGAAAAAGATGGTTACGTGGTTTTTGCAAAAGTAATCCACAATTATCATTGCGTCTACCAGTAGCCACGTCCCTCGCTAGAGCTGAAGCATTTAATCGACCACAGGTAAACAAATTCTTTGGAAAACTTGAAGAAGTTGTCAATGATCATAAATCCACGCTTGTATGATTTTTAACATGCACGAATCCGTTTAAGTCCATCCTAAGGTGTTCGCCAAAAAGGGAAAAAACAAATTGGTGCTATCACGAGCGCAGAAAAGGGGGTTTATTCAACAATTGTAGCCTGCATGAGCTCTGGACGAATTTATGTACTGCCGTCAATCATTTATCCTCGAAAAAGGTTTAATCCGGTCTTTTACGACGGGGCACCTACAGGAACTATAAAACTTCTTAACGAGTCGGGTTACATGACGGGAGAGTTGTTCGTAACATGGATGCAACATTCTATTGATCACGTCAGACCTAATTCAGAGCAAAAAGCTCTGCTATTGGATGGTAATTCAAGCCACAAAGGCTATGCAGCCTTATAATTGGTTATAAAATATTCAGTTTTGCTGCTCTGCTTGCCCGCACACTGCACCCACCGTATCCAACCACTGGGCGTAGGGTTTTTTGGTTCCCTCCACAAGTATTATAATTATGCCGTTACCCAATAGGTAAAGAAAAATCTCGGTCGTACAGTGTCCTTACTATTTAAAGAAGCATACCAGAAAGTAGCTACACTTGAAATCGCATCACGTGCATTTCGTGTAACTGGAGTATCTCTGCTCAACCGTAATGTTTTTCCCGATCACTTGCTTTTACCTAGTCTAACAGCTGATGTAACCAAGATCGTGCCTATTGCTGAACGAGAAGTTTGTGCTGAAAATTTGGAAGATGTTCGGGGGCCGCAAAATCAACACAAACTCCCACCACTTTATACGTAGCACAAGGTCAAGCAATCGCTACAGCAAGCACATCTCGGGCAGAACTCACTGATCAATCTTGTGTGCTCATTTTCGGAAAAGAGGATATTGAAAATATTTTGAAGGAATTATCGTCACTACCTCAAAGTAACGTAAGAAAAACTGTTCAACATGAAACTGCTGGTTACCAAGATGAATTAACCGAAAGTCCGTACCCCAAGAGCCTTCTTGAAAAGAAAATGAAAAAACCTAGAACAGCAGAGAAAGAAAAAAAGAGATACGGTTAAAAGGAAGCTCGTAGAAGGAAAATCAAGTGAAGAGAAAGAAAGAAAACTGCAAAGGAAGAGCAACAGAAAGGCGATAACAAGGAAGTTTGTGGAATGTGAATCAAGTGGAGAAGAAGAAGATCCGTTTACAAGTAACGACTACGAAGAGGATTATGCTTGTCTTTATTGTAATGACTTATTTGGTCGATCAAAATTGAAAGAAGGGTGGTTGCAGTGTCAACATTGTCAACTGTGGTCGCATTCCGAATGTGCAGGTCTCTCTAAAATAGCAAAAATGTTCGTTTGCGAGCTCTGTATGGACTGAAAAAGCAAACTTTTTACAAATTATTTACTTTTTAGTATTATATCTATACTAGTTTTATTATGTCATCTTGCCCTATGGGGTTGGGCATGATGGTTATTTGTAAAAAATATATTTTTTGATCTGCGATAATTCTTTTGAAGGAAATGGCGTTTTTAATACTAAACATGTTAGAAAATATTGCGGCCTACCAATTCAATCAAAAAGCAATTAATGCAGCTTTTCTATCTTCAATTTTTGAAAGTAAAGCTAAGTATGTCATCTTACCCACCTCTCCCTTAAGCCACCGAAACCGATGATTTAATTGGAAGAATGGACTAATTTAAATCGTGTAAACAACAATAATCGATCTAGCTTATTTTTAATCGACATTTATTGCAATTAAAGCCATTATTTTGAAGGATTTATGAATTTTTAAAATTAGTTTCTATATTTAAAAGTTCGGGACTATTCGTCAGAACAGCGTACACTTACGAACCGTCTGGAAATAAAATAATAGTTATTAAGGTCTTTTCAAAAAAATTATTGTAAAAGTATGTACGGATGGAAGAGTACGGTTGATATTCCACTCTACATGATAATAAAGTCCCTTAAGAGATTGAATTAAACGTGTAATTTGACTTAAGTAGTTTAAGTTGTAATTGTGTTGTTAGGCTCAGTAAAATATGAGAGAAAATAATGTCTCGTGAACAGGTGAGAGTGTCTAAAACACAATACGATCCACGGGTACATTGATATTTTAATGGGTAATGAACGTGAAACACAATGAATACCAATACGTGTTAAAGCGGACGTTGTTCATGGTTCAATAGATCCGATCTATAGTATTTGGCAAAAAATAAGGTGTAGGAAGACAGACAATTCCAAGGCAATAAAATGCTTCATCATATCGTGCCTATTTTTTGAAAGAATGCTTTTTGTTTTTTGTGCTCTAAATAACTTGAGGAGGTGAAAATTAATGTAAAATAGATATGTGGAATTTTAATAACATAAATTTATTTAGGTGTACGTAGTAAACCACAACTGTTAGTAACCTTCCGCTTATTAATAAAATGTAAATTTTTCTACAAAGTGCTCGCATTTTTAACCCTATCTAAGGTTATCTTTCTTTTTTTGTATTGGCTTTTATATAAAGCTTTGCTTAACGGTCTTTACTTAACTTTTCCCAGGAAGAATATTAATCCCACCGTTTGAAGATCAAACGTCAAATTTCCGTAGTTAAATAAATTATATGTAAAACTATTTACAAAATTCCACTTTTATAAAATGGAACAGACACTAACACATATACATAATCACAAAGAATTGCTTTCCCTTCACTCCGTTTTTGTAAACATTAAAACGACTCTTGATCTTTATCATCATCATTAGGTTTTCAGTCCTAGAACTGGTTGGACGCGTACCCTCATTGTTTCCTAGTCTGAACCAACCTACACATTTCCCGGAAATTTGCCCAGTCTGCATCTATCACTATCTGTGTACTAAAGTCTGATCTCGGTCTATCTCTACCTCTCTTTTCCTATCTCTGCATGTAGTATATCCTATACTATTCCTCAGAAATGCCTTAGAACGTATCCCGTCCTTCTATTTCTCCTATTTTTCTTTTTCCACATATATCTTTATTCCTCTACTATTTCTACAACCTATTTGTTATTAACCTTGTCTGTCCATGTTACCATCTTCATACGTCTAAAGCCCAACATTCCAGAAGGCTTCTATCTCTTTCTGTCTGCTTTTACTACTGGCCCTATTTTATAGATGTACTGTGCTGTGCTCCACACTATGCTTTGAACAGTTTTCTTCTTGTATCTATGTTCGTTGCCTTTGAACATAGCTGCTGTTTTTTCTTGTTTGATGAAGTTCGGTCACCTTCTATTGTTTTACAGTTTTATACCCTATTTTCCCGATATTCAGTGGTATATGAAGGGGGTAAGCGGTCTTTAACTGCCAAGTTCTCCCAGTACCTAAACCTTTGTCGAATTAATAGTTTTTCCAATTTATCCTTTCGCACAATCAACATTAGTTGAAAATATTTCACAACCAACATCTGTAGTTGTTTATAATAATCATCGGATTTAAGAGCACTTGTTTTTCGTCATTGGGTTTTACATCTTGAAACTGGTTGGACTTGTACCTCAGCTTATTTATGTTCTTAGCTAGCCTACACCGTTCCCTGCAACTCTCACAACAGCCTATATACAACTCAATTCCCTTCTATTGTTTTCTAATTATATGGGTTAAGCAGCCTGTGGTTGCCAAGGTTCCCTCAACACTTAGACATTTGCCGTATTACAGTATTCAAATAAATCCTTTCGCACAATTAACATTAGTTGAGAGTATTGCAAAACCAATATCTATAGTTGTATAACAATCACCATGTTTAAGTACAGTTATTATTTTTGTCATTGGTTTTTCCATCTGATTTCTATTCTGAGCTAACCTACACATTTCCCTAAAATTCTCACAACCTACATCTTTTAGTATCTGTGTGCAGTAGTCTGACCTAGGTCTACCTCAATTTCTCTTTTTTCCTATCACTGCTTCTAATATATTCCGCACTATTCTCTTATGTCTTAGTATGTGACCTATCATCCTATCTCTCCTATTTTTGACTGTTTTTCACATAGTTCTTTCTTCCCCTAGCATAGCTAGTACCTCTTTGTTCTTAACTTTGTCTGTCTATGGTATCTTCATCATACGTCTTTAGCACCTCATTTCAAAGGCTTTTACCTTTTTCTTGTCTGCTTCTCCTACTGTCCAGGCTTCCCAGCCATACAGTGCTGTGCTCCACACATATGTTTTAAGTAATCTTTTCCATGTTTCTATGTTTGTGGCCTTTGAAGACAGAAGTTGCTTTTTCTTGTTAAATGTAGCACGACTTTGTGCTAATCTTTGTTTTATATCTTTTGTGCTTTTCCCATCTTGCGTTATTTGACTTCCTAGATAGCAGAAATCCTTAACCTCTTGTAAGTTCTCGCTACCTATTTGTATTCTTGTTTTTGATTTATTATCCTCTCCTTTGCATACTAGAACTTTAGTTTTATTTTTCATACCATATCCCTCGGTTAGAACTGTTTCCATTTTAGTAAGAGCAGCTTCTAACTCTTCCTTGCTAGATGCTAATACCGCTATATCATCTGCAAATCTAAGCATATCAATCTTTTGTCCCTGCTTATTAATTCCAAATGTCTTCCTGCATGTGACAGTATTCATTGCCTCTTCTATGTACAAATTAAAAATTAATGGGGATAAGACACATACCTGTCTTACCCCTTCCCTAATATTTACTTCTCTACTTTCTTGCTCTAATTCTATTACTGTTGTTTGTTCTTTGTATAAGCTATGTACTATTCGTCTATCCCTATAACTCATTCCAATCTTTTTGAGTATTTTGAACATTTTTTTCCATTTTACATTGTTGAATGCTTTTTCCAGATCTACAAACCCTATATATATATATATATATATATATATATATATATATATACGCTTTTTCTCTTCTTTATTGTTTTCTCAATTATCACCCTCAGAGTCAAAATAGCCTCCCGTGTTCCCCTGTTTTGCCTAAACCCAAATTGATCTTTTACCAGTATTTTTTCAGTTCGTTCTTCCATTAGTCTTTGTACAATTCTAGTTAATATTTTTAAAACGTGTGCTGTCAAACTTATTGTTCGAAAATTTTCACATCTATCCGCGCCTCTTATCTTTGGATATCTCGCCTGTCTCATATATATAGCTTACAAGTCGAAGAGACGTTCCGTTACTGCTTGTCCAGCGGCTTTTAGAGTTTCTACTTGCACTTTATCTGTACCCGGTGCCTTACCATTTTTCAGACTCTTTAGTGCTAATTCAAAGTCATCTCTAAGTATAGCTTATCCCAGGTCATTCTTTTCAATGTCTGATTCTTGTTCTAATGCTGTTAATTCCTCTCCTGAATATAAATTCCCTATATATTCTTGCCATCTAGCTACTTTCTCTACATTTTTTATAATGACGTTTCATCCCGCATCCCTCATATTTTTGCTATATGGTTTTATATCCCTAAAATTCATTCTAATTAATTTGTATGCTTCCTTTGTCTTTCCTATTTCCATCTTAATTTGTACCTCGTTGCACTTTTCATCAATGCATTGTTCTTTGGCTTTTCTGCATTTGCAAATAATTTCCCATTTTATGGCTTTGTATCTCTGTTTTCCTGTTTCGTCTGATCTATTTTTGTATTTTCGTCTTTCTTCTATTAAATTCAGGATATCCTTTGTTATCCATGGTTTCTTATTTTCTTTTTGTGAATACCCCAGAATATCTCTGGCCGCCATGTCTAGGCTGGATTTAATGTTATTCCATTCTGTTTCTACTTCCTTAGTATCAGAAATTTTCCCGATATCTTTCAGCAATTCATTTTTCTTTTTAAAATCTTTTGTGGATAACTTTGTCTTTTAGCTTTTCAAAGTCAAAGTGCCTTTCCCCGTTACTCTTTTTCAGATTTTTAAATTTAAGTGCGGCCTTCATAATTACGATGTTGTGGTCTGTGTCTATATCTGCTTCCGGGTAGCTTCTAAAGTCTTTTATTTGATTTCTATACCGTTGTCTAACAATAATGTAATCTATTTGATAGCTTCCTATATCTCCTGGCATATTCCACGTGCATCGTCTTCTAGCATGATGTTGAAATAATGTATTTGTGATAGTAAAGTTGTTCTTGGCGCAAAATTCTACCAGCTTATTTCCCCTGTCATTTCAAGTGTCTAAACCAAATAAACCTACTATCGCTCCTTCCCTACCCTCACCTACAACAGCTTTTCTCTAACAAACAATGTCTTACTTAAAACATTTAGGAAAAACAATTTTCTCTCAACACATACCTTAAACATTAAAGATTGAATCCATAACTGCCATAACAGCTTTACTTTACGAACAATATCTTAAATCTAAAAGAATATAACTTCTATTAATTATCATAAATGCTTCAAAATCGCTCAAATAGTTTTATTAAGTATGCCTTTTCCATTGAAATTGCTCCGTATAACGTGTAACAAACCATTCCCATTCCACATATATCGTCTCAATTTTTAATTTTTTATTTCCATTTCAGAAGACTTACGGTAGTCTCAATTAATACTTGTTTCCATTGTTAAAACCACTGTAATAATGTATTCCCTTCTGAATTACAATAAACTTTTAGCGTCGTCAACAAGATCGTATATCTTGTTTAATAACTTCCATTACTTCTTACTACGTTACTTATTATAAGGTATGTGATGTTTGAATAGCAACTGATTCTAACTCAACCATTCATGGGCTTTATATAAGAACGAGTCCCTGCGAGAATAGCATCTAGAAAAATCGCGGTTCGTCTGTTTTTGTTCCTGAATCTTCTAGCTGGTAGTTTTTCGAAAGCATGTAATGCAACATTCATAGATCTACCGCTTTCTTGCCTCAAGCTATCAGTAATTAGTTGATGTCGCTTTTTTATCTTATCAATATTTAGATGTTATTGTTTAGTTTTATAGCTTTCATAAAATCTATTGTCGCCTCTAGCTATTTCTTCATTTATTTTATATTCCATTTCAGTACTCTATTATTCCAGAATACGATCAATAAAAACGTTTTTCAATTGAATTACACTCGTAGCTTTTTCTTAGAGTATCGACCTATTTTTTAAATGAATACTTAGGAATGCGTATTACTAAATTCCACACTAGCGTTCGAAATCGTCGAATGTTATTACCTCGTTATCTTCTTCCAGTTATTAGTGACGTGCGTTGCTTGTCTTTGTTTAACACCCAAGGTTATTGTGGCGTCGCATACTAATCTAGTAATTGCGATAGGTAATAAATAACCTTTATCAATTTTGTTACATTTTATGGCTTTTTTTATTGTTCCGGACGCTTCATAGAATAAACATTTATTTATTAATGAGTTCATACGAACTGACGCTTTTTTTTCAATTTCTTTCGAAAATACGAGAACACTTTTGATTTAAATTGAACTTAGGTAATGCACAGAGTAATTAATTTAAACTTTAATGGATTTATAATGCAAATTAGTTGAATTTTTATAGCAAATATTTGCTTTCACGGTAAAACGTGTTTTAAGATTAAAATTAGGGTTTTAAATACACGATTGATTGTAGTTTTTATGCTAAATGCGTAAAGTAAGCACTATTTTTTGCTATTTACAGCAAATGAAAAGGATTTTTACATGCATCGAAAATATATTGATAATTAATAAGTGAGAATAAATGGTTTTGTATTTATCTTAAAATGATCGATTTGCGTTCGCATTTAATGCGCTTTTATGGTATCTTTAATTATTTTTACATATACAGCTCACGTTATTTGCTATTTATTTACAAAACGCTTATATCAAACAGGGTGATTATTTATGCACGCGGAACTTGCGTTTTTGCATGGTACTTTAATGAATAAAAGTACGCTTATATTATACAGACCGTAACCACGAATTTACAAAAAGTATTTTTTCCGTATTCTTTTAAATTTTTGTGGGATTTATTTACAGAATTTGGGTTTGAATGACCTCTCGTGACCTCTCATCACGTCAATATATATATATATATATATATATATATATATTGTTGTGGATTCAAAGGGTTAAATTAGTGGTAAACAATAAAATTTCAACCACCCTGTATATAGAAAAGAACAAGTTATCTACGCGTAAATTTAATTTGAGTCATTTAAGGAAAACGGACATGTATTGACGTATATTTATAATTAATAATGGTATGTTAGAAATTACATAAAGAAAAGAACAGTGTTAAAGCAAATAGAAATTCATTATTAATTTTAATTAATTTTAATCCAACACGTATAAGCATAAGAGAACGTGCTTGCGTAACAAAATCAATAATTCCTAGGTAAATGTAGTTCGTTTTATACAAATACAACGAAATAGAAAGTTTAGGAATTGTTGTGTTAAACGTTCAATAATTAATGAACACCTGCGTTTTAAAAGGTTACCTTCGAAAAAATCGAGCATGTGTTAAGATAGGATTTTATAGAAATATTTTCAACCGTTAGTTGGTATAAACCACAAGGCTAACAAACTTCTTAAAGAGGGAGGAAATGCACGATCGGGTATATGCAACAGATAGAGACAGGTAGAGAAGCTTTGAGATTGAAAACGCACGTGCCATATACACGTAGAGTGGAGATGAGCTGTCATCAATATCAATTTTCTGTAACTCAAGTGGGGTTTTAAACGCCACAGCAGACATGCATAAGACAGAGATGAATATTGTTCACGCGGAGTTTATGATGACAGAGAATTTTATCATTGGTTAAAAACAGACAGTTTTCCAAACGTAGACACACGCGAAGGTTGGTAGCGCTTTTTCGAATACGGCACGTAGACCGGAGTAAATTTCAGAAATTTTCAAGGCGGTTGTATGCAAAATTTTTAGAATTTAGATTTGAAAACAAGCTGTTCACTTGAAGTGTCCCTCGGGTGGGGTTTTGAAACGATATAAATACTCTATCCAAATTATTAACGTTCTCTTGTCTTTTCTTCGCTTATAGATTACTTTACTACGATAAAGTACTAAATGCTGACCTCCATAACGGTAGAGATTTTTTGTGAGTATGGTATGTGTTGTTAATACAGTAAATTTAGTGCTTACAAGTGTAACTAGTAGTAGCGGGCATCTATTTATTAACGCCAAGTACGTGTAGTGTATATTAAATTAATAGACGTCTGGCTACTACAATACAAAGCACTAAAATCTATAAATGGAAGCATGATATATGTGAGGTAAGCATTAAAAATAACCAAGATTGTACGCTGATATATGGAATGGTACTATGAAACGAGGCGCTTGGCTTGCAAATGGTGTTATCGTCTGTGGATCCGCTGAGTATCACAACGAATGGTAACGAAGCCGAGGTGTTCTAGCGATCATCTTCGAAGAAATGGAAGCCTGAAAAATTCTCCAGGTAATTTATTTGAAATTTCTGTTGTTTAATAAACATTTGTAAAATTTTGGTGCTGTGTGATTGACTTGTTGGGGTTTATTTAGGGTTGTAGAAACGTATTGGAAAAGATACATGTACTGGACAATTTATTGAGGTTAAATATTAAAAGAGGGCGTATTTAAAACTTACCAAATTTTATTCTGGATATAAATTGGATTGTAAAGGGTAAACGGGTCTATAAATTTTGTTTTAATTTATGCAAGGTGTAAAAGGCATATATAAACTAAACTGGGTTATTATGAGCTCACCATACTCCAGTGTACAGTCAATTTAGGGTAATATGTGGGGCCCATCTATTCATATCTTATTTAATTTGTTTGAAGATAATTAGAAAATCAAGGACTTTAAAAATATACTATATTTGAGTTTTATAATGAGTGTATCAAACTGTTTTTTTTATACATGTGAATAATTTATCTGCTAAGAGCTGTAAATAAAAGGTTGTATGATTGTTGTATTATTTGGTGATTTTATTGAATGGTGTGCGAGTGTGAAGGAGGAATGGTTGTAAATTTAGGTATTCGAGAAGAGGCACAAGCACAGCTGAGCTAGCCAGGGAAGCTGCAGAAGGTTTTTGAAGCAGAAATAAAATGGTAAGGAATTTTTTTTTGAAATTTGTGCATTTTTGAAAATTATATGTTGTCTCAGCTTCATCCAAAAGCTTAATCCACGATTCCACGGCAATCTTATGACGCCCAATTCGTGGGGCTCGTATGAGATAGGTGAATGATCGATGTAAAAGCTTTTTCCCAGCTTCGTTCCTGAATTTTTTGTGACGTCCACAGCAATATATATATATATATATATATATATATATATATATATATGTAAAAGCAAATATTCCTGCAGTCCGTAGTAGATGTATCTGTAAATCTACTAAGCCTTTAAGCAAATCTACCTATACTAATCGAACTAATATTTGCATAGCCATTACAAAACATTTACTTGATCACTTTATAAGAGGAGAAACACCCATTGATTTGGTTTTGACTGTCTGGGCCTCGACGGAATGGAGTAGTTATTAACCCTAACGAAACTCGAAATTCTAACTGAAATTATAGAATTTCTCTCAAATACAATAAGATTGTGAACGCCAGTTCTATGCATGGTACTCTAACCTCAATAGTTAAAACCTTGTTCGCAATTAATTTTTGATGTCTGTTCTATAATATTGATATAACAGACCTCTGACACACAATTGCAAATTTCGCTTTAATTGTTTTAAGAAACTGTAATTCAAACTCCTTTATTGTTTACTGATATTGATTGAAGCGTCAGTAAAAGCTTTTTATTCTACGCTTACAAATTCAAGTGGGCGCATTGTGGAAAAAAGCATATAACTTTTAGACACCGTCAAAAAATTGAAGAATTTCTTTGTCGCTACATCAAAACAAAGATAAACACAATGAAGCTAGAGAAAGCGCTACTTAATGAAAAGTGACGACTAACGAACGGAGCTGTTATCTTCATAATTTATGCTCTTAGTTATAGAGAAAATAAGTAAGACAAATTTTCGAAAACTAATACCTAAAGAATGTAAAGTGTCGAAGAGAAAGCATAACTTTACTAATATTTTCAGAAATATTTCAAGTTTTTTCTGTTACTTGTTCGCAAATTGTAACCTAAGTTTTATAGAAGCATCTATTAGTATATTATTGCCTGCAAGAGAATGCAAGCAGAAATGAGTGCAACTATATCTTTTTTCTAACAGAGAAGTGGGAACGTAATGTTTAAAAGTAAGAAAGTTAACACATGATATACTAAGCACGTTCACTTTTATTGCTTCTTTGAGATTGAAATTAGTTTTCAAAGTTAGCAACAACTTCAAATTGAATTTAGAAGAATTAGAAAGGTACGTACTTGTTATTGCTTTCAAGTACTACCTTGGTTGAAGTAGGTCTTCGGTTCTATGCGCCATAACGTCTTAGTAACAGCTCATACGCAAAGATATTCAATAATAGATACCAGTGACTTGCATCCGGAAAACTAACAGTACTCAAAATTTTAGCAAGGCAAAAGCTATATTACAAAATAATTTTAAGAAAATTCAATTTAAAATGACCAGATGCGTTCAAATTTTTGCATTTTAGTTTAACAAGAATCAGAAAAGATAATAGCAATGGATTCTCTCTTCTGTATAGATCTAATCGAAATTAGTAATAAACTAACAAAAAGTTTTACACTTAGTGACATGGAAGTTGCAACACCAAGAACGGTTGGGAATTTTTTGAGCAAACTTGGCAGATATGTTTAACTACTTAAAGGTAATAATTGATTAGGATTTCAAAAAAAAACTAAAACAATAACACAATTTCTATTAATAAAGTGATGGTCCTCTCAATTTTTTACGCATTCCTCATTTTCGTGGCATCGAATTCAGTAGGGGCCAAAGTCCTGTTGGGGTATTGTGTCCCAAGCAACTGTACTTCATGCAGGGAGGAGCTTCCGGTGTATGCGGATGATTTGCTAAGTTCCCCAGTCTTTTACCCATAATATCCCACATATGTTCAATGGGTGAAATAGCGGGAGATCTTGGTGGTCATGGTAAAATATTTCTATAGGCATCTGCAATTCGGTTGAGAGTAGTCCTCGCTACGCGAGGACGGTCAGTACCCTGCTGTAAAGTGAATCTTCGAGCTGTTGAAGATAAAGTAAGATATGGGTTGCCATAACTTTATTAATGTAGCACTCGGCGTTCATATTGCCTCGGATGAACACCAAATAAGATCTACTTCCATATGTTATAACACCCCCATACCATAACCCCCACGGTTTATTGCACATGCCTTTCAAAAGAAAATTGAACACTGGCACGTTTTTACGTCTTCGTCTGACTCTCATGCGGTCATCATGCATACCTAAATGGTACCGTAAGCCACTCCAGGTTTCAGTATAGTCGCAAACTGCACTAATCTAAACGTTGCTATGGATGTTGAGCCGTAAACGAAAACACAAGATGTAGTCGATAGGATTGCAAGCAGTAAACCCTCATTCGGTGATAAACCGTTTGAAGGGTTACAGGACGACCTTCATTATCTAACCAGTGATCAAAAATTGACCTGGTACTGGAGAATCGGTCTCTTATAGCCATCAGGCGAGGATAACTGTATTGAACCTCATTAGTTTGTCTTCGGCCACCCGTTTCTTTTTTACGACATTCCTGGCCCTCCCTAGTCTATAATTGATTACAACGCATACTTGTGGATTGGTTCCGGTTTAGGCAATTTGCAATTTCCCTGAACAAAAAACCAGCACTCTAGGCATAATCACGCTTTTAAAACACAAAAATCAACTAAAGTTTAACAGATGTAACACAAAATTCAACCAAAACTTGCAAGAAATACACCGGATAATAATGTTAAAAAGAAATGACAGAAGTGTCAGATATACCAATACCAATTGATCTATCGTAACGAAATTTTATTCAATTATTACCTTTGAGTAGTTAAACATATCTGCCAAGTTTGGTCAAAAAATTTCTAACCCTTCCTGGTGTTGCAATTTCCATGTCACTAAGTATACGATCATCATTAGGTCTTCAGTTATGGAACTGCTTAGACGCGTACCTCCATTGTTACCTATTCTAAGCTAATCTACACATTGCTCCGAAATTCCGGCAGTCTAATATCTATCACTATCTGTGCGCAATAGTCTAATGTAGGTCTACTTTACTTCTGTTTCTCTTTCTCTGCTTCTAGTATATATTTCGCACTGTTCCCTCATGATTTAGAACGTGCCCTATTCTTTTATATCTCCTATCCTTTTTACTGTGTTTCACATATTTCTTTCATTCCTTACCATTTCTCGAACCTAGGAATAGCTTTGTCTGTCCTTGCTATCTTCATAATACGTCTGTAGCACCACATTTTCTGTCCAATTCTCCTACTCTCCACGTTTTACTGTTGTTCAGTGCTGTACTCCACACCAGTAATACTTTCTTTGATTCTATGTTTGTTGTTAAATGCAGCATGGGCCTTCTGCTAATCATTGCTTTATATCATTTGTACTTTTTACATCTTGCATTATTTTGCTTCCTAGGTAGCATCCTTAACCTGTTGAAAGTTTTGGTTTCTAGTTTCCTCTTTGTATTCTGGTTTTTGATTTATTTTCCTCTCCTTTACTTGTTAGTACCTTAGTTTTATTTTTGTTAATTTTCATACCCTAGACCTCTGTTGGTACTGTTTCCAATTCATCAAGAGCTGCTTTTAATTTATTCTGCTAAAGGATAATACCGTTAAATGATCTGCAAATCAAAGTATATCAATGGTATATCCCTGCAAAATAATTTCAAATGTCTTTTTGCGTTTAACAATATTAATTGCCTTTTCGATATATAAGTTAAAAATTAACAGGGACAGGGCATATTCCTGTCTAGCTCTTTCTTGATATTTACTTTTCTACGCTTCTGCTCTAATTCCATTACAAATATTTACTCTTTCCGTAAGCTATGTACTATCTGTCTGCAGTGGCGGCTCGTGAAAGTTTTTAGTGGGTGTTCACAGTACATACATAGTCGTTCCAAAATTATAATGTATTATATGGAACCGTTCATCAACTGATGCATTTAGTATTACTACTACTACTCCATATATGAAGAAAAACTTATTTATACAGAAAATCCATTCTTCTGTTTTTTAGATTCACAAACTTTCCAATTACTCTATTATTAAAATCGTTTATGGTATTAATCAATTCCTTTTCGATGAATAGCATGGTTAATGCATTTAATCTGCCTTCTGACAGTGTTTCTAAGAAATGTTTTTATGCGTTGCAACTTTGAGAAACAATGTTCTGGTACTGACGTAGTCACGAGTATCAACACTTTTGGTAATTTACATAACTGGTGGAAAGTGTCTTTATCCAGCTCACTTTCTATAAGAAACTGCAACATTGGTCCAGCTCCAGTAGATTTCTGCAAATCCTGACTGGTATATAGTACCTCTAATTCAGTCCTTAGCATGTTTTTATTTAAAAATGGGCACCCTTCTACGACGGCTACAAGCTGCTCTACAAGAAAAAATTCTTGATACTGTAGGAGAAAATCCGGCTCCAGGACTTTTACTGTAATTAGGTGATCAGAATTTAAAAATCGGGCTTTTATTTGACTAATTATTGTGTCACATATTTCTGTAGCACCCGCCCCTATATTAGATACCTTGCGTCTCTTATTCTTAGAAACTGATTCACAAGATGTGCTAGTAATATATGTGTTGCTACGTACCTAGACGTAGCCGGAAGAAAAATAACAACCAGGCTAACTACCAACCGCGGAGAGTGGGGGGATTGGTCTACATACCAAAAAAAAAACTAAAAAAAAGCACGTCGTCCACGATTATCTATTAAAAAAAAATAAATTAAAATTTCTTGGTTCACATGGACAAAGAAAAGTATTAAATTTTAGTGATATTGTAAAGGACAAATTTTATAATTGATCCACAAACTCATTAGAAAAAAAGTAATGCTTAGATTTTCTCAATAGCAAGTGTGTTAAATTAAAGTATTAAATGTAGACCAAGTTGTAGTAAGAATTAAAGAAATATAACCAGAAGCATTAGCGAAGCAGGCTTTTAAACATGTATGGTGAACCGGTTTCACAACAACAACCGCTGAAAAATAATAATCCTCGCATAAAAGGATACGAGTCACATACCTCTATGCGTCGGGTTGCGTATCTTGCAATCTGTCGGGGGTGAGTCAGCACAGCAACGCCACGGTAGTCAGGATCCATTCGACCTGCTACCGTAACTGCAGCAGCGGTCTACAGACAAAAGCAGTTGGTCTACGTCAACGAACAGTTGGGTCTACATAAAGAAAGAACTCATTTGGCCTTCAGCTAAGAGCTAAAGAAAGAATCTGATTAGAATGGATAAGCACGGGAAACTCGCCAATACATGCAAGATACTTCCTACTTGTCGAACAAAAAAAAGTGCATCGCTGTAGAAAATATTTCAACGCACAAGCCGCAGAATCAAAATAAATATTGGTTCAAATAACACGAGTTTGAACTGCAATCCTCGCGTTGTTAAAGCCCGATTAGCAAACTGGAAAACACGCTATCAAATAATAGTGGGATCTATTATTTCGACAAGTCTTTAAATGGGAATCACAAGAGAAAGCAATTATCCGTTCTTGAAATGTTTAACAAATTAAGGGATACCTAAAACAAGGTATTGACTATTTAATTATCGAATAAATTTTTGTTTCAGAATGAATAGATTTGAAAGAAATGTTACGATTGCGCGTACTATTGTAACGAGGTAAAAATACAGGATGAAGTTTTGAATAGAAACAAAAGGTAGGTGAATGAAAAACAAATTACCACAAAAAAGGACGTCGAAAATAAACGTAACAGAGTTGTTATCTTGAACACCTTCGAAATGATTTAAAAATTCTGAAACATACTCTTTTAATTTAATAAGCTCAATCTTTTTTTGCTGAAGTTTTTTAAATAAAATATCCGCATGAGACAATTATCTTATTGTAGAAAGCAAGACAAAACGCAAATTCGCCTTCGCTTCAACATGCCAGTAGTCCATAACATTCCCTTCTAGTTTTGTCATCCACACGGTCTGAAATCTGGATTATTTCCAAACAGTCTATTATGTCATTTTTGTTCGTATAAAGATTTTGAACTAATTTAATGTTATGTACCCAACGTGTTGGAGCAAGTGACGGCAATCTTTTTTTTGCATATTGCGTCAAAAAATTTCGTTCTTAGTGTGGATCTGGAAAAAAGCTGGAAAGCCCGTAAGGTTTGAAAAAAATTCTAGTGAAACGATTTACTGATGAGGCTTTTTGTAGAACTAAACTGAATTGATGAGCGTAGCAGTGAATAAATGTGCTCTTGGATAAACTTCTTTGATTCGGCATTGAACCCCGTCGAACCACCACCCATAACTGCTGCTCCATCGTAACACTGTCCAATTAATTTTTCTTTTTTATTGCGTAAATGAACCTCTAACTCCGATACTAGTACCTTGCTTAATTTTTTGGCATCTTGAGTTTTAGAATTGAGAAAGCCCCAAAAACGCTCAATGGCAGGTCCATTAAATTCATATCGATAAACTATAACCATCTGTTGAATTGTAAACACGTCCGTAGTTTCATCAACCATCACTGCTAAATAATTTACTTTATTTACTTGTTTTGATATTTTTTTTTCTATATACATCCAAAATGTAATCTAGAAGTTCATTTTGAACAGTTTTGAATGCACCCTTGAAAACCGTCGAATTCTTTAGATGCTCCCTCATAGCATCATCAACTGATCCAACTAGATTAATTAACCCCGAAGAATACCAGGGTTATTGGACCCTTCAATCTCATCATGTCTCCGTAGTACCAATTCAAATACGCCACAAAATTTCACACAATCAATGATTCGCGATAAAATGTACTGATTCTTATCTACCTTTTGTATAATACTACGGTAAGCACTATCTAACTGTGTGCCTATATTTACACGCCCAACCATAGAAAATTCAATACTGGCATTTTTATTAGCATGAAAATTTTCATGCTTTTAAATTTTTTCACTTAAATGATTTAAATCCGCAAAACCGGAATTTGTCCGAATATTAATTTCTTTACTAAAAAGTAAACACGGCAAAGAAAACAACGAATTTTTGTGGTTACAGCCACACAACCATTTATGTTTTTTGTGTATATCGCTATTAAACTTACGATTATAAACACGCTTTTCAGTTTTTGTTCGATTTTCAATTATTAAATCTGGTTGATGTAGACCAAGTTTCTTTATTTTCAATTTTTCTTCATAAGAACTTTTTATTCAAAATATTCTTAACTGAATTTATTATATAATTCAAACTTTCGCTCTTCTTCACCTTTGTTCTAATAAATATTAACAGTAACAAAGATTAATTGAAAAAGATTGTTACGGAACGATGTAAGTGAATTAATTACACACTAAAAAGTCAAAACGTGCAAACAGAGACTAATTAAATAGCAGCGACACAAAAGAAAACAGTAATACGCGTTCTGTCCGAACCCAAACACGGATAATAAGTTGAAGTTCACGAAATATTTGTAAACCCTCTTTATGTAAAATTGTGTGCTATTTCTCAACCAATCCTATACTCGCAAGGCGACGGTCAGGGTTAAACATTTGAAACGCGTGTTCGCAGTTCTTGTGTGAACTCAGAAGCTACTTGTAGGTGATCGTTATGGATAGATTAGCGGCAGCGTTTTCCTACTTTTTTATAGCATGTTATATTGTAACTAGCAAAAATTATATTTTGATAGAAAAGAAGAATAGATCTGTTTAAAATTAGGGTGTTCACGTGAACATGTGAACCTATACACCAGCCGCTACTGTCTGTCTACCTCTATAACTCATTCCAATCCTTTTGAGTATTTCGAACATTTTTTCCCATTTACATTGTCGAATGCATTTTCCATATCTACAACCCTATGTCAACGCTTTCTCCTTTTTCTATTGTTTTGTCTATTATCACCCTCATAGTTAGAATGGCCTCTTGTATTCCCCTGTTTCGCCTAAACACAAAATAATATTCTTTTATTGTTTCCTTGGCCCGTTTTCCATTCGTCTTTGTACAATTCTAGTTAATCTTTTTGACACGCGTGCTATCATACTTATTGTTCGAAAAGTTTCACATCCATCCGCACCTCCCTTTTTTGGTATAGTGACTATGGTGTTACGTTTGACATCAATGGGCATCTGGTCTGTTTCATATATATATATATATATATATATATATATATATATATATATATATATATGTAATTAATTGCACAAAGCAAGTTGATAAATACTATGGTATTATAGTCAATAATGAAACAAAACTTAGACTTTTTAAGCATAATAGTTATTTTTTCTGCGACGGGAAAAAAATTTGACATTTAATGTTTCTTGACAGGTAACAAACTGTTACTTTTTATGAATTTACTTTTTCCTCCGGGAAAAAAATTAGTACTTTTTTCCCGGGTATGTGCAAATAAGTAAGAACACGAAGATATTTAATTTAAAGCCGGGTCCACACTTGTAACATTCTGGTGTAACATAACAGAGTATCATAACTTCGTCGCGTTCAAAACAACCGATATAAACAACTTAAATAATTTTGAAACCACTTGCAGAATTAAATTGACAGATATTTGATTACTTGTTTGAAACTTCAAATTTGACATCGATTGATTTTTTGACTTTAATATATTGTAATATTTTTTTGAATATAAATCATTGATTTGCCTGTCACAAAAAAATAGTGCATTATACACGGGTAAAAATGTAAGATTTTAACTCTCTGTGTTTTGTCTCCCTCCGATTCGCGTTGGGAGACAAACACATCTCGAGCTAAAATCTAGTACTCTTTCCCTTGTATAATAATACTTATTATAATAGTTACTTATTATACAAGGAAAAAAGTTACTAGGTTTTAGCTCGATGTGTGTTTGTCTCCCGACGTGAAGCGGAGAGAGACAAGACACAGAGTTAAAATCTTACATTTTTACTCATGTATAATACACTATTTTTTTCTGTGACAGGCAAAACGATGATTTAATATTGGCTTGTATGGGATGAATGAGGTGATAAGATATGCTAATTATAGGGAAGGACCAAATGCTTTTTGTAGCAATACCGATGGCAGTGGAGCGGTTATGTAATAACTAAAAACAACTACAACAAACTACTTAAGGAAGGGTATAAATACCTTAAAGCCTGTGCCGCTCGGGGCAATAAAATCACACACAAAAGCTTCGCGGACAACCAAAAGCACGCACGTCCGGGTGATGGTGTCGCTTCCAAAAGCTCTCACACGACCGTCTTTTGTAACGGTTCGAGTACAACTGTGTTCACGCACTTCCACTGTCGGTATAAATGTTTCACTAAAACTGTAGGATACCCGCACGAATAGTATTTATTGTCACCAATACCGATAAATGTTCGATGATGATGTAACAAATATTAAAAAAAATATTACAATATATTAAAGTCAAAAATCAAGGCTTCAAAATACAAGATAATTTTGCAAGAAGAGTTGTTGCCGTAAATTAACAAGATTCAACTGCCAGAAAGAATTTATATTTTAACAAGATGGTGCAGCCAAAATCAGTAACACAATGGTTGAAAGAAATGACTTCGCCTGTTTCAAAACGACCTTCAAGCGGTCCTGATCTCTCCCCTATTAATAGCCTTTGGTATCAGATGAAAAATATACCTCGAATCCCACCAGTTTGCATCATTCCAAAATTAAAGAATAGAATTCAGGAAATTTGAAGTAAATTTCAAAAGGGTAATGTAAAACATTAGTTGGCACAATGCCAAAGTGAATTCTTGCTGTTTTAAAACAAAAAGGTGATTGTACTCAAAGTAATTTTTCAAAAATTTTGGTTCACTTATTACGCGCCAGACACCTCTTCTTTTTGTTTATATTTTATAATTACTGTTGCTGATTTAACTACTAGATATTTTAAAAACACTGCATCATGAAGCTTAATTGTTTCTATGAAATCATGAAACTGAAATAAATGCTAATTCAACAAAGTAGCATCGTGTTGTATATTTCTTTTGGTCCAATCAGCATGCGACGTCTGGTGTGTGAGAGTGTATATACAGGGAGTTTACAAAAGAACTCCTTGATTTAAAGTTTTATTTGTACGCAGTAAAGTTAAAATAATAGTTATTAAACCTATATAGTATTAAAGAGAATCATCTCAAGTTTTTTTTGGATATCTAATAAAGTTCTATATGTGCACCATTTGTTGCCCTGGCCACGTCTAAACGATAATCAGTTTCTTCCCAGGTATTCAGCAGCATATCAGGCGTGACGGATGCTACAACTGCAACAATCCTCTTCTTCAAATGAACAATGACACGGATCTTCTCGGAATAAACAATGGTGTTTACATGTCCCCAAAAAAAGAAATCTAGTGGAGTCAGATCTGGGCTCCTTGGCGGCCATACAATCGGCCCACGTCTATCAATCCACCTGTCAGAGAAACGCAAGTTCAACTCATTACGGATACGGTTGCTATAGTGAGGTGGCGCGCCGTCTTGTTGGAAGACAATCGGTTCCATTTCTATTTGATATCATATATCTGTGAGACAACGTACAGTTCAAGCATTTCACAATAAATATCCCCATTAATTGTTTTCTCTGCGAAGATGAGGTCCTACGATACGATCATGCAGCAATCCATACCAAACATTGACTTTATAGAGAGTCTCGCTGACGTTCTATGAATTCATGCGATAACTCGGACTGGAACACAAGAATAGAAGCAAAGCGGACGACAGAAATATAAATCAGTGTAACACATCACTCAATAAGTCCGTAGGATAACTAAGAAAAACACATTTTTTTGGCGAAATTCGATTTTATTCATCAACATACATTCCTTCAAGAGTGATACAATCAGTCCAACGCCGTTCTAGCATTTCGATACCTTTTTTGTAAAACAATTCGTCTTTGGCCTCAAAATAAGCTTCAGTTTCAGCGATCACCTCTTCATCCGAGCCAAATTTTTTTCCGGCGAACATTTTTTTCAGGTCTGCTAACAGGTAGTAGTCGCTGGGGGCCAAATCTGGAGAATACGGTGGGTGCGGAAGCAATTCTATGCCCAATTGGTGCAATTTGGCCATCGTTGCGATCGACATGTGACACGGTGCATTGTCTTGGTGAAAGAGAATTTTTTTCTTCTTCATGTGTGGCCGTTTTTTGGCAATTTCTTCCTTCAAACGCACTAATAATGCCATGTAGTATTCGCTGTTGATTCTTCTTCCTTTCTCAAGATAGTCGATGTACAAAATTCCGTGCGCATCCCAAAATACAGACGCCAAAGCCTTACCAGCCGACTTTTGCGATTTTGGTCGCTTTGGACGCGGTTCTCCGGCTGCAGTCCACTCAGCTGACTGCCGATTAGACTCTGGAGTGTGGTGGTGGATCCATGTTTCATCCATTGTCACATACCAACGCAAAAGTCCTTTTATTCCGGTTGAACAGCTCCAAACAGCTCTCAGAATCATCGACACGTTGTTGTTTTTGGTCCACTGTGAGCAAACGCGGCACCCACTTTGAGAACAGCTTTCTCATGGACAAATGTTCATGCAAAATAGTGTGCACACTGCCTTCTGATATCTTCAAGGTGTCAGCTATCTCACGCAATTTCACTTTTCTGTTTTCCAAAACGATTCGGTGGACTTTTTTGATGTTTTCCGGTGTAACCACCTCAATTGGCCTTCCAGAGCGTTCAGCATCGTCAGTGTCTGTACGGCCACGTTTAAAATCAGCAAACCACTTCTCCACCGTTTGTCTCGATGGAGCAGAGCCCGGATAACACTTATCAAGCCATGCTTTGGCTGCGATGGTATTTTACCCATCAAAAGCAATGATAAATCAACACGCGAAATTGCTTGGAATTCATTTTTTTGAAAAACTCAAAAGTATGGTCACTTAAACCTCTGTAACTTGTAAACTAATCGTCGGATTGTCATGAAATTTTGACAGATATCTTTTTAAGGTTAGTACTTCCTACAAATCATATGGATTATTACATAGCAACGCCATCTATGTATCATCCTACGGACTTATTGAGTGATGTAATACGCTACAAACACAACATCGGGAACAATCAGCACAACCTACAAGAATGAACCGTACCTATGCAGAAGTTACGAGTCAGGCAAGACCATCTACGTCGAATCAGGATTTTTGAAAGAGGACAAACTAAGTAAGCCCTTAAAAATAAATGGATACGAACACCAGCGTGAATACATAAAATGTGAAATGGAAAAGGAAATGAATAAAAACTTATTAACGATAATTAAATTAAGGATTGGAAATAGTCGAGGTGGAACACTCATTGATACGGGAGCTAAAGCGTCGTTAGTGTCTGAGGACTTTGTTAAACGGGAAAAATTAATAGGAAGCATAATGCCCATGAGGAAATTTAATTTAATAGCACCAAACAGCAAGAGATTTGCAAGTGTAAGCAAAATAATAGTTCTGGAATGCGAAATGGGTAAGATAAAGTTTGAGAATGAATTTATAATAGTGCCGGGGTTAAGAGTAGATGCAATATTTGGTATGGACATAATAGATAAGTTGGGTTTAAAAATAAATGCCGAAGGAAAGGCAATAGATATAAAGGGGAAATATATAAAATGGGATGATGAGGAGAGCATTGAAGTCGAAGGAGACTGTATAAATATTAATAAATTTGAGGGTGAAGTTGATATAAAAGGGGATATTGATGATAATATAAAATGTCCAGAAGAAGTAAAAGAAAGAGTAGAGGCATTATTAATAAAGAATTCAGTACTAATAGGATCAGAATCCAGAATAGCAACGGGTTATATGAATAAATCAGGAGTTGTAAACACGGAGCCGTTTAATGAAACTCCATCAGAAAGAAAATTCAGAAAATATATCGGTTTTTATATGAAAGGGCAAAATTATAAGTGTGAAGTGGTTCCTTTTGGTTTGTTAGGAAATAAGGATGTGATATGTGAACCGTATGAAGAATTTGGGAGTGATGTGTTAAATTTTAGAAAAGACTTGGAAAGAAGTTGGTTGAAATTAAATTTTGTAGGGAGAAATGTAAACAAGAGGAAACGTAAGTTCTTTCAGGGGAAACAAAATTTTTGGGATACGAAATAGGATACATTAGGGGAAAAATAATGCAGATAATAACTTAACTTTAGAAAACAATTTCAAAAAGATAGTGAATATGGGAAATAAGAAAGATAAGATTATTGCCGAGAGAAAACTTTTGATAATGGAGAAAAGTGTACATACTGTAAGATAAACTAGTGGAAATAGGGATATAACAATAAATTAGAATAGAAAAAACATAGGATAGGACAATCATAAATTAGGATAGATTCAGGAATAGGTATTGTACATATTGTAATATTAGAAAACAATAGAACATAAGATAGGTTAACAATAATTAGGATAGGTTTAGGATAAACAGAAGTAACATAGGTTGATAAAAGGAAGTGATTCATTGGATATGGGAAAAGATGAAGATTTGAAGAAGAATTATATAAGTAGATGTGAAAAATATGAGAATGGAAAAGGTTTATGTAAAAATTAGAAAGTATTGATAGATAAGTAGCAAAATACTAATAGATTATAATAGAACGATAGTAATAAAATTTAGAATGAATAGGTGTATGGGTATAATATAATCAAAATAGGAATAAGGATGTAAAAATGATGTAGGAGTTGTGTACATAGAAAACAAAATAAAAATAAATAATTTTGGACCAAGGTGAAGTTTGTCTTACGTTGGGCGCCAAAAACCAACATTTTCCAAAAATTTTTATTTTAATTTGGGGGATTAATGCTGTAATTATAAGGTTAATTTAGGGGTAGGTTAAGTCATAGGGGTCGTAGAACAAACATAAGAAACGTCCAAGTAACAAAAGCACATAAGTACAGATATTAGTAGAGTAAATAGATCATTATAAATATTATTAGTTGAGAGCACACTGTATATAGCAGTACAAGGATTAAACAGATATCCAAGAGTAGCTATGAGCAATGATAAGAATTTGAAAAGGTAACGAAACGCATTGAAATTAAATCAGTGAAAAACCTACATGAATTGGCTAGACAAATATTCAAAAAGTGCGTGGATATATCATCTTAAACGTACTTAGAAATTATGCATTATTTGAAGAGCGTACGTGATTTAAAAGCATCACATTTGTTCAAAAATCCAATTTATTATGAAATAAACAAACACCAAATTTATTCAATTTAGATTAGAATAAGGCCAACAACAATAATACTACGTGATCGATTAAATGAAGATTCCTGGGATTTCTGAAGTAAATGCAAGGTATAATAAGAATTTACGTGACAAAGCGAGCATCGCGTCATGTTATTGAACTAGACAACTGGTAAAATTCCCAAAAAATAAATGATAATACACTTGGTCTCGCCCAACACGTGGAGTCAACAAATCAGAAACTAATTGAATATTGAGTTAGTATACTTTTGAAACTGGGCAGTCACTATACTAGAAAATGATAAATATTTACGTGAAAGGTTAAGTGAAAAATATTTTAAAGAGTGTATAATTGTGCAAAGAAAGCCGTAAGAAAGACGTAAGTAGATAAGATTTAGTGAAATTATATCATTTCTAATAATAAATAAAACAGGGCTCTGAGTAATTACGATCTGAATAATTACAATCTGATTAAATACGTTCTGAAGAACTACGTTCTAAATTACATTCTGAGTAACTACGTTCTGAATCACAATCGAAATAACATTACGATTCTTGTTAAAACGTTTAAGAACGATCCATTACGATCTTAAATACAATTTTGAATACGAAACTCTGGAAAATGCTGTCTGTTCAAATAATTTAATAATCTCTGAAAATGGTAAATATTCTATTACGGAAATGAAAAACCTTTCATTGGAATAACGATTTGGATACTAAATTTTAGTTGGATGTCGACTTCAATTCTTAGATTGCAGATCACCTATTGAATCTCCTCAGGTTAGATATATTTTTGATATGATTTATTTTTAAAAACTGTTTTAATCTCAATAATAATTTAAAAGTGTAAGAACCGACAAATTGGGGTTTCTTGTATAAATCTATGAAAAGTTATAGACATCTTGAAACGTTTCAACAGGTCTCTAAATGTAATAAAAGCTCATTTTGTTGGCTTCATTTTCTAAAAATCTAATAGATGTAAATAATTCAAAAAGGGAGAAGATATTTAAAAAGGGAAAAAGTTGTAAATATTTAATCATTATACTGTGTAGTGTGGAATTGCTTTATTTAATTGAATCAGCTAGTCGAGGCAAAAGATAATTATAAATTAACATTTTCACAAGTGCTTGAGTAACATAAAGAGTTTAACACAGCATTTTATATCGACCGAATCGTGGGGCTAACAAGTATATCACAGCATTTATGTGCGCCCAACCTAAAAACAAATACAAATTGGTTGATAAATCTAACAAAATGTACAATACCTCAACATGTCCAATATATACTAAGCTTAGGATACAACTTTTCAGTCCCTACAAACAACGTAAATTATGATCACATTATTGCAAGCATTGAATCGGTGATTAAAGATAAAAAAACAGAGGAGAAGGTAATAATTAGAAATAAAGTCTGTAACATTTTAACCAACCATCGAAACAATACAAATAACAAAATGACTAAAAATCGTTTTAATTATTATATAAAACTAACTAAAAACTTTTTGAAAACCAATTCGGAAATATTTATACTGCAAGCAGATAAATGCAAATCCACGGTGATAATGTATAAAGAAAGCTATATGAACAAAATGAACGCTTTAGTAAATGATACCGCTACGTATGCATTACAAAACTGGATCCTACCCTAAAAATACAAACTAACCTTAATTCGATTGTAAACAACTGGTTTAAAAGAATTATATAACATTGCATGTAAAAACAAACTCATTTGCCACAATGGGCAAGCGCCATACATATATGGCTTACCCAAAATCCACAAGATAAATATCCCCTTGAGACCAATCGTAAATAGCATGAAAACACCCACATACCAACTAGCCAAATTTCTTGTACAAACACTCAGAAACGTCGTAGGTCAAACTGAGTATTACGTCAAGGACAGTTGGGACTTTCAAAAGTTCATTATAAAACAAGTCGTACCTAGTAAACACATGATAATTTCACTTGACGTCGAATCCTTATTCACTAACGTTCCCACAGAGTTAGCGTTAAACATAGTGCGAAAAAAGTGGCAGACAATCGAACCTTTTACAACTTTACCGGTCGAGGAATTCATTCGTGCAACCAAGTTATGCTTAGAAGCTACGTACTTTAAATTTGATAACAAAATTTTCTCCCAAATATATGGAACAGCGATGGGATCACCAATTTCTTCAACCATAGCGAACTTGGTTTTAGAGGAGTTGGAAAATACCGTCATTAAACAACTAAGTTATCAACCGACGTTTTTTAAAAGGTATGTCGACGATTGTATCATGTGCTTACCAATTGATAAAATTAATGAAACCCTAAATAAATTCAACTCCTTCCACCCTAAACTACAATTCACCGTAGAAAAAGAAAGCAATAGAACAATATCATTCTTGGACCTTCAAATTAAATATAATGCTGCAGGTACTATTTCAACTAATTGGTACAATAAAAAAACATGGAGTGGAAGATATTTAAATTATAATTCTAATGTCCCTAAACAATACAAAAAAAACGTTGTAAACAACCTTGTCGATCACGCTATCCAATTATCACACGGTAAATATAGACCAAAAAATTTGAAAAAAGTAAAAACCGTATTAAAAATAACGCCTACCCAAAACAATTCTTTGAGCCATTAATTAAAAATAAAATCCACAACATATACAATAATACAAATAATACGAACAAACTCAGTCAATGTGAATCAATAGTTGGAATAGAATACATACCTGGTTTGTCCGAAAGAATTAAAAATGTTTAAAAGTCATAATATCCATATTGCCCACAAACCAAATAATTTTACTAAAACATTTTTACCAACCTAAAACCACAAATAGAAAATAAGAACAAAACACATACGATCTATAAAATCAACTGTCTTGGCTGTAGGGGATGTTATATAGGAAATTCAAAACAATATCTTCATAAAAGAATATACGAACACAAATACTCAATCCAAACAAATAATAAAAAATGCACAGCACTTGCTAACCATGCAATAGAAACATCACACAATTTCGATTTGAAGAATGTTAAGGTTTTAGGTACTGAAACAAACGACAATAAAAGAAATATTTTAGAAACCATTCACATACAACGCGACAGACACTCCGTAAATTCCAAGTCGGACCATGAACAATTCACTAACATTTACTACAGACTAATACAAAATAAATAGTAACCTGTGGCACCTCAATAAGAATACGCTTTTAAATAATTCACATTTCTCATACTACAATTTACTCCAATAGTATACATATTTTAAATTATCAACACTAACAGATTATTTGTTCTAACCAGTTAACCTAATCTAGTCATTCAGTACAACATTTCTAAACCTTTACGACGTACAATAGTTATAATGTATCTGTTATTTATTTAAAAATGTTTTAGTGCAAGTATATGTTTATAGTGTATAATTTTATAGTATTTATAACAATGTAATTTTTAGCTGCTATTTTGAAAATGGTTATTTGGAACCGAAACGCGTAAAGCATGAAAATATATGAAAACCAATGAAAACAAATTGAGTTGTTTTACTTATACCTGACCATTTTCCAGGAACATTCATTACTATATATATATATATATATATATATATATATATATTGCTGCGCGACAACACCGCACGTTGTGGCGTCACTAAATCAGTGCTGTGATATAGATTGTAAAACTTGAAATTGCTGACTTACCTTTTTTTATAACTTTGACAAGCTAGGTCAACGGAAATGTTGGAATTTATAAAATGAAATCAAACACAGCAATATCACAAGCGTTTATGCAGTATGAAATATTTTCTCTCATGCAAAAACAAACAGAACATTTACAACATCGTCTCTTTCAAACATCAAATAATTTTTAAGAAGTACGTATTTACTTAATTATAAAAATGTTCCTTATCTTATTTTAAATTTACAGAAGTAAATTTCTTCTCTTATGGATGGTTTACCTGGTTATGATTCTCTTGCTTGTAAAGCTTGTTTTTGCCAAAAAATCCTTGACGGATAATCTATTAAAATATCAGAGTGCTTCGCATTCTGAACACAAATTTTCTTGGTAAAGATTCTTACAAAAATAAAATGATTAGAACTTATTCTATCGTAACTAAATGACAAAATTTAAATATGTTACAAACGATAAACAGTTGCAAAAATCCACGAAGAGCTTTTTTATCAAACTCGTAATTAAATATTTCCTTATTTTAACTTGACGTCCAAATCATCTAATAAAATCCTGTTACTATTTACATTTAGAAACCAATGCGCATCGTCGTTTGATTATTCAAAAAATTTTAATAGCTTTTTATATCGAAGTATTTTCCATCTTCATTGTATACAACTAAATTTAAAATCTGCATTTTTTAACACCAGGCTACGTTTAAAACATCAGTTCTTTAATCATTGTAGCATCGTAACTATTAAATTAAGATATGCGTACTGCATATTTCAAATATTATCTTTACAAAGCAACAGCTTGCGACTTAAATAAACATTTCGCGATAGAATTCATGAATGATTGCATGTATTTTTTAACAAACGTTTCCATTTATATACCAAATTATTTATTTCTAGAATATAGTAGTATTTTCGTGATTTCATTTCCAATAATATACGCCTATTTGACGTAACTCTTTGGGAGATCCTCATTAGAGTTCAAAATCGCCGAATTTAATTACCTCATTAGCATTGAGTTACGTGTGCTTTCCGTCTTTGTTTAATACTTAAAGTTTTTGTGGCGTCCCCTTCTATACCCTACAGTGATTGTGAAAGGTAATAATTTATTCTTATCTATTTTTACGGGGTTTTTTACTGTTCCGGTTTCAAGTAATTGAATACTTAAGCTGTTTTCTTTTATTCTTGAAGATAACTTTCTAATTAAATTTATTATTCGCCTTCCAAAAACGAATAAATTGAAACGAGGTAAAGCAGTACGCCATATTTATCAATTAGGATTCTACCTACTTAATGCTATTACTTAAAGAAAGACCGCGTTAAAAGGGAAACCAAACCTATATGGGACTTTCTTATCTAAATTTAAAAGGCGGTACGCATATCGCACGATCGATATATATCAAAAGTCATATTACATGTTTGAAGAACAGAGAGCGAATGCCTTTCGATTTGACGAACTATCGAAATGACCTTACGTTGCTCGTCATATTGATTAAAGTTCAAACTACCATACAATAAAGCACGTGCTTTTATTATTCATTTCAAGTAATACTCGACTCGTAATTGGATAATATTTTGAACGCTTGAATAATAATTAATATTTAGAAATTAATTGCTGAATTAAATAATCGGTACATTAAGTGTAGGAAACCAAAAATCTACGTACTTAAAATCTCGAAAAAAAAATGTTACAGCTTATATAAAAGAATACTGTTTGAACATGTCATGTACTTATTGATGCTCTAAATTCCATTATTTATTCTCCAGTAAGACAAACAGAAGAGTAATGTCCATCTTAGCACGGAATAAAATTTAAACTAAGTAGCAAATTAACCGGTTTAATTAGCATTCAATAAAATAAGTACTAAAACGACCCACTTTTATTCATATCTTAGGCTACATAATCAGAAAGCAGAACAATTCTCAACAATTAACGGCATTAAATGCAGGTATACATAACACTAATTGTATTAGAGATGTATCCTCCCTACATCGATTAAATACTTGACGGATTAAAGAACTCAGTAATTACTTGCTTTATTGTGATAACGATCATTTTCAAGAAGTGCCATGTCGCAATAACTCAGGTGGTTTTCAGAAAACGCTAAGGTTTGGGTAATCCCAAACGCGTATAAAATATCTCTAAAATGGTGGTAAAATTAAAATTTCCTTGAATTGGCAAACGCGACATCTTCAAGATCATTTATATAAATTTACATACCGACCTCCATCGAGTTAATATTCTTGGCCTAAGTTCTACAAGAATTTTGAGCTAAAATGCTTAATAATTTACTCTAAGTGCTTTCAAATTAGCATAAGTATTTTGTACTCAAGTCTTTTATATGATTTTATGAGAAGATAAAAATTTTCACATGACCTTATTAAAAAGTAATGTAGAAAAAAATGTTTATTACAAAGCTATATCGTTACCGTGTCTTTTATTGTTCAATAATGGTTTTTAGAATTTGGAACAGGCTTTAACGCTACACATTTTTCCCACGACTATTTAGTAATGCACTTCTTATGCATTTAGGAATGGGTCAATAATAGAACTCATTATCCTGTAAACGTATGTGAATCCATAATCCAACATCTTTAACCAATCAGAAACACTCAGGTCGTAGATTATGATCATAACCCAACACCTCTGACCAATCAGTACAAACCTCCGTTTTTCATAATTCATAAGGTAAATTTTCGTATAATGCGAAGTAGGCTGTTACATGTTTACAAATAAATTTTTGCTTGTAGTGTTTGCGATATTAGTTAAAACGTTTAGGAAATATTTGATAATGAAAACTTGTGAAGTCGTGGGAAAGTTTAGTATTCCACTCGCGAGTTATGGCCATTACTCATTCGGAATACATCGTTTGGCCCAAGCGGCTCGCGGAGCAAACCTTTCGAACGAGTAATGGCTATCATAACTAGCTCGTTGAATAATATACTATTATTCGTATCTAATCAGATTGTTTATAGCTACCACTAGTACAATTGTACAAACTGTTTAAAAAAGCAATTTTGAACTAAAAAAAATATTTTTTTAATAGATATTTTGTTTAGCATTGTGGCATTGACAATGGATACACCCGTGTCCGAGTAGAGCGTGTACTGTTATGAGGAGGAAAAAGGAGTGTTACATGCCAAAATTGGCATTGTAAGTTTCTAAATTTGTAAGTGAATTCTCGCCAATAATTTAAAAGACTTGTGCGTGCATTTTCGCAACTTTAGATAGTTGCGTTTGCGCAAGAGAATGCGCAGACGCAGAGTGGAATAACTGTGGTGATTTCCGTCACGTCGGGACTAGTCAACTAAACATCGAACCGAGTGGTTGTCTGTGTGCCTTTGTCTTCTTTTTTCAGGTAATGTAGGTTTCCTTTCATCTCTACCTGATATCGTACCTCTACCTGTATTCCTTTACCGTACCTCTACACAGAAGAAAAGACAAATTAATCTGGTTCCGACGAGGGGGCAAAGGAATGACCCACGCCCACAACGCTCAACCCACGCGGGGAGCCTGACGCGAGAATAGCTGCAATGTTGTGAAGAGTTCTACAGTTTACGTGAGTACCTTTTGTCTTCTACTATAATCAAAATAAACATTTTTGCATGTGATATAGTAATTTGAAACATTTATACGACGCAACATCTTATTGCGCAACATTATGCATCTATTTATTATTGTTATCAACTGTCGTAGTGGCTCATATACATTACGCGCCGGGACTTTAAAAGTATACCTTAGAGAATAGACGATAGTGAAACTAGCAGCCAAAAGTAACGGCCGATTCTAAAAGCAGTGATTGCGAACCAGCCACACTCTACAGTATAGTATACTCTAATGTATAAAGACATAACTTTTAACTACGATAGCTATTGAGGAGCGCTTAATTATTGTAGGTAGTTATAGTGAAATTCTGCCAATACAACATGATGTCACTAAAGACACGCTAAATGATGATTCGTAGGGGCACTCATAAATTGCTAATCGAGAATGTAGCTAGCATTGTGCGCATTTCAACCAAGCAAAATAATGTTTCAAATGGTTCATAGAGCAGCCAAATGCTGAGGCGCAGGGATACCAAAAATATCCCGAGGATGTTGCTTGCGTTAAGCGAATTTCAACCAAGTAAAATAATGTTCCAAATGGTACACAGTATCCATAAATAATAGAGCAGCCAAATGCTGAGGCGTAGGGACACCGAAAAATGACCCGACAATGTAGCTTGCATTGTGCGAATTTCAACTAAGCAAAATAATGTTCCAAATAGTTCACAGTATCCATAAATAATAGAGCAGCCAAATGCTGAAGCGTAGGGGTACCAAAAAAATGGCCCGACGGTGTAACTTGCATTGTGCGAATTTCAACCAAGTAAAATAATGTTCTAAATGGTACACAGTATCCATAAATAATAGGCCAGCCAAATGCTGAGGCGTAGGGATTTCGAAAAATGGGCCGAGGATGTAGCTTGTATTGTGCGAATTTCAACGAAGTAAAATAATGTCCCAAATGGTTCACAGTATCCAGAAATAATAAAGCAGCCAAATGCTGAGGCGTAGGGATACCGAAAAATGGCACGACAATGTAGCTTGCATTGTGCGAATTTCAACCAAGCAAAATAATGTTCCTAATGGTACACAGTATCCATAAATAATAGAGCAGCCAAATGCTGAGGCGTAGGGATGTCGAAAAATTGGCCGAGGATGTAGCTTGCATTGTGCGAATTTCAACCAAGTAAAATAATGTTCCAAATTGTTCTCAGTATTCATAAATAATAGAGCAGCCAAATGCTGAGACGTAGGGATACCAAAAAAATGGCCCAACGATGTAGCTTGCATTGTGCGAATTTCAACCAAGCAAAATAATGTTCTACATGGTTCACAGTATCTATAAATAATAGACCAGCCAAATGCCGAGGCGTAGAGATACCGAAAAATGGCCTGGGGATGTAGCTTGCATTGTGCGAATTTCAACCAAGTAAAATAATGTTCCAAATGGTACACATTAACCATAAATAATAGACCAGCCATTTTTAGGTATCCCTACGCCTCAGCATTTGGCTACAATGTTATTTAATGATACTGTGTAGCATTTGGAACATTATTTTACTTAGTTGAAATGCACACAATGCAAGCTACATCGTCGGCCATTTTTCGGTATCCCTACGCTTCAGCATTTGGCTCATTTTTTATTTATGGATACTGTGTACCATTTGGGTCATTATTTTACTTGATGAAAATTCGCACAATGCAAGCTACATCGTCGGGCCATTATTCGGTATCCCTACGCCTCGGCATTTCGCTGATCTATTACTTGTGGATACTGTGTACCACTAGGAAGATTATTTTAGTTGGTTGAAATTAGCACAATGCAAGCTACATCATCGGGCCATTTTCCGATATCCCTACGCTCCATCATTTGGCCGCTCTATTATTTATGGATACTGTGTACCATTAGGAACATTATTTTGCTTGATTGAAATTCGCACAATGCAAGCTACATCGTCTGGCCATTTTTCGGTATCCCTACGCTTCAGCATTTGGCTGATCTACTATTTATGGATACTGTGTACAATTTAGGACATTATTTTACTTGGTTGAAATTCGCACAATGGAAGCTACATCACCGGGCCATTATTCGGTATCCTTACGCCTCGGCATTTGGCTAATATATTACTTGTGGAAACTGTGTACCATTAGGAATATTCTTTTACTTGGTTGAAATTCGCACAATGCAAGCTACATTGTCGGGTCATTTTTTGGTATCCCTACGCTTCAGCATTTGGCTGATCTACTATTTATGGATACTGTGTACCATTTGGGACATTATTTTACTTGGTTAAAATTCGCACAATGCAAGCTACATCCTCAGGCCATTTTTCGGTATCCCTACGATCCAGCATTTGGCCGCTCTATTATTTATCGATGCTGTGTACCATTAGGAACATTATTTTGCTTACTAGAAATTTGCACAATGCAAGCTACATCGTCGGGCCATTTTTCAGTATCCCTACGCCTCAGCACTTGACTGCTCTATTATTTATGGAAACTGTGAAACATTTGGAAGATAATTTTGCTTGATTGAAATTCGCACAATGCAAGCTACATCGTCGGACCATTTTTCGGTATCACTACGCCTCAGCATTTGGCTGCTTTATTATTTATGGAAACTGTGAACCATTTGGAAAATTATTTTGCTTGGTTGAAATTCGCACAATGCAAGCTACATTGTCGGGCCATTTTTCTGTATCCCTACGCTTCAGCATTTGGCTGATCTACTATTTATGGATACTGTGAACCATTTGGAACATTATTTTGCTTGGTTGAAATACGCACAATGCAAGCTACATCGTCGGGCCATTTTTCGGTATCCCCACGCTTCAGCATTTGGCTGATCTACTATTTATGGATACTGTGTACCATTTCGGACATTATTTTACTTGTTTGAAATTCGCACAATGGAAGCTACATCATCGGGCCATTATTCGGTATCCCTACGCCTCGGCATTTGGCTGATATATTACTTGTGGATACTGTGTACCATTAGGAACATTCTTTTACTTGGTTGAAATTCGCACAATGCAAGCTACATCATTGGGCCATTTTTCGATATCCCTACGCTCCAGCATTTGGCCGCTCTATTATTTATGGATACTGTGTACCATTAGGAACATTATTTTGCTTGATTGAAATTCGCACAATGCAAAGTACATCGTCTGGCCATTTTTCGGTATCCCTACGCTTCAGCATTTGGCTGATCTACTATTTATGGATACTGTGAACAATTTGGGACATTATTTTACTTGTTTGAAATTCGCACAATCGAAGCTACATCATCGGGCCATTATTCGGTATCCCTACGCCTCGGCATTTGGCTGATATATTAGTTGTGGATACTGTGTACCATTAGGAACATTCTTTTACTTGGTTGAAATTCGCACAATGCAAGCTACATCATTGGGCCATTTTTCGATATCCCTACGCTCCAGCATTTGGCCGCTCTATTATTTATGGATACTATGTACCATTAGGAACATTATTTTGCTTGATTAAAATTCGCACAATGCAAACTACATCGTCTGACTATTTTTCGGTATCCCTACGCCTCGGCATTTGGCTGATATATTATTTATGGATACTGTGTACAATTTGGGACATTATTTTACTTGGTTGAAATTCGCACAATGGAAACTACATCATCGGGCCATTATTCGGTATCCCTACGCTCCAGCATTTGGCCGCTCTATTATTTATGGATACTATGTACCATTAGGAACATTATTTTGCTTGATTAAAATTCGCACAATGCAAAGTACATCGTCTGACTATTTTTCGGTATCCCTACGCTTCAGCATTTGGCTGATCTACTATTTATGGATACTGTGTACAATTTGGGACATTATTTTACTTGGTTGAAATTCGCACAATGGAAACTACATCATCGGGCCATTATTCGGTATCCCTACGCCTCAGCACTTGACTGCTCTATTATTTATGGAAACCGTGAACCATTTGGAAAATTATTTTGCTTGGTTGAAATTCGCACAATGCAAGCTACATTCGGGCCATTTTTCCGTATCCCTACGCTTCAGCATTTGGCTGATCTAATATTTATGGATACTGTGAACCATTTGGAACATTATTTTGCTTGGTTGAAATTCGCACAATGCAAGCTACATTGTCGGGCCATTTTTTGGTATCTCTACGCTTCAGCATTTGGCTGATCTACTATTTATGGATACTGTGTACCATTTGGGACATTATTTTACTTGGTTAAAATTTGCACAATGCAAGCTACATCGTCTGGCCATTTTTCGGTATCCCTACGCTTCAGCATTGGGCTGATCTACTATTTATGGTTACTGTGTACAATTTGGCACATTATTTTACTTGTTTGAAATTCGCACAATGGAAGCTACATTATCGGGCCATTATTCGGTATCCCTATGCCTCGGCATTTGGCTGATATATTACTTGTGAATACTGTGTATCATTAGGAACATTCTTTTACTTGGTTGAAATTCGCACAATGCAAGCTAGATCATCGGGCCATTTTTCGATATCCCTACGCCTCAGAATTTGGCTGCTTTATTATTTATGGAAACTGTGAACCATTTGGAACATAATTTTGCTTGGTTGAAATTCGCACAATGCAAGCTACATCGTCGGGCCATTTTTCGGTATCCCTACGCCTCAGAATTTGGCTGCTTTATTATTTATGGAAACTGTGAACCATTTGAAAAATTATTTTGCTTGGTTGAAATTCGCACAATGCAAGCTACATTGTCGGGCCATTTTTTAGGATCCCTACGCTTCAGCATTTGGCTGATCTACTATTTATGGATACTGTGTACCATTTGGGACATTATTTTACTTGGTTGAAATTTGCACAATGCAAGCTACATTATCGGGCCATTATTCGGTATCCCTACGCCTCGGTATTTCTCTGATCTATTACTTGTGGATATTGTGTACCATTAGGAACATTATTTTACTTGGTTGAAATTCGCACAATGCAAGCTACATCCTCAGGCCATTTTTCGGTATCCCTACGCTCCAGCATTTGGCCGCTCTATTATTTATGGATACTGTGTACCATTAGGAACATTATTTTGCTTGCTTGAAATTCGCACAATGCAAGCTACATCATCGGGCCATTTTTCGGTATCTTTCTAAGGAAAGGGGTATTATTTTATTTACCGGGCGAACTAAAATACCTTGAGAAGTTTCACAGAAGCAACACAAATAACTCCATCGCTACCGAGAAATAATTGTTCAATGCGTTCAAATGACCACGATAATAAATGGGATGTTTTAGCTTCTGCAAGAAAAATATTTTACCCACCTTCGGTACATCGCAAGAACGATTCCATTTGGCTCTTTGGGACAGGGTGAGTAAATATTCATGGGATTACATCACCAGAAGAACTGGGAGATTTGGCGTAATTTTTGCTATCGGAACTGCAGATTTATATTATCCGGAAGGTTTATTTCCGATAGACCTAATATAAAGTCTCCAATAAGGAAATGGTCGGTTGTCAGATAATCAGAGTTACCGTTAGCGTCCAAAGATTAGAAGCACAAAAGGCGGCTATTTAATACAACCTCAACGTGAGCAAAGGTAATAGAAAGTTCTTCGAAGGTAAAGGATTATTTGCCAAGAGAGCGTAAGAATAGAGATCCTGCGAATTTTACAGATGCTTTCCAAATGCCGTCGAAATTAAGATCATATGGAGGTTGAACTGAACATGGCGAGAAGCCAATGCGGAAAATATTTTGTTTTGATTTTGACAAAGAAATTCTCTAGCTGCACGTACAAAATCTTACCACAGTCTGAATAAATAGAATTGGTAGCGCCTTTTCGAGAGACTTTGCAAAAACTGTCCAGAAAAGTCAATACCCACACGAGTATAAGCATGAGTTAATTATACATGGGACGGTGGCAAATTTGATATAATCGGCTGAGAGGGTTTAGATTTTATCTGAAACAAGATATATGTTAATGAATTCGTTGAAGGACTAACAAACACAACCAAAAAATCCAATATTTTCACAAGAACATGAGTTCTGAAGGGGCCGCAATGTATTGATAATGCATACTAGTAGTCGCAAATGAGTTTGGATAATATTACCTGTTACGTCATCATTTAACGATTTAATAGTAGTGACAATAAATACCATTTGTGAGGGTACCCTACAGTTTAGTGAAACATTATGCCGCAGTGCGAGTGCGTGAAGTGACATCAGTCGTACTCGGACGGTAACAGAAGACAGTTGAACGAGAGCCCTTAAAGCGACACCACACCAAGTGCGCGAGGTCTTGGGTGTCCGCTAGTTTTTGTGTGTGACTTTTCTTGCCCAATGCGGCACAAGCTTCAGGTATTTATATTCTTTATTAAGTAGTTTGTTGTAGTTGCTTTGTTTATTACATAACCGCTACACTGCCATCGGTATTGCTACATAATAGCAATTGGTCCTTCACTATAATTACAATTTCTAGATCACCTTACCAAACATTACTATTTTAGGCAATAATAGAGAATACTTGTTTTTATAGCTCAGATTTGAGTGCCTTAAGCGATCTCTACATTTAATTTTCTAATGCCCCACCCGAAGGTACTACATTGGCCAGGAAGCGAGTTCTTTTTATCTGGAAAATTTGAATTTTGCCGAACTCTTGCTGTTCCAAGCTACGTAGGAATCTTTAACGTGTGTGACAGCACTTTCTTTCTCTCTCTCTCTCTCACACACACACACACACACAATGGTGACATTTTAATTATACTCGTATCTTCATTGAACGAAATTGGTTTCTCTAAATGACTATTAGGCAAATCCTCTAAAACCTCACGGCGATTTGAGCATCACTTCTTAAGTGTAAACTGTGCCTTTGCAAAAAACTAATGAGCTCATGCTTGAGCGCCAATGCTTTGTCAATAGTATCGACACAACAGGCCATATCATCGACGAAGAAAGCATTTAAAACGGCTTGTGAAGCTAATGGAAAATCTTGTTCTTCGTCCTTCACCAATTGATGAAGAAACTTCATACGTAAATAAAGACTTGAAGTAACCCCATATGTTACTGTTTGTAGGCAGTAAGGTAGAATGGGATCTGAAGGATGCTTCCTACATAAAATTTTCTGAAATTTGTGTTGTTCAGGATGTATTCGTAAACCCCTAAACATTTTTTCAATATCTGTACAAAGGGAAATCTTTTTTAACCGGAAATTATACAGAGTTTTTGATATGTCGTGATGAACCGAAACACCTGTGTAGAATTGACTATTTAAACTATTTCCCATGTTATCTTTAAAATTTGCATTGAAAATGACACGAATTGACTGAATTGCGTCACCTTCTTGTGTGGTGCCTAAAATGGTAGATTTAAATACTCCATGATGCGGTATAAAATATTTTATATCTGTATAATCCAGGACCATATGTCCTAAATTCAAATAAGCTTCCACAAAGTCATCGTACTAAACTTTAAGGTCAAGATTTTTCAGCAGTCTATTTTCCTGTGCAACTATTTTTTCATTGTATCCCAAAAGAATGTGTTTATCTCTAATTGGATAACTTACTACATAACGCCCATTATCTTTTCTGTAAACAGTCGAATCAAAATAATGGTTTACTAACCGAGCCTTTAACGACTCTACCGGCAAATGCTCTGAAATGTTTGAAGCTAAATCTTTAGTTTCCCAAAATCTTTGCATTGAATCATTTAAATTTTTATTGGACGTGACAAAAAACCTGTTCTGTTGATTAGACGTGTTATTTAAGGCTGCGGGTATTTTACCCATCAAAACCCACCTCCACTTTGTAAGAATACTATAGGGTTTTCCCGGCAAAAAATTGTTGCTTCTTGCTGATAACAAGTCTCAATAAATATCTGCTCCCAACAAAAAATTAATAGGCCCTGCTTTATGAAAATCAGGATCCGCTAAGCGTAGATGCTTGACCCTGTCGTATACCTTATGTGGTAAATCAACTGAAGGCAAATGATCTGCAATTGTAACCATTACCCCTGCCATAACGGCCACTGAATAACTAGTAGTCTGTTGTGGATTTCTACCATAAATACACACTTGAATTGTGCCCAACGACTCATTTGGCGTATAGCCAATTCCCAAAATTGACTGCGTTTCCTTTGTAATTTGAAGATCTAGCTGCTGTGTGTAAGTCAGAGAAAAAATTGAGACTTGACTGCTAGTGTCTAATACATCTCTTAACCAATAAACCTTGCCGTAGCTATCATAAGCATATGCTGTTACTGTATACAACAAAATCATGTCTGACTTAGAACTGCATGATAGAGCCCTAAACTGGGACGTAATCCCGTATTTTGGTAATTGTACATCCCTTGAATTGCTAACTGTTTGTGTTCCTGTTAATAATGAGATGCCTGTTCGTTAGGAAATGTCTTCCCCTTAATAATTGAATCTTTGGAACTAATTCCTGGCCCTGCATTATGTGCAACAAGGAATTATGCAATTACAAATCCTACATCTTTTATTTGAAAAACATTGTGAAACCATGTGATTAGCTAAACAATTAATGCAACGATTTATAGATTTTAGCATATTAAACCGCTGTACTGGGTCTAACTGCAGAAACCTTGAACATTGAAATAATTGATGAATACCATTTTTACATACGGTACATGTTACCGTAGTATATGACACCAGAAGGTGTTTGTTTTGGTTCTGTGCTTTGGAATATGTAGGCTTACTGTTGCTACTTGAGGAATCTGACCTCATCTCCTGAAACTGTTCTGACCTTGCATGATTTGTAACAAAATCAAGTAATGAATTGAATGTAGGATGGTATCAGCCTCCAAATTGTACAATTTTCTTAATGCATGCGGTAAATTATTATATGACATTTGAAATAAAATAAAATCACTTATGTTACGTTTCTTTTGAACATCCCGTACATTTTTTTCTGTTAATAAGAAATACGCGGTCTAATAATTTTCAACTCAAATCCCGTTGGCGTTAAAAACGAAAATTAATTCAGTAAATTGAAATAACCCTTTCACGTGTTAATTCATTTATCTATTTGTATAAATTCCATTCCTATTGTTGCATCCTAGAGCGTAATGAATAATAAATACTCCTTCTAAGAATTCATCAACGTAAAGTTTATGCTAAAATTAAACAGGTGATAACTGGTTCTAGGTAACTGATAATTGATTCTTGTGTGTTTTCCATTGAAAGCTTCGTCGAATTAAAGCCGCGTATTATCCCAATAAACCGTGTTTTTCCAGTTTTATTTTCTTAACAACAATATTACTTTAAGCTCTGGTCATTAGTGAAACGAAATTAATATTCACTTGCTTTTTAATCTACACAACGAAAACACGTGTAGGATGTTTGGTTGTTTCCGTTTTTCTGTATCAAAGGTTTGCGCACGCCTTACAGCGTGGTGAGTATTTATGGCTTTAATAAAATTGTACTTTCGGCGACAATAAATTAATTTTATGTATAATTACTATAGCTCCTTCCGGTGGCTCTTAAAGCCACAATGAATGGTTGCCGCTTGTTGTGATGGGAGGACCACCCCAAGGCGGGATCACGCACCCCTGTTTCGCACCGTTTTGACAGACGGTAAGAGCCAACCCGACGGTGGTGAGTCAAAGGTGAGTGTTTATACACTATTTTTCTTATATGGGTACCCGGTAGTTGTTGGAAATAACACATGTACACGGGTCTACGGATGCATCACCTTGTTGGTGGTAAAATGACTGGTTGTTTGTATGTGCGAGGATATTATAGTGTTTACTGATTTCTTTATTAGGATAATTTTATGTTTAGAATTCCGTACTTACAATGCTGATTTCGAGCTGTGATTTTTAGTGGGGTAGTTTTGTTCCTTCTTCTTGTTTAAAGATTAATATATCGGGTGACCTAAAAACTGCAGCTCGACATGTTAAAAATAAGTCTTTTTTTTTAAATATGTATATTGTGTACCTACGAATTGTTCATTTTTGGTACTATTGTGTTTTGTATATAATTTTGTTTTTTTTTAAATTGGAGGTTTTTAGTTTGTAAATGTTTGATTATGATTGAGTGAGAGTATATTTATATTACAGGCCTCCCTTATTTTTTTTGTCGGTATAATACCCCGCCCACTCGCCGATTGAGCCCGGTCAATTTCTTCTTTTTCTTCCTCGTTTTTGTTTTCTTTTTTTAGACAACGTCGCTAAACGTAGCACTTAAACTTTCTAAATTTAAATTAATCAAACCTTGAACAGCATTTTTATGCGCATGTTCAAAATTCTGACAACTAAATGTAACATGTTTATATTTGTTAATACTGTCAAAATAAAAACTTGCTTGCAAACGCTTTGAATCATATCTATCTATCAGTGCCTGGTAAGCGGCCTTGTAAATAGAATCATCCAATTGTAATGCAGCATCACAAAGGAAAGATTGCAAATAAAAGAATTTCTCTGTTTTAGATATCAAAGTGTTTGTATGTAACAGCTTTTGGAACAAGGAAATGAAAGAACTCAATTTAAAAATATCACCATCGAACGGATCTATCTTAATGGCTAGAAGAACTAAATTTGGTTTTGGTACTGTTAGCATAACAATTACTATCGGGTTTTGATGGTGATGCTAAAAACTTGAATTTTAAATCAATAAACTTTGCCCAAATTGTTATAAATATCATCAAATTCCGTTAAATGCTGTGCAATGGAAAGTGTTGACCAACATCCATTTCAGTAACATTGAATGCTATTATTTGCTCTTCTAAAATTTCAAACTAGTTATGTAACTCTGCAGCCGCTAAATACGAGGATGGTTGGAAAAGTTCGGGAGATGGAGCACAGATGGCAGCATCAGTTCGAATAAAACATATGCAATTGATGGATCCAACTATCTAGTGCGCAGATGTTAAATTTGACATTCTGTCAAGTAGTATTAATTTGGTGCTATATGAAGTAAAGTTAATTTTGTGAGTTTTTCAAAATGGATAGAACTGAAGCGCGCGCTGTTATCAAATATTTTGTAAAAAAGGGTTGGAAAGCAACAGAAATACATAAAGATATGCAGAATACATTAGGAGACTCAGCTTCATCATTTACAATTGTGCACAAGTGGGTGACGGAATTTAAACGTGGTCGTGAGAGCCTAGAAGATGAACAGCGCAACGGACGACCAAAAACTGTCACCACACCTGAAATCGTCCAAAAAGTTAACGATATGGCTACCCAGAATCGTCGATTAAAGGTCTCCGAAATTGCTAAGGATGCAGGTATCTCAGATGAAAAAGCATTTCATATCTTAACTGCGGAATTAGGTATGAAAAAGCTTTCAGCAAGATGGGTGCCGCGCATATTGACAATTCTTGAAAACCTTCAGAGGAAGAGAATTTGCCAACAGAGTTTAGACCGCCTCAACTCTAATACAACCGATTTCGTCCGACAATTTGTTACGACTATTATACCCCTGAAACCAAGCAACAATCTAAACAATGGACACATAGGGGTTCTCCACGACTAAAGAAAGCAATGTCGGTGAAGTCTGCTGGAAAAGTTATGGCATCAGTTTTTTGGGGTGCTAAAGGTGTCCTACTAATTTACTATCTTTCCAAAAGTCAACAATAAACGTTGAATATTACGCTAAACTTTTAGGCCAACTGGATAAAAATATTCGTGAAAAAAGACCTGCATTGCGTAGGAAGAAGACCATTTTCCATCAGCATAATGCACGTCTACACACAGGTGCAGTAGCAATGCAAAAGTTGAATGATCTGAAGTACGATCTGTTGCAACATCCACCTTATTCGCCTGATGTGGCTCCTTCTAACCTCCACCTATTTCCACGACTAAAAGTTTTCCTTGGAGGAAAACAATTTTCCACGGACGAAGAAGTAAAAGCAGCTGTCGACGACTATTTTGGAGGCTTTGAAAAATCGCACATGGCATAATAGAGTTAGTTGCTGTGGCAGTCAGAATTTTGATGTTTTAGTTTTGCCATTACAATTACTCGTGCTTTATTATTTTTCTATAATAAAAATAGAAAACCACTGTGTGTGTGTGTTGCTTTTCTGTGTGAAGTAAGCATTATAACTTTACTCAGTATATGGAAACTTTGGAAAATAGAAAAATTTCCAACAGGTTATGGGCCCAGTTGTCGCGAAACTGAGTACTGAATTTGTGTAAAGATAAAGCTACAAGTGAAAATAAGAAGTATACAATGGCAGAACATGGAGAATATCACTCAATAGCAAAATTCAATGAACAGAATTATTTACAGTGGAAATTTCAGATCAAATGTGCCCTTAAAGCTAAAGGTTTTTATGATGCAATTACTGGAGATAGTTTGCAGCCTACCATCACCCAAAATAAGGTTTGGATAAGAAACGATGCAAACGCTATGTGTATTTTAACGTCGGCAATGGAATTAAATCAAATAACGTTAATAGAAAATTGTAATAGTTTTAAAAAATGATAGATAAGCTGGATGGTATTTATCTCCAAAAATCTGAAACTAATAAAATAATGTTGCACGAAAAGTTTCACCAGTATAAAATGGAAGCAAATGATTCTATTGCTCATGTTTCAAAAATTGAAAATTTGGCAAGTAGCATTAGAGAATCTGGAGAAACTATTGGTGATTCAGTAATTTTAATGAAAATCCTAACGACTGTTCCTCTAAAATTCCGTAATGTAAGACAAGCTTGGTTGTCTCTAGATGAAAGCAAACAAACAATAACAAATCTAACAGCGAGGCTGTTGGATGAAGAAGCACATCTTACAGGGGTGGAAGAACCTGACAGCATTAGCAACAACAAGTATTTCAGCCAGTGGACTAAAAGATAACCAATTGTGCTATAACTGCCGTAAAAGAGGACATTTTGCTAGAGACTGCCGTCTAAAAGCATCAAGAGGTCAGAATCAATATCGTGGTATATTTAAAGGAGGACGAGGAAATTGGCGAAACCAAAATAACCAGAATGGTGAAAGCGGTTCAACTTCAGCAAGTGCAAACTCTACCTCTACTGCTTTTAATGTGACAGATGCTCGTCTAAACAATTTGTATTGCGGAGAAGATGAATGACTAATGGATAGTGGAACGTCTACACATTTGACTTACAAACGGGAGTATTTTTCCGAATTTAATGATATAGGTAAAAGGAAACACGTGAAGTGGTCTTAGGAAATAATATTAATTTAAAAGTAGAAGGAAAAGAGAAAATTAATATTCAGAAATTTGTTAATAGACAATGGAGTGATGGCACTATAAATGATGTACTCTATATACTTGAGTTAAATAAAAATCTGTTTTCAGGAGCTGTAATAAATAGGAACATGAAAATTGTTAAAAGCAAGCAGGTTGCAGAGATTTATAACTGTGAAAATAAACTAGTTGCATGTGCAATTAAGGGTAGCAACAATTCATACAGGATGCTATTTCGTACAGTGATACCTGTAGTAAATGTAGTCGATCACAACCATTTGAAAATGTGTCATGAAAGACTAGGCCAAGTGAACAATAATACCCTGAAGGAAATGGTCTCAAAGCAAATTGTGAAAGGTGTTAATTTCAATGACACGGACAGTTTCTTTTGTGAAGCGTGTGTATTTAGGAAACAGTCAAGAAATTCAGGAGCACCCGGTAAATTAATCTACAGTGACATATGTGAACCCATGAAAACACCTTCAATTAGTGGAGCAAGATATTTTGTAGCCTTCAAAGACGGTTTTTCAGGATACCGTGTAATATACTTCCTCAACCACAAAAGCGACGCTCTGGATCGTTTTAAAGATTTCTATCTGAAATGTAAAAATAAATTTGGTTATCCTATAAGAACTTTGCATGTTGATAATGGAACAGAGTACTGTAATAATGAATTTAAGCATTTTCTAAGTGAAAAAAGAATTGAAATGGAAAATACTGCAACCTATACACTTGAACAAAATGGTAGAGCCGAGAGGGATAATAGAATTATAGTAAAAAGTGAAAGAACAATGTTAAGTCACGCACAAGCCCCCAAATATTTGTGGGCTGAAGCTGTAAACACTGCTGTGTACATTATAAATCGTACTCCCACTAAACAAACCCCCAACTCTACACCATTTGAACAGTGGACTTTTAAAAAGCCATATTTGACTCATTGTAAAATACTTGGATGTGACTCATTTATCCAAATACCAAAACAGAAACGGAATAAGTTGGACCCAAAAAGTAAAAAGTTGGTGTTTGTAGGGTACGTAGGAAACTCAGAAAATTACAGACTCTTTGATATAAGTACAAAGAAAATAACTATTTTAAGGGATGTTATATTTAATGAGAAGTCTATGGAAATGGTGACAGGTTGTAAAGAAAGTGTGGTTAATTTAAAAATTGAAAATGATGGAGATAAATGTTTAGAAGACGTAATAATAAATATGAGACAAGACTGAAATAATAGAAGACGAATTTAACTCAGAAGCTGTAGCTAATGAACAAAGAGAAAAAGAGAATGAAAGCGAAAAACCAAAATTAAGAAGAAGAGAAGTGAATTTACCCAAACGATACAATGATTATGAATTATATTATGTAGAAGGCAAGGAACCTAACAGTTACGAAGAAGCCCTAGACAGTGATGAAAAGTAGTTTTGGAAGGAAGCGATCCAAGAAGAACTTCAAGCACATACAAAGAATCACACCTGGGACTATGTTACATTTCCAGAAAATAGTAAAGCTTTATCAAGCAGATGGGTTTTCAAAATTAAACGTAAACCAAATGGATCTGTTATAAGATACAAAGCAAGACTTTGTATAAAAGGTTGCCAACAACGAGAAGGAGTTGACTTTAATGACATATTCTCACCAACAGCTCAATACAACACAATTAGGACAATTCTAGCAATCGCAGCTCATCATGATTGGGAAATTAGTCAGTTCGATATAAGGACTGCTTTTCTACATGGTGAAATGGATAGTGACGTGTATATGAAAATACCAGATGGTGTGGATATATCTAACAGATTTGGAAAAGTATGCAAATTAAACAAAGCCTTATACGGACTTAAAAAAGCACCACGTTGCTGGAACAGTAAGTTTGATACTGTTCTTAAAAATATGGGGTTTAAACGAAGTAATGCTGATAATTGTGTGTATTGTTTACACCAAAACGACTTTAAAACATTACTTGTAATCTATGTGGACGATGGACTCATTACGTGCGAATATCAAAATGTAATAGACTTTGTATTAAGTGAACTGCAAAAACATTTTGATGTGGTAGTCAGCTGCCTGGTATTTACGTGGGACTTGAATTCGTGTGGGACAGGCAGAAGAAAACTATTACCATACATAAGTTACATTTTATAGAACAAATTATAGAACGTTTTGGTTTTAGCAGTGCAAATCCTGTAGCTGTATCCGCAGATTCACATGTGATTTTGCTCAAAGGAAAGAGTATTAAGGAAAACCGCTCTTCTTACAAGCAAGCAGTTGGTTCTTTGTTGTTTTCTACAATAGTAAGTCGTCCAGATATTGCTTATTCTGTTGGACGGGTAAGTCAATTTTTAAATAATTATATAGGAGAACATTGGAACGCAGTTGGTCGTATATTTAAATATTTATTGGCAACCAAATATTTAAGCATAACTTACCAGTATCAGGACAACTTGAAGTTAATGGCTTATACCGATTCAGATTACTCCAGCGATCGAAACACTAGGAAGTCAATAACCGGTTTTGCTATTATATTGGCAGGAGATCCAATTTGTTGGTCAAGTCAGAAACAAAATTCTGTTAGTCTTTCAACAACAAAATCTGAATATATTGCTGCTGTACAAACCACAAAAGAGTTACTGTGGTTATATCAGCTATTTTTGAATATTGGTGAATGTTATTTATAGATAATCAGAGCGCGGCCAAACTAATAAAAATCATGAATTTCATCAACGAAGCAACATATTGACGTGCGCTATCATTTTTACGAGAAAAATATAAAGAGGGTTTTATAGAACCAAAGTATGTTTGCTCAAAAGAACAATTGGCCGATATTTTCAATAAGCCATTACCAAAACCACTTTTTAAAAAATTGCGTGTGAAGATGGGAGTGAAAAGTATTTAATTTTTATTTTTATTATAATATTACAATTCCAGAAGTTCTTTTGTTTGTCTGGAATATTTGTATGTTTGTTAATTTAGACCATATATGAAAAACTTTTATTTAGGGAGAGTGTTGGACTAAATTCATATTTATATTAAGCATTCAGGTGGCCGGTTGAAAATAAAAGGATCAGAGAGTTAGTTGCTGTGGCAGTCAAAATTTTCATGTTTTAGTTTTGCCATTACAATTACTTGTGCTTTATTATTTTTCTATAATAAAACTAGATAAACCACTGTGTGTGTTGCTTTTCTGTGTGAAGTAAGCATTATAACTTTACTCAGTAAACGGGAACTTTGAAAAATAGAAAATTTCCAACAAAGAAGCAACAACTTGTATTACATTGTGAATACTTCCTGGATATGACCAGATGCTTCAATTTCCACTATTGGATAGGTGACCAACTACTGACTGTAATACTTGATGCTACAAGACTAATTAATTAAAACCTTTCTTATAGGTAATACTCATCACAACTCTTAAGGACCACAAAAAGGTATGTATAGGAACCTGCTCTGCTTCATACACCTTTTGAAATTATGTGTGCGTGGACTGTCAGAAATCAATTTATTTATGGATAAATACAAATGGCTGCTCTGTCCAGAAAAAGATATGTTTTAATTTGGAGGCGGATGAATCTAGTTGTTAAAATGATTTGAATAATGATGTGGAGCTTATAAAATATAAAAAACGGAACCTTTCTTCAAAAATGTATTATATAAAAAAACCTGAAATATTTCTTTTTGGTTTTCCAAGCAACCGTCGCCCCTGACAACCTTTTTTATACAACTCGATTTGTTAAATGGATTATGTAATAATACAAAGTGCTGGTCATATGCGTTCGTTTCTGAACATAGGTGGCGTTGTGATTAATTATTCATAAACGTTGCTCTGTTCACAGTACACCAGAAGTTCCGTGTATTACAAATATACAATCTGCATTTCCACCCATTTCTATTAATAACACATTAGAAATGCAAAACAGAACAATGTGTAGGCAAAAGTCGTTGTTTTACCGTAAAACTAATCGCCACAACAGTACACTTGCATGTTAGCAGCATGCGCATTTATTTCTTTAATTGTCGGTAGTCAATGAGAGTAATGTATGTGCGTCAAAAAGCATTCCAGAAGTTCACTAGATCTTAATAACGTTAAATTAACGTTTCGTGTGAATACTGGAAGCTTACGGTAAATAGTAGCTTGCATAATAAAAAGGTAAGATATGGTGAGTTAAAACAGTATTGTTCTTATACACAATACAGTCATGTTAGAAATGTTCGCATGCGTGTACCCTTTATTATAACATAAAGACCTCGTAGATTTTAAGTAACATTTCACTGCCTGATTTTTATCAGTGGCATTTATATAAATCTGACGGAAATGCTGTCATTTGTTAAGAAACAATGTGTTCCAGATTCTTAACCTAATTTAATTACTTTAGATTATGCCACGCGTGGAAAACGAACGTACAAAGTATTCTATCGGTAGAACTATCTCAGCACATTTGAGCACAAATCACATGAAGTAATACATATTATCTGGTACCAAAAGAGTACTGCAATTGTTTGCAAAATTAAAACTAGTGGTTGACAAAACTTTTCGTAGGAACCAATTATGGCCAGTAATTGGTTCGTGTTGAACATCATAAAGAAAGTTTCTGTATTCTAAGTGTTTTGCAATTCAAAAACGCAACTTTTAACTTATATTATTAACTTTCACTATATTGAATAATCAGAAAAACATTCGTGCGGGTCCCGTGTTCAGAGTGACCACTGAACAAGAGCAGTACCATTATGACTGGAATAGGTTAGAGTAATGAAGCTTTTATAAAAAATTTTTCTATATCCTAAGTTAATAAAAATGAATAAAAACCCTTAACCACAAAAAGTATTTAAAATGCTAGATACGACTTTGCAATCGACCAGCTCTAACGATAATGTTAAATACGTTAAACTTCCGTTTCACAAAACCACAAAGAGCTTTGATAAAATATTCAAACAGATTAATTTCAAAATCGTTTTCAGTAATACTAATAAAATTAAAGATTTGTTAGGTAATCCAAAAGACAAAGTGGAAAAATTGCAAAAGTCGGGAATTTATGAAATTAGTTGTTTCGGGGCAGGGTGTTTTCAAAATATATTGGTCAGATCAAGAGGAATATAACAACAAGATTTAAAGAGCACATTGCTCACTTAAAATATGGTAAATACGAAAGGTCTCAGGTCGCCAAACATATTTTTGAAACTAACTACCCCGTTAAACTAGAAAAAGTTAAATTGTTAAAAGCGGCACCAACGTTTTCCTTCTTCAATGTCTATGAATCATTTAAAATTGTTAAACATGAAGGACCCCTCTTAAACACTGATAAAGGGCCTATAGAGCCATCTGCCTGGCTTTCCCTATTGGTTAACAACCAATGAGAAAGCAAGATTAATTTGCTTCCGCTTCAGCAGATTTAAAATTAGTATAAATTCAGTAGATTTTAGTTATAACGTCACAATTCACTTTTTTGTTGTGCAGAACACCAACCTGCGAGTAAGGAAAATATCCTCGATAGTGTTTCAAGTAACATTATAGTAAATTGTATGTTGGGAAGATTCACTTCAACCTAAGTGGCGAGGAGAATATCCTCTGAAGTGTTCCGGAACAACAGCTAATTATTATTTAATTGCAAATTCCTACTGATGATGACCACATAGTGGTAGAAATACGTATCTAGCATTTTAAATATTTTTGTGGTTACGGGTTTTTATTCATTTTTATTCAAATCGTTGCACAGTGTTCCTATAGATTATATATCCTAAGTGTTTTATAATTCCACAGTGTAGGATGTATGAAACTCTTAATTTCAATTGTAAACTTTTACTACCTTGAATGTTGATGATGTTACGTACAGTTTTGGCCCTACAAAATCTAGCAGGTAATCCACAGAAAAAGAACTTATTGAAGTACTCCGCTAAAAATTCTGTTTCGATAAAGTACCGAAAATCTTGATTGTACTAACAAGAATGGTTGTCGACTAACTCAGTGGAACGGGTGGTATAAGTGTTTGAAGAGGGTCTCAGAATGCTGTGGTGTGTACAATATGAACTAATCGGCAATTATCATAGACGCTACCTAATCTCGAAATACGAAGGCTCCTAAGGAAAGAAACCCAGAAGAATAAAAAGATGCCAAAACCCCAGATCAAGAAAGTGATTCAGGTCTAAAAATCTACCCAAAAATCTGTACTTTCATTGGCTAAACTAAATTTGGAGATTCTTTTACAATCAAAAACTCGAAGAACGCATTTCATTGGTTAAAGACATTATTCACGAAGCCTAGGAAATGGTAGTGTATAAATAAAATTTCAAATTCTGTAAAACACATTCGTAGTGCTCACATAGCCCAGGAATCACCTTGCAGTGCTCACCATAGCCTGCAAAACCCTTCAACAAGCAGCGCTCTCCATAGCCTGCTATACTACAAACACGCAGCGCTCCCCATAGCCTGCGTATTCTTCGATGGTGACGCTGTCCGACGCCGTAATCAGGGCACGCCATTACAATTCATCAATGCATAGTTAACAAATCACATATTAACGTTAAGCTCGGTTCCATACTTTACCGACAGGTCGTTATTGTGATTGCATCTGTCAAGCTCTACCACAGAGACGACATCCCCGTAGAGGCATCACTACCACGAAGCCTGCAGAAGGGTTCAGAAGACGACCGAAGACTTTCTGAACCCTCTATACTTGTATATATTGTAAATGAGTAGTTTTTAAGTTCATATAATTTCAATTCATAACGCTTTTTAACGTAACGTTGACCCACTATTAAATACGAAGCCTTCCGAAGACAACCGAAGACTTCTAAACCTTCTATACTTGTAAATATTGTAAATTAGTAGTTTTTAATTTCAAATTATAACTCTTTGTGACTTAACGTTGTGCCAAAAAGAAGAAACGAAACCTTCCGAAGAGATCCGAAGACCACCGAAGATGTCTGAACCTTTTCAAACCTGTACATATTTCTTAATCATCGTCGTTCAAGTTCACAATGGGCCTCGTAAGCAACTTCCGAAGCATTCTGAAGAAAGCCGAAGACTACCGAAGACTTATACACCCCGTTAAATTATACATACATTCATTTAATCGGTGTTTAAGTTTATTTCTGGTTCCACAAACAACCATGAAGCCGTCCAAAGACTTCCGAACTGCTAAATCATTCAATTTCACTTATATTTTATGTAATTTTGGAACTTATAATTATTTTTACTTATGTTTATTAAACAATTAATCAAGCCAAGCCTACGTGCTTTCAGACGCCTCCCACTCGAACGATAACATAATAACACTAATATACCTATTTAGAACTGATAGTTGTAAGAAAAATTTCCAAAACCAAATGTTAAATTATCTGAATATTGATCACTCTTCTAAGTAATTGCAATATATTTTATTACGACAAAATTGGAACTGTTACCTTAATGAATAATTTTGTCTGTCAGTAGAAAAGTAATTCGAGTATAGTGAAAGAAAATTAATATAAAATTGTTGGTTATTTTGGAAAGAGAAAATCGAATGACCGGTTTTGCGGTTTCTTTCTGCAGAACAACCAACCACATTCACGAAATTATAGACAAATCATGATGTATTAACATGTACTAAATATATCTCAATCGCGCCTTATACTCAAATTTACATAACTAACTATCGATGACTTTTCAAGTCTTCGACATGATGGTATAGATGGCATTGCCAGATAAAATTTTAATAACTAGTCAAAAGTCATCTTGTCTTTTGACTAGTTATTAAAATGTTCTGGCAATGTCATCTACACTATCATGTCAGAGACTTGAAAAAGTCACCGGTAGCTAGTTGTTTACATTCGAGTATAAGGGGCGCATGAGATGCATTTTGTACAAATGTACACCAGCATTTATGTGTACTTTCAACAAGTGGTTGTTTGTTTTGCAGAGCGAAATGAACCAATCTGACGAGCAACAATAACAGCGAACAGGTCATTGAATTGTTTTCTTTTTAAAATAACCAACAAATTTATATTAATTTTCGTTCACTATGATCGAATTATTTTCCCAATGACAGACAAAATTATTCATTATCAGGCAGCTAAAAACGTATTTCTTCCGTTGATCAACTTCCTCATTTAGCATTGGCTCTAGTACTTTCTTAGAAGGACTGCCAATGTTAAGTAGATAATAAGTCATTTGTTTATTTATTTAACTATATGCTTGTTACGGTATTCCGCGCGGACAAAAAAGAAGAGTAAAGTAAGCAACGAAAATCGCCCACACCGAATACCGTAACAAAAAAAGAAATTCTAAGAAGGTCGTGCTAGCCGAAAAGTTGTTGAGTCGGGCGGGTCATATAGAAAGAAAAAGAAAACTTCAAGAGATAAAATTTATTTACAAACCCTTAAGAAATCAACACGTTATAAAAGGAAAACCAACTCACACAGAAAACAACATTTGTGCAAAACATATCCCCAGGGGTTTATACTATATAAAAATCTACGCTAAATAATATATACATCCCTGACTACCTCAAACTAATTGTTACCCTCATTTATAAAACAGAAATTAAAAAAAATATATAGTGAATTGTTTTTAGTCACTACTCTCTATCCTAATATTTACATAAAACAGCAATTAAAAAAGATTTCCAGTCACTTTTTAATTTATTAAATCTTTGATATCAGAATAGTCATAAAAACTATATACTTGCTTATTATCCTTCAGCAATCCTTGATAAGTAAATACAAAAAAATAAAATGGTAAACTACAGCAACATAAAAAGGAAACCATCTACAGGTCGAAATTCATTTTGCTGTAGCTCTAAAATTTATTAGGAAAAAATGTCACACTTCAATAAAATTGTACTCTAAATTTTTTAAATAGAAAATTTTTATGGTTAGTCAATGTGAATATCTAAATAAATATCCAAACAGTAACAGTCATCGTCATAAGTATACTCCGACAATTCGAATGGAGCAAGTTCAATCTCAACATCTCAAATTGTGCGAGGAGTAACCTGAAAAATCCAGACACAACGCATGGATCAAAGCACGCCAAATCGTCCCTAAATTAATACTAATTCTAGATTGAGGATAGTTTTAAACCAGTTTTAATATTGTAGTAGAATAGGATATTATACGCTAGCACAGAATTAACATAAAATAGGAAAATAAACTGTATACGATACATAAAACGGTCGGCAACCTAGCTAGAAAAATCGATGCGTAAAATATATCAACTATAACCTGAAATAAAACAACACAACACACACATACACACACGCGTGCGTACTCAGGGACGATACACAAGCAACTCCCGGTTTCCAGGTGTCGACGGCCTGAGACGTGCACCATGATGGCGGACGGTTCAGTTTCTGATTTTAGGCTGCCTATGGTCGAGACTGAGTAAGAAGCAAGCGCAAACACAAAAGCACACAGACACACACATTATACGCACGCGCGCACACCACATACTTGCACACACAGCTACTATCGGTTTTCGGGTGCTGACAGCCGGAGATGTGCACTATGATCGCGTACGGTCCAGTCTATGTTTTCCGGTTGCTGAAGGTCGAGACTGAGTAAGAGGGAAGCGCAATTCTAACAATACAAAAAACACATGTACATAGACATATACACACATCATACGTATACTCACGCACGCATACGCCACACACATCGACACATACGCACGTTTAAGGACTGTGTACAAGTAACTCTTCCGGATGCCGATGGTCAGGAGACTGAGTAAGAAGTAAGCACAAACACAACACCGAAATAACACATACACATACCCGCGCACACTCACACATACACGCAAACACAAGCGCACGCACACACACATACTGTTACGCCTTTTTGGATGAACAAAGTTTTATTTTAATATTAGGTATAGGAATGTTTTTTAATCCAAAATGGCAAGCTTTAATTTCCCATTATTATATTGTTATATAAATTAGGTTATTACCCATAAAAATTCAGTTTCCAGTTCTCGCAAATTATGGGGGAAATAACCTATAATTTTATCGCATGTATTCCGTCAGGTACGTATTTTCTCATGTCAAGGGAATGTGTAATTATGGCGCCAACCAATAAAAACGGTTGATAGTTGGTCGGAACAACGGCGAGTTCACGAGAAAGGCGCGTTTTGGCAAGGATTTTATTGTCAACTAGCATACCGTATTGACGTGTACGTTTTTCGCGTGGAATGCAGTGATATATATCCATGAATTTCTTACCTTTTCCCTACATCTTTTATTTTAACATCGCCTATTCTCTAAAGTTGTAGGTCAACAACCAACTTTGTTACGCTCACTTACCACAATAAATGAAAACTATATCCTGTTATTTTGTTATTCATTCACATCGATTCCTTTTCAACTCTTTAATACGCCAACAACATCCTGTATATTTTACCTGTCACAATAAGTACGCTTCCTAACGATTTTCATTTAAACCTATTTACTTCAAAACGAAAAGCTTATTCTGTAAATTAAATAGTCATTACCTTGTCTTAGGTATCCGTAAACTTGCTACACATTACGATAGCGTAGAATTACTTTCTGGGTGTGATAACGCGAGTATTTTAGTGAATCTTTGCTAGAAAACGAATTCAGTTACTCGATTCTTTCTGTACGATTACTCGTCGTTAACATTTCCACACTGTGTGGTAAGTATTTGTGGTTTAAAAAAAAAGTACTTTCCGGAGTAAATAAATTAATCTTTACACGTAGTTATTATAGCTTTTTCCTTCGGTGGACCTATCTACCCGTGGGATTACCGCCCCTTTTTGTTATGCGAGGACACCACTATGTGCTTTCGCCGTTGGACACGATGGTCTATTGAATTGCCGCTCTTTTTTGGTGTGGATGGATGCACAGGTTGCGTGGTCCCAGGCAGTTACCAGATTGGTTCGTATATATACATATATATTACTGTGGTCACAATAGGCATTAGCAAGCTTAAATTTGTAGTTATTGCAAGGCAAAAGGTGTATAAATGGGTCACGCAAAATTTGAGACATTTTTGAGTAAAATCAGATGACATTTGACCAATTATTATTAAATATTAGGGTAGTTGTATAAAGTGGAAAAAATTTCATTTTAAATATTAATTATTAATTAGTTAGAAAACTTAATTTGAGGCGCATAATTGCGTAAATACAAGTGAAACGTAATTTCGTAAAGCTTAGTTAAAAGTTTTTATAAAATAGCGTATGACTTCTGTAAATATAAAAGCCTTATGGTTTGTGGCAGAAAAATCAATAATATGAGAGGATTTAGTTAGTATAACGTTTCAAGCGGCGGTTGTTATTCGAGTTTATGCACGTGTTATAATATTTCTAGGTAGTTTAACGTCGTAAACAGATAACACTCTATAGAGCTTGTCAACAAGTAAAATTGCAGAAAATAGATAATGAGGGACAAAATACAGGTGTGCACTGCACGTACGAAAACAAATCAATAAAGTTTAAAAAGAAAGACTATAGTTTACATGAAGTAATATAAGAAGGAGAATAGCATATGTTGAGTGAAACGTTGACTTTGAAAACGCCTGCTAGACAAGAACGTTAGAAGCTAATGAGAGGAATAAAGACGTGTTATGTCTTCAGAATATATCGAGTAGTAAGGGAATAAGACAGTTGGTGATAATTTACAAACAGAGTACGACTATTACAGTAAGTAAACAGAAGTAAGACAGACAATGATATTAGTGGACGGGAGATTTTAAATGTAAGTTAGAATGAAATAAGAAAAATGCGCATAGACAGGAGGCGTATGTAAAAGGCTAAAGTATAACGATCAGTGCTAGAGGTTTCGTGAAAGACAGCGACGGTTGCAAAATTTTAATGAGGGTTTCTACGTATAGAACTTGTTTGCGGTGAAAATTCTAGGATTTTGTCGACGGACAACAAATTTGTACCGGAATGTTTGAAGGATAATTTGTGGAAGTGTTCGAACGTCGTGTTGTTTGTGCTGTGTTACCAAGAAAAGGTGTTACAGGGGTAAGGAAAATTGATGCAAAGAGGTGGCTTTTTGAGATTATATAAACCAGGAGGAAATAGTAGACCTCTCTCTTCTTTTCTGCCTTCGATCGCCAATCAAGCTACTTATAAAAGCAATTTAGTAAAGTTCTGAAATTATAAAAAGTGTAATTAACACAAGTAGGTGCTTAAATAATTTGGCAATGCAGTAAAGAATCGAAATTAAATATCAAGTAAGTACAATTTTAGTACTTGTTGTTGGAGGTGGTGTGTGAATTCTGAGAACCGATCGAGTGTATGGATGGACCAGTAGCAGGTGTACGGGAGCATGGTAGTACCGTACATTTGTGTGGAGGAATTTGACTAAAAGCGGTGTATTCCTGATGGTGAGAGGCCACCTGAAGATAGTATTTGAACGAGTAGTCAAGAAGGAGGATCACGTTGGAGATGGTGTCAATGTGGAGATAGTATTTGAACGTGCAGTCGAGAGGGAGGATTACGTTGAAGATGGTGTCCATGTAGAGAGCCGGTGACACAAAAATCCAGGTAACTCTACTTTATAAAACTGTTGTTTTGTGATTTTGTAGGTGACAATTTGGTGATTTTTGTGTATTTATTATATTGTAGGAACATTTTAATTGTTGATTTACCTAGAAAAGACTAAATGAAAATTTATTTACGTAATGTTTGTATGGTATCTCACGAAGATAAAACTTTAACTTTTTGTAAAAGGTAAAAGGGTTTTTGGTACTTTTAGTACCGTAGTCAGCACTTAGATAAAGGAAGGTGTACTATGAGCTCGTATTTGACCTGTGGTGTAAAGTAAAATTTGGAAATAAGCCCAGTTACTTTTGGTTCATAATTAGTGTAATAAAATTTCAAAATTATTATCTTTAAAATGAGATTTATTTTCATAACGGATAAAATCTGTTAGAGATTGAAATACATGAGGAATGTAAATTTAAATTATAAGTAACAAATTGGAGAGAATAATAAATAGTGATGTACTTTTGGCAATCTACGTTATTTTTAGTAGGGTTGGATTTTCAAGGAACGAGTGAGCAGCCGTGGCGAATATCTCTGAGGAAGCTGGAGGTTTGGCGTCTGAACGGGAAGCCATCTTCAGAGGATACTGTTGTTAGATAGTATGAATTGCAAGTCTAGGGGGCAGGGCTTCCATTTCAGGTAGGTGGAAAATTTTGTAACAACATTAAAAATTTTGTGGAGTTACAGCAGGTAAGATACGCAACATTTTGGCACCCAAGTTGTGGGGCAAAAATAAGTGAGCTTTTCCCAAGAAAGATTCGTATAA